>BROG01000075.1:0-650000 GCA_030159075.1 Atrina japonica | reverse complement strand
GAAAGAAAAAGAAGACGACGACGAAGAAACAGAGCAAACACAGCATGTCTCCCAAACTTCGTTTGGGGGATAATTATATATTTTGAATTATATCATCATTTTATTCATTATTTGTGATTTTCTTTGATCTACAATTGATTTTAAATGCTGTGAATATAGACAAAAGATTTATCTTTATGAAAATTCGGAAAAACTGATCCAATGGTAACTGGAGCACATTCGTACATGTTTATCAATTCGGTGATAGCAAATATCTTGGATATAAAGATAATTGGAATCTAATCAGTCAATATATATTTCTTTATATTCATTCATGCATACATACATACAAACATACATACATACATACATACATACATACATACATACATACATACATACATACATATACATAAATACACACATACATACATACATACATACATACATACATACATACATACATACATACATACATACATACATGCATACATACATACACATACATTCATTCATACATACATACATAAAGACAGAAACATACATACAGACAGACACAGACAGAAATATATACACCATTTGGATTCACCAGTGACTGGTCGGCAGAGGATACTTATTCCTCAATGACACTTGATGCCACCTTATACGATTAATTCAAAGTCTTAAACAGATGATGATGATGATGATGATGATGATGATGATGATGATGATGATGATGATACCACAGTATAAATCAACAGGATGACCTGGAAATAGATACGAATCCGGAAAATGGACAAACACAGACCTCTGGAAACCAAGAGGTGGGATCAGATGTCATGGAGGAGTAAGCATCCCCTGTTTACCGGTTACACCCGCCGTGAGTCCACAGTCAAGTCCAATGAAACACATAAGGAGTGAATACTCGTCACAATTGGTACAGACGTCTCAACAACCGCCAACGAAAAGGCAACTCAACATTTCAATTTGTGAAACAGAGTAGTCGCAAACAAGACTATTATACCGACCGTAAAATTTGCGGAACGATGACTTTAAACGCGGTTATCGTAATCCCTGTGTCAATAATTTGTCAGTGAGTAGTTTACCTCTGTATATGAAATCTTCATATGTTGTACACGCCCTGGCATATCGGATCATTTGTGAAATATAAACTCCAAATGCGGGTGACTGAGGGATATTACTACTTAAATGTGGAAAATTTACGATGGGAAAGCCGAAATCGTCGCGTTTGTCGTATAGCTTAGTTGCCAATTTCCCGTCTGTGTCTATATTAAGTAAAATGTCTAAGTATGAAGCGTGTGTGCTTGATTCTGTTGTATCTTTAATTTCTAGTTCGCTGGGATATATCGCATTGACATATGTATGAAAATTGTCATTATTAATTGACAATACGTCGTCGATATATCTAAATGTCAAATTAAAGGACACTGCTAACTTTTTCTTCTTTTAATTCAGCAGTTTCTGAATGAAGTCTGCTTCGTATGAATAAAGGAACAGGTCGGCCAATAAAGTGGCATAATTGGCTCCCATAGGAATGCGGACACTATGTTGAAAGGCCACGTCTCCGAACATTACAAATATATTGTCTATTAGAAATTCCAGCATGTTTTTTATATCAACTTCAGTGTATTTATGTGTAGAATCAGAGTGGTCGCTGACAAAATAAGTATCTCGATAGCCAATCACTAGATATTTAAATTTTCGGGTAGCACCTTTAGTGAAAAAACAGTTGCCTATGATGCTAAAAGGTCTTTAATTTTTTATGTGGAATAGTTGTGTAAAGAGTAGAAAAGTCATATGTTTCGATACTGTGAATTCGAGAAAAATTGTGTGTCTTCAAATTTTCTAAAAGCTGTTTAGAATTTTATAGTATCCACATCTGATTTACACCGCTTCTGGAATAAGCAATTGTACAGTATTGTTGAAGTTTCTCCTTAATGGCTATCAATATCTTGGTAAGGAGTAAAGATAAAGGTTTGGTAAAACATTTGCTGGATCCTGCTATGTATCTTTGCTTATATGGGGTTTTATGAAGTTTAGGTATCGAATATAAATATGGTAGCTCAAAATCGGTATCCGTTGTAGGTATATCAAATGAGCGTAATACGGACACGTGATTTAGAAGGATTTCGTCCTTTGAAAGTGAGCTACGTGTGTATGTAGGATTACCAGAATTCGTATTAAACCCAAGTTCTTCTTATAAACAATTATAGTAATGTGCCTTACAAATAAAAACTATATTATTTGAGGCTTTGTTTGCTGGTACCAGTACATATTGGTCATGTAATCTATCCAGTTCAGTTACTACTTCTGGGTCACTAAATACAGAGGGGTAACGTGTTTTCATAGTCCCTTTAAGTTTTCGAATACGAGATTTCATCAACCATCGTGTGACTTTTAGCCATTCAGACAAAGTGTCTGGTTCTACGTCTTCATGTTTAACCCATTGTCTGGCATAATCTTCGACAGAATTCATAACTAAACTGAAATTCTGACGCCAATTAAAGGAACGGGCTTCCCGGTATTTATGGCCCCTTAAAATAAGACTTTTGAGGAATAGAAACGTCGCCGGTGATGACATGCCCGATAGGATTGTATTTGAAAGGAGATGAAGCACATGAACATGTGACAGTGTTGTGTAGAAGAATTAATTTATTCAGTCAAATTGGTATTAAACTGAGACATTATAGTATGTTTTGCTACTTCTATTGATACCCCACGTTCTTACCTTACAACAACCACGCTCCTATATATAACAGATATAGCCTTTACTTTTGGCATTTTATATGTATCCATAATTTGAAGCTAATTTGAGTTTATCCCGTTTGGAATAAAAGTTGCCCAGGTCTGCAGATTTTAAACAAAAAAGCATTGTTTGGACATTATTGATTGGAATTCTACACAAATGAAATAAATATTTGTTGATGGTATGCTATTTGAACGCATTTTGATATACGAGTATCTTTACTGCAATTATTGCCTTGTTTACCAAATGGAAATTAATTAATCAACTTAATGCATCTAGATGTACAAATACAAGGACAACTACTAATTGATAAGTCGTTGTCACAAGGTTATAAAAAATCTCGTTTTAAGTCAATCTTTTGCAAATTTTACCGTCGATAAAATGACATTTTTACCATTGTCATTTTCCATACACTCAAATTTTGAGTCACCTTCTCACAAGATCTCTAACCGCTGTGACAAGGGTTTATTTCTCAATCGTTTAGATTTTTATGTGACTGTGGTTTCATGTCTGGTGTGGCCAGTAGATACAGGATGTATTACTCCTCCATGACACCTGATTCTACCTTTGTTCTTTTTGTCCAATGTTTACCATATTTGTATTTGATTCCTGGAGCTCCTTACGGTTGACATTTCTGTACCTGTACATTGTATTTTTAGTGGATAAACCTGGCCTTGTATAGGCGTATAACTTGAAGCACCATGTCTGACGTTCAATATATGTCCTACATAAATTAAATCATCTTCACCGATGATATCAATATGTTTATTCACAAAACACTTGTGCTCAAATGAAATTGCTTAACCGGTGGTAAACATTTCCCATACAATTATAGTATGTATTTAGGTGTAATTCTCATTGAGCAACCAGGGCAAAAGAAAGAAAGAGGAATTAATGTGCAATCCTCAATACACTTAGATACACCAACACATGTATATAAACGATCATTTTGAGTGTACTTACAACTTTTAAAGGTTCTCAATGTAAAATTAAAACGCAGACATTGAATTTTAAAGCTCTCGTACAATTTCATCTCCCAAGGTCAATAGATAAAGGTATACCTCCACTTTTTGTTTTCCTTAATTATGGTGGTATAACGGGTTTGGCAATAATCTAGGTTTACTATTTGTGAGGTATGGTCGTTTTCATGCCTTTAATCTCTGCTGTATATCATATCCTGTTTACAACTCAATACCGTAAATTTGGATATTTTGTCTATTGTTTGAGTTAGGACAATTTGGTCACCCTATTTAAATGGCCAAAATTAAACCGTCCAAAATATGTATATGTTCGACGGCCGGAAAATCTGTACCGGTTTCTAACTTTAACCCGGAAACATTTCTAATGTTAGCTTTTATGGTTTATGTTTAAAAGAAATCTTTAACAGGCCGGTGATACAAATGTTTTATTTTATATCCTCAATTTACTCATAATTATTTTTGAGGTGTGATAATTGCTTTGTAAAAACATGAAGTGTTGATTTTTTTCCAACTCTCACGGAAGCGAAATTTGAAAATTGTGACACTCGACGTTCGACTTATCTCCTCTCCATTCGCGGTCGTAATATTAAATAAAAAAGCGACTATCGGCTAACGGTTTTTCTCTCATGTGTTTTTTTACTTGGTCTGGCAATACGTTCGAGGGATTAATCATGTATAAATGACCATTTGTACCGGATAATCAGTGGCGGATGGCAGTATTCCGGTGTTGGTGTTATAACGAGGGGATTATATGGGAGGAAGTTTGTTTTCAACTGATGAAGACTAATTGACAGAAACGATCGTCTTGAGCATTATAACTTGGGTATTATGTTTATAATATTTATAACCACTAGGTCGTTGCCATTGCTGGTGGACCGTTTGAGTCCACGAGGGTATACATAAACCTAATACCTGGTATATCGGTACCAGCTGATAATCTTATACTTAAATAATAATTGACACTGATAACACCATTTAAATTCTCAATTATTCAAAGGCTACTCTAGTCACCCTTTTCTGGTGGTTACTCTTACACGGATTTGGCTAGGCATTTGGATATATTATTTGGCTTGTATTATACCACTTTTCCTTTAGAAAATCCCTTTAAAATTGGAGCTCAACTGATGAAGACTAATTGACAGAAACGACCGTCTTGAGCATTATAACTTGGGTATTATGTTTATAATAAGAAACAGTGGCGTTATGCGGGTTTGATGTTATAACAGGGAGATTAATCGGGGGACTATATACTTTATTATATCCACATTTCCTAATTATAAAGCAATTTCAATGCTGGCAAGTATTTATTTTTCTGATATTTGGGATTCGCAATTGTTCTTCTTGTTATTTATTTTTTTACAGGAACATCATAAGTGTGACGCAAATATTTATATGTGACTAATGTAAAATTGTAATATGTTTCCTATTCACCCAGAGTATCTTGCAACTATGTAGTCAAAATAATAGAATATAAATTAAGCTTGAGTATTAAGTAAATTTGGTGACCTCGGGCCCTGGTTCTATTCTGTTCGAGATATGCAATTGTTCTTCATGTCGAGAACATTTGTATATCTAATTTGAATTGGACTTGGAGTTTCGATTATCCATCAGTATTTCATCTTTAATCTACTCTTCCTAATACAAAACAATTCAATATTATACAGTACTTATTATACGATATCTACACTTCTAATAAAAAAAATTCTTATATCTTAACTTCCAAAATATGAAGCAATCATTAACATACATATGTCACTTTTTTCACTTTTACTTATTTATAACTGTTCCAATTCTCGACAAAGTTACAGGAGTGCAAAAACACTCATGACAATGTACCTTAAATATAAAAAAAAGGCTTTCAAGAATTCAATGACTGGTGATGAGACTTGGGTTTACTATTTTGAACCAAAGAGTTCCAGCCGAATTTGGCCCACCAAAATGCGAGATGCCCAAGTATTACCAAGCGATTGCAAACGATGAACAAGTTTTTGTATGTAATTTTCTTCGATAACAATTCAAACTCCATTGAGTTGCCAAAAGGCAAAACGGTCTCAGGAACTTCCATAAAAAGGTTGTTCTGAAAAATTAAAGAATTACTACAAAATTCCCCGTCTAAAAACGAGACTACGATGCTTCCGACTTTTGCATGATAATGCACGCGCTCACCAGGCACGATTTTTGTAAACTGGAACCCGGTTGTATTTCTGCTTCACTCCAAAATAACCGGTACGGCCCAATCTCATTCGGGCAGAAATCTGACCGGAGGATTTCGACGAGATTTCACGTTACTTTGTTTCATAGCAACGTATACAACATCAAACGTCTACTCTGAGGCAGTTTGAAAAAAGAATACCTTTTTTTCAATCTGTAGTAGGCCTGGTTTATTTACGACAGAGCCTAGCCTTAAGCTTTCTTGGATAGAAGCATAAGATATAATAACTCTTACAGCTTAAAGTGCTAATTTTGTGGAATATAAAAAAAATTCAGATACCAAAGTATAAATCAATAGAATGTCTAGGACATAGATACAAATCCGGTAAAAATGGACAAACACAGACCTCTAGAAACCAAGAGGTGGGATCACGTGCCACGGAGGAGTAAGCATCCCCTGTTGACCGGTCACACCCGCCGTGAGTCCAAAGTCAAGTCCAATGAAATACGTGAGGAGTGAATCCTCGTCACAATTGGTACAGACGTCTCAACAACCGCCAACGAAAAGTCAACTCAACATTTCACTTAGTGAAACAGAGTAGTCGCAAACAAGACTATTATACTGACCGTAAAATTTGCGGAACGTTGACATTAAACGCGATTTTCGATATCCCTGTGTCAATAATTTGTCAGTGAGTAGTTTACCTCTGTATATGAAATCTTCATATGTTGTACACGCCCTGGCATATCGGATCATTTGTGAAATATAAACTCCAAATGCGGGTGACTGAGGGATATTACTACTTGAATGTGGAAAATTTACGATGGGAAAGCCGAAATCGTTGCGTTTGTCGTATAGCTTAGTTGCTAATTTCCTGTCTGTGTTTATATTAAGTAAAATGTCTAAGTATGAAGTGTGTGTGCTTGATTCTGTTGTATCTATAATTTCTAGTTCGCTGGGATATATTGGGGACATATGTATGAAAATTGTCATTATTAATTGACAAAATGTTGTCTATATATCTAAATATCAAAATAAAGGACACCGCTAACTTTTTCTTCTTATGATTCAACGCGTAATTTGATTGGCCGAAGTGTAGTAGTCAGTCGGGAACCAATTAAGAAATTATGTTGGTCAGGTGAATTTCATATGCAATTATTTGAATTTCTTGTTAATCGAGCTTAAACATTAAAATCACGTGAATAAAAGTCACGTTCATTTCACGTTAAATTTGATTCACGTGAATAAAATATATTGTGCTTGCAAGCCATTTAACAGGACAGTTCTTCACAGGGATGCACATGAAACATTTCACGTTAATTAACGTTAATAGAGGTTATACTTGAAATGAACGTTAATTTCATGAAAAATGATAAAACACGTGAAATTCACCTGAACAAATGCTGGGTCGGCTGTTAGCATGCCACAACGTCGCAAATGTTACATGGAAAAAGGTCAAACTCGGTGAAAATTTCATTAGTTTGTTAAGGATCTGATTGGTGAAGCATGGGGAAGAATCAAGCGATGTTATTGTCATATACTCTGAATAAACCAATTAATGTAGAGTAAAATAAGATTAGGTTGGTAGTTTGTTTTTCAATTAAATGAAATTGTATACATATTTTTATTTTGTAGCTATGTATTTTTAGTACTGCTAAACAGAAATACCATGAATATCAACACTGTTATTCACCTTTTATTTTCGACATATTGTACGTTCCTATTACCCTTTATATCGGACAAAATGATGTTAACATTACCACCGTGTTTTCATTCCCCATGTGTAAAGTAATTGATAAGTTGTCATCGCCCTTTAACAACGGTTTTGATTGCCTCTAACGTAAAACACTACGTGTGCCTCCCAGTGTGTTTCTGTAAAACTTAAATGACACTTGAAATATTTGTTACAGAAGACTTTACCACTGGACAATTCTATTACATTATTCGCTATCAAACAATTATTTATAGTTCATTAAATAAATTGAATTACACATGTTTCTCATTTCTGTCACTCGTGTATAGTAAATCATTCGGAGATAATAGAATTCCCTTAAGACTGTCTACATTTTCCTAAATATCAGTTTATAAAAACCCCAGTGAAACTAATCGCGTGTAACTCGATGAACAGATTACAATAGCTCATATTTCATCGTATATTTCATTGCATCTATTTAATTATCTGACAATTTCGTTGTTTCATACTGCGATCAGTCCGAATTACTTTCAACATCAATGAAATTCCCATTGATAAATATTCTCATCTATTTATAGGGGCCTAAGAAACCATGCACACCTATTCTGGAATTTCCGATCCTGTAACTAAAGGTTTTTGGGATGTAACAAATGAACAAAATTTTGAATATCAAAACAGAAATCTGGTATCAATTCCATGAATGTGGCAAGGTTTTTTTATGTTTTCTCCGACGATTGAAATAATTTAAGATTTTTGTATTTAAACAAAACCGGGAAAAATGTAAATGACAAACTATATACACTACATATGGGAATGGCAAACCATTCTTATCGTTGGCTTTAAATAACATCTGGGTATCAATTCCATGAATGTGGCAAGGTTTTTTTATGTTTTCTTTTGTGAATGGATTCACTTCAGAATGAAAGTGGCTAGTTAAACATGTACTAGAATGTCATTTTAACTAGGAAATGGTTTTTAGTCTTACCCACTGAGTATACACAGGCATAATTTCACTGATTGACTCTAAGTACCTTACAAGACGTTTGGAATTACATAATCAAATAAGGAGAAGTCCACCATGATTTTTATAAGTGCGCATTTACGTTAATTTTATCATATTGATGTATTTATGCAGTTCTGTGTTAGCATTCAGTGCGAAGTACGGTAGTCATTCCTAGGAATCGTGTTTACAGTTTAGCTTAATTTTACTTCAAATCAATGACCTACGAAGCAGACTGTCTCTACTGGTTTTCTACGAACATTAAATTCGACAGCTAATGTTTGCATATATAATGTTGCGTAAATGCGGTGCTCATATGTCATTAGATCATGTTCGATTTGTTTTAAAAGCTCGTTATTTTTTAGATATGCAACAATGATTTATTTACACAACAAGATGCGTATTTACGATTTTGTTTAATGTTATGGAAAGCAATTAAACTTTACTATTAATGATGCATCGTTGTTCTTTCTAGATTCTATAGGGCGTTAATTTTAATATAGCGTCCCGTGTTATCTTCATTTGTTGATAAAATTTTGGAATTGTTATGACAGAATAACGACATATGCTATTACATCCTATATGTAACACTGTACCAGAAAGATCAGACTGACATTATTATCTATTACAATCAATGTGTCAATTGTAAATATCAACATTCGTTGAATGTAAATATGAGCAGGTGATTTGAATTGATCCGTTCGATAGATAATTGGTCTGTAATAATTTATCAAATATGTGTTTGTTACGTATATTTGTACTATTCTAGTTTATACTTTACAGAAATATAACTGTATCAATATGCCATATCAAATGTTTTGGTTGTCTAAAATTTTCAGCAAATGCAATATTTAATTTGAAGGTTTATGTTTTCTGATCATTTAAAAATTCTAAGGAATTGAAATTTTAGTAAATGCAGTATAAAGAACGAACTTAATGTTCATTCATCAGTTACACATCCCTTATCAATTGCATTTCATTTACAAAAGTATATCCGCGGGAAAGTGCGCGATTCGCAACCGGAGGGTCGCAAGTTCGAGCCTTGGCGGAGGCGGCTGGCTTTTCCTGTCCTTCGGATGTAACAGTGAAAACCGAGGTTCACAGTAAGTGTCGGCACGTTAAAGGACCCTCACTGCTCGATGGCCGTTAGTTCCAATCATAGGCGAAAATTAGAAACACTTTGCCGGCATTTGGTGACGTTTCTATATGAGTGAAAGATTCTTGTGTGAGTCGTTAAACAACAGTACGACAGCAGCAACAACAACAACAAAAACTATAACAGCAAAAGTATATAAATGTATCATAAAGTACAATGAAGAAGTACTAGTGGATAATCAAAACTCTAGGTCCATCATAACACGACAAACTTGAGATACAAATTATCTCAACATGAGGAACAATTTTCAATCTCAAATGGAATTGGACCTAGGAGCGGCACCATAAAATTTGAGAATTTACTCAAGTCTGAGAATATTCTCAACTTGGCCTGCTCAGTCATTCAGCTAAGACTGAGTAAAATATTTAGACTTAAGTATTCCTTAAGTTTTATGGTGTCAGGCCCTGGTGTCCGGAAAGAGTCAGGGGTAAATGAATACAGCTAAATGAATTTTTATGATTATAAAGAAAAAACAACAAAAATCAATATGCTGCTTAATGATAAAAAGTCAGATACAAATAAAAGTGTTTACAGTTCTCTGTAATGTTACTTTTTATTTTACTGGATCTTACGATTTTCACGATAAAACTTGATTGGTCCACAAGTCATTTTTGTAACGTTTCAAAGAACAAAACAAAAAAAGCATGTCTTGTTCAAGTGTGGGTATTTTGAAGGAAAGGTGAGATATGTAAATGTATGTAAAGGAGGAATAAACTGATAATAACGGTTCAATGAATGGTTTAACACGCTGCAATATGTTAATCTTATGATGTTTCCTATCTCTTGGTTATACTAATATCATAAGGGATTTTAACACCTATCCCAAAATGGTTTGCTTGTTTTTCGCCCCGTCAAAATGATTCATTTTTTAAATGACGTCACCAATAATATGTACAGTATTTTGTTTCAAACTCAAACAGATGACTTACGTCAAAGCGGCAGGCTTCTCTCACTTGTAACACTTCTGCACGGACTATTTACAAAGTTTAGATTTAAGTGGGAAAGTAAGCAAATGGATGACAAAATACAGGTTAGATTTAAGCTGTGAAGTATGCAACGTCGTGACAGGATAAAACTTAGATCTAGGATCGGAAGTATACAAAGTGATGACGGGATAAAGGTTAGATTTAGGCTGGGAAGTATACAAAGTGATTAGGAGATAAAGGTTAGATTTAGGCTCGGAAGTATACAAACTGATGATAAAGTAAAAGTTAGATTTAAGCTGTGAAGTATACAAAGTCGTGAAAGGACACAAATTAGATCTAGGATGGGGAGTATACAAAGTGAGAACAGGATAAAGGTAAGACTTAGGCTATGAAGTATGCAAAGTCGTGACAGGAAAAAAATAGATCTTGGGTGGGAAGTATACATAGTGATGACAGAATAAAGGTTAGATTAAGGCTGGGAAGAATTCTAACTCATGACAGGATGAAAGTTGGATTAAAATAGGAATTGTACAAAGTGATGACAGGATAAAGTTTGGATTTAGGCTAGGAAGTATACAAAGAGATATTACGATACAGGTGTGATTTAGGCTACGAAGCATGCAAAGTCGTGCGAAGATAAAAATTAGATTAAAAAAGATTAGAGGGGAAGTAGGTAGGGATGAAGGTAAAGGTTGGATTTAGGCTGGGAAGTATAGAAAATGATGACAGAATAAAGGTTCGATTAGGGCCGGGAAGTATACAAAGTAATGGCAGGATAAAGTTTGGATTTAGGCTGAAAAGTTATGATGAGATAAAGGCTAAATTTAGATTGGGAAGAATACAAACCGATGACAGAATAAAGGGTAGATTTAGCCTTAAAAATATACAAATTGATAAGGAGATAAAGGTTAGATTGATGCAGGGTTTGAACTAGGCTGTGAAGCACGTAAAGTTGTGACAAGATAAAAATTAGATCTAAGAGGGGAAGTATACAAAGCAATGACAGGAAGAAAGATAGATTAAGTATAGGAAGTATACAAAGTGATGACAGGATAAAAAATAGATTTAGGCTGGGAAGTATACAAAGTGATAAAAGTTAGATTTAGGCTGGGACGTATATATAGTGATGACAGGATGAAAGGTAGATTAAGGATAGGAAGTATACAAACTGATGACGAAATAAAGGTTACATTTAGGCTGGGGAGTATACAATGTGATGACAGGATTAAGGTTAGATTAGACTAGGATGTATAGAAAGTGTTTACAGGATGGAAGTTAGATTACGGATAGGAAGTATACAAAGTGATCGCATGATAAAGTTTGGATTTAGGCTGAAAAGTATACAAAGTGATGACGAGATAAAGGTTAGAATTAGGCTGGGAAGTATACAAAGTGATAACAGAGTAAAAGTAAGATTTAACCTGGGAAGTATGCAAAGTCGTGAAAGGATATAAATTAGATCTAGGATGGGAAGTATACAAAGTGATGACAGGATAAAGGTTAGGTTTAGGCCGGGAAGTATACAAAGTGATGACAGAATAAAGGTTGGATTTAGGCTGTGAAGCATGCAAAGTCGTACCAGGAGAAAAAATAGATCTTGGATTGGAAGTATACATACCGATGACAGAATTAAGATTAGATTAAGGCTATGAAGGATTTTATCTCATGACAGGATGAAAGTTAGATTAAGGATAGGAAGTATGCAAAGTGATGACAGAATAAAGGGTGGATGTAGGCTGGGAAGTATGCAAAGTGATGACATAATAAAGGTGTGAAGTAGGCTGTGAAGCACGCAAAGTCGTGAAAAGATAAAAATTAGATCTAAGAGGGGAAGTATACAAAGTGATGACAGGCAAAAGGTTGGATTTAGGCTGGGAAGTATAAAAAGTGATGACAGAATGACAGAGAGATTAAGTATAGGAATGTATACAAAGTGATGACAGGATAAAAAATAGATTTAGGCTGGGAAGTATAGAAAGTGATGACAGGATGAAAGTTAGATTTAGGCTTGGAATTATATATAGTGATGACAGAATACAAGTTAGATTTAGGCTGGGAAGTATATATAGTGATGACAGAATGAAAGTTAGATTTAGGTTGGGAAGTATACAAACAGATGACGAGATAAAGGTTACATTTAGGCTGGAGAATATACAATGTGATGACAGGATTAAGGTTAGATTAGACTAGGAAGTATACAAAGTCTTTACAGGATGAAAGTTAGATTACGGATAGGAAGTATACAAAGTTATGCCAGGATACAGTTTGGATTTAGGCTGAAAAGTATACAAAGTTATGATGAGATAAAGGTTAGATTAAGGCTGGGAAGTATACAACTTGACGGCAGGATAAAGATTAGATTTAGGCTGAGAATTATACAAAGTGATGACGAGATAAAGGTTAAATTTAGGTTGGGAAGAATACAAAGACATGGCAGGATAAAGGGTAGATTTAGTCTTTGAAGTGTACAAAGCGATAAGGAGATAAAGGTTAGATTGAGGCTGGGAAGTATACAAAGAGACGACAGAATAAAGGTTAGATATAGGCTAGGAAGTATACATAAGGATGACAGGATAAAGAAAGATTTAGGTTGGGAAGTATACAAAGTGATGGCAGGATGAAGGTTAGATTTAGGCTGAGAAGTATAAAAAGTGTTTACAGGATGACAGTTAGATTAAAAATAGGAAGTATACAAAGTGATGGCAGAATAAAGTTTGGATTTAGGCTGAAAAATATACATAGTGATGGCAGGATAAAAGATAGTTTTAGGCTGAGAAGTATACAATGTGATAACGAGATAAAGACTAAATTTAGGTTGGGAAGAATACAAAGACAAGACACGATAAAGGGTAGATTTAGTCTTTGAAGTGTACAAAGCGATAAGGAGATAAAGGTTAGATTTAGGTTGGGAAGTATACAAAGTGATGTCAGGATGAAGGTTAGATTTAGGCTGAGAAGTATAAAAAGTGTTTACAGGATGACAGTTAGATTAAAAATAGGAAGTATACAAAGTGATGGCAGGATAAAGTTTGGATTTAGGCTGAAAAATATACAAAGTGATGGCAGGATAAAAGATAGTTTTAGGCTGAGAAGTATACAAAGTGATAACGAGATAAAGACTAAATTTAGGTTGGGAAGAATACAAAGACATGACAGGATAAAGGGTAGATTTAGTTTTTGAAGTATACAAAGCGATAAGGAGATAAAGATTAGATTGAGGCTGGGAAGTATACAAAGAGATGGCAGAATAAAGATTAGATTTTATGCTGGGAAGTATACAAAGTGATGACAAAATAGAGGTTAAATTTAGGCTTTGAAGTATACAAAATCATGACATAATGAAAATTTAAAGTGATAACAGGATAAAGGTTATATTTAGGTTGGGAGGTATACAAAGTGATGGCAGGATAAAGGTTAGATTTAGGGTTGGAGGTATATAAAATGGTGACAGCATGCATCTAAAAATTTTTACAATTCTTATCTCTAATAAAGTTGAATTTGGATGTTAGTAATACTTTAAATAGATATATGTCAACAAAGGTAAAATGACATATCCGAGTTCAGTAAAAATCCAAAAAAGGTTGTAGAGATAAAACATATTGCCTTACTCGAATTCCATGGATTAGGCCTACTGAAGTGTCGACAAGTAGCCTACCATACCTCATGTTTTCATTTAGACTCTCTGTGTCTGTAAACTTTTGTCAGAAATATGAATAATTGTTGTAATAGAACATATATCATAGTCGTAGTTTCCAAAGAGAATGTCTGTTTTTGTTAGATTCGGGTGATTTTCATCTATCGTTGTCGTAATGTATTTTGGAAAGGGGTTGAACATTGTCATACCCCAAATAGAGTCTCAGTTCTTTCTCTTATCAGTGTTTCAAAAACTGAATTTCATTTGTATTACACTGAGGTAACCCATTCGTTACTAGAATTCTGTAAAAAAAATTCCTTTTTTTTTAAACCTTCGTAATTCTGAAACTGAAGTATTTAAAGTGCGTTGAGATTTTTTTTTTCAATGTTCTGCTGGGCTTAACATTTTAATGTCCGTTACCGCCCATTCCCGCTTAGTGGTTTTCCCTTTCAATGATATCCTGTCAACCAATTAATACCGTTTCGATATTTATATGGTCATGGTAAGATATTAAGTCTGTTCTAATATTTCATTTATTTTTTTGATTTTATGAAGTAGTGAATTTTATTTTTGCTCTCAATAAAAGCTTCGATGAACTTATCACTTTTGTTAAACCAATCTTTATAAAAGATAATACTATTTCAATTTTATTCTATTTTATACAATATTTTCATTTTGAATTATTGAATTCAACAATTTGAGAACTTCAAACCAAATTTTAACTGTACATTTGCGTTGAATTACATCGACAACAATCGAATCCACAACTTAATCTGAGATCTGATGAATCATTTCTTAATTCCCGTTCTCCATTTCCATATAAGTATTTTTTAATTCATGATGAGTTTGAAGACATCTTGATGAAAATTCTGGAATATTTAATCCCCCATATTCACAGTCAAAAACAGTCACTTAATTATCTCCTGACCTAAAAACAAACTATTTATGCTACCTCAGTCGACATTTTCAGAGGTCATGTATCATTCTTAAGAAACTATAAATATCAGTAATATCAACTAAACTATAGTCGACTATTAACATTTCGGCAGCTCAGCGAAGACAGTGTTTTAGAATTTCTAATGATAGAAATTGTCATTTGACAAAACTTGGGGCTTTTTGCTATTGGATTGCTTTGAAGGCGCAATGTATCTTTCACCATGTGAAAACACTTCGAAGAAAAACATCGATGCGGTAGGCTATAAATAGTATGCATGATCACCAGTAAAGATCTTTTTCTTTAACTACGTTATTAGAGTTATCTCCCATTGAACGTAAATTCATACCAGCGATTACTTACATGGCCTGCTGGTTTTCTTTCTTTTAGATGTATTCAGATAATTTTCCTTTCGAAATTCCTTAGTTGACCTGTCTAACTATTTACCATATTTAACGACTTTTACAGTCAATATTATGAGAGTTTATGTGGTTTTGTACGGCATTCAGTGAGTTGTGAAAACTAATTTTGGATCACGTATTAGCTCTTTACAGGCAGAGATCATGCCTCAAAAGAACCTTATATGACACTTGTAGTAATAATGTAAAAGTTCCCAAATATAACTGAAACTCCAAGTCCTTTAAAATACGACAAACTAGATATTTAAAAAATAGTCTCAACATGGAGAACAAATCCCCAACGATATGGGACCAGTTGTGTGGAAAGAGTCAGCTTTAACAATATGAGGTACGGGAGATAATACTTTTATGAAATTAAATGCATAATACAATTGGTGTGCCTTGGATTAATAAATAATGTGCACATACATATATTTGGGAAAATGCGGGCAGCTAAATTAAGTGATTTTGTAATTCGGCTATACATAGTGTTGACAGTCATTTAGGCATGATTATGAAATTCCAAATTCTAAATTGTAATCAGCATTAATATCTAAATAAACAAGTTGTCAACACCTTCACAAATTACAGCAGCAATTGCAGCTGCAAGTTAAAAGGTCAAATATCTGTCATCATCAGCTTTAGTAAACAAGTTTTGATTGTAATGTTAAATAATATAAAGTACTTAAATCGCGCTGGAAGTGATGGGATAGAAAGGTTACTAAAGGTTGGATTGTGACAGATTTGAATGAGATTAGCGCCAGTATTCTTCCAATTGTATGTTTACAAATATGTATAGAAGTTTCTGGAACTTTGGTGTTTTACGTTGGTTTAAATTAATAATCCTATATAAACATCAAGGTTTCAAAAGCACTTCACCAGACTGGGGAGTGAGAGAGGACGCAATTATACTCTCTGTAACTTGTTACCAATGCTGCAACTCTAAATAAAATCTATACGATCACGACTGACTTATTGATACTTGTAATAAGAAGAGAGGGTTACACGTATCGATTTGGTGCCGTTCAGACCTGGATTTAAAGGTAAGACTTTTTACTTCTCTTAGTATACTATTATTTGACCATAACTTGTGAAATTTTCTTTTTTGACAAACTCTAAAACTTTAACATTTACTAGTTAGTTAAAATATTTCAAAAGTCTATATTCTAAAACACAACTAAAACTCATTTTGATTAAAACTAAAACTTAAAACTTATTTTTGGCAATATCACTAAAACTTTAACAAAATATGTTAGACATAAAATTTAACATTTTAAAAAAAAACTCTAAAATATATTTGAAATTAACAAAAATGGCAGATAGTAAAATTAACTTAAGTAACATGGCTAAAGAATTAGAGGACATAGAAAATGATATGTTTAAACAGGAATTAGATGAAGCTAAACAAAGAAGTTTAAATCAGTCTAAAGTACAAACTGAAAATGAAAATAAACACAGTAGTGATTCAGAAAGTAGCGGGTATTATAGGATATTAGGGGGGTTAGGATCTAAACCAACTGACAGTAAACATGATAGTGAAGACAAAGAAATGTTTGACAAAATAATTAGACAATTTTCAAATATGGCTAGTGCTATGGCAGTACCCATACACCAAGTAATCAAAAACTTCTCAGGCAAACCGGCAGACTTCAAAGCATGGATTTCAGATATTGAAAGATATGCAAATTTAGTAGAATTAGATATACAGAAAATGCCGGGTGTAGCATTGGTAACATGTTCAGGGGCAGTGGCAGATTTCATTAGGAGATATTTAGTTGAACAAAAAAGTAATGAAAATTTACCTAGTTGGGGGGACCTCAAGAAATTGTTAAAAGATAAGTTCGGGGAAGTAACAAATAGGAGACAGGCGTTAACAAAATTACGAAATTTACAACAGAAAACAGATGAATCAGTTCAAATGTTTGGCGAAAGAATAATTCAGGCATCTGAAGATGTTCATACATCAGAACAAAGAAAAAACAAAAGTACAAAAGATTTAATTGAACAACAATTGATAGATATCTTTTGGAAGGGTCTCACATTTGACTATTTGAAAATGAAATTAATTAGGGAAGAACCAGCGACTTTAGACGCTGCTGTCAAAATAGCAGCGCGTGAACAAAATGTTAGGGATCAAATTTCGTTAGCTTTAGATTCACAAAATGTATTCAAATTAAAAACAGAAAAAGATGATAGAGACATTCAGCCAATGGAAGTTGATCATTTAAGAAATAAATTATGTAAAATTTGCATGAGGAAAGGTCATACTACTCAAAATTGTCCAAAGAACATTGACGTAAATGCCGCGGACGAATCCGACAGTGACAGTAACAGTGATGATGACGTACAAATATTTCCGATAGATAAAAATAAACAAGTTAAGTTCAAAAACGCTGTTAAGAAAAATAAACAACAAAATCAACAAACGTTTAGGCCAAAACAACAAATTCAAAGAAACAATCAAATAGGTCAAAATAGGCAAAATCAACAATCAGTACCAGATTGGGTGTTAGGCGCAGAATGTTGGGTATGTCACATGATTGGTCATCTCAAAAGAAATTGCCCCAATCGGAAAATTAACCCTCGCAATTGGGTACCATATTGGCAATATAATCAGGGACCACCATTTAATCGTGGCAGGGGTAGAACAAATTATAATAACTATCAAGATAAGCAAAGTTACAATCCTCCACCTCAGCAATTTGCACATAATACCTATCAAAATAGGCAAAATTACAACCTGCGACCTCCACAATTTACGTATCAACATTCTCAGCCAAATGATCAAATGTTAGCATTACCAGCGCCACCTCAGATGTTAGCACTTCCGGCACCCCCAATGCAAGATAATACGTCTCAGTCAAATAAGCAATTAGCGCTCCCTGCACCACCTGTAGTAAGTGAACAAACTTCAGAAAACTCCACCCAGCAAATAGGACAACAATGGTCTCAGTATAGGGAACATAGGGAACAGGAAAACTAATAGGCTCTTCTTATAAGGAAGCCGGTAAGAAGAGCTGTAGTAGTAAATTAGAAAAAAGTAAGGTAGATAACTCTAGTAGTAAATTAGATAAAAATTTTGAAATTCAATTGGCGGGAAATCCAAGTTCATGTGTATTATGGATTCAAAAACAAAAATTTAGGACTTTAGTAGATACAGGAGCAGAAGTTTCATTAATTAGTAAAAAGTGCTTCCAAAATCTTCCAATCAAGGTTAGGGTTATTAATGAAAAACCGAATCTCAGGGCAGTGAATGGTCAATCACTTAAAGTTATAGGTGCAGTAAATATTAAATTTACGATGAATAAAGTGACCATGAATCAGAAGTTTTATGTCACCGATGGTTTGAATAGAAACTTTATCCTTGGTAGGGACTGGTTAAGACACAATGGAGTAAGATTATACTTTGATTTAGGTTGCTTGAGAATAGGGAGAACCTATGTCAAATTTGAAGATGACACTCACATATCCATAGTAAGAGTATCAAAAACAACTACATTAAGACCACAGAGTAAGACAATATGTTTTGTTAGGACAAATAAAGCATTTAACAGTAGAAATAAAGAAAATTTTGAAATCTCAAGTATCAATGATGGATGTCTTTTAGATGACCCAGGACTTGTAGTTCAAGAATCAATAGGAAAAGTAACGGGAAATAGAAACATTCCAGTATTAGTAGTTAATCAAACAAATAAATTTTATGGGTTAAAAAGAGGTCAAGTGTTAGGGAAAATTAGAGCTTTAGAAATAGATGAGATACAAGTAGAATCAACAGCCTTAAGTCCAGAAAACACAGTAGGAGATGTAGATTCTTTTAAAGATATTGATACGCCTACAGAGTATAAAAGAAATATTTTTAGTCTGTTACAAGAAAACAAAGATATTTTTGCAAAAACCGATTCAGAGTTAGGTCATACAAGTACAGTGAAAATGAAAATAGATACAGGGGACCATCCACCAATCAGAAATAGACCGTATAGAACACCTCTTAACAAACGACAGTAATTGACAAGGCAGTAGATGAAATGTTAGATGCAGGTATTATAGAAAGGTCAAGGTCAACATGGGCTTTTCCATTAGTTGTATTTGGTAAGAAAGACGGATCTAAAAGAATGTGTGTAGACTTTAGATCTTTAAATAAAATAGTGAAACCTATATCATTTCCTTTACCATTGATTGATGACATCTTGGCTAGGTTGGGAGAAGCCAAACATTTCACTAGTTTAGATCTTAAAAGTGGGTATTGGCAAGTACAAATGGATGAAGATAGTAAAGAAAAAACAGCATTTACTTGTCACAAAGGGTTATTTCAGTTTAATGTAATGCCCTTTGGGTTAAGTAATGCTCCTGCTGTCTTCCAAGAACTCGTGAACATAGTATTACAAGAATGTGAGGACTTTGCCACTGCTTACTTAGATGACATCTTAATATTTTCAAAAGACTCAGAAGAACATCTTAGGCATATTCAAGTAGTGTTTGATAAGATCAGGCAACATGGTTTAAAAATGAAATTGAAGAAATGTAGTTTCTTTAAGAAAGAAATAGAATATTTAGGTTTTATTGTTAGTGACCGGGGGGTAAAACCTAATGAAAAGAAAGTGAAAGCCATAAGAACATTACCTGTACCAAAGAATGTAAGAGAAGTTAGGGGATTTATTGGCATGTGTAGTTATTTTAGGAGGTTCATTCCAAATTTCTCAAAGATAGCAGAACCTTTGATTGAGTTGACTAAGAAATATGCTAGATTTAGATGGTCAAAAGAATGTCAGGTAGCCTTTGATTTTCTCAAAGATAGTTTAACCGTAGTACCTTTGTTAGCTTATCCTGATACAAACAAACCTTATGTGTTATACACAGATGCTAGTGATACTTGTGTAGGTGCTTGTCTTACACAGATTACAGATACTGGGGAAGAAAAACCTATCTATTATCTGTCTCACAAATTAAGTAAATCTCAGACAAAATGGTCAACAATAGAAAAAGAATGTTTTGGAATAGCATTTGCTCTTAAGAAATTAGACTTATATTTACATGATGCTCAGTTTGTGGTACGTACAGATCACCGTCCCTTGAAGTATTTATTAGATTCACCTATGTAAAATAAGAAAATACAACAATGGGCTCTCAGTATCGCACGTTACAACTGTAAGATTGAGTATATAGAGCGTAGATTTAACTGTTGCGCTGACTTATTGTCAAGAATACCAGACAGTCAAAAAATAATTGATAATCCTGAATCAGAGTCAGAGTCAGACACAGAAATAGAAATAGATGATAGATTCCTAGAAGTAGGGGCACTAAATTCAAACAAATTCACTCCAAAGAAATACGCTAGCTGTAAGATAGATCCACCTGATGACTTAGTCAAGCCGTTTATAGATCTTCCAGGGGATATAGATATAAAAACAGAACAAGAAAATGATGAGAAAATAGCAAAACTTAAAATAAAATTGGACAATGGAGGGGCTACTAAAAGGGAACAAAACAGTTTAATAGTAATAGATGGTTTGTTATATTTTTTATCTCAACAAGATTCAGAAGATCCAAAACTAAGGTTGTACATACCCGAAAATTTAGAAAACATTGTCATTAAACAACATCATGATTTTGCAGGACATATGGCAGTAGATAAAACATATGACTTCATTAGACCAAAATACTATTTTCCAAAAATGTATCAAAAATTGCACAAATATGTAGATCAATGTGTAACATGTCAAACTAGAAGTCAAAAGAAAACACATCCACCTCTTATAGAAACGGATATTCCACCTTATCCTTTCGCAAAAATTGGTCTAGATCTATCAGGACCATACCCCACCACCTTATCAGGTAACAAATACATTGTATCATTCATAGATCTATATTCTGGATGGCCAGAAGCTTTTAGTGTACCAAATAAATCAGCTGATAATATAGTCCATCTTATATTAGAAGAAATATTTCCAAGGTACGGTTGCCCACTTCAGATACTAACAGATAATGGGTCAGAAAATGTAAACAAAGCGGTACAAGAAACACTTAAAGAGTTAAATATAGACCATATCACAACATCTTATTATAGTCCTCAAAGTAATGGCAAGGTAGAAAGATTTCATAGAACTTTACATGATGTAATGGCTAAGAAAATATCTGATGATGTCCAAAACTTGGGACTTGTATTTAAATCAAACTTTAGCAGCAATTAGATTTCATTCAAATGAATCGACTAAGTTTTCACCCTTTTACTTACTATACAATAGGGATGTAGTATTACCATTAGATACAATTCTTAAACCTAGAAGGAAGTACAATGGGGAAGACCAATATAAAATAGCACTACAGCAGCAACATAAAGCTTTTACGTTAGTACACAAAAACTTAGAAGAAGCTAAGAAAAGACAAAAGAAATAAAAAATTCAACATCTCGAAATTCAATTGAATATGTTATCATTGGGACATCTTGCGCCTTCTGTCATACAACCTTTACAGTTTCGGCAATTACTTTTATCAATCAAAAATGATTTGAATCCGCGTTTTGCTTTGCCTTTTGACCCTGAAAAAGATATTTGGGACCTATACAAAACATTGACTTGTGCTACATATTTCAAAGATGAACACATTGTAGTTATTGTGTCAGTACCTTTGGTTGACACTACAAATGTCTTAGAAATTTATAAGTTGCATAACTTAGCAATACCACATATAAAAGAACCCTCGGTACTCGCCAAATATGACCTAGAATCTGACGCCCTAGCGGTAAACAAAGAGAAAACACAATTCGCACTTTTGACTCAACAAGAGTTAGGAAAATGTTCGAATCCTTCAATTAGATATTGTTCTTTTGACAGTCCTATCTACACTCTCTCAAACAGACAAACTTGTGTGATTTCTATACTTCTGGAAATACGATCAGAAATTGAACAAAATTGTAAAACCATATTGATTAATAATGCCATTCTACCTAGGGGACAGTACATTTCAGAAGGGAATTGGTTAATCATTTCAAAAAGATCAAACAATTTTATGGTCATGTGTGATAAGAAATCAATGATCAGGAAAACATTGCCACCTTTAGATATCTTATATTTGGAACAAAATTGTCAGGCTTCTAACGGGGATATGACTTTAACACCTTACATTTTTTGACTTTAGTGATCCATTAAAGACATTAGTTGATAGGTATAAGCAAGAAAAGTTAGGATTATTTTGGAGATATAAACAAAGTTTTCCACAACATGATAAGATTAAAATCCCTAAGACATTAAAACCGATAAAGGAAATTAACTTAGATAATTTGATAAATGAATTAAAACTAGAAGAGATGCAACCAATGTTAGAAGACAGTTTTTGGTATAAATACGGAACATACTTTTTGATACCCATAATGCCAGTTTTAATGATTATAATGTTTAAATGTAGGAAAAGAATTAGAAATAAATGTAGGTGTAGGTGTTTCGGACCTTGTCTCAAAAGGAAAAATAAAGATAACAAATGGTCAAGTGATAGGGGAAGAGAGGAGTTGAGTCTTCTGAATATTCCAAGACTTCCAATGGGCCAGAACCTTCAACCACACCAGAAACACAGTGAAACAGAATCAGACAGTCAACCAAGGACTACAGATAATGACATTATTAATTACATACAAGATCGTGTCAGTCAACGAGCAATAAAAACAGCAAGCATATATAATGAAAACCAGGACATTCGAACCGGACAAAAACCACACGCATATCCAGACATAAAACTATGCAAAATGTACTTTAAGGACAAATATAACATGGACTTAATAACTGAAAACAATCAAACCAGTAGCAGCAAAGATAACAGCAAAGATCACAGCAAAGAAACCAGTAGCGAAACACAAACAATAGAAACAGATAAAAAGAACAAATTTGAAAAACTGTATCCAGACTTGAAATCATGTGAAACATTTGAAAATGGCAACAATGAAGAAAATGACAATACAGAAAACAAATTATACCAGAACCAATTATACCAGAATCCGTATCAGAATCAAAAGGAGGAAACAGATGATGTAATTCAAAGGAAACTAGCCGATGGGAGATCGTCGATGGAAAATATCGAAATGGGTGAGACCAATTGGTTTCAATCGAGAAACCCAATCAACAAAACTGTTGGAGCTAGTTTTCGATATACCAGTAATTAAAAGAAACAGAAAAATTTCGACCCTCTGGAGAATTGAAATAGTGAAAATTAATATACAAGTGATACAAGTAATAATCACAGTGAAATGTGAATATATATATAAGAGATAAACAAAATAATCCAGGAGGAGTCGGAAAAGATTTTATTCAAAGAAGGACATTTTCTTTGGGGAACAGATTAATGCGCAGGATTTTCCGTGACGGAGGACTTTCCGTGTGTAGTAACAAGGCGGAGGATATTCCGTGTATATGGATCCAAGTTGTTTTGAACTATGTATTATGAACTTTGATATGAAGATGAACTATAATTGTAGACATTATATAATTTTATGTACATGTATCCAGATCACTATACTTGTTGATGATAATATATATCCAGGTCACAATGTGTATATGTATATCTAAGTCACGATTTAATATGTATGATTATATTTGAGTCAAGAATAATGATAAGAATCCTGGTCATGATTTATTAAGACTATTTTATCCAGGTTACGATTTATTTAAGATTACTTGAATGATCTTATCCAAGTCACGATTTAATTGATAGGAAGGTGATTAATTGAAATGTTATGTCACTAATTCAGATCATGATTTAGTAAGAAGTAAATTGATTCTATATTCAGGTCACAAATTATTGAGAAATGATTATTGAATGATTGAAATTTTATGATTTAAATGTTATGTAATTCAAGTCACACCAATGGGGAAATTTATAAAGTTTTAAGGGGAAATTATAATTAATATAAAAAAGTATCTATAAATGAAATTTTTACAATTTAGTAAAAATTTCAGAGGATAGGGACGTTTGTAACAATATGAGGTACGGGAGATAATACTTTTATGAAATTAAATGCATAATACAATTGGTGTGCCTTGGATTAATAAATAATGTGCACATACATATATTTGGGAAAATACGGGCAGCTAAATTAAGTGATTTTGTAATTCGGCTATACACAGTCATTTAGGCATGATTATGAAAATACATAATAGAAATTCCAAATTCTAAATTGTAATCAGCATTAATATCTAAATATACTGTTTTGGATAAACAAGTTGTCAACACCTTCACAAATTACAGCAGCAATTGCAGCTGCAAGTTAAAAGGTCAAATATCTGTCATCATCAGCTTTAGTAAACAAGTTTTGATTGTAATGTTAAATAATATAAAGTACTAAAATCGCACTAAAAGTGATGGGGTAGAAAGGTTACTAAAGGTTGGATTGTGACAGATTTGAATGAGATTAGCGCCAGTATTCTTCCAATTGTATGTTTACAAATATGTATAGAAGTTTCTGGAACTTTGGTGTTTTACGTTGGTTTAAATTAATAATCCTATATAAACATCAAGGTTTCAAAAGCACTTCAGACCGGAGAGAGACCAGACTGGGGAGTGAGAGAGGACGCAATTATACTCTCTGTAACTTGTTACCAATGCTGCAACTCTAAATAAAATCTATACGATCACGACTGACTTATTGATACTTGTAATAAGAAGAGAGGGTTACACAGCGTCCTCTTTTAGCATGTCACATCCATCCCAAATGTTACATGGAAACCTCTCGAGTTCGGTCACGATGTCATCAGTTAGTTTAAGATATGATTGGTGTAAGGGAGTCACTACTGTATATGATCGTGTTCCATAATACTATCTAATATTCTTTGAAAGGTGGACTTCACATTGTTTAACAAGATCCCCGTTTCAATCATAAAATTTCCTTAGTGACGATTTCAAGCGTTCAACATATCTCTGTGCGTGTAGTTTATTGGCGAGTTGTTTGGCTTTCAGAAACATTCAAAGAGGTGGGATAACGTTTCAAAAGTTGTGAAATTAAAATGCAATAGACAGGAAAAGACAGGATATTACAACTTAGGAAAGGGAAGTCGTGATATGGAAATTGAAATATAAATAATCTCAGATACCAAAGTATAAAATAAATTTTATTGACATATTAAGTGAAGTCAATCAGATAGTTACATATTCAGTGTGATAAAAGAAAAGATATTGATCCGAGATCAATTTATATATACAACAATCTAGGAAAATGTCCTGATCATATAGGTTAGGTTGAAAAAAGGTAAAAAAAACTCTAACAACACAACCACCCCCCAAAAAAAACCCCAAACAAAAACAAACCAAAAAACCAACCCAAACCAAAAAAGAAACACAAACACAAACCACCCCCCACCCCAAAAAAAAAAACACAGAACAAAAAAACCAAAACCAAACCCACAAAAAACAAAAAAAACCAAAAAAAAAAAAAAAGACAAACAACACAAAAAACATATACAGTCAAGCTTTAAAGGTTTCTAAAAACGACCCCCCCCAAACCTCACCAAAACCCACAGACCACAAAATAGCATTTTAACGATATTTTGGTTTTGTTTTTTTTGTTTTTTTTTTTTGGTTTTTTTTTTTATTTTTTTTTTGTTATAACAACTGTGATTACTGTCGAACTATTGTCAACATCTACAACGTAAAAAAGAAACAAAAAACCTCACCGCAAACTAAAACAGAAACAAAACTATCACCAAACAAACCAAACAAAACAAAAACAAACACACAAACCCAAACCAAAAAAAACCAACATCCCACACCAAAAAACCCCAAACCCCAACCCAAAACAAACAACAAAACGCCAAAAACGGAAAGACAAAAAAAAAACCACACCAAAAACCTCCCCCAAAATAAAAACCCCCCAAAAAACACCACAAAACAAAACCAAAGAACAACCCCCCCCCGCCTAAAAAAACAAAACCAAAAACAAAACCCCCCCAACCAAAAACACCAAACCAAACCCCAAAAAAAAACCAAAAAAAAAAACACCACCCCTAAGACAGAACTCAAAAAAAAAAACCCAACCAACACAAAACCCCAAAATAAAACAAAAAAATGAACAACCAAAACCCCCAACAAAAACCAACAAAAAAACCCAAACAACACAACAAAACAATAACAAAAAAAACAAAAAAAACCCAACATACACCCTAACAAAAAACAAGACCCCACGCAACCACTCCACAAAATACACAAAAAAACCAAAAAAAAAACCCAAACCCAGACCCAAAAAAAAAAGGAAAACCCCACAAAAATACAATAACCATAAAAAAAAAAACTCATAAAAAAATAACAGAAACAAAAAAAAAAAAAAAAACATCCACACCCCAAACACAACAGAAAAAAAACAAAAAAAAAGCCTAACCCATCGAAACGACCCGATAAAACAGACCTAAGAAAAAAACACAATGAAACTCCAGTACATCCTCATCCCGAAAACCCCCACCCAAAAAACTAACAACCAACAAACACAAAAAAAACACCAAACAACAAAAAACAAAAACCATATAACCCAAATAAACTCTAAAGAACACCAGAAAACCCAAACAAAAAACCCCCCAAAACAAAACAACCAAAACAAGACAATTAACTACAACCACGAACAAAACCAACAAATACCGAAGTAAAAAACAAAAGAACCCCCACAAAACCCCCCCCACACCACCAAAAACCCAGCAAAACCCCCCAAAACTATCACCGACGCAACACAAACCAAAGAAGGAAAAAAAACAAACAAAAGAAAAAAACCATAAAAACAAACACCAAACAAAAGAAAAACCCCAAAAAAACAAAACCCAAAAAAAAAAACCCCACAAAAACCACTAAAAACCCTCCCAAAAAAACCCAAAAAAGAAGAGTAAGCAAAAAAACAAACCACCCCACAGCACAACAAACAAAAACAAAACAAAAGAACAACAAAAAAAACCAAAAAAAACCTAAAACCCAAACCCCAAACAAAACCACAACCAACAAAAAAAAACACCACACCAAAAACACTACACCAAGTAAACAAGGACCCCAAAAAAGAACGAAAATAAAACCAACCAAACCCAAAAATAACCCCCAACACAAACCACCGTACAGTCAAGCTTTAAAGGTTTCACTTTTGCATTGTATATTGTTTTTTTTACATCGTAGCATTTTAACGATATTTTGGTTTTGGTTTTTTTGTTTTTTTTTTTTGGTTTTTTTTTTGTTTTTTTTTTTGTTATAACAACTGTGATTACTGTCGAACTAAATAATTTTAACACCATTGGTATGACACTTTTTGAAATGTTGTTTTTCTACGATGACTTATTTAATTATAATCTATGGGTCATTGATGTTGGCGACTCAGATTCTCACATCAACATGTTCTTTCGCAGCTTTGCCACATGGTAACTAAACAGTTTCGAGGCAACAACAATGGCTACCTTGTATATAGTATGTTCACAATACTGTTTAGTTAGCGTCATTATACTGTTTAGTTCGTGTTCACAATACTGTTTAGTTCGTGTTCACAATACTGTTTAGTTTGTGTTCATAATACTGTTTAGTGGGCGTTCACAATACTGTTTAGTTCGTGTTCACAATCATATTTTGAGTATTTCTCAACTACAATAAATTGTTTTGTTTTCGATTACATATATACATTTTAATTACATATACTCTATGGTTACATGATTGCTTTACCATGTGAGCACTGGATAGTTACTGTTACATTGTACCAATCGTCCCATTGCAACATCATGTTTACGAACTAATTCTACAAAGGTATTTCGGCAATAATGCATTAATTCATTTTATGGCAATTTTAAGACACCCACTTATCGTGCTGTATGATTTGTTTATCATTCAAACATTACAAATTACCTCTTTCTGACCAAGTATACCATATGGTATTATATAGATAACATACCTGAAAATCTTTATCAGCTAATTGTAAAATAATCTCAGACTGACTTGGAAATTTAAATCTAAATCTGACTATCAATATCATTAGATAAATTTCACATCTTTGACGGACATGTCAACTTACAATGATAATTACTTGTTTCATATTACAAGATATATAATTATGTCATGGTTGTATTCCCAAAGTATGAAAATGTGAACCTAGTATTGACATTATTGTCATGAGAATAGATGAAGATGTACCTATATTTTGTACATATGGTTGCACTTAAGTGTCCGAGAGCGTGTCATTTACCAACATGTATGATGGCTATCATTATCATATTTGTTCTATCTTGACCGCTATAGAATGGACGGATACACAATCTTATTCGGTGATTCTCAACATTCATCTGAGACAGATTAATATATATAAAAGATTTCATAAACAAGTCAGTTATAAAAACAGTAACAGTAACAGATAATCAATTTCAAATATATAACTGAAATTATGTACATGTCATTGATAATGGTTATGTTTCTGCGAATCAGGACAAAGGTATAAAGGGGTGTCATACCCGTATGTCAAGAGTTTTATATTTCTTTTCATTGTCCGTTCCAGTCTTTCATTATCCCTGTAATCGAAAGAAAAAACATTCTATTCAATTATGGTCTAATTGCATACTTTAAAGTAATATAAACAAAATACCAAAGTTTTAGTATTGCAACGATCGTTTCCGTCAATAAGACTGTATAGGTTGAACTCGAATTTAGGATCTAGATGTATAGTACACAAATGTACATAGTATATCATACTAGATGTCGGGTATATCTTACCGGTTTGATATACAAAAGTATAACAAAGTATTAATCATCAAGACGTCCAGGGGACAATAAACAAATCTGATGAACACTGGACAACATGGGCCTCTGAAAATCCAACAGTGGGACCAGGTGCCATGAAGGAGTAAGCATCCCCTGTTGATCGAGCACACCTGTCGCGAGTCAACAGTCAAATTCAAATTAAATAAGTGAGGAATTAATGTCGCAATCGGTACAGACGATCGAGCAACCACTACCGAACAGGAAACTCAACATAACATTTCTAAAACATAGTGATGTAACCATCTAATGTCATACAAGGTCCTCTTACACAGGTTGTCTGTCACAGAATTTTATTTTCGCATATTATTATTATTATTATTATTATTATTATTATTATTATTATTATTTGGTGGGTAATATATTTACGTATCGCGAAAGTTCCGACACGGCACCTTTTGGCAGACATTTCTACTAAGATGTCACAATTAAATGGCCCGCACATTGAATGACGTCAATAATGCATATTGAGAGCCATGTGTCAGACATTTGGAATTAGGTCAACAGATAAGAAGAACATAAGTATAGCGACTTCAAACAATACATATTACTCAAAGGCCTATTATTCGACAACTTTCTACATGGAGTTTATAATCAACGTAAGGAACTTGTAATGTAAAAACTTAACCGATAGAGTTCTTTTTCAACCTAGTCTAAGTTACAGATGCTATTATCTTAAGTAAAATGAAAAAGTACCAATGGATAATCGAGCAACGGTCTCAGCATGAAGAACGATTGTGAATCACAAACGGGATGAGACCAGGTATCCGGAAGGAGTCAGCATCCTCTGCTAGCATGCTCAGTCAAATTTGCGTTTTCCATCTTGATATCACGATTTTGTAAATTTCATTTAATTTCCTTGAGTTTGGTAGCCATTTTCCTGGAACATTTTAACCTTCTTTTTTTCTAATATCATTTATACTAACCGCCATCATATACCGGTAACGGAAAAATTAAATTGGCATTTAAAACACGATTAACACAAATAGCAAACTTACATGCCATACACAATAACAACAGTAGAAATGGAAAGCTGGATGTTAAACCGGATACCCCGGATCTACTGAATTCAGACACGACACTGTTGCGTGGAATATTTGTACATAGCTCTGTAGATTTAACTGTAAAACAAAATGTTATATCTTAATAATCACCTAACAATACCTTGAAACAAATATTAAGATTCCACTAATACATTCATAAAGCAAATATGCCAACAACAAAATATCATCGGATCTTACAAAGGAATGAGAAGCAAAGGTCATAAACTTACAGCTAACATTAAAACATTAATTATACATTTTTGTTTTCAAATTCATTTTATTGTTTTCCGGTTATGTATTTATTGGGTAGTTATAACTATTGCTGTATTGTTCTTAATCTTTTATACAGTTTTCAGTGTTGTTTGCTTTACTTTATCCCCCGGTAGCTCAATATTTTTTTTAAATGTTATAGTTTATTTCACCGGTCATGTGATTGCTTATACATACATGTATATAAACATACATAGAGAATAGATGGTTAGAGTCGTAAAATAAAGATTTTAATCTAGAAGAGGCTTAAGAAAAGCGACACTGTCGAGTCTTGTCGACCCGAAACAAATACAACCTGCAATTTAATACACAAATCATCTATTCTGTTAATCCTGTAAACATATATATTGTTAAACAATTAACTTGTAACGCAATTACAATGTATTAAGAAAACACGGGCATCATTACTTTCCCCAAGAATATTTATTAAATGACTATAAGACCTCTAACGTCATTCAAATTTTGCTGATTACGCGGTCATAAATAGCACCGCATTTCATGGTAGTTAGACAAATCCTTGTCACGATAATAGACTTTACGACAAACTTCAAACAGTACTGATTTCCAACAATCTTAACAAATTGTTAGTTTTAGTATGACTTGACTAAACGTCAACAATGTCATCAAAATGTCACACCAAAGGTTAATATAGAACCATTGCGTATAAAACAAAATCTTAACATCCGTCAGTGACGGTATACTGATATGCGACATTTCCGGTCTTAGTCTTTTGTGAAAAGGTCAGGTCCAGTGGGGTATTCATATACAAATAGTAAGTTCGAGTTAATCAATTGCAATTTAAAAAGTGACAAACCTGGATCAAGCAATTTTCACAAGATATATAGGAATTTCAGAATTGTTATGCCTGAGTATATATCTCATTTAGTTATTGTATATCAATCTAAGTATTAAAAAGGGATTTAAAAAACAAAGCTTATACCCATTTAAATGAAATTAATTTACATATATTTTCAAAAAAACATTTTAGAAAGAAGAAATATATTTGACAAGAGGTCGAGAGTTGAAAGAAAGTATTCATATCTCTTAAGATACATATATGATCTGAGAATCATACCTTCCATCGCGTTACCAATGATATGGCTACATTTATACGTCATATTGGATCTCTTGTTGAAGTATTGACACTCCTCATTCACATCGGCTGTGTTGCATTCTTGTAGTTGTAATGTATTTTCTGCAACATTGCATTCACGAGACTCCTGGATATAAAAATAAGTTATCTGTATTCGACCAAATTATATCAAATATTTCTAGAACGATGGTTACATCCAGTGTCTGTGTAGAGTTAAAGATACATCCCCACATTAATCACAGGGTGATAAATAGAGTTAGATTACATCATATCATCTTAGATATCTTTCTTATTCTTCAGAGAAACGTTTGCATTGAGTTGGAATGTTCCGCTCGCACTAGCAATCTACGGTCACAGTTCAATTTCCGGTACAATAGAAGCTTTTTAAAAAGGGTAATTACTGTTCAGGCGTCGAATATACAAAGTGATGGTCGTGTGACATTTTTCTAGACATAATAACAAAGCCTCGTGTCGTCTGCCGCGTTAAAGAATACTCACTACATAGGAACAAGTCAAAATCTGTGGCACTTTTCGTTGAATTATTTGCTATCTTAACTTACCAACGATATAATTAGCAGGACTAAATCTGTATTGTAACATGCATCATTGATATACTATTTTCTGCTGATAGTCATCTGAGCTATAGGTACAAAAACGATATTTGTATGCATACAAGGTTTGGAAAAAAACGCATCTTTATGCTTTAGCATAAAATTTGGTACTTGGTTTGAAATATATATATATATATATATATATATATATATGTGTGTGTGTGTGTGTGTGTGTGTGTGTGTGTGTGTGTGTGTGTGTGTGTGTGTGTGTGTGTGTGTGTATTATTGAATTATATAATCAATTACAGACACACAAAACTACAAGACTTTTTTTTTTACATACCGTTACATTTTCGTATTCGCAGTATTTTCCGTCATGCCCTTTCCTACACTCACATCTAATGTCGCTTGCCAGATCTTTGCCTTCGTCACATTTAGGTCTTCCGCCGTTTAGACAAGGACCTGTTCCATTTTCACTATATTTAATGCAGTCTGTACCTGAAATATTTCACAAAACTACGCTTAATGTACACATACAAACACATACACATCAAGAGTTATAATTATCACAAGTTGTTTTATGATGTCATTTTAATGTTGTATATCGACATATTATAAGAAACAATTCAGAGCGTTAACCCTATGTACTGCAGATTACAAAGCTAATTTCGTTTTTGTAGTTGCTGCTCGCGGATATCGCCACCTTTAAATTTTGATCAGTTGCGGCTCCTATATCCTTGGACAAAATGTCATGCTGGACCAGCGAAAAAAACAGTAATTAATTTACCCTTTTCACTTCTGTATAGGGCATGATGATACATATTCCCGAAATATGATGTCAAATTAGAATCGGTCAATGTGACAACGTTATCAAATGTGTCGGAACATGTCCCATTTTGTCGTCCAAAATTACGGAACCTAGGTAAATTAAAGAAGATCTATTTCATCTAAAGCTTTGTACAAACAGAGTGCATGACGGTCGATAGATAGGACACGGAAGATTTCCTCGGGTGCTCCAATAAAGAGACATTCACGCCAACATCAGAGCCTATAGTAATTATACATTATAATCATAGTTCATTCGTTTACACAAAAGTGTGGAAATATGTAACTAAGTAAACTACTTTCTAAGTACAAAAAGTATTACTGTATCGGAAATCGCGTTCAGTTTCGACGTTTCACAATTTCACGCTTGTTTGCAATTAGTGTTTCACTGAGTGAAATGTTGAGTTGCCTGTTCGATAGTGATTGTGGAATAGTCTTTTCTGGTTATGACGAGAATTCATTCCTCAATTATTTCATTTGAATTTAACTGTGGAGGCAGGCGTGACCTGTGGACAGGGGATACGTACTCATCCATGGCTCCTGACCCAACCTCTTGATTTCCAGATGTCAGTGTTTGTCCAATATTCCAGTGTCCGTTTGTGTTCTATATTCACCTGATTTGTATATTGTCTCATGGGATTTATTTCGACTAATACACTGATATATTTGATTTTTATATTAGAAAAGGATAGAAACGCATTACTCACAATTCATAAGATCTATTCGGTCATCTCCCCTATCACCTGGCTGACACACAGAAATATTGAGTCGTCCCTTGAAATGATGAATTGTGCACATACACTTTTTCTTAACCATATAGTTTGAAACCGGTTCACACATGAATATGCCGTCAAAATTACCTAAGTAATGGAAACACACATATAAAATAGAACATTTAATTTTATCAGACAACAAAATTATTTAATAATTAAATAACTTTATTATAAAGTATTGCTACAACTCAAGGTTTTATTAAACTTGACCCTGATTATGTTATTGTCCCATGTATATCCACATGATCCTTGATTCTAAAAATAGTTATTCCTCGACGATGAATAATATATATATATATATATATATATATATATATATATATATATATATATATATATATATAAATATATATGTGTGTGTGTGGGGGGGGGGGTTAACAGATTTTATTAATTCATGTTTGTTATTTTTATGTCGTGAAACATATCTATTGACTAAAAAATAATTTATTGTACGATTATAAGAAAATAATTTTCATTTAATGTACACGGGGATGAAACATTGTTATCATGTCTTAGACGCTGTGCGATTTGTGTATAAACCCATAACAAAAATGCAAAATGCTCAAGTTGTTACCAAAAATACGTTTGACCATAAACTTTAAAAGCAAACTTTGAACTCACTATCTGACAACGAGTAAAAGAGACGTTTATTGCTCACCATTATAATATTAGTGTTATTATAGTATTACCTTTGCCCGCTTCACATTCTTCATACCTTTTCGAGGAATTTTTCACGAACACCGGAGCTGTAATAAGTATATATATTGTAATTATACAAAGCCCAAATATTGCTACAACATTGAACATTGACTACGTTCGGAACACCGCTAGACACCGCTATCGAAACATTCATTTCTGTGAATACGTAGATGGCCGTTTGGTCATTGCGTCAAGCATGGGAACCAGGCGGATGGTGCCGTAGGTCGAGAGTTCGAACCCCAGCCGGGGCAAGGTGAGTTTATAGGTTCCTTGTTATTTCTGTATTTGTGCTTTACGTATGATTTATTTATGCAGATAGCTTCCTTTGTTATTCAAGGTCCGTAGTAAATGTTCAATATCGTAGTAATTGTAGTTCTTAATATATATACATTAAGACAATACCTTTCACCTCTATCTCTGCGACCGAGTTCTCATGTTAGAAACCTTAGACACCGCTATCAAAACCTTCATTTTTTGTGAATGCGTGTACATAAACAAATTAGTGTTCTATAAGTCATCTCAAAGTTGTTTAACCAAGGAAATCAGGTCTTACCAATTTTCAAAATCGAAATATATAACTATCCCATTCGTAATTGATATGCTGATATTTACATAGAATGATTCTGAGTGTACATTACTAAATACTTTAGCTATCGTAATTACTTACGTTCCGAGATATTGTATGAATCAATTCGTTTTATCTTTTGAAAAATACAGCCTGAAATGAAAATATTTCGATTGTAATGTGGAATTAAGGTGTTTAAATCAATTTAAAGAAATAAAATATATTTTCAAAATTACTGTTACTTGTTTAAAAAAAAATTAAAAATTTAACTTGATATAAGACTGATGCAATAAACAATTTGATATTTATTTACAAAGTGTCATGGATTGTTTATGAAAATGTTACCGGAGGCAGTTGTCTCAAATACTTTAAACAGGAGAAAGCAAAGACTAATCAAGGCTGCACGTAGTTGATTGCATGAAAAATCCATTATGTCTGAAACAGATGAAAGAGATGAAAGAAATGATAAATAAATGTGAGCTCGTATTTGTTAGTTTTGATATCCTACTTTCGTTTTCCATTTACTTAACACAAGAGGATACCACGGATCCGCTTTTGAGTTTCCAGGATGACTTTTCTTATGTTATTGTTATTTGTGATATGAGCTGAATAAAACATTTTAATTATGACCATTGTATCATTTATAAGGATATATAATAAAAATGTCATTGAATTAAATCTTTATATCCTCGTTCTTGTTGCAGGAAAGGACCTCACAAGCTCGGTTCTTTTTACATTCAACAACCTATACATGTAGAATATGTGTTGAGATTTTACTATTTAAGGTGTACGTTATTGCCAAATGGTACATAGAACGTTTTGATTTTGACTTATCTCTACATATAATGTTGAACTATTATAAAGTACAGTGATTTGCTGAAACATTAGACATAAACTTAAAAACATAATTCTAAAAATATCATGTAACTGTCATTAAACAGCTAAAATAATTTTTCAAATTAAAAACTATAATATTATGTATATTATCCACCTATTTTAACTTTGGTATATATAATATTCTCATCAGTTTTGTTTCTTCAATATCATCAATTTTGTCGTTGTCAAACCATCATCATTTCGTCGTCATCGTCATCATCATCATCATCATCATCATCAATATTTTGGTGTTTGTGTTAGTATAAAGTTTAAGTCTAAATGTGCTAGACCAATGGTATTTGCTAACACAGTAGTGCTATAGGTTGTTTGATAATCCTGATTATGTCCACCATGAAGCTTGAAATCTATTTAAGATCCTTTATCATTTATGCACGTGACAATTCGGCCCATCACTGACAGTCGTCATCTTAAAGTCTTCTACTATTTGTGACTGCAATCTAGTATAAGCATTTTCGGTGTTCGATGATGTCTACTAGGTGATGAAAATCCTCACAATTCTCTGATATACATTCCCCTTCAGTTTTATTGTTCCTTATTGCGTAACACATGTACATTTTGTATCAGTATAACCCTATGAGTCATACTAGTAGTTGATTGATATCGATGTCTATTCTTCGTAATATTGTGCTGTGTAATATTGAGTCGTCGGAATTCCAATAAATTGTAAAGAATAATGTCTTACAGTGCTGATCTAAAGAATTATCGGAAATGTTTGGGGGAATTTCCGGTGTACTTAAATGTTGTTTCCTTATGAATAAAAAGTAATTTCGCGTCAGTGCAGTCGTAATAACCTACATAAGATAAAAAGGTGAATACCAAAGTGATATACATACAATTAGATCAAGGACTAATGTTTGTGACAACAATTCTAAAAATAGTGTTTGGATTGTATAATACCATTAGATACATTTAATGAATAATTATCATATATATATATATATATATATATATATATATATATATATATATATATATATATATATATATATATATATATATATATATATATAGTGTGTGTGTGTGTGTGTGTGTGTGTGTGTGTGTGTGTGTGTGTGTGTTAAACACTGATATTGATATGTTACACTACCATCAAGCTTGTTATTAATCCGTCGAATATGTGTAAATATGGCAGAAAGTTTTAAGCTATGGAACCTATTGTGCAATTATCGGCAATAAATCAGATATTATATAGACCAATGTATCACAGGAATATTTTCTAAAGAATTGCTGAAAAAAGATGACCATTTTCCTGATTGAAATGGAAATTCTTTTTTCCGTCTAATTCAATGTAGAATATAAAGGAGCTATGTTGCATCAGTGTAGCCAAAGTAATGATACTGTGATGAGGGGTATAATATAAAGGAGCTATGTTGCATCAGTGTAGTCAAAGTAATGATACGGTGATGAGGGGTATAATATAAAGGAGCTATGTTGCATCAGTGTAGTCAAAGTAATGATCCTGTGATGAGGGGTATAATATAAAGGAGCTATGTTGCATCAGTGTAGTCAAAGTAATGATCCTGTGATGAGGGGTATAATATAAAGGAGCCATGTTGCATCAGTGTAGTCAAAGTAATGATCCTGTGATGAGGGGTATAATATAAAGGAGCCATGTTGCATCAGTGTAGTCAAAGTAATGATACTGTGATGAGGGGTATAATATAAAGGAGCCATGTTGCATCAGTGTAGTCAAAGTAATGATCCTGTGATGAGGAATATAATATAAAGGAGCTATGTTGCATCAGTGTAGTCAAAGTAATGATCCTGTGATGAGGGGTATAATATAAAGGAGCCATGTTGCATCAATGTAGTCAAAGTAATGAGACTGTGATGAGGGGTATAATATAAAGGAGCCATGTTGCATCAGTGTAGTCAAAGTAATGAGACTGTGATGAGGGGTATAATATAAAGGAGCCATGTTGCATCAGGAGCCATGTTGCATCAGTGTAGTTGCAAAAAGTAATGATACTGTGATGAGGGGTATAATATAAAGGAGCCATGTTGCATCAGTGTAGTCAAAGTAATGATCCTGTGATGAGGGGTATAATATAAAGGAGCCATGTTGCATCAGTGTAGTCAAAGTAATGAGACTGTGATGAGGGGTATAATATAAAGGAGCCATGTTGCATCAGTGTAGTCAAAGTAATGATACTGTGATGAGGGGTATAATATAAAGGAGCTATGTTGCATCAGTGTAGTCAAAGTAATGATACTGTGATGAGGGGTATAATATAAAGGAGCTATGTTGCATCAGTGTAGTCAAAGTAATGATACTGTGATGAGGGGTATTTCAGCCATTCAGATTTTCAGATTTCCATGAACACGTGTCCCAACTGTAATGGGGTTTTATTCCACGAATTGTAATTTCCATGATTTTCACCCTTCCTACACAATCGAAGTCTGTTGAATTAATACCCCCTTTTGTACTACGAACACAAACACATCTCAATAAAAATTTGTTCAACTCGAAATGTAGTACACTACCTCGGTTACATGTACTCACTCGCAAATTTATACGTTCAATCATTTGAAATATTCCCCTACGATGCTGTTCTCGTTAAATCTGATGGGATTACACTAGAATACAATCCATATTCCATTGTGTTAACCAAAAAGGACAATATACAAGAAAGGAAACATTGTATAAACACGAACCTTTAAGAACATCTGTAAATAAATGCCGTACACCATGTCAACCAATCACATCCGCCATAATGTCATCTTGAAATAAAAAAAAAAAGATAGGAAGTAAAGGTCACAGTCAGTATGTACGATTCAACACAATCTAACGAACAGGAAACTCAACAAGTCAGTTAGTGATACATGGTAATTGCAAAAAGGCCAATATACTATTAGTACCGACAGTAAAGTTATACTTATGCGATATTACAAATCCGTCTTACACTAATGCTGTACGTACACTCCAAGACTTCGTATCTTACTTTGTTTGATTTGAAACACTGAGTACACAGATCCAAACTGAAATAATTTCTATTAGTTAGGGAATGATAATCTTTTACATTACAAAAACAATATTTACTGAATTTTACAAGCTTTGCGTGTAATATTGAGAGTTCAAGTATACATGGGCTTCCATAAGCAGTAAAGAAAGAGACTTACTCCCCTTTGGCAGCCATATCGTGGGTCAAAGTTTTTTTTCTTTCAACACCCCTAATTAGCAATCGCAGTGTGTCTTTCACTGCTGTTACATCGATACGGAAAGCATACCAAACATGAATATACGTTTTATATGGTAAGTATTTTATCTAAAACTGTAGTTATTCATTTTTCTAAATAAATATATTGTATTTCTATACATACACCTTTATCACTTTCAAGTTAAACAGATGAAAACAAAAGAATGTATTGGTATTCTCCGACCAGTTTGAACAGAAGTGTTATATAAATAGCCTTGACACACTGAGGTTGCTTCAGGGGAAATTCAAAGGAGGGTGGTAAATCATTAATTTGTTTTCAGCTTCATTTCCTTCCTCAAAGTATTCCGACGCTCTATTTCTGTTCCTCAACATACAGCACAATTTCTTTATCAATTCTATCTCTCTTCTTTTTCTGTATTTTGTGTTTTGTTTGTTTTCTACCTGTATGGCAACGTATTTACGTCTTTGTGGAATGTTGGTAACCTCCGACCCATCTCTATTTGTGCCCATCTCAACTCGTATCCTCTTTGGCTAAGTCATGCCTACGGTTGACTTACTCGTAACCAAAACAATTGGATGAGTCGAATCCATCGTTTTACAAATGTGTGTACAATAACGTAGAGATTATGGTTATACCTATGACTTAGTTCTCAAGCACATAGATAAACTATCCGGTCTCGATCATTTTTCTACGTAGAAATCATGTATACCTATTACGCTTTTTCGGTTTGTTCCATTCCCTACAGTTTTGTCGCAATAGTTAGTGCTCATATCATGTGACCTCAACAGAATGTCGGGCAAGATCCCTTTCGGTTTCGTAATATTAACATTGACAAAATTTAATGATACTGTGTCTCAGTTCTTCTCCTGGGATTTAATTGTTGATACGGATGTTGGAATCCTTTCTTGTATCGACTACAAGTGCCGTCACTTCCTTGTAGGCTGCTTTTCACATCTGGCATCTTACACTGCATGGTATCTAGATTCCAGGTCATATGTGTAAGATAAAACGTTTAATAGGAAGTTCTCTGAATTTGCATACTATTATGACAAACGGTCTATTGACCCATATTAGTATGAAAGATTACCCGTTTTCCAGATAATTTTTCCTAGAAAATAGAAAAATGATTTTCTACCATAGAAATATAACCCAAGTTTGATAGTTTATTAAGCTTTAAGCCATCCGGCTTATCAGCATAAATACATATACAATATAATGTAAACACAAATATCATAAATCACATTTACAATCAATATTTAAATACTGTAAGTGGAGTGTAAGTAAGTAAGTTGGAGGCTGAACACTAATTTTGCCTCGACCTTTCCCCCAAAGCTTTTTTCAAAAAGATTGCTAAATTACACAGTTGCTTCTTATGGTGAACAGATAACAGTTGTATTAATTTGAACATAGAAGGTCTATGCCAATAGTACTTCTTAATGTATTGTCTTCTGAATTGTGTATAAAAAGGAAAAACTAAAATGAAATGATACTCATCTTCTACCTGGTTACAATTACAATTATGACAAATTCTTTCTAACCTTGGTGTGTTATTGTATCTACCTTTTTCAATTAATAAATCATGTGCAGACATTCTAAATTTATAAAGTATATTTTAAAAGTTAAAAGTATATTTTCACAATAGAAAAAAATTAATATTCAACAGTTAATAATGACCATGTCGTACAAGTTACACGTGTTTTTGTAGACTAAAATTATAGCTTTATACATGGCAATTGTGTGGTGTTTGCAAGCAGTGCAATTTCGTTTGAAAATTACGAAGTTTTCGATGGCATATGAAGTTTACAACGCGCAATGGCGATCCTACTAATAGTATGTTCCTTAAAGGTTCCTTTAAAAAAAATACATTCACACGACAATTTTCTGTTCTGTCGTGTTAACAACTGAAAAATCCGATATAATAACAAACAGTATAAGGAGCCCCATCGTCGTAAAAACACAGTCCGGAATCGCTATGCTTTTTCCTACCCGTAGTTTCATGCGCCTGAAATAATTCATGCATATTTCCTATTATTCATAAAGCCTCAGCCAATGCGAGTTAACGGTGCTCGCACAACTAAGTGACACGACACTATTCTCTCCTGTCATATAAACAACTGAAAATCCAACATCGTGATTCCTAAATTTGCCATGTAAATTGTAAACAAACAGTATAGGTAGCCCTATCGTGTAAAACCACGGTCCGGATTCGCTATGCACTTTCCTACCTGTAGTTTCATGTGTCCGAAATCACTCGTGCATATTTTATTATTCATGAAGCCTCATCCAGTGCGAGTAAACGGTGCCTGCGCATTCGTCAGCTAATCAGATCGATGCTATTAAACAATTTCAGAATTGTATTAGATCAACGGACTTCGCGTTGCCGATCATAACTACTGTGATTGGATAAAGTGAACACAATACTCATAATACTAGACAATCCGATAATATAATGCAAATTAATTTCAAAACAACATTCTATAAAAACTCCTTTTTACCAGCTACCATTTCATTATGGAACGAACTGCCAGCTGAAATAAAACAAAACCCTTCTATTTCCAATCTTAAATTTCACCTTAACAGAAATATAACATCCCCTCCTGCATATTATTTTACCGGCAACAGGAAAGCTCAAATACGTCACACTAGATTACGCCTAAAATGAGGTAGTCTAAAAGAACATTTATTTACGAAAAATATTATTGATAGTCCATTATGTAATTGTGGGAATATAGAGAATTCTAGGCATTACCTTTTAGAATGTTCATTGTACATAAACACTTCTCAATAAATACATCTCGACCCTACCTTTAAATCTCAACACTGAACTACTTCTGTTTGGAGATCCTAGCCTTCAACGTAACCAAAATATCCAAATATTTAAAGCAGTCCAAAAATTTATTATTAAAAGTAAACGATTTCGGGACTAGAATAGATTAATGTGAGTTATAAAATCTACAGGTATTATTTTCATATCTTATTTATTGTTATCATGCTACGCCTCAAATCTGCAGTTATTGTTTTACTCATTATCGGACTTCTTATGCCTCAAATGTTTCCTATGAGCTGTTCATTGTCAGCAATTAATGATATTTTTATCCCTTCCTTTTTGTGCGGTCGACTCACTTTTTGTAAACAGTGCACCCCCATATTCCCCTGCATGCTTCATGACTACCCCTTCTCATTCAATACATGAAACCACGGGTAGGCAAGTGCATAATAATTCCGGACTGTGGTTTTACGACTATGAGGGCGCCCATTTATATAAACATCTATGCACAATCGGGTATTCTAAATTTCTTTGCTTTCGAAACCAAAATAAAATCGCCAAACGCTCGAAAATTGTAACGACCCCTTTATCTTAATTGCGTATAACCTTGCGAGATGTAGTGCCGTGAACCAATTCTTTACCCAGTCACGTTCAAATTTTGGAATAGCGACATTAGATTTACACTGACAAGAATAATCGTTCTTTCTTATTATCCTTACCTACAAGTATCCAGTGGGGAATATTAAGTTTTAATATATAAAAATTGTCATAACCAACAAATTAGTTGAATCATCCGCAAGATAATCAAAAGGTTAATCCGCCTATCACGTTTTGTGAAGTGGACAATATCTCCGTCAGTGACGTACTTCTGAAACCAATTCATTTCCACAGGTCGTTGTATGTCAATTCAATACCAAACGACATTATGGTAGTTACCTTGTTGGTAAATACATGTATACCTTCATAAATAATTCTACAATCAAACGGGCGATATTAGTTAATCGATAGGCAAGAATCAGCTTTGCCTTGAATATTACGCAACTCCGTTTGTATTTATTGTCGTTGCGAGTAAAAATCATTTTTTAATCTTCAATCTCAGATTACTAGAAAAGAGAGAATCACTCAGATGCGTAATTCATGGGAAGAAAATAACTTTATAGAAACATTTTGCAAAGCATATTGTCATTTAAATCAAAATTAACAACCTTACTGAGCGTAAATCGCCGGTTACGGGCTTTTAAGCAAATAAAATGGATTAGTTTAAACATATTTTATTTATGTCAAATACACATACATATAACATCAATACAGTAACAATGCATATGACAAAAAAAGGATCAGAAAAAAAGCTTAGAGCTTATGTAAATTCTTTTCCCAATAGTTTTAGTAAGCTAAATTTGTAGACAAAGTCAACCATATTGTGAGTAGACTGCAGAGTTAAATATGAAGAGAATACATTTAGTTTGTAATAACGAAAAAACAGAAGGAAGAGGGAAAATGATAAACAGAGTCGTACATAAACGTAGTTATGTAATGAAATTATCGTGCTTAGAATTAAGCAGATGAATAGATGAACAGGACAGAATTAGTTAATTTGTAACGTGGGGATATGAATATTTTACTAGTATGATTGTAGATTTAAGGGGAAGTCGATTTACAAGTAATAAAATGGATTACATAGCATTAGTGAAAGGGACATCATAACTTTAACCAAAATTAGATTTTGTTCGTGCGAGGCGGGCTTCATTCGGAGACTGCTGAATCGAAAGAAGAAAAAGTTAGCGGTGTCCTTTAATTTGACATTTAGATATATCGACGACGTTTTGTCAATTAATAATGACAATTTTCATACATATGTCAATGCGATATATCCCAGAACTAGAAATTAAAGATACAACAGAATCAAGCACACACGCTTCATACTAAGACATTTTACTTAAAATAAACACAGATGGGAAATTAGCAACTAAGCTATACGATAAACGCGACGATTTCGGCTTTCCCATCGTAAATTTTCCACATTTAAGTAGTAATATCCCTCAGTCACCCGCATATGGAGTTTATATTTCACAAATGATCCGATATGCCAGGGCGTGCACAACATATGAATATTTCATGTACAGAGGTAAACTACTCACTAACAAATTATTGACACAGGGATATCGAAAACCGCATTTAATGTGAACGTTCCGCAAATTTTACGGTCGGTATAATAGTCTTGTTTGCGAGTACTCTGTTTCACTAGGTGAAATGTTGAGTTGCCTTTTCGTTGGCGGTTGTTGAGACGTCTGTACCAAATGTGACGAGGATACACTCCTCACTTGTTTCGTTGGACTTGACTGTGGACTCACGGCGGGTGTGACCGGGTCGACAGGGGATGCTTACTCCTCCATGGCACCTGATCCCACCTCTTGGTTTCCAGAGGTCCGTGTTTGTCCATTTTTACCGGATTTGTATCTGTGTCCTGGACATTCTATTGATTTATACTTTGGTATCTGAAATTTTTATATATTAACGAAAACCTCCAATAAATATTATACTTATTGATAGCTGGTCATACTTATTTTACATAACTTGCGTGTAAAAAAGAACTTTAACTTTAAATTATTTAAATGTCTACTGAGTACTACAAAATTTTGTTATCATGATACATAAAATTCTTGTTTGTTGTTATTTTGCATATAACAAATGCAATTTCTTAGATGAAGGATAAATTTGAAATGAAAGCGAAAGTTCCTAGGGATAGACAATCTCAGACATAGTTATACATTCAACTTTTCCTGTTATTGGAGATCGTGAGCAAAATATTTTTCAGCAGATTTTATTTCTATTTCAATGTAAACATCCTGTGTCAAATTACGTCGATGCTGAGGGACTTTGTATTAGCGACAGTAATTGTTACAAGATTAGTCCATCGGCATACAAGCACATGGAGTAATCGTCTCCTTTTTATCAGTTATTCAGTAAATAAGACAATACAATAAGACAATACAAAACATATATCCCACTAGCTGAATAGAAGCTATCATCAATACAAGTAGGTATTTAGTCTGTTTCATTAGAGTTGGTAACAGTCAGGTACACAATAGTGCCAATAGTCAAGTAACCCTCTCTCTTATTAGTATTTAAGAAAGGGGAAACTCACGATGTTAACAAATACCGTAGTATAACACTCGTTAGCCATGTTGCTAAACTTTTTACTGCAATATTAAACACTCGTTTACTTAAGTGGAACAATGAGCATGATTTCATAAGCGATGGTCAGTTTGGATTTAGACCGGGGTATGGAACTATTGGTGCTGTATTTGGTCTTCATACTCTTATTTATAATACATTTAAGAGAGAAAAAAAGCGTCTTTATTGCTGTTTTGTAGACTAAAGCATTTGATACTATTACACATAATAAGCTTTGGCTCAAATTGATCCGATGTGGTATAACTGGTGTTTTTTAAAGCAATCCAGTCATTGTATAGTAATGTAAAAGCATGTGTCATAAGTCTATCAGGTGTATCAGATTTTTCCCAATATACATGCGGACTAATGCAGGGAGAATCATTGTCTCCACTTTTAGACCCACATTTTGTAAATGACATTAAATATGAGTTTATGAATGACAACTCTGAGTCTTATGAGCTCTATATGTTAAATTTATACCTTCTGGTGTACGCTGATGACACAGTTTTTTCAGTTAAAATGTGTACAAGGTTTACAAGAAATGTTGAATTCGTTAAGTAATTATACTGCTAAATGGAACTTAAAACTTAACATAGCAAAGACAAAAATATTTGTCTTCGGAACGGTGAAACTTGAGTATTTAAAAATACTCCTACTTAAGTTGTAAATTCCTTTAATTACTTGGGTATTCTGTTTAATTTTAATGGCTCGTTTTTTTCAAACACAAAAGAATCTGAGTGAACAAGGTAGGAAGGCACGTTTCGCATTATTTAAAATTATTCGGCAACATTATTTTAATACTTACACATTACTGTCATTGTTTGACACATATATTGCTATCATACTTAACTATGACTGTGAAGTATGGGGCCATCACAAAGGTGATCTGATTGAAAAAGTCGAAACTGATTATTTTAACAAAATATTGTCTGTTCGAAAAAGTGCATCTCATAATATGTTATATTTTGAACTTGGAAAAATACCCATGCACTTGACAAGAATAAGTAAAATTGTGAAATATTGGCTGTAGCTCCTTAGATCCAATAATTGTATCTTAAATTCATGTTAAAATGTAGTATATGATGACTGTGAGTTGGGTAATGTTAATTGGGTAACAAATGATGACGGTGAGTTGGGTAATGTTAATTGGGTGACAAATGATGACGGTGAGTTGGGTAATGTTAATTGGGTGACAAATGATGACGGTGAGTTGGGTAATGTTAATTGGGTAACAAATGATGACGGTGAGTTGGGTAATGTTAATTGGGTGACAAATGATGACGGTGAGTTGGGTAATGTTAATTGGGTGACAAATGATGACGGTGAGTTGGGTAATGTTAATTGGGTGACAAATGATGACGGTGAGTTGGGTAATGTTAATTGGGTAACAAATGCGAAGGATCTTCTTTGTACTGATGGTTTCGCTGATACAAGGTATGCTCAGACTGTTTATAACGAAAAAAAATTATTTTTTTAATTTAAACAATGAGTCAAAGATTGTTTCATACAAAATGTTTTAACGAATTTTAACAATTCATCAAAGTGTCATATTTACAGATATCTCGTAGTTACTTTTACTTTGCAATATTTTTTGTGTCAAACTGTTTGCGATAAATATAAGAAAATTATTTGTAAATATAAGCTTTCAGCACATAAGTTCGATATTGAATCGGGTAGATACAGTAACTTGGAGAGAAACCAAAGACTTTGTAACAAATGTAATGTTATGTAGATGATGAATTTCATTTCATTTTGGTATGTAAGTTTTATTCTGATATTAGAACAATTGGCGGCGCCCCTCGCCATTCAAATTAGTACAACTTTTGACATTAAGGAATATAAAACAATAGAATAACCTTGGAAAATTTTAAGCATTACCACTGTCAGACATGACAGCAATCAATACAGTATACTGCCGTACAGTTATGCTGAAAATGATTGAGTCGACAAACTTGTTATGGGCATCTGGTGTCTTAGGCAGTCCTCTTAATTTCTAGACAACTAGATATCACTGTACTAGTGATACTTTCAATACATATACTATTAATTGATATCGCACTCTAAATGAAAACATTATTAATTAATGACACGGAGCGGTTTTTTTTATATGGGGCGCCGTTTTACTTATTAATACCAGTTAGCGATATCACTTTTTCGAATAGGTGGTATCACTTATTTGAATAGGTGATATCACTCATTCGAATAGGTGATATCACTTTTATGAATCTATAAGTGATATCACTTATACGAATAAGTTATATCACCTGTTCGAATGAGTGATGCCACATATTCGAATAGGTGATATCACTTACGAATCAATGCCAATGAATGCTCCCTACACAAAATAAAATATATTCCTGCGTCTAACAAAAATATGATTTGTGTCATCTTCGACATTATAAATTTTTTTGTTTCCTTCCATTACGATGCTTTAAGTTCAACTACTTTTAAATCTAGTTTGTGTAGAAATAGGACCCTCCCTACTTCAAAATGGCGGGAGTCGGCGGTATGGTTTCGGCGGTATTGTTTTGAATGCTGAACTCCGTTCAAATCCTACAACAGACACGGGAGACGATTCCAGTTCTGCAGTGCTTCGTCTTTATCACGATACCGTAATACCGTCCTTTGCGCTTTAGATTTAGGCCTAGTGATATTCACTGCACATCTACATTTATGAAAGAATATTGGGTAGCATAAGGTTTTTAGTAGTCAATTATTCGAATGAGTGATATCACCTATTTGAAAAGGTAATATCACTTATTCGAATAGGTGATATCACTGTAATAACGTTTTATAAGTGATATCACTTATTCGTATAAGTGATATCACTTATTTGTATAAGTGATATTACTCTTTGGAATAGGTGATATCAATGCGATATCTTCTGCAATCAATAAGAATGCGTCACTTCATTTTCAGACCTATAGTATAACTTTTCTAAACAGATAGATAGATAGATAGATAGGAAGATAGGATAGGATAAATAAATAGATAGATAGACAGATGATACGAATTATCTTGCAAAAGTCAAAGCCGAAAACCTTCGTAAACGGACAGACACAATATATTCAAGTTTTATAACACAATCAAGAACAAGTTTTGTCATAACACATTGATATTGAAATATGAACTTGATATTACCGTCAACTCGTGATATTGTGGGAGGATTTGTGTCCAGTTTAAGTTTACAGGGTCATCTATACCAGCGATATTATGATCGTTACTAGGTAGGCAACATCATGTGATCATGAAGGATTTGTGTCCAGTTTAAATTTACAGGATCATCTATACCAGCAATATTATGATCGTTACTAGGTAGGCAACATCATGTGATCATGAAGGATTTGTGTCCAGTTTAAATTTACAGGATCATCTATACCAGCAATATTATGATCGTTACTAGGTAGGCAACATCATGTGATCATGAAGGATTTGTGTCCAGTTTAAATTTACAGGATCATCTATACCAGCGGTATTATGATCGTTACTAGCGATATATGAAGCTATATATATCGCTGTCGTTACTATGTAGGCTACATGTGTTCAGTTGGTATGTGTATTTTATTTTACCTGCATATAACTTGTAACCGGATTTTCTCGTTTGCTGTTAAAGCCTGGGCGTCGTCGTATAGCAAAATACTGTAAAATACTGCGCCCCATATTAAACAAAGAACACTATAATAAACATAAGATAATATGTACTCATGTCCGATTCACATAAGATGGCGTAGTCGAGTAACCGTTTGATTACCATACGGATGATTCTACACACTACTCGGTTATGACGAGCGGCACGGGAAAAACGTTCTTTTCCTCAATGGTTTCTCTCATATGTATGGTAAAAAGAAAGAACGATTACTCTATTAAGTGTAATTTTAATATTATGCTGTATTACCTAAAATTTAAGCTCATCCAGGTCAAGAAAGGGTCCACAAGACTCCACCCCGCCAAGTTATATGTGTACGTATGTGTGGTATTTGATTACGTCTGTCATTTTATTGCATACGTCAATTGACAAATTTAGACTATTATAGAAACTTTAAAATTTAATCAAGTATGATTAAATTTAAACTGAATTTAAAATGTTCATTTTTCGTATTTAAAAATATGCGAAAAATTAACATTTTAAATTCAAGAGTAAAATTCAATATTACTTACCTTTCGCACTTCCATAGCTTACAAATACAAGGGCTTTCGGTATTAAATGGGTTTTCCAATGTGAGTATTTTTATTATTCAACATGGACTTTGGTGCTGTTGACCTAGCGTCATACTTACAGTGTCTGGGTGTATGGGTCTATCAAGGTACATTAGCACATGTTTACAAACACAACGAGTATAAATCAAATCATAACAGGGGTGACAAGCTACTTGTCAGCACAAAAGTATTACCGATTCACTAATGCATGGAGTCTGTTCAAGGAAATATGTTTTACCTGTACAACCTATTTTTGGAAAGTAGACCGTATTGTTTTGGTTTCTGACCGAACTAGGATAATTATGCCGCTTTACCTTGGTATATCTATAAATGTATGTACTCTAATACAGTAATCGGTTTATACATGTAAATACATTTGCGTTTACTTTATTTGAATTTTTTAAGGATCTTAACACGGAACCTGTTGAGCAAACACCTGAACATGTGTTCTTACATGAGGAACTTGATATATTATCAGGTTTAGAAATTAATAGTATAACAAGAAAAACTTGATGCAAAGCATCAATTCGCCGCCAAAGGTATTTCAAAGGAAGTATACATGTACATGTATATAAAACGTAATTTAGAAAAACATTTATGGAATAATTCAGAATTATTTTTTTTTAAAACAAGTCCATATTCCAGTCTGTTTCGTTCATTGTTGGCCTAGCCGGCTAGAGTGGTTCGATCTTGTTTAACATGATAATTCTGACTTTATCCATTATAAATAATACATAGGTAAATCTATGGAGAGGGCGAAGGCATTCATCAACAGTTTTACATGTTCAGTTAATCCCTTTGGGCATTCCGTCGTGTTGCCCCCTGCCGGGGGCAACACGACAGAATCACCAAAGGCAAAGGGATTAATATTCAGTTTTTTATCACGTAAATGTCCCGGTTATTCACTCATTGTTTTAAATAAAATATTGATTGACTGACTGTTTCCTTTGTGCTAAAACTTAAATAGAATCTATGTGGTATTTATTAGTCATGAATTAAATGCAGAAATATGTTTTTATGCTATATATTTTATTTTTCTCTATCCCAGCGTATCCACCATTTCGTGCAGTTCACATTACCAGAATAATGGAGGCGCTTCGTGATCGGGTTCGATGTACAACCCTAGTCGTTATGGCCTAGTCTCGGTCTACAAAACGTTTCTTAGTGGGGTAGTTTATTACTTCGTTTGCAATGCGCTTTTAAGTAATGACTTTGCATTTCCGACATTTTGTTTATGTCACGCGCAAATTCCCGATGTGAGCAAAATTTTTACCATTAGTAGTACGGGTCCCCGGATGTAGTAGGAATAAAAAATGTGAGCTTCTCTACATATATGAGGGCTTCGCTCTCTATTAACTACAACAATTTTACCACTGACCCTTGTAAAAAATTAAATGCTTTTCTTCAGTTTGACTATTGATTAGTTCCAATAAGCACCCACATCTTTTTTTCTTTTTTTTTTTTCGTAGGCGCTTATTGGGTAGAATACGATATTGGCAATAAGAGACATATATGTAATGAGTGGCATTGTGCTACAGATCCTGCATTTTCCGGTTTTTCTTGACGCTTTGTCAAACTTTTATAAAGTTTCTATGTTGCCTGTGATAAAGAAATAAATGTTCATAGATAAACCAAAATTCTGCACCTTATTTGACACTTCTTTCCTCGTGATTCTTGCATTAAGACAATGAGACAACAGGCTGATGGCAAGTGCAAACTACTGGTTTATATATACAATTTTTGTCAAATTCTGGTGGTTGATTTGATTGGCCAATGGGATAACTTTCAAGAAATCCTGCTAGCACTGGTACAGTGAAAACTGTCCTTGGTCTTACTCATGCTTTCAAACCAGCAATATAGAGAGCCTAGGCTTTATTTATCAGTGGTCAAACCTATTTGTCTGTGACCGCTCAAAATATGCACCAAACAGGAACAAAAATTAGGCAGAAAATTAGCCAATTTCATGTTTAACCAATCATGAGAAAAATGAATCCATGGCTTAATGAATTATTGACTAATGGCAGGGTGAGTCCTGGTAAATACATCTGTATACTCAAAAAAGCATCAGAATGCGAACATTCAACAAGACTCTCAACTGTATCACAATTATGAATGACCATTAAAGTGTTTTAAAACAATGCAGTTCATTTTAATAATGAAATTTTGGATGCAGATTATGAACAATAGTAGAATTTAAACTGCAGAAGTAATGTAAACAGACAGATGTTTGTTAGATGGAAAATACCATAATTTTTCCTTTACTTGAGTCTTTTTGTTGTTGCATATTATCAAATTTATGCTAGAATAAAATTGTGTCGATAATAAATATTGGTTTAAATCCAAATGATGAGTGGAAACAAGTATTCAGACACCATACGAAAACATAATTATAGTAGTTGTGAGATAGCAGTGATAGATTTTCTAAAAATATCTATACATAATATAACAATGATGTTTAAATTTGAGAGAGAGAGAGAGAGAGAGAGAGAGAGAGAGAGAGAGAGAGAGAGAGAGAGAGACTTTTTCAGGATTATTTCTAGAACTTCTATTTATGCTTTTCTCCTGCATATGTTACATTAAAACAATTTTGTTGATCGGTTCATGGTGAAGAAATGATCAGTCTGTAATTGACAATCTGATGACAAGTGTAGTGTCAATTTAAAAAGTCACTGGAGAAAACAAACAACTCAAGCAAGGACATAAACACACACACACACGCGCGCGCGCGCGCACACACACACACACTAATTAGTAAACATCTCTCTCCGTGCCTCTCATAGATGAGTGGCAATTAATTAGTCATCAAGCCAAAGCAAGCAAGGAAGTTTTATCAGACTTATATGTTCTTGTTCTTTTTTGTTTGTTTTTTTTTTCAACCAATAACATGTTTAAACCTAAAATTTCATTGCTCTGTAGATTTGCTGTTATAAGGTTCGGTGTACTATTGTCAACTAAAATATTTATCAGTTCCTCTTCAGATGTAATGATTATTTTTTCTTTAAATATATATCATTTGGAATCAAAATATAACAATGTAGATCTACAGTTAAATTGGGCACATAGAAATTCAATATATAGAAGTAAGTAAGTCGTGTACCGGCATAAGATTAGTAGTTAAATATTATGATACGTCAAAGAAGTCAAAAGGCTTAGTTCGATGTTTAATCAGTGATTCCAGTGAATTCATGAACACCAAAATATAGGCTACTGGAAGTAAAATAAAAATATCACAGCAAAATGATATGTATGTAGAGTAGCTATATTTTATTATAAAGTAAATAAAGTGCATTTTCTTTTCCCTTTTTTTTTTTTTTTTTTTTTGAGGGGAGAGGGGAGCTTTAAATTAAATTTTCATTTCAGATAATTATTCACTTGTTCTTATATCTTCATCTAATAATTTCTGTATGGCTATGGAAGTGTTAAAAACCTATATAGAAAGTTTGTATCAGCTAATTTATTTTCTACTGTAAATGTGTACACAATCTGCAGGATGACAGAGTTTCTTCCCCTTAGAAAGTAGCTAATCTGTCATGTTTGTCGAAATTGACTGTTAACTTTTACGTCAGTAAATTGATACAGTCTTTCATTTGAAGCGTTCACAGTTACTATGTTAATGTTAATTCCATCATATTTTTTTGTTAGTGAAATTGATTCCAAAATAATTCTACGTTAATAACCGATAGTAAAATTTAAAATCATACATGCCATGTAACATGGTATGATACGAGAGAGTATTTCGATCTCCGTGAGAGAAACCCAGAAATTACCTCATGGGACTTGCAATAGTAGGACTCTCGTAAACAAGATAATTGCAACATGAGTACATCTCAATATTCTCAAAAATAAACTGTCAGTTCATTTTTTTAAAAACTTATTTTGAAATTAACAAGTTAAAGAAATATCCGATGTCTGGCGCGAGTCCTACCATCCAGCGTAACTGAGCATGTCGGGTTAGGAAAGCCATTAACGCCCTTGGTCGGAACTCTTCATTTCTGGTAGGTAAAAATTGGCGTCTGCTTGGACTATTTTTTAACAAATTTTCTTGGTGTGATATATGATCACAAATTTTGTTTTTGACCTTCTCCATAAAAATGCAATATTCAACGCGAACTTGACCCGGGACTGTTAGACGAAAGTTTTTTTGCTCATAGTATGTGTAAATTTGACCTATTTGTACTTACACATACGCATTACCATAAAAGCTCGCTTCGCCCGCTCGAGCTGCGCTCGCTAATATGAATTAAGGCAAAGCCTTGAAAGCGAGCGCAGCTTGGTCTTTGTTTAGAAAATTTTTAAAAGTAAAACTTCTTAGTGAAATACTCATGTATCGATACATCTTACAAATGTTAATAATGATATGCTGCTCCACCGATACCACATTCAATCGAATAAGCATCCATGTCCCTATTTATAAGTTTATAAGCATCCCTCCCCTTTTTACACATGATAACGTACCTTTCCTAGCCAATTGACAAGGCAATGTGGGCCACAAAATGTAATAGCTATCTCTAGCCCCATACAAAACAAGAATGTCAATAGGTGTTCACTGTATTAACTACAACAATTTTACCACCGATCCTTGTAAAAATTAAATGCCTTTCTTCAGTTTGACTATTGATTAGTTCCAATAAGCGCCCACATTTTTTTCCGTAGGCGCTTATTGGGTAGAAAACGGTATTGGCAATACGAGACATTTATGTAATGAGTGGCATTGTACTGCAGATCCCGCATTTTCCGGTTTTTCTTGACGCTTTGTCAAACTTTTATAAAGTTTCTATGTTGCCTGTGATCGAGAAATAAATGTTCACAGATAAACCAAAATTCTACACCTTATTTGACACTTCTTTCTTCGCGATTCTTGCATTAAGACAATGAGACAACAGGCTGATAGCAAGTGCAAATTACTGATTTATATATACATTTTGCGAATTTTTGTCAAATTCTGGTGGTTGATTTGATTGGCCAATGGGATAACTTTCATAAATCCTGCTAGCGCTAGTACAGTGAAAACTGTCCTAGGTCTTACTTATCCTTTCAAACCAGCAATATAGAGAGCCTAGGCTTTATTTATCAGTGGTCAAACCTATTTGTCTGTGATCGCTCAAAATATGCACCAAACAGGAACAAAATTTAGGCAGAAAATTAGCCAATTTCATGTTTAACCAATCATGAGAAAAATGAATCCATGGCTTAATGAATTGTTGAATAATGGGAGGGTGAGCCCTGGTAAATACATCTGTATACTCAAAAAAGAATCAAAATGCGAACATTCAACAAGACTCTCAAATGTATCACAATTATGAATGACCATTAAAGTGCATATGTTAAATTAAAACAATTTTTTTATCGGTTCATGGTGAAGAAATGATCAATCTGTAATTGACAATCTGATGACAAGTGTAGTGTCAATTTAAAAAGTCATTGGAGAAAACAAACAACTCAAGCAAGGACACACACACTAAACATCTCTCTCCGTGCCTCTCACGGACGAGTGGCAATTAATTATTCATCAAGCTAAAGCAAGCAAGGAAGGTTTATCAGACTTATATGTTCTTGTTCTTTTTTGTTTTTGTTGGTTTTTTGTTTTTTTCAACCAATAACATGTTTAAACCTAAAATTTCATTGTTCTGTAAATTTGTTATTATAAGGTTGGGTGTACTAAAGTCAACTAAAATATTCATCAGTTCCTCTTCAGATGTAATGATTATTTTTTCTTTAAATATATATCATTTGAAATCAAAATATAACAATGTAGATCTACAGTTAAATTGGGCACATAGAAATTCAATATAGAGAAGTAACTAAGTTGTGTACCGGCATAAGATTAGTAGTCAAATATTATGATACGTCAAAGAAGTCAAAAGGCTTAGTTGGATGTTTAACCAGTGATTCCAGTGAATTCATGAAGACCATAATATAGGCTACTGGAAGTAAAATAAAAATATCACAGCAAAATGATATGTATGTAGAGTAGCTATATTTTATTATAAAGTAAATAAAGTGCATTTTCTTTTTCCTTTTTTTTTTTTTGAGGGGATAAGGGAGCTTTAAATTAAATTCTAATTTCAAATAATTATTCACTTGTTCTTTTATCTTCGTGTAATAATTTCTGTATGGCCATGGAAGTGTTAAAAACCTATATAGGAAGTTTGTATCGGCTATACAATTTTCAAAAATGTTCCTGCAGGATGACCGATTTTCTTCCCCTTAGAAAGCAGCTAATCTGTCATATTTATCGAAATTGACTTAACTTTTACGTCAGTAAATTGATACAGTCTTTCATTTGAAGCGTTCATAGTTACTATGTTACTGTTAATTCCATCATATTTTTATTAGTGAAATTGATTCCAAAATAATTCTACGTGAATAACCGATAGTAAAATTTAAAATCATACATGGTATGATACGAGAGAGTATTTCGATCTCCGTGAGAGAAACCCAGAAATTACCTCATGGGACTTGCAATAGTAGGACTCTCGTAAACAAGATAACTGCAACATGAGTACATCTCAATATTCTCAAAAATAAACTGTCAGTTCATTTTTTAAAACTTATTTTGAAATTAATAAGTTAAGAAATATCCGATGTCTGGCGCGAGTCCTACCATCCAGCGTAACTGAGCGTGTCGGGTTAGGAAAGCCATTAACGCCCTTGGTCGGAACTCTTCATTTATGGTAGGTAAAAATGACGTCTGCTAGGAGACGCTGTTAACCAGTTTTTAAAAATCCTGTGTGCGATTAATAAGGAGTTTTTTACCTTCGTACTAATTTTAAAAAAAATTTCATGGTGTGATATATGATCACAAGTTTTGTTTTTGACCTTCTCCATAAAAATGCAATATTCATCGCGAACTTGACCCGGGACTGTTTTGCTCATAGTATGTGTAAATTTGACCTATTTGTACTTACACATACGCATTACCATAAAAGCTCGCTTCGCGAGCGGTGCTCGCTATTATATGTAGACTTTATAATAGGATATCATGCTCTTATCAAAATCAAAAGCAATCACGTAATGATTGCTCCCATCATTTCGACTAATGTCTCCCACTTATCGTTATTTCATTTCTTATGTCTATGTCTCTACAAAAAATACGAATCGCGGTATTATACCTTAATTGCATTAAAAAAAATTTAGATGCTGATTATTTATGAAACAAACCAACATCACTTTCATATCTGAAATTTAATAGCGTTTTTGCCTCAAATAAAATTACTACGTCATTACTTCCGCGTTCAAAGAAACTAACAGCTCCTTCCATATACTACTTCCTAACTTAATTTGAAATCTATTCGCCGCCTCCTGGCGGCGAATAATAAACGAACCATTTACCTCTGAGGAAATACGGAAAAGTATTAAATCTCTTAAAAGAAATAAGTCACCTGGTGGCGATTTTATCTTGAACGAGTACATAATTTCATCATGTGAGATTATGTTACCTTTTTATACGAAGCTGTTTAATTTATTATTTGATACAGGGATTTTCCCGACACAGTGGCTGTGCGGTGAAATAATTCCTCTATACAAGAAAAAGGGAAATGAAAACGATCCACAAAATTATAGACCAATTACTCTTTTGTGCTGTCTTGGTAAAGTTTTTACATCCATTTTAAATGCGAGGCTAAATGAATATTCAGAGAGGGCGGGGCTTATTTTACAAAACCAAGCAGGATTCAGGAAAAACTACGGTACAGTAGACCATATCTATAGTTTATATTTACTTATTGAATTGTATAAAAACATGAAAAAGAAGTTATTTTGTGCTTTTATCGATTTTCAAAAAGCGTTCGATTCAGTATGGCGACTCGGGTTATGGAATAAACTTTTAATCAGTAATATAGACGGTAAATGCTTTAGGATAATTAGGAATATGTATAACGGAATAAAGGCTAAAATTAAACTTAACGGATTTTTTTTCCGAACCATTTCCATGTCAACTCGGAGTCCGTCAAGGCGAAAATTTGTCGCCATTTCCCTTTTCTATATTTTTAAATGATTTAGAAAATTTCCTGATTTCAAAGCAGGGAAAGGGACTGCCTCATATTACTCAATTGTTTGAAAATGAGCTACATGTTTGTACTTTTATATGCTGATGATACTATCATATTATCAGAGTCAGCACAAGATTTGCCATTACAATTGCATAACTTTTACGATTACTGTTCAATGTGGAAATTAAATGTGAATGTTGAAAAAACAAAAGTTATGATTTTTGGCCGAGGAAAACATCGGACTCATGATTTTGTTTACCACAACAAGAAAATAGAAGTTGTTGAAAATTTCAAATATCTCGGAGTATTTTTCTCCAAATCAGGTTCATTTAACTTTAATAATAAACAACTGTATGATAAAGGAATTAAAGCTATGTATAGTGTACTTTCCAAATGTAAAAGAAATCATTTATCTTTATGCTGTCATATGGAACTGTTTGACAAAATTATACAGCCTATATTGTTATATGGCTGTGAAATATGGGGTTTTTCTAATATATCAATATTTGAAAAGATACATCTAAAATTCTGTAAACATATATTAAACGTTAATAACAAAACTCCAAATGCTATGGTGTTCGGAGAACTTGGTAGACATCCACTTATTATTAATGTGACAGTGTTATAAAACAGTTAAGTAACACAGTCGTGGGTTCGACAGTTTATTAATAATCATATCGCATATAGATGTTGATGTATTATTGTTGTATTTGTATCTATATTACATTTAGCTCTGAAATTAACATAAAGATAATCTAATATACATTCAATATAAAATGATATCACAATACTTCATTATAATTATAAAACACATTCAATTTGTCTATTAATTACATTTCATATATATTTCATTAACATTCTGTGAAAGAGTTATTCCCCTTTACAAAACTTGCACAAAATAGATAATATTCAAATATTGAAAATAGTTATGTCCCTTTACAACATAACATTTACTTTAGTATAGTAGAAATAATATTATAATTCTTATTGTCAGTGATAAGTAATATATCATCAGAAGTTACCAAAATATAATTATAAATACTACACACCTGTATGTGATACAAAGCCAGTATTATATACATACAAATCTGTGGCTTTTATTGTAAACCTATAAAAATAATATTTACAATTTACAATGTGGTAACATGGTATTTAACAATATAAATATAAAAATAAAATAGAGAGAGAACACTCTTACATTGTTAGCCTTAAAGTATTGTTCATTATATATCTATATAATTCATTCATTCATATCAGTTTCATAGTTGTGGTGATTTACAATTTATTGATTTCATTAATAGATTTCTTTCAACCAAACTCATTCTAAATTAAATATGAATCAGTGTGTTTACTGTTATTCATTATTGTATTAGTAAAATATAAATACTTACAGTCAAACAGTCAAATGTTCAAAATATCAGTCTTCATAAATATACCCAAATGTGTTATGTCAAAGATGACTTAGAACTTCAAACAAAGAAAAGAGAGGGAAAAGTGTAACCAATAGCTGAAAGGTATGAGAAAGAGGTGACCAATGGTATGTTGTTGTTTATAGATATGAAATGCTAAGTTTAATGAATGAATGACCCTAAATGACCTGTGATGTCATTAGTACACATGTATATACAGTGTGTAAACAAGTGTATTTATGTAAACACAATATACAAGTTCTGTGATGTGTCTTGGTATATAAATAGTTGGTATCAAATCAAGCAGGTAAGTAAATAGATGTAAAGTAATGAACACAGATATTTGTATCAAATTATTTATTTACAAAACAGAATGTGAAATTTGATAACATAAATCCACAGTACTACATTAACATCAAAGTCAGAATGATATCGTTCTGGTCAAAATTACATTTTTCAAATGATAATAAAATATCAACATTGTTATATAGATTAATTCGGAGTCAATCATTACCATGGGTAAATTGTATCAAAAATATTTTAAATGAGTGTGGGCTGACATATTTATGGGACAGTCCAAATATATGCGATAAAATGTGGTTAAAAACTGAGGTACACAGAATTTTATTTGATCATTATTTACAAAACTGGAGAAGTACTGTTTATAATGCTCCAAAGTGTATCAATTATCGAATATTTAAAGATGAGTTAAAGTTTGAGAACTATTTAGATTTGTTATCAAATAAACAAGCAAAACTTCTTTGTAAATTTCGAACTTGTAATCTAAAATTACCTATCGAATTGGGTCGATGGTCTAATGTTCAGAGAGAAAATAGGGTATGTACTCTCTGCAATTTAAATACAATCGGAGATGAATTTCATTACTTGTTTGTCTGTACAGATGGATAAATATGTAACTCCAGAAACAGATACTTACCACATAAATACACTACTCGACCTAACGTTCATAAATTCAAAGAATTATTCCAATCATCAAATGCATATTTACTCAGGAAAATTTCAAAATTTATTGAGTGCATAAAAGAGAGAGTTTGTCCTCCGGGTTAAACGACCCGTAATTACAAATTTATTTTTCTGACTTGTAGGACAGACACCACCAAATATTTTCCCTTAAGCCTCAATGCTAATTTACAAAACTTCAGGTCACTGTCACTCCCATGTTTATTAAATCTGGGTCAAATAAGTACCCTGTGCTGAAAGATCAATATTTTTGATAACAAAATATGCAATCAAAAGTATAGGTTGCCGTTGCATTTCTACTTCAAATTTTCACTTGTTTACAACTCGTAGTATTCCGCACCAAGGGGAAATATCTATTCTCATATGACCCCTCCCTTTCAATTTTCATCCGTCAACCCTATAATTTCCAAAGTACTACCAATATTCATGTATCTTTTTTATCACCTTAATTTCACTTATTAATGGCAAAACTAATTTTTTGATTTAATGACCAATCAGATCTCTGGGCTCATTTTACCCTCCGCACAACTTTGGGTGTCCAAAATGTCTGCGCCCATGTTGTAAACAAAGCAGGTGTTTTTCCTGTACACATGCGATGTATTAATCTATCGAAACTTACATTTTGTATATCTTCTCTACAATGTATCCTATTACGTTTATGAGAATAAAATTGCCATTGTCATTGTCATTGTTGAAACACATTGGTCATTTTGTACATTATTGTTGTAGAAGTTTACATATCGGGTTAGTTGTATGTTCTTGGATTCAACAGAAATGTCATAAAATACAGATAACCAGAACAGTACCATTTATGTAAACATAAATCATAATTCACATTTTAAAAGCAAAGAGGGTATTATCATAAAGTGTGGAAATTTATAGGGTTAAAGTCATTTTACGTAGAAACTAAATTACTTTTGTCATTTATTTTTATTTTTCTTCTCTGATAAACTCGTCTTGACCCTGGAAATTTACAAGTACAAAAACAAATATTTCTTGTTATGATTACCAAATCTCATATACAAATACAAATGAGTACATGTTTCTGAAACGAGGAAGTAGTAAGTGCGCCCTAATTACCGAACATACCCCTCGGGAGCCCCGGTTTAATATGATCAGGGACAATGTGTCCCGTTGTCCAATTCAACAACGTAAATAATTTTCATAATGAAATATAAACATTTCCTAATAAACCTTATGTTACGCTGTAAAACTGTTGAGTGTAGCGTATAACTTCAGGCCTACCAAGGTAAATTTGCACATGTTTACAAACACAACAAATCTAAACTCATAACATGGATGATGGGCTACTTGTTAAACACAAATATTAGAGCTTCATCAATACATTGAGTCTGTGCAAGGCAATGTGTTTACCTGTACAAACTAAGTAGACCGTGTTGTTTTGGCTTTGTGCCACTTTACCTTGGTAGACCTATACATTAACAGAACTATAGGTCTACCAAGGTAAATTGGTGCATGTTTACAAACACAACGGGTCTAAATCAAGTCATTACAGGGGTGACAAGCTAATTGCCGTCACAGAAGTATTAGAGATTCAGTAATGCATGTAGTCCGTGCAAGGCAATATGTTTTACCTGTACAACCTATCTTTGGAAAGTAGATCGTATTGTTTTGGTTTCTGACCAAACCAGGATGTGTCACTTTCTTTACCTTGGTAGACCTATAGGTATATTACAGGTAATAAAAGGTCAAAAGGTCTGTGTATCTGTTGCTGAATGTAAAAACCTCTAATTCGTAAATTGCTAATTTCTGTGAATATTTGTGAACAGTAAGAAACATGATGTTATCAATGGTAAGCTGTCGACTTTCCATATTCAATCATTATGGATTTATAATTATACACAGTCACCTCTTGATATAACGGATCCAGTAAAATTGCCGTTGTATCAAACATCCAGGTTTGGAGTGCAACAATATTTTGCAAACATACATACAACACAGACTGTCCTTGAGCAATAACATACAAAAGAGTCATTGAAATTTAGATAGATGATATATATAGTTTATGACTACATTTAAACATGTAAATAGACACCAATGAATTTGTGTGTATTCATTTTATATGCTCTACTGATTCTATAGATATCAATACAGAACCCACAGGACAAAACATTTCACTATAAGACAAAGTGATGTGTCGACCAACTCGACCCATGTTATTGGTCATGTCTATTCATACAGATAGGCCTACACTTTCCCTGTCGCAGTACATTAAATATACTTTCATGAAGCATATTGTACAATTATTATCAAAGTAATGAAATATGTCAAAAATTACACATAAGTAAATGTTTAAATAAAGTACTTCCAAGAACTGGATATAAATATGTTTGATTTCTTTTCCAAATTATTAATACCCATTTATAGGACAGATTTGATCATGAAAGTTATTATTCGAGATTTATATTGGAATATCAACAGTAACTATTTTCACCCCAATTCCACCAACAACAATAAAACGATAATATCTACGTTATGTGGCCTATACATTTAGATGAACTTATTTATTTCTTCTATTTGACCTTCAGTTTGTCAATGCATGCCAACATTTTCTTAAATGTAGTTTTATCTCTCTCTCTCTCTCTCTCTCTCTCTCTCTCTCTCTCTCTATATATATATATATATATATATATATATATATATATCCGTCAAAAATTAGGTGGCCGTAAATCTTCTAAATTCAAAATTCTGTAGCCGTTGTGTCTTAGCAGCTGTGCCTCACTCCCCACCTCGGACCCAGGGTCTCCACATGCATCGGACCAGAGCCACAAGACACAGAGGAGCCTCTCGGTGATCTACCAGAAGGCCCCTCCCATCCGGGAGCCGAGGGTCAACCAACCCAGGGAGAAGAGGACCCTAAAACGGCCAACGCCACCACCAGATCTTCAGCTCAAGCCAACTCCGTAGGGGCGAGCGAGCACGTGTAACAAATTCCATCATGGTTGCACCGGCGTGTGGCAAGGGCTTTGAGTAGTCACGCCGCACGTTAAAATAAACTCCGATTGATTGAGTAGAACGATCGTTGTGTTGGGTTGTTGGTAGCATGTTAAATTATTAAAGTTAGATATACTATAAATATGATCATTTGCAGATGTTAAAGAGATGTGTTATAAAATTAATGATTGGTAAAGCAAAACTTACCTGTTGATATTTGATGGATGGCTTTAGGAATCGGACTGATATTTCCTTTGTGGTATTCCAGAGATATCATAGATATATTAAATGTTTTGGTGACCAATTTCCAATACATAAATTTAAAATTCCGGGAACTGGATATAAATATCATTGTCACGTGCCTCTGATAACGATTGTATTATTTGATAATACCGACACTTGTTTATATAACATACACATTGTTCAGATGGCCTTGCTACAGAAATTTTCAATATTTATTTAGAGTCATTTTGTACTAATTTACCTGTTTAAATCCTAATGAAGTTTTGGCGTCTTCTTTATGAAACAGGAATTATGTGTCAAATAGAAATATTTTTTAATTACCTTGTGGATTCTTTAAATACAAAACATCGCGTTGAAACTATGACCTAGGACTGCTATCAAATGATGGTACAATAGGGGTAACTTGTACTGAGTATCCATTGCAATTGTTAAAATTGTACTTGATAGTAAATATGTGTCATTATTAATTCAAATGATGGAACCCTAGTTTTAACGTGAACTGAGTATCCAATGTAATTGTTACAATTGTACTTGACAATAAATATCTATCATTATTAGTCCAAATGATGGTGCCCTATATCTTTGGTTCTGGATATGCCCATGTTGATCCTTGGATGTGGATATGCCTATGTTGATCCTGGTTGTGGATATGCCCATTTTGATCGTTGGTTGTGGATATGACTATGTTGATCCTGGTTATGGATATGTCCGTGTTAATCGTGGTTGTGGATATGCCCAGGTTGTTCCTGGTTGCGGATACCCCATGTTGTTCCTATTTTGGATATTCCCATGTTGATCATTGGTTGTGCATATGCCCATGTTGATCATTGTTTGTGGATATGACCATGTTGATCCTGGTTGTGGATATGCCCATGTTGATCCTAAATGTGATATGCCCATGTTGTTCCTGATTGTGGATATACCCATGTTGATCACTGGTTGTGGCTATGGCCATGTTGATCCTTGGATATGGATATGTCTATGATGATCCTGGTTGTGGATATGCCCATGTTGATCATTGGTTATGGATATGACTTTCTTGATCCTGGTTGTGGATATGCCAATTTTTATCATTGTTTGTGGATATGACCATGTTGTTCCTAGTTAGGTTATGCCCATGTTGTTCCTGGTTGTAGATATGCCGATGTTGATCATGGTTCTGGATATGTCCATGTTGATCATTGGTTGTGGATATCCCCATGTTGACCGTGTAGTGGATATGACCATGTTGTTCCTGTTTGCGGGTATCTCCATGTTGATCTTTGGATGTGGATATGCCCATGTTGACCGTAAACAGTCATCCATAGTTGAGCTATTGTGCAAGGGAAAATCGCTTTGTTGAGTTCAAGGTGCTGGATAAAACCACTGCAAAATGTTATTCATTGACCCTGGGTGTTGATTTTCCGGATTCGTAGATATCCGTAGATATTGAGGTTGTCGCTGGAGACTTATTAAAAGTTGCGATATAACGAAGCGGATGAGGAAATGTTGGCGAGAAGAAGAGTAGAGTCAAGGTGTGGGACAGCGGGTAGTGAGGTAACCTAGCGCTCTGGGCTTTATGTCGTCAGTTTTCAGTAAAACTATACATAAACGGCGTTTAAAATGCTATTCGATATTAAAACAATGTAAAATTTATAAAATATATACGTACCTGGGATGCCTTGTTACCCCAGATCTGATGACATGTATTGATTGTCGACTGGCGTCCAGACCGTTCGGCCGTGGGATACTTACTCATCCCTGACACCTTATCTCACCTGTGGATTTTCCAAAAGTCTATTATTTGTTCATTATCCACTCTGTTTGGGTAGTATCCTTTCATGATGTAAAATTTGTGCTTATACCATTCAGGTAAATTAAAAATTTATAACAAGACAATTTTGGTTTAATCTAATGCATGACTGCGTTACTGTTAAAAATTAACATTAAAATATATGGGGTATATTGTACGTCTGTCAAAACATGTTATAGAGGCACGTGGTTAATAAAAATATCGTCTTTTGAATGTAGTCTACGAGTATATGTAGGATTACCAGAATGAGAATTAAACCCATTGCACTCTAGAGAACTACATACATGGCACATGTTTACAAAACAACGAGAGTCGACCTAGCTCAGTCGATAGCGCGCTCGACTCTTAATCATGAGGTCGTGAGTTCCAGTCTAGCCGGAGGCAGGTTGGTCTCCTTCGGATGAGAGAATAAAAACCGAGGTCCCGTGTCACAGTAGGTGTCGGCACATTAAAGAACCCTTAATGCTCAATGGCCGTAAGTGCCGAGCATAGGCCAAAATTTGAAGCCCTTCATCGGGATTTGGTGACGTCTCCTTATGAGTGAAATATTCTTGAGTGGGACTATAAACAACAAAAAACAAAAAAAAAACATCGATTCTAAATCAAATCATAACAGGGGTGACGGAAAGTATTAGAGACTCTGTAATGCATGGAGTCCGCGCAAGGCAATATGTTTTACCTGTACAACCTAATTTTGGACAGAAGACCGATAAAATATCAGCTATTGTACATACCATGTTTACCAGGGATTTTGTCAAAATGTCAAAAGTAAATAGATGATTTTACAAGTTTCTTCTTCATTGTGTTTATATGTTAGTGACATAGCACTGGATATTACAGGTGTGTGTGTGTTTGTGTGTGTGTGTGTGTGTGTGTGTGTGTGTGTGACTATGGAATGTATGGTGTATATGACCAGCGATATATAAAGCTTTATATTTGACGATGTTACATCAATGTTATTGTAATGGAGGAAGAATAACAAGTTCAAACAAAAGTTTAAACAAGTTAGTTATATAGAGTACATAATAAACTCGAATTTCGTTTTAGCGCTTTGTTATCACCGTGTTCTTGGTAATAACCACTTCTTAGAAACACATTATATCAGAAAAATTAACATACATAGTCCTGTGTATGGAAACCTTTTAAATTATATGTGCATTACACTGGAAATGAATCGAAAAATATTGATGGCAGTCGAGACGACGAAATAACGCATTAAACAACCCAATATCGTTTTACCATTAAATGTCGTTTAAATTATCAGTATGTCTGTTTGAAGAAGATTATTTCTTGAAATATATGTCTCACAATATTTTATAAAAGTGACAAGACTGGTTAACATAATAGTATGCTTTCCATACAAAACAGGAAAGACGGGATATAGTCTTTAGGCCACCAATAACCCCTGTCTCCCCCAGGGGGAATTTTGAAGGTTATGATTTTCTGAAAGCTTATTAAAAATGCTACAAAATGAGCCATGGTAGCACTCTGACAATTAGGGAGTTTTGGGGTAAAATCCATAATAAATTAACAAAAATAGCTGAAAATTGGAAAACCAATTAATCTCACATTTATGGTCTCTTTTTGCAATAAAAGTACTGGTTGTATGGTCGATACATTAACTGACAAGTATTGACCCATTTAACCACTATTATTTATGAAATTTGATGTTTTGGGGTAAAAAATCAATTTTTTAAACAGAAATCTGTGAAAAAAGTATTATACGTTCAGTCACTTATTGCCTATGTTTTTACCAAGGTGTTTTTTGGACGGTACGTTTTTCAGAAAGTTCATCAAAGTTGCTACACATTAAGCTTTGTTAGCACTCTGGCCACTTAGGGGTTTGGGGTAAAAACCATAGAAAATTTAAAGAAATCGCTGAAAACTGGAAATAACAATTAATTTAAGGTCTTTTTTGCAATTGGAGTAATAATTGTATGACAGATGGACACATTAAACAATGATTTGTTTTATCAGAGTTTGTTGGAAAACCTCAATTAATCCTTCAGTTTAGGCCCTTGTTTGCTATGAAAGTACTGGTTGAATAGTAGATATCTTAAATGACAAGTATTTAGCCATTTTCCAACCATTATTTATGAAATTTTGGTGTATTGGGGGTAAAACATCAAATTCTAGAATAGAAATATAAAAATGATTAGAATTTCCGCAACTAAAAACCTCGGTTTTTATCAAATGTGATTTTGGAGGGTATGCTTATCTGAGAGCTTATCAAAAAGGCTACAAAAATAATCCATGTTAGCGCGCTAGCGTTTAGGGCATTTAAGAGTTTTGAGACAAAACAATAAAAAAAAATACAAAAATCACTCAAAACTGGAAAATCACAATTAGTCCTTCATTACTTGCCACTTTTTGCAATGAGTTTGATGATGGTATGACAGATATCTAAAATGAGAAATTTTGGCACATTATACAATCATGATCTTACAAATTTGATGTTTTGAGGATTAAAAGCCAAATTTTTTAATGGAAATTTGTGAAAAAAATTAATAGACTGTTTGCCACTAACGACCCTATTCTTTACCAAGGAGTATTTTGAAGGGTATGTTTGTCAGAAAGTGTAATGAAAATGCTACAAAATCAGCCATATTAGGTCTCTAGGAGTTTGGATGTTCAATGATTTTGGGGTAAACCCATAAAATAGTAACAAAATCGATAAAAATTGGAAAATCTCAAATTACCCTTCATTTATTATTGCTTTTTGCAATGAGTTTATTTTTTGTATGACATATATCTGGAATAATACTATTGGCCTATTATACTATCATTCTGTATCAATTGTGGTATTTTAAGGTAAAAACCATTTTTTAAACAGAAATCTAAAATTATATTTCACTTTAGACCTCTAAATACATTTACTGCAATATTTATCAAGGGGTAAGTTTCGATGATATGTTTCTCTGAAAGCTTATAAAAATATAAAATATAAAATGAGACATGTTATCACTCTAGCCATAGGGGTTGTGGAGGTTTGAGGTGAAACATTACCAAAAGTCACCAACCTGACAATTGGAAAACCAGGATTATTTTTTATGGTCTCTTTTAGTTGATGAGCATTGGTATATTAAACAATCAGTGTGTCAGATGAGCTGTATGGGGGTCTAAACCCAAATTTCAAAGCAGTAATCTGTGATGTAATTATATTAGATTTATAACAATTTTGAGGGTATTCCTTTGTCAAAGCTTTTAAAAGACACAAAATGAGTTATGTTAGAACTCTGGCTGTTTGAGGATTTAGGAATTTTAAGGCAAAACACTTTTGAATAAGAAGTGTTGAAAACTAGAAAAGCTATTAACCCTTTTGTGTTTACTTTTGTGATAAAACTTACTAATGCTAATTTTTCATGGTTTTTACCTCAAAACACCAACTGTAATAACAGTTATTCTTTATTATGCCCCTATTTAACATTTTGAAGTCATCTGCCATAAAATTTTACTTTAATTGCAAAAAAGAACTCAAATAAAGAATTAATTGTATATTTCCAATTTTCAGCGATTTTTGTTTATTTTATATGGATTTTACCACAAAACTCCGAAGTAGCCAGAGTGCTAACAAAGCTCAGTTAATAGCATTTTGATAGGCCTTCTGAAAATTATGCCTTCCAAAAAACATGTTTGTAAAAGCTGTGTTATAAATGGCTTAAAATCTAATGCTTTTTTACACAAATTTCTGTTTAAAAAATTGCTCTTTTTACCCCAAAACACCAAAATTGATACACAATGATTGTTTAATGGGTCAACATTTATCATTTAAGATATTTACCATACAACCATTACTTTCATTGCAAACAAGGGCCTAAACTGAATGATTAATTAAGGTTTTCCAGTTTTCAGCGATTTTTTTTAATTATCCTGGTTTTTACCCCAAAACTCCTAAACGCCCCAATGACCAGAGTGCTAACATGGCTCATTTTGTTGCATTTTCGATAAGCTTTCATAAAAACATAACCTCCAAGATTCCCCCTTGGGGAACAAACACATCATTAGTCAGGCTACTAATATGCATGTATGTTAATATATATTGGTTTCCTTCTATAATGCAAGACTTAACCACCACATTGCTTAAAAAGGAAATAATGCAATGTTTTCATTTTTCAAAAATCACCTGAAAGAATAATACTTAAAAGTTTTGTAAATTTGTATTTAAATATCATCTCTTTCTTCAAATAATGTAATTTTATATTGTGCTCACATGAGTAAAGCTCAAGGTGACCTATTGCGATCGTGTTGCGTTGTTAACTTGACATTTTCGACTTCTTCTCAAGAGCCAGTGGGTCAATTTCAACCAAACTTGGCATATAGCATCCCCATGTGAAGCCGCATAAAGTTTGCGAATGAAAAGAAGCTATGACCCATAGGACTCAAAAAGGGGCCAAAAAGGACCAAACCTTTTTAAAAAATCTTCTTCTCATGAACCATTGATCGAATGACCTTAAAATTTTGAATGCGTGATTGTAAAGTCCATATCTACAAAATTTGCGAAAACTTTTACCATAGTTTGATTGTTCCTTGAAGTGAGAATTACACACACTAATCGACTTGGAAAACCGGGTATGTGTCATTTCATATGAAAATTGAAAACCCAGATTAACAATACATATACTTTTCATACGAGCTCGGTATTCCAGGTTTACTATGAATAGTACCTTGATGGGGTTATTTAAAAAGCTCGGCGAGATGGAAAACCAGGCTAGATAAGTAATTATGTCACATTAACTGTACTTTAGCATAAAGACAATCTTACTTCCGTGATTACATAATAAAAACTGTATGCATGTGTTCTGTATAATCTTTAAACTCAAAGTTGATATTCATTGTAATATGGTTAAACTTTATTTTACAGTGTTCTACGCCGCACTCAACAATTTTTATTTCATTGGTGGTGGAGAGCTAAAAATTAGAAAACAAAATTTCGTTGTTTTCATCATAAATTTCGGGATAATCCTGATTTTGAGGTTGATCATTTTGCAACATTTAATTTTTGGCGACTGAAATACCATTTGTGATCCACTTAACTTTTAACCACTTAACTCAGCATCGATATCAGTTTAAGTTGGTTTAGCCCCCCCACTTTCAATTTGCTTCCGACGCCTATGATATATATATATAAATGTGGCAGGGTTAGTTATATAGTGTTCCTACTAGCTTGAACTAGTGGGGTTTCCCCTTTAGCAACTGGAAATCACCTGATGAAAACGTCCAAAGTTTTAAATTAGAGCCAGGCGTCCAGTGCTTTTATACTAAAATTTACAAAGGATTATGGGAATTTGACCAATGGAAAATCTATTAAATCAATAAATCACCAGAGCGAACAAAAATTACTTCCCTTTATAATACGTATCAGAAACGTATTACATACATACTGTATGATAAGATTTGTAGAGTTATGTCCCTTTTCAATAGTTCGTGTATATAAACAATGATACAAAGGATATACAAAATACGTACAGCAAAATAAAATTTCAAATATATATATACACAAAATTTGACCCTGTTACATATATATATATATATATAGAGAGAGAGAGAGAGAGAGAGAGAGAGAGAGAGAGAGAGAGAGAGAGAGAGAGAGAGACAGACAGACAGACAGACATATTACAGAACAAAACGTATGACACAATAACAGGATTACTGTCGTAACAACAAACCCAAGATACCAAAACCATCTCCCAGACTGCATTTTGCTATAACGTGTTATTAACTGCTTCGATTAAACATGAAATTGCTTTTCCTCAGCTTTATTCTTTAAGTATAAGCATAATTAATTGCGCAAAAATAATTATGTGTCCGTACATACTTTGCGATTAGTGTTAAATATAGACAAACTATTTTTAGAATATGGAACAATTTTGAGTAGGCCTATACGTGTTTCTTATATAAAATCTTATTCAGGTTGATGAATGTCAGAGTGAGTGATGCAATGTACAATTAAAGTACAGAGGTAATAAAGAACTTCCAATGCTTCTGTGACTTTGTTTTTCTCTCTCAGTTGCAGTTTTTATAGCCACGAAATGCACTGAATTTATTTGTTTTGCATCAGCGTCGGAAGCAAATTTAAAGTGGGGGGCTAAACCAATTAAAACACATACACACGCCAGAAATGTCTGGGGGCTAAGCCCCAATTTTTAACACCTATGTCTATCTTTGAAAAAAAAAGTGGGGGGGGCCCCCCTCCGACGCCTATGTTTTGTATTTACAAATGTCAATTTGTCAGGTTGTAAATTTTCTATTTACACCTACCAGGTAAATTCAAAATTTACAACATGACACAAACCTCATAGTAATGAGTAAATAAAGATTGAATGAATGAAAAGTTGATTTATTTTATTCAACATTAAAGTGTTTCCCGAAACTGGATTGGACTAATTTCATCAGTTGCATCCTGCCTGTTTGTAATCCATGATTCATTCTTATTTTTTTTTCACCATGAATTGTGATCCTGTGCTTTAAATTATGAAGTCTTCACTTCCTGTCAGCGCAAGTTCGAGCCCGCTGGAACCTGACCTTATTTTTTGTAAGAAAGTTTCCCAGTTTACTTGCGGAAGGCTGGTAATCTCTTCCTGGGTACATTGTATCCGGTTTCTCTCGCTTGTGCAGGCTCCCAAATGAAAAAAAATGTTTTTATTAGATGCATAAAATGCGATCCCTAATAGATGTTGCCTGACAATTAATCCAACAATTAAAATTAGGTGAAGTAACCAGGGAGACCGTGTCCCTAAAGTTTATAAAATAGTTGTGAAACCCTTATTTTTCTATAAAAAGTAGGAAAATTAAAATCAAATTTCCCAAAATGTTTTGCGCCTCACTCTGTCACCACGCAATTTGTAATAATACAATTATTAATAAAAATTCCGAAGTCCCGAGATTCATTACAAATTTAGGGGGCAGTGTTAGAGATGACATATATCTATCAGTTGTAGGTTATGTTGACGATACAATCGAAGTTTAGAGATTTATTACAAATTGCGTCGGTTTGTTGAAAAATGCACATCGACGCAATTTGTAATCACTTTTTAAAAAAATCCATCGTAGTGGGTTCAAATCCATCTTTTTTCATTGAATTGGTCATATTGCGTCTTGACACGGTAATCTCTAACGTTACCCCCTAAAGCTATGAATCTCTGACTTCGATTTTTTATTACAAATTGCGTCTTTATTACAAATTGCTTGGTGATATCCTCCGCTCGGCGAATAAAATTTAAATTTTATACCTACTTCAACTTTAAATCTTCAGTGTGCTTTTGATGATGCATTACATCACAAATATGTATAATTTTATGTCACCAAATTAAAAACAAAATTCCCAAAATTTGTCACCCGGAATTAAAAACAAATTTCTCTCAAAATTTAGCGCCTGGCTCTGCTCTCCGAATAAATTTACGTTACTCCAACTATTAATCCTCAGTCTGCTTTTGATGAAATTTGCATCACAAATAGGTATAATTTCATGTCACCAAATTAAAAACAAACCAAAAATTTATCGTGCCTCGCTCCGCTCGGCAAATAAATTTTAAATTTAGACCTACTTAAACTTTTAATCCTCAGTCTGCTTTTGGTGATTTATGCATTGCATCACGAATAAGAATAAATTTATGTCACCGAATCAAAAACAGATTTCGCCCAAAATTTTGCGACTCGCTCCGCTCGAAGAATAAATCCAAGTTACTCCAACTTTAAGTCCTCATTCTGCTTTTGATGATGTTTGCATTGCATCACAAATAGGTATAATTTTATGTTACCAATTAAAAACAAATGTCCCAATTTTTTTCTACATCCACCACTGTTGTATGTATTAATTGCATAATCAAAAGGCACATGGCATGACTTTAAAATAAAAATGCTCCCTCACCCATCCCTCACTCACATTTTTGATTTGCTTCCGACGCCACTGTATATAAATCACTTTTACCAAATTATGATCCAGGATTCTAAACACTTGCAATACAGAAACAAAAATGCAATTTATTCACTTCACTGATTTCGAGAGCGAGAACGTCTGTTATAAGTTAGTCTCAAAATAAGCGAGAACGCCTCTTATAAGATTTTCTCAAAATAAGCGAGAACGTCTGTTATAAGTTAGTCTCAAAGTAAGCGAGAACGCCTCTTGTAAGATTGTCTCAAAATAAGCGAGAACGTTATAAGTTAGTCTCAAAATAAGCGAGAACGTCTGTTATAAGTTAACGTTAGTCTCAAAATAAGCGAGAACGCCTCTTATAAGATGTCTCAAAATAAATGAGAACGTCTCTGAAGATTGACTCCAAATCCTATATATTTAAATCGGCGAACATTCATTGGTTTTCATAGTATCTCAAATTTTCAAATATGCCGGATTATTATTTTACGGATTGAGGAGGAATATTTTCTATACAAAGAAATTGTATCTTTATTGTGTAACTTCCGGTTGAAGAATTTCTATGTACAAAATTTCCAGGGAAGGGGTCTAATTTCTTTATAAAGACATCTTTCCGATGGGGGAAGGTTTTCAACGTCATCGGATCAACGGGAGACAACTCTTGAGAAAGCTTCATAAAACGCTTAAAAATTCTTTTCACTATACAGATTTTTTTTATATCTATGTACTGTAGGCTACATGTATTTTCAAACAAAATAATTTAGGACTGTAAAATGCCTTGACGACTGAACCAGATATATATAGTATAGCCTATCCATATAAAGTGACGCATCCGAGTTTTCTGATTATTTCAAAATATAATTTACGATGAAAACATATTACATGCTGAGTGTAAAAAGTCCCACATGTTGATCGATGAGAGTCTATTTATTCATTTGCAAACGTAAATTAGACAGGGGCCGTAACTAGGGCCCGGAAACAGATGAGGCAGGGGTTTGGGGCTGCCGACTGAGGCCCCTTAAGTTTGCAGTGAAATTTGAACATTTAGATAAAAATAACATCGTTTCGAAACATTACTATGACATTTCAAAATATATATTGAAAGAAACGCTTAATCTCGACAAAGACGTATATATCTATGTTCTTCGAATAACATCCGCCACAGTGATTTCAGCATCCACGTACAACATAACAAATCACGAATAACACTATAAAAGTTTTAAACTGAATTTGTAAAACATAAAGAATCATTGATAACAATAGAAAAAATAATTAATTGATATACACAGTTAATAAAGAATACGCGACTAAAGTTTAGAATGAACACGAATGTTCTCATGAATATTATTGACGGCTGGTATTGACGGCTGGCTGGACACTGGTTTGTATGGGTCATAGTTTTAAAAAGCGATTAATCTACCGACGTAGCTGACAAAAAGTCTTTTATGTGTGTGTGTGTGTGTGGGGGGGGGGGTCTATACAAAGATGTCTAATTAATTGGAGGCGGGGTAAATGCTATATATGACCAGCTCTATATAAAGCCTAACATCGCTGACATGGCAAAAAGGCATACTGGTTTTTGTTGCTGTTGTTCTTGTTTTTCTTGAAATCCCCCCCAAGACACACACACAAACACTTATTACACATACAATTTTTATCAACACGTCTGGAATCCAGAAAAAGGGCTTCCCAGAGCTTTTATAGATAAAATATTTTGGCTATTAAATGATAAATCTATCAATTTAATGCAATATTGCCCGAGATAAAAACAAGTCGCAATGTGATAATTAACTCTCTTGGCTTAAAATTGAATATTTCTGGGAAGCGTACTCTGGACTACAAGGGGAAATTGAATTCTGTGTCTGGAAGCTAGAAAATACCTCTCCGGGCTCCCAAATCGATCTATCAACGAAATATTTTTAGCGTTGTAGTGGTCATAATTCAATGTCTGGAGAATACTTGGCCAAAGTACCGCCTCGATTTTAAGTAACGTATCGCGTCTGGACACAGAAAAATGCGTCTACGGGATTTCAAATACATGTCGTATTAAAAATTGTCTGAAAGATGTGTAAAACCAAACCCTTGTTGAAATATTGCCTCACAATTAATCCAACACTTAAAAATATGTGCAGTGACCAGGGAAAGCATGCCCCTAAAGTTGATAAAATAGGTGTAATCAAGGTTGGAAGTCCGCCAGTCCGAGACGAGTAACAGTCAAGGTTGTGCTTCAGCTAGCCCGGTAAATATGTATAGGTCTAAACATTGTGATATCATGTTGGCATATTTCTGCCATCGAGTTGCCCACTTACGACTTCATGATGTCGACATAATAAAAAAAAGATGTCGACTTATTAATTCCACTTGCTGAGATAATAACGCCGAGATAGTTATTTAGCAAGTCGGAAACTCGGCTTTATATCGTGTTTATGCTCGGATGTGACATCTACTTAGCAGTTATTTATGTCAACATAGTAACCAGAAGATTTCGATATCTAATCTGGAAACTGGAAGACTCAGTGAGAAAATATGCAAGTGTCAAGAGCACGTGTGTGCTTAACTATGCTGCTTTGGACCAAGAGCGCAGGTGTCGACTCGTTTCTTCCGGTTTCCAGATTAGATGTTGAATTATATATGTTGACATCTTTTTCTACAATGTCAACATCTGCTCATATTATGTCGACATAATCACAAAATTATGCCGACATCATTAAGTCGTAAGTGGGCAACTCGATGTCAGAAATATTAGACCCCCCCCCCCCTTAGGCGGATACAGGATTTTAGGTTAGAGGGGCGTGCTTTTGATCTTCACGGTGCCCTAGGATGCGGATGGAGAATTTTATCAGGGGTGAGGGTAACAGAATAATACTATACTGTTATAATACAAGCCTTATTGAACATGTTTTGTGTTACAAATTGTGGGATAAATTGTGCAGCAAGAATTCATTTGAGACAATAGGGAAACGTAGTTTTTTAAAAAAGATAATTATGAAATTAGGAAGCTTTCCAGACACGATTTAACCAGAAGTTCTCTGCTTTGAGGGTCGCAAACGAAGAATGTTGTCGCCGAGCGGAGCGAGGCGCGAGCATATCTGGTTTGTTATTAATTTTTACTTAAAAATCAAAGGTTTTACACTATTTTTGGCTGCGTCTGAATCCTAATAATACTAAATGTTGGATCGTAATGGGGTCTTTCAGAAAACACTTGAAATTTGTAATTCGTATAGACGCATTTTCCTGCTTCCAGACGGAAAATACGCCTGGATTCTGCTAATAAATCACTCTGATTATCTTTCTCTAAAGAAAGTTTATTTAGCAAAAAAGTAACCTCAAATTGGGACAGAAATTCGGCCTATTTAGTAATAGCCTCCAGACACTGAATTATGACCTCTTTATCCTTAAAACATTCATTGATAGATTAATTTAACCTGAAATTGAAGTCGAATTTGTTGATGACTAGGGGGTTCGGAAGTAAACTCCTGAGATAATTTTTTTAATAATCCAATTGAATGGAAGCCCGATGACGTTTTCCAGACATAAAACCGTTTTCCCTAGTCCTTGACATTCTATTTTCATTGTTTCAATGTGCTTATGCTGATATATACATTTTTGATTTTTCTTGAAATGCAGCAGTTTGATAGTAAAAATATCAAATAAAAGTATTATGTAACAAAATAAATGGAAAAGAAAATGTAAATATTGCCATCTGATGTCCTATATGTTATACTTATAGGACTGGCTACGTTTGCCCCGTGGTCCAGGGCATTCCCCCAGAAATCAATGCAGAGTGTTCATTTTCTATATCGCGACTCGTTTTTAACCCAAATAATGCATTAAATTGACAGACTAATGATTCACAAAAACACCCGAGTTTCAACGAACACAAATGCTACAATTTTTTTTTCAAAAGATCTAGGAAGTAATTTTCTGGATTCATTTTAGAAATTTTTTTATTATTTAAATCTCTGTGAGGCCATTTTCTGACTTCCAGATACAAAAACTTTATTTACTATTTCCTATTCAGAAAAGATAAATGGCAATTTGAGGGGTGTGTGCGCCCCTCTAAATCCGCCACAGCGTCCCCCAACTTTAATTTATTTTCTGCTCTTGATGATGTACGCGTGTCTGCAATTCATAACAATTTTGAAAAGTATAATTTGGTGTCACCAGCCAGACAAATATAGATCCGCTACACTGTTATATATATATATGCTTATTGCATAATCAAAACGCACATGAAAATATTTTTTTATCGGGAAAAACATGTTCATATGATAAAGAAAAAAATGACACCCCCCCCCCATACAGACACACTTTTGATATGCTTCCAACACCAGTGTAGACCAGCGATATATAAAGCTAATAACTTTATATATCGCTGGTGTAGACTAACTGTTTTGGATTTTTGTGTATAAAATAATCTATCACTCCTGTTGTGTTTTAATTTGGACTTATTGTGTTTGTTAACAGGTATCAATTCGAACAAGTGTGAAGTCTTTAAGACAAACCTACGGCACATCTAATCTACATACTACTTCGCATTTTTTGAGAGACTTAGATTTCCCCGCCAAAACATTCATGTACGGATATAAACGATGATGCAGAAACCAATCAAATTTTGTGCTTTTTTCCCGCCGAATATTGCCGAGGTAGACCGAACATAATCTCTTCCGGTGAAATCAACCTTCTACAGAATTTGTCCTGTTTCAGGTGAAAACTGCTCTATAAAGTTGTCTTTAAGACTGAGTATTTTTAAGATATTTTAATACCTAAACATCATATCAGTGCATTTATCGTTCAAGAATTTAAAATGCGACGCATTCATTGACAGATGTGATAATTTTTCTGCGTGAGAAGAAATGTGTTGACATGGCTTCCATTTTGTATAATCAACTCGCGGAACCATGATCAGAATTATAAAAATTTAGATTGTTTTCTAATATAGGTTTTCGTGATTAACGTGCTTTGTAATGCAGACTTACGGCCAAGTATGTGATGAATAACCATGAAAGTGATATCGCAAGAGATATCCTCAAGATAAACAAAAGCGTTGCTTTCTCGTGCTTTTGTTCACGCTGTACAATGCTAGCAGTAGTAGGCCTGAACTGAATCGGAGTAGAAAACAATGAAATGTCTAAACTTAGGCCTAAACGTTATCTCACACCAGACCTATGGTCTTGTGTTTCTTGTATGAAATATACGTCTTACTCAAAGTATTATAAACCTGACAAAGTGAGACATTATTGCATCTAGAATCTTTTGGGAGAATATCTTTGTTAATGTTAAAATACAACCATATAGGCCTATCCTATGATATTGATTGTTTATTGTTACTAAGTTAGAATGTCCGTAGAAATGTACTGGTCGACAAGCAATTCTCGCCAAGAACCAATACTTAACAACTCGTTTTATTTTATCTGATATTTTCCTGTTTCTCGGAGAAATTATTTGTCCTTTTTGTTCGATAATCATACTAATGTATTGTCCAGGAAAAACCAAAAAATCTGAAATATGCATATGTTTGCACATGCAATTCAATTCAGTTGGTGTGAATTGGTTGCTGACCAGTAATATTTGTCAGATTTTGTACAATAGTACCGCAACAAAAAACAATTTGAATTTAGATTAATAAATTGCAAGAATATTCACAAAACATTGAAATCCAAGTAATTAGTGTAAATATATATTAAAATACATAAATGAATAAAATTATAAATGAGGGTTTTACAAACTTGGATTCACTTAAACACGATTCGATGAAGTAATTCGGCTATGCACAGTTTACCCAAAAAGATACCAAAATACAATGGATCATTTTTTCCAGGGCCAGTGATTTTCTGTTTCAAATTTGCTTCAGTCCTATTTTCAATTTTGGTGTATTCTGTTTTTTTCTGTTTTCATAAGAAAAGGAACTAAAAACATACTGAAAAATATTTAACAATACAGATTCCTAATCATACTTTCAATAGTCTGCCATACAAATTTAATGATGGATTTAAATTGGGAAGTGAATAAAACATACATGTATACTATATGCAACACAGTATGTTTTTATAATTTTAAAATTTTTGATAAGTAATTTATATGTACAGTAAGCCTGTACTCGTATACATGTAGGTATCAAGTTTTGTTGCAAACTGTAATTTCTTATTACATGTTATAATTTTTGTTTGAATTTATCAGTTGACATAGAACAAGTCTGATTTATCAGCTGACATAGAACAAGTCTGAAGACCTAATGTGCGTCAAAAGTTGATTGTTTACAACTCGATGATCACTATAGCCAATTATCACCTTTGGCAATATGGCCAGCTAAAACATGTACAGTACAGTGATAAAAAAATCTGCTGAAGCCTGCAAAGGACTACATTAATTATGTAGCAATTATGAAGATATTTAAATGAATGTTTTGTATTTTGTATTTGTTCAGTGTTCAATCTAGGCCGCGCCATTCCATCAATGGCCCGCTGAAATCGGACATGGCGCAATTAAAATTCAATGATGGGCCACTCGGGCATAATGCTAATCTTCCCAGTGATAACTTTATTTCAATTTAATGTCCGCGTATAAGCTGAAATAATACCTTGAAATGTAACATCATGGCTAGTCTAACGTGAATAATTCAAGCCCGCTCTGTTTCCGATTATCTCCATACTACGCTAGGTTAATGCAGTGATCGAAGTGAACGGAATATAACAACTGAATTATTTGGGTTATGGATAGTCTTGAGCAAACCACATAGCCGGAAGTAACTGCCTGGCATTATGAGTTAAAACGAGGCTTTAGTGTCAGAGTCTGCCAAACCCTTAAGGTCAGCTATATGCTGTCAAGCGTATTATGTGCTGCGTCCATGTGCAGATGACGTTTTTCTCTCTGTTAAAATTTAAAAACATGAAGAGAATATTGGACTTTTTCTCAGTCACCCAGAGTTCCAAAAACTAGAAATGAAATTCAAAACAACCTAAGTTCATCATCAAGTGAAAAAAAAAACAGCAGAAATATCCGAATCTGTCTCTGAGAATCAGAAACGAAAGTTTCAAAATCAGTGGTTACACGACGAACATTTTAAAAACTGGTTGACTTATGATGACAAATCATAAATCATGAACTATAGTGTATGCACAAAATTTTAAAAAGTAAATCCATTCACAACTGGTCAGTTTTTCTTTATATGTTATGGCCCCTTCTTTTTGAAAATGGCTCTATTTTAATAGCATGGGCCCGTCTGGCCCCCTTGTTCTTGGTCCTAGATTGAACAGTTTGTTGTAACATTCATATAACTTGAACAAACACTCCTGTGTTATATTTTGGTATGATATCTATCTGATCTCAGTCAGTTAGGCAACATGCAGCAAACAAGTTTCATCAAGCCCATGGCACCAGAATTGGGAATTTCACAGCACATTTTAGCTCAAAATTGGGAATTTTTTGCATAAGGCATTTTATTTATTTGCCAGCTGGCGGCAGGTCGGTTAGTAATGGTTCCATATGAGTGAAAGATTCTTGAGTGGGATTTTAAACCTTTTAATACTGCAACATCACAACTGCATAGTGATGTTATACACTAGCAGTTTACATTTTCTGCAGTCTGCTCCCTGTAGCATATTTTCAATGTCATCATGATGTTGTTTTGCTTTGCAGTCTGATTTCTAATTTAATGATGGGTGTGAAATGAATAAATTTATGAGAGAAATTTTAAAGGTATGATATTATTTTTTTATAAAAAGAACTTTTGAATGAAAAATTTGAATAAATTATTCTAAATTGTTGTATAGTTTTTATTGTATACACAAATTTTCCTCCACATTCCATATAAAAATTGCATGTATACTCATCATGAAAAAGGAGATATAAATATGCTAAATCACTTTTGACTCGATAAAACGTCGAAATTGTATGTTGGCCCAACAATTTCAGCTGTAAATGTGTTAAATTTAATGCTTTGATTTAAATCATTTGTCAACGCAGGTTTTGTGAAGGAGGTTTCTGCATTGAAATTGTCTGTAAAATCATTGTCATCGCTAAATCTTATTTGGAATCAATATCTATCTCAGATTCTTTTTCCATAGAAATAGGGTTTACAGCTTGTTCATGTGTAAAATTATCATCCAAATCAGATACTAAATTCATTTTTAGAGTCGAAATCAGAGTTGAAAATATCTAAAACTTCTTGAGGGAATCTCGGATGCATAAGCGGCAGCCATTTTTCAATCACCGATTTCAAAATAATGGCACTTTTATATTCTTCATAACTTGCTTATTTTCGCCGGCATCCATTACATGTACATTTGATAATATAGACTAAGATCTCATCTAACTCTCGTTATGTTCGTTATTTCCGGTCATAAAGTGAAAGTGATAAAAAAAACGGAATTGAAAGTGAAGCAAACTGAAGGAGAAACACGAGACGTTTTACGACGTTCTCATATTCAGCTGTTGTACTTATACCGCTGAATAGCGGACGTTATCAGGAGTAGTGAACAATGAATTTAGCGGGCTGTTTTAATCACTATCGGGATGAAAGGGTTAAACAGCAATAAACAAATAAATAATTTTTTATTTCACTTTTTTGGGGGGGTCAAGCTGCTGTAATTCAACTTTCAAGCAGAGATTTCTAACCTCATTAATTCTGCGTCCAGTGTCCAAAAATTGGGAAAATTTACATAATTCTAACAAAAACAGAAAAACTTTGTTTGCGACATTTGTTTGAAAATTCTTTATTTTGAAATTGCAAACTAGGAATTTTTGTTTATAAATATTTGAAAAAAAATACAGACCATTTTGGCATTGGGAAAGGGTCCTTAAACTGGAGCCATATATGGTCTTGGAAAATCTCTGTCAAGAAAAACAATAATTGAAAATATCGTCATAAAAAACGAGAAATGATAAAAAGATGTTATGTTCATGACTGGGAATTTTTGGCAAAAAATTGGGGGAAAAAGATAACATGATTTTCGATTGGGAATATAGCCCAATATCAGCTATAAATTTGGAGGAAAAAGTCCTGTAAATGTAACCGTGTAATTGAAACATCTAATACAGTGGAATCTCATGTCAAAATCGGTTGGGTAGAAATTCTGGATATGTCAAATTGAAAGTCTGGTCCCGATTTTTAGGTCACCTGAGTCAAAGGCTCATGGTGACCTATTGCAATCCTCTTTTGTCTGTCGTCATCTGTCTTGTGTCGTTAAGTAACGGGTTGCTCTGGCTAAAAAAATCTTGTCGCCAGAAAAATTGCCAGTTATGATTTTTCATCGCCAGTTGTGATTTTTTTGTTGCCATTTAAAAAAGTTTGGAGCCAATCCAATACCACATACATGTGTAGAGAAAAATTTTTTTGTAACCCTGTAAAATATGGCGAAGATCAATTGTGAATTGTCTAATTTTTCCTATATTTGAAAAAGGGTTGCACTGGTTAAAAAATTTTTAGTGCTCAACAAAAATATCACCAGCACTTTGTCAAAATCTGTTGCCGGTTTTCAATTATTGGAGCCAGATTCAAAGTCAATAAAAAAAATATTATTTAATTATTTAATTTCCCAATCTTGTTCACTATGTCATTAACATTCTGTATTTAACAATAAAAAGGAGAATTTAATACATGTATAAACTGTACTTCGAAGTCTTGTTATGAAAACCATGTTGTCATTTAAATAAGTGACACTAAATGAATCACAAGTTTTGTGTTTTTACTCTTATAAATTTAAGTACCATCGTTACTTTTCTCCCAATTTGATCACATTGTGATTTAAAATTCCCAATTGGAAGGGTACAAGACCCTGTCCTAAAAGGATCTGTTAACCCCTGTATGATGATTTAATTTGAAATAATTTATTTTATATTTTGAAACTTCTGATTTGGGAATTTTTGCATGTATTTTAGGGGGAAAACAAGCAATTATCACATTGGGAATGAGTGGTAACCAGACCCAAATACAACGTAGGAAAATCCCTTTATTCATACAGTATTTTTGGCAAAATTGATCATTTTCTAGTCTTGGTCTGTTTTCAGTGCTCTGATTAAGATTAGAATAAAAAGTTGTTGTGTAGCGAGCTTTGAATACTTTGCATGTTTTATATCAGTTTCTTAAAAATAATTAAATTTGTCAATAGGAATGAAGAATGGAAGCTGACAATGGACCCAAGTCCACACTGCCATCAGCAGAAGCAGCAATGAATGGGATTCATTCTTCTCCGGTTATGGGATTTCGGCACCATATGCCACAGATAGCCAATTTGACTCGCAGTACTAAGATTGCACAAAGTAAAGCAAAACATGACCATAGCACTGAGGATGAGGCCACTCTTCATGCTGTAGAGACAGGAAAAGTCATTAAAATGGATGCAGAACTAAAACATGAGATATCAGTGGAGAATTCTGGTATGTATGTGAGACAATTTGATATAAAGACTATTAAAGCACAGCTTATTTTCAACACTTTATGTTGTAATTCATGCCTTTTCCCCTTAAGAATTTTCTTCACAAATATTTCTTAGTCAATCTACAAAAGTTTTATGACAAGGTAAACAACTAAACAATATATGTCAACTCGTAAAAATTATATATCTTAAAACAAAATTGTTTTGTTAATTAAATGCAAAACTGACAAAATACTGGTACTGTAATCAGCCGTGTATAGTCCGCATTTATGTATTATCCGCACCCCCCATTTCAGCATCAGATCTTGGAGAAAAAAGGAGTTTGTGCGTATAATCTGCATCAACTTTTTTCCGAAAATCGTCAGCAAGATTGATTTTTATTGTGTATAAGTGCAGTATGATGATCGGAAATATTTTCAAAATTCTCAGATCGGTATTCGAAAGAAATAGATAAATATTCATTATAGATATAGATATATATCTATTCGAGATATTAGATAAGGGATATGATAAATAAATTAATTTTTGAAATAAACAACAAAAGAAATATCAAAACATCAATCAAAGTCTTTGTAAAATTAAATTCTGTGCAATCATTTGCTTTAGCTGGCGTGGTAGCAATATACATTGACTCATACATCGTTATTACGAAAAACTTTGTCAGGCTTACCACCCACATCCAATCTCATGCAGTAGTTTCTTCGGAAATTATGTCCTAAGATTCTGTAGTACTCTATTATCCGCACCCCCCTGCCTGAGACAAATTTTAGAGTGAAAAGAGTGCAGATTATACACGGCCGTTTACGGTATATCAATTTAATCCACAAAAAAGTTATGCAAAAAAAGTAAATAAAGTTGTGTGATTTATCTAATTAAGGCACACTGTTTTAGAATCTGTATGAATTGCTAATCTCTCTAGAGTGTAGTGTACCTCAAATACCTAGTTTCATAGAATGATGTAGTTTTTTGGGGAAAAAGGAAGCACATGGATTTATGGTACTTGTTTTGATTTTTCTAAGCTAAAAATCAGCATATACAAAATACACCAAAAAAGGAGGATCAAGAGGAGAAAAATGAAACAGAATCTTCAAACCAAACAGCATCAAAGTCAGGTAATGTTAAAGGAGATCTCATTGAGAATACTACAGAGAATTCATCAGAAGTAAGTGGGAAATCGGCAGAATCTACAAGGAAGAAGCGTAGAAGTGCAACTCCAAGTATACCACAGGTGTCTGAAAACTCGACTACATCTTCTGTTTCAAGAAGGCAGAAGCGTAGGAGTGAGGCAAGCTCAACATCCACTTCAGCTCAGTCAGATAGTGTCACTACCCCAGTCAAAGAAAAAAGAAAGAGTGCAGTTGATCCTGGAAGTGCTGACAAGCAAAAGAGTATATTTGAGGTAACACCCGTGGAAGGGAAAAGGCAGAGAAAACCTAAAGTGCTAGATATAGATACTGAGGCATCGCCTAAAAGCAACCAGAGTCCGGAGGTGAAACCAAAACCTGAAATACGCACACCCACTTTAGTTGAAAAGCCAGCAAAATGGGTCTTAGGAGACATGCTGTGGGCTAAAGTAGCAGGCCATCCATGGTGGCCATGTATGGTGGCCATTGATCCTCATGAGAGTCTTTTTACTAAAATGAAAGGTAAGATATAATTCTTAATTGTTTGTGTATTTATTAAACATGAGTTACGTGTTAAATATCCCTATCCCTAAAATTCATTTGGCTACATACTTGCCAACAGAAGTTTATTACTGGCTAGATACTTATTCTTTTAATACATTTAATATATAATTTCCTATAATGAACACAGATATGCTTGTACACCTGCATTAACATGTATTGTACCATATGATATTTGATTGTTTCTTAATTTTGTCATGCTTATATGTACCTGGTTGCCTGACATCCATGTTACTTCATAGAATAAATCATGTATTGTATGGGTTGCAGTTTAGTATTTGATGCTGTATAAAAGAATATTCGAAAGGTACCAAATCTTGCACCTGAAAATTTTGTATCGGCAATACCAGGGCTTAGGTATTCGGCATTAATCTGACAAATTAAAGATACAAATTCCATTGTGATAAAATGTTACACTTTGTTTAAATATATATTCGACTTCCAACTGAGGAAATCAATTTGTCACATTTTGTTTCTTATCAGTTTTACAGAATTCGCCAATAATGATCTAATGATATTGTTCAATTCCCAGCACCATGTTGCACATTAAGAAAATGATTCTTATTGTTCACTTAAGCACAGAACGTAAGAAGTGAACGTCAAGATCTTTCATATTAGACTTGAAACATATCCTGTGGCAGGTGTTACACAATAACATTAACATATCCTCACTGCATTTTAATTGTCATAAGATAATAGCACAAGTTTAAATTTCTATCACAGGTACGTGATCACTTATAGCAGGTGACACCTCCATATAAATGAAGTAATATACAATCACCAGACTTTTACGGATTCTCTAATTCTATTAAAATTCAAATTTCTCTTATTCTGATTTTACAGCCCGCAGTCGCTGCTATCATGTGCAGTTCTTTGGGGATGAAAAAGAAAGAGGATGGATTTGTGAATCTTCTATCATGGAATTTCATGGGAAGGAGAAGTATAATGAACATGTGAAAAATGTAATGGATAACATGAAAAAGGGTGAAAAGGGTAAACTAGAAAAACTTTATAAATTTTATCCAGGACGTCAGGCAGCATGGGAAGTGGCAGTCCAGGTAGCTGAAGAAGCATTAGTAGTACCAATTGATGAACGTAAAGAAACATATACATTTGAATATAATGAAAAAGTGAAGAAATCCGCCAAAACCACACCTGCTGTAAATGGAAATTTAGATAGCTCAGGAGAAGGGTCTCAAATTGAAGTACAAAAAACAAAATCTGGTGTAACGACAAAAAGTAAAAATACTAGTGCAAAGAAAAGAAAGCGTACTGAGGAGGAAGAAGAAGAGGTAAAATCTCCAGAGGTTAAAGTGCCAAAAGCAAAAAGATGTAGAACTGATGACAGTACACCTAGTCGAACAGTTAGCAGTGGGGAAGGTTCTTTTGAAGTGTTCTTTCAAAAGCACAGGGAAAGTGAATTACAAGAACATCCAGAGTTTGATGAGGAGACTTTGACAGAATGTTTGAAACAGCAGTGGTGCATGATGAGTCAAAAGCAAAAGTCCCGATATAAATCTAAATTTTCCTCAGATCAAGGTAAGCAATAAATATTCATTTATTGTCCATATGTTAATCCAAAATGTAAAAGAATTCCAGTACTTTCTAGGTAATCTATTATGATACACCTTGTTGGTGTGTGTCATGCTTACATTGGAATATTTAAAAAAAAAAAAAAAAACATGGGCTATCCATAAAAAATTGTTGATTTACTGTAAGGTGGCCAACATCGCTAAAAACCTGCAACTCACCATTCAGAGATTTTTTAAAAAAAAATTCTTTTTACAAGGCTTCTGTTTTGCTTACATTGTACATTCATGATTTACATTTTCCAGAAAAGTCCTACCTACCTATTCACAGTAAAAAATCTGCATCGTGTTAAAGCAAACCAACAATTTTTTAAGGATGGCCTAAGGTAAATGTAACAATCATGGCTCTCTGAGACAGTAGAGCAAAATTTTGGAGAGTCTCTGGGACCATGGATCAAAATTGGGGGAGTCCAATCCATAAAATGAAAGGTCCACTTATTCAAAGTCTATCACCTTTATCTATTTTGTTCATATATAAGGGTCAGTGATTTTCTGTTTTGGATTTGCTTCAATTCTGTTTTCAGTTTTGGTGAATTCCGTTTTTTTTCGTTTTCGTAAGAAAAAGAAATAACAACATAATTTACACCTTGACATTTTTGACAACGAGCTACAATGGCTGAAGTTACGTACATGTATGTAAAAAGAGGCAACTTCCTCCAGTTTAAAAAAATAAATACATCACAGGTTGGTCAGTTTCCATGGGATTTTTATATGAGAATGGTGATGTTTAATTTGGCAAATTCTGTCAGCATAGTAAATATAGATTATGCTAGTGTTGATACAATAAATAAACCTTTTCAATACGATAGTGTCCTAAAACACTGACTAAATGTCTTGTTCACTTCTCATGATAACGTCCACGATCTCCCTGTAGAAGTATAACGGCTGATTACGAAAACGTTGTAAACCGCCTCATGTTTCTTTTTCAGTAGCTTCACTTTCAATTCGGGTTTTTCCCACTTTTAGTTTATGTCCAGAAATCATGATTATAACGAGAGTTAGATGAGACTTTAATCTATATTATCACAAATACATGTAATGAATGTCGATGAAAATAAGCATGTTACGACGAATATATAAGTGCTATTATTTGGAAATTGGTGACAATTGGTGAAAAATTGCTGCCACTTATCAGCGCTCTACAATGCGACCAAATCACTCGAAAATGCGACCATTTTTTAGAAAAATCGCCACATCGCGACCAGTTTTTTCCCCGAGCCGGAAATCAAAAGTTTGTCCGTTTTCACTGTGAAATTACATTATCGAAAATCATGGTCTGTTATGCGCTTTACAACATTTAGTTTCGATTCCATCTAACTCAAGTGGATTACTGTTAAAAACACGTTTTTTCGACTTGAAATTTTCCTAACAGCACACGATGACATTTTCTTTTCTCGGGTCGATTTCAACAGAAGCATCTAAACACTATTAAGTTTAAACGATCTTGGTTAAAGGAATATGGAACCGAGTGGCTATTTGACTAGGCCGAACTTTCTGTCCGATTTCGATTTCAATTTAAGCGGTTTTTAAGTGGTAAAATCAGGGCAGAAAGTTCGGCCTAGTGTTCGAAAGGGCAGGCAGACCACAGCCTAATTCCTTTGGGGGATTCTATGGGGGCAACACACAATAAAACGGCCGTGACAGAATCTCCAAAGGGATAACCACACAGTCGGAACTGGAAATTTTATCTGTAAATTAAAATCGAGAGTCAAACACCGATTGTCGGACAAACACCTATAAATTAAAGAACTTTATAGGATTTTTCTGACGATCAGGTCACGGGTGTTGGACTCTACAATTTTAACTTACATACAAAATTTACAATTCTTGTGAGCAGTCTCTGTTTGGAAATTCTGCGAAAAGAAACTGGCGCTAAAATTTTAAAAACAAAGTTTAAGGTTGCTCAATATTCAAATTTGAAAAATATAGGCATATAAACACTCCTGGATTGTCGCACAAAAGGTCAACATGCATTAACCTTGTTTTAAATTTAGAAACAATAAAATGTTACATCAACTTAGAAAATTAATATTTTATTTCATTTCTGTATTTTCAGCCATGTATTTTTTTACAATTTGGTCGTCTTTCATTTGATAAAGGCCAAATGGCCGAAAATTTGTGAAATTTGAGTGTTTTCTGTTTTGGTTTTTTTGCATATATATATATATATTGGCGAGTAAAAGTTCCTGGCTGGCTAGTAAAATTTCTGGTTCACTGGCCAAATGAAGAGTGAATTTTTTTAGTGTTGTAGAGCCCTGCTTATGCATCCGAGATTCCCCAAAGATGTTTTAGATATTTTCAACCCTGATTCTGGCTCTAAAAATGACTTTGTAATATATGATTTGAATGATGATTCTGCATGTGAACAAGATGTAAACCCTATTTCTATGGAAACAGAATCCGAGATAGATAGATTTTTTTACCAAATTTTACGGACAATTTCAATGCGGAAACCTCTTTCTTGAAACGTGTCGACAAATTATTTAAATTTACGCGTTAAATTTTACACATTTACAGCTGATTTACAATTTGGGTATTTTATTGCAGTATTGAAAGGGTTTATGACGTTCTCTTAATCAGCGGTTGTACTTCTACTGAACGGCCGTGGACTTTACCGTGAGTTGTGATCAATAAAAAGCTGACATTATAGGACACTATCGTATTGAAAGGATTAAAGTGTGGCAGACTATCGAAAATATGATTATGAGTCTGTATTGTTAAATAATTTTCATGTATGTTCTAGTTCTTTTTCTTATGCAGCGCTCTACAATGCAACCAAATCACTTGCAAATGCGACCATTTTTTAGGTTGTGGCGAGTGTTTATTGTAATTCAGTCGCCACATTGCAACCAGTTTTTCCCCCGAGCCGGAAATCAAAAGTTTATCCGTTTACACTGTGAAATTACATTATAGAAATCATGATCTGTTATGCGCTTTACAACAACCAATTTGGCTATTCATTTTCGATAAAATAGAGCGTCTAAATCGCGTTGATTACTGTATAAAAACACGTATGCTTCATGTTTACGACTTGAAACTTTCCAAATAGAATACGATGACATCTTTTCAGGGTCGATTACAGCAGAAGCATCTTCCTCTTCATTGGACACTAGCAAATTTAAACGTAGTTAGTGTTACAAGAATACTGGAACCGAATTATGGCTAGTGTTCGACAAGGAGGGCCGGCAGACCTGACAGGCATAGCCAGAATAGGAAATTTTATCTATAAATTAAAATCGAAAGTCAAACATCCGATTGTCGGACAAAAACCTTATAAAGAACTTTATAGGTGTTTGTCTGACGTTCAGGTGATTTTAACTTACAGATTAAATTTCAAATTCTTGTAAGCAGACACTGTTTTGTAAATTCTGTCGAAAAGAAACCGGCGTTATAAATTAAAAAACAGAATTTAAGTGTGCCTCAATATTAGAGCAACAAATATAAAAAATATAGGCATATGAACACTCCCGGATTTATTTTAAAAAAAGGACAAAGTTAATAATCTTGTTTTAAATGGATTGAAACAATAAAAGGTTATGTCAGCTTTAAAAAAAATTCATGTTTTATTTCATTTTAACAAGAACACATACACATATTTTATACAGTGTTTTTCACACTTTTTTTCAAAGGTACCCTCTACCCTTTGAATTGGGAAAAATAGCGACAAAAATGGTGAAATTGGGAATTTTCTATCAAGTATGTTTAAAGCTAACTTGCAGTTAGAATACTCAATACAAGTCAAATTTAGTGTATGACATGAATTTATTACAAATTTCAGTTTGCGTTGTTTATTGTATTTGAACATTGTGACTAAGAATCTAATTCGGATTCAGACAGTTCTTCATTGTAATGACAAATCTTCATGGTGTAGTCCAGTGTTCTTTGACTCATCCTGTTTCGTTTTTTTGTTATGATATTGTTCATCAGAGAAAAACTCCTTTCCACCACAGCTGTAGAAGAGGTATTGTCACAATGAGCTGGAGTAGGTTTAACCAACAGGGAAACACCCCTGTAGTACATCTCGCACAAAGCTTTGTAGATAGCCTCCTCTCCTGCATGAAAAAGTACAAAGATATAAACACAGAGATTGATTTTATCATAGTACAGTAAAGGAGTTAAAACATTTCCATCAACACAGTGGGCAACATTCAAATGTTTCAAAATCGGAGTGCAAGTCCCATAGGTGTTAAACTGCATTGACATGAGTATAATTACACCTCAATTTACCTTGTGATGTTAGGTTAATTTTACACCTCAATATACCCTGTGATGTTAAGTTAAGTTCCAAATTGTGTTTTTTGCATTTTTTTTCCAAAACACCTGATCTGTTATGTGTAAGGTAATATTAAAGAAACTCAAACAATTTCTGTTTTCATAATTTTTCCCAAAGATTACCTCATTCATTCCCATTCAATTTGAAGGTCTAGATCAGTAAGAGATTAGCTGTAAGTCAAAAAAGTTCAAACAAAAAAAATTGAAACATAATACAAAACAGTTGTTAGTTGTAACTAATAGAAATATAAATTATGCATTTCAGAAAAGAAACTGCTATCGAATGTCACATAACTTCTGTGATATTTTTATATTCAAAAAGTAACAGAAATAAGAACTCAAAAAAAAAAACACAAGATTAAAGTTGACTTACTTTATTAGGGTAAACATCTGCACCTTAAAGCTCTCAGCAATTGTAGAATCAAAGAGTTTGTCCTTCCCCACTATATCTTTTCCAAATGTATCTTCTTTATCTGTGGCATAGAAGTTAACCAATCCCTGTATGGCATGCTGTTATCACTCGTATCCATCTCACTTGTATTCGGGGTAACACAACTTCCATGTCTTTTGAACCCGGAACATCGTCGGACTCGGATAAATTTGGGACGGGTTGACTCTGCTTCTGGTTCTCATACCAGCTCTGGTGATCCATGCTTCGCCTCGTGAACAACGATTTTGTCTGATATTTGAACGCATCTGTTATTCTTTGAGTCTTTAAGCCGAATTTTTTTTGTGATTGTATTTCGCATTATGCGACATAGTTACATCTTTAACGGCTACACGCTTCCTAATGTGTCAAGCATTCACGCAAACGTATAAGAGATTTAGATTCAATATATCGAAATATAAAGTCTTCCGTTCTGGGCGGATTTTTACGGATATAACGACGATTTTTAAAAATTTTGACACAGCCTAATTGGGAATTTTTAGTTGATTTTTTGGGAAAATTTAGGTAATTTTGCCGAGGGGAAATAGCCGATTATCGGCTAAAAAATACAGAAGTGTAAAACACTGCATATATACACATACATATTGGCGAGTAAAAGTTTATGGCTGGTGCCATGATGTAACTGAAATATCGTTGAAAGTGGCATTAAACAAAAACAAACAAACTTCTGGCTGGCTAGTAAAATTTCTGATTCACTGGCCAAATGAAGGGTGAATTTTTTAATGTTGTAGAGCCCTGTTATGAAAAAAAAACAAAAACTGAAAACAGAATTGAAGCAAATTTGAAACAGAAAATCACTGGCCCCACAAATCTAATTAAAGGATTATCAGCAATGTTTCATTGTCCATGGATGCTGATTGGGGATTAAATGACCTGCAGCTTTGCTTAATTGGCATATTTCATCAGTGTGATGCTCAAAAAACAATATTGTAAAGCAGGTAAACAAGCACCCTACACTAGTTTTCATAACGACAATAAGCAGTAGCACAGGTAACTACTTTTGTGTTGTTTTATGACCAGTGGTGAACGAGGATGCGCAGGTACTAGGATGTGTCACTTACTCAGTCAACAAGCAATTATGGGATTGATTAAAAGGTGTAAACTTCTAATTCAAAATCTTTAGCGTCCTACAGGACTCTGGGTTGCAACTTTGATGCATCCCAGAAAAATGTAGCGCGTCAAATAAGTGTACCCTCAGGTCACTGAGAGCCATGACAATACAATAATAATGGTGAATTTTATGACCCCTGAATCAAGGATGTCATAGATTTGACAAGGACTTGACTGCCCCAAAAGTTACTTTTAATCTATGTTAGATAATGTCATGCACAGACCCTGAGCTTTGTAAAATTGTAACTTGAGAAAATTGTTTTAAATTTGAACTGTGGAAGTCATGTAAGTTAATAGTGTTATATCTTGAAGGGGCATTAGCTGTGTTTTTTCTCAATAAAATATTTCCCCTTTTTTTACTTCTTAGATTTTATATCTCTCACATTGATTGTGTGTACTGAATCCTGATTCTGTACCAGGTAATGTACATCCCTAATTATAGGCCTATTATGATACAAACCAAATCATTGTTAAATTCTTTGACTTTACATACCATTAGTATAACTTAGATAGTACAGTGAGCTCAATACTCGTGGTATCCTTACTTAACCTTATTATGTCGGACAATTGAATAACCAAAGATGAGTGTCTGATCGCAAAGGACCTTATCTTCATGTATAAATCATGTAACGCTCTTTCAAAAACTGTCCGACCTCTAAAGACTGCAGCACTAATCAAATATTCAAATCAGTTGAAGGTCACATACCAACAACACTGCTTCAACTTCACAGCGGGTACCGAGATAAGGGAATGTTTCAGAAGCAAAATAAAATAAGGAATAACTGCACATTAGACCAGTTTGTCAGTACGATGAATTATTCACAAGTCAAAATTAGAAAATTTATATGATATGCCTAACAGCCTTAAAATTTTAAACATGCATTCAATATCGGTAAATTATTATTCATTATTTTCTATGTGAAGTACATACTGCAGTACGTGAATGGGCATGCTGATTGTACATCTAGTACAAAAAGTAAAAGTAGAAAAAATTGAACACAGCTGGTGCCCCTTTAAGTTATAAGGAATGCCAACATTTCCTTAATCAGTGAAATTTTGCAAATAAAATGTGACTTGTAAAATGTTATTACCAAACTTTTCTGTTGACAGAGACTAGTTCCAGTAAGGTTTCATCACCGCGAGTCAGGAGACCATCAGTCCGACTCAAAGAGGCAGAGGAAGGCAACGTGGTGTTAGATGAAGTTCTTGGGAAAAAAACAAAGGACCATAAGGTGTTAATTTTATTAAAAAAAACTTTATGAATGAGTAAACTCTGAAAGTACTCTGCGACATGTCATAATTTAAACCCCAAATCCTAGATCTATGAAATGAATTCAAGACAAACATAAAACCATTTTATCAGTGCTACTGTAAGTCGAGTCTTAAGGAATTTCAAATAAAATCTTGAAAAATAATCAACACTTTAACTTGGTTCATTTCCAGAGATAAGTTTTGATACATTAGAAAATAACCTGGGTTTACTGCCTCTGGGCTGTTAAAAGACCTGTCCTGATATGGTCGTAAGTCATAAGTCTGAATTCTTTTTAAAAGTGTGGACCTAGGACTTTTCATAAAAAGGGCTGCAGAAACCGTATGTCCACAGTGGTAGACAAATAGAAATTTCAAGTACTTGCCCAAGGACAGGTTGACTTTGTAAATTCACTTGCCCTACCAACAAATCTGCTTGCCCAACAATTTCATGCAGGTAAATAATAATACACTGGGCAGGGCTCAGGAAAACCACTCGTCTGTGACGAGTGAACATCAAATTTGGCAAGTGGTGTCAGAATAGCACTCGTCTGATGGACGAGTACTTAAAAAAAAGATCAAAAGTTAAAAATCTGTAGATAATTTTTGCTCTTCACTGTATCCATTAATGTCATATTGTTAAGGTTCGAGTTAACTCAAAATGAACACCTATCTGGTTATGGTACATCTAGATACAATCCGAAAAATAACATCTGGGACTGGTATATCTTATTTACATCAGTAACAAAATGGCAGTAGACAGTTGAAGTGACATTTGTTTTTCAAAGGCTGAAATAGCGAAGCTGGTCCAGAGGTGAAAGACAAATAAAAATAAAACAAACACCAGTGCATCTGATAAAGCAAAGATAGAGCATTATCAGTTAGAAACTGAAACCAAAAGTTCGAGCATATGAAATACTTTCACTTCAGCCTCAGCCAATCGATACATGTAGTACTGTATTAGACTAGAAATCATTGAATCAAACAATTTTGAAACACAGAGAAAGATGATTGAAAGAGTGAGATATAAGAAGAAATCAGATAGGGAGAGAGATATGGAGAAAAGTAAACTGCTTAATTTGTATGAACGGTCAGGGTTTTCCCTGATGCAATAATTCTGCGTATTTACGCGTAAAAATCCTAAATGACGCCTAAAATAAGATCTATTGCGTCCTAGTGGACGCGTTAAATACTTGATGTCTTTCAAGATCGTTTGGGTAAATAAACCAAGCATGCGACCTATTTCTACCAGTTTGCTTCTTTTTTATGTCCATTTTTAATTCTTATCTTCTAGTGCAATTCCACAAGAAAACCAAGAAACTTAATTCATCACTTCATTTAATAAAACAGGAAAATTTACCTGTAATATAGATCTAGAATCTACAAGACAACATCGATCATCACATTATGGGTACTTCCGGAAGTATAAATTAAAGAAGGGATACCAAACCCGACTTTCATTTGAATTATGGAAATTAAAAAATAATATTGAAAGTACTAACGATGGATATATAAAATGATTTATTTACACAAATGTTTATGTAAATCTTGCATATGATAAAGTACTTTAATACTTGAAATGGATAAAATAGATATAATTTTCAAATAAATAAATTTGAGGCATCAATTAGTAAGCTACATGTATTTAGTAACTTTTCAGTTTTGCATCTATATTTCTAAAATCCTGTAACTGTATTACAATTTATAGATTTTTTATATAAAATTTCCATATGATTTCAAATATAGTTAAAACAACTATATTTTATTTAATTTCATGTTTATAGGTTTATAGGGATGTCTATAATTATCAACAAAAGTGCACATTTTACATTCAGTTTAATTCTGATCGAATTGAAGTGGACTGCAAATGGACTCCTAAATTACAAAATGGACTCCTAATTTTGTAGTTGTGGGAGTCCATGGACTCCTGATTTGAAAATCCCAGGGAAAACCCTGGCGGTAAAGGGGGGTGTGTCAAAGTAACCTTGAAAAATATTTATAAATTGGTAGTATCATAATTGAGTATTTGACAGAGAAATTAACATTAATTAATGAGAATTTCCAAGGTAAGAAGATGAAAATTACACCTTAATTTACAGATTCATTTACATTCCAGGAGGAAAAACCTAAACCTCACAAGAAATAAAAATGTCATATTAAATGCTCAAGGGAGTGGGAAACATATGTCAGGGCATTAGGCAGTGTATATATAGCTGGGGGAAAAATTACTAAATAAACAAGAAAAAAATATAGTTTTTTTTTCTATTTAACACTGCATATAATGTTACCAAACAAATCGCCTTTTGTTGGTTTGAAACTGTGTGAATTACAAAAATGGCCTTGATCTTGGTTAGATAATATAAAAAAATGCAATTAATGTAAGGAATTTATAAACTGAATTTCAAAAGTTTAATGCCACAATAGGGGGAAAATGTAATGTACAGTAGATTATTTTGAGTTTTTGCAGACAATCAAACATATAAAATATGCAGTGATAAAACAAGAAACTGTATTTTAGAATGTGGATACAATCTGAAAAATTTGGACAAGTAGTTTTTCATTTGGACGAGTATTTTTTGTCAAGCACTTGCCCGTCGGACGAGTGGTTTCAAAAAATTTTCCTGACTCTGTGACAGGGATTTTCGACCCTATCATATTGGGCTAAAATAAGGTGAAATCTCCCAATAAATGACAAAGAATTTGAAGAGATTTTTGTATTTTGACATAGTTCTGTGTATTTTTAGATTTTTGAATTTCAATAAAATATTGCTAAGTTTCCCAATTCAAAAGACCCAGGCCTCATTCCCAAAAGAAAATGGAAAATCCTAGATATATGTAATAACAAAAACAGGTGAGAGTAGTTTTAATCTTTTTATTCATCTTCCATCAATTCAGCTGTGTGGATGTCAATATTATAATTACCAGGTTTGTTTTTGTGACATGCAATGTGCATGCTTTTACCTGGTTTTTGTGGAACTTAACCATAGCCTGTGTCCTTGGCTGAATCTTACTTTGTCTACTAACCACTGATCAATAGCAGACTCAGCTGTGATCTACGTCAACGTTGTAATTCTTATCCAGATGTCTTTCATTGTCAACTTCACTGAGACGATGAGGCCTATTTCTGCCCAGAATGGTGACAGATTTGTCCATGATTGGCGTTTAAATTTGGTAAATACTAGAAGCGATGCTGAAGCGGTAGATCTATCCTCATGTAGAGTCAGTGAAGGCCCATCGTGTTTTATCATTGCAAATAAGAAATAACCAAGTGTGTTCCAATGTAATGTGATATCCGAATAAATTTGTGGATCATGATTGAAGAGTTTACGATTCAAATGAAAAATGGAAAGATTTTTTTTCACTTGCCCACAGACAAATGCTACTCTTTGAAATACTTGCCCAACCCCTGCAAGTGGTTGCCCCGGTTATCGAGCAATGGTATTTGTCTACCCCTGGTCCACGCTACTTAAATATTTCACTTCTGACTGTGGCTTTGATCTAATAAAGCATAAGATATATATTGACTTTCTGTATCATATCATTGAAATTGATGACTAAAAGATTTAAACTTTACCTTTTAATATTCTTAAATAAGAAATCTAATGTTAAATTTTCAATGCTTTAGAGTGAGAAAGAAAGTGAACCAAGAAACACAGAAGTTATTGAGTCTGACACAGTTTGTGATGTCATCAATTGCGTGGCGGCAGGAGCAGGGAATATCCAGGTTAGTGTACTGATATATTGGTAATATTGATATCGGGCCTTTTTCTGCCAATTTTGGAAAAATGCCATTAGCAATGCAATCTGGAATTTTAATGTGGATTTGTGTCAAATTGTGGGAAATAGTTTGCACACATATGTAAATGTAAAGGAAATCTCTATTTCAGTTCCATTTCCCCTGCAATAATCTTTTTTTTTATTACAGTCATGTCTTGTTCACCAAATTGGACATTTTTTTTTTCCATCAAAATGTAGTAGTAGTTCAACAATATACCAAACTACGATATATTGCAGTATTTTACCTTTGGTATGTTGATTTTATGCCACAATACACCTACGATATTTTCCAGATTTATCCGTTTCCTGTTTTAGATTCTGTGTTCTCTATTTCCGGTTTTCCATTAAACAAATAACATGGTGGAAAGCAGTTCACTTGTGCCCCCAAAGTCGTCACACTAGTCGCCGATATGAGCTCCCTCTTGTTCAAAAAAGCTACAAATGCCAGGAGGCTCAACCGAAGTTTAAAAAACTCACACCACTTGTCTTTCTCAGACAGTTGGTTTTAAATACTGTATTTGTCCCTGATATGGCACCTGCTCTACTTCTGTCATTTAAATCGTCCGCAGTCAGCTAATAGCCATTTTATTTGACATTTTTTACCAAGCAGCTGGGAACCACGATGACTGATTGGTACGTAACCTACGTAAGTAGGCCCATTTCACACGACCTAATTTCACATGATGCGGGTGACAAATTGTTTCTGATGGGAATATCCAGTGAAGGCAAACAAATCGACTTGTTTATCAAGAGATGCTTGACAAAGTTGCACTAGGCCTTACTTTCTTTCTTTCTGTTGTACTATGAAGCCAGAGGGTGGTCTGTTGTTCTGGTCATAACATGACCTAGATATATCGCGATATGGGCCTGTAGGCTGTACAATGTGCTACAGATGTAGTCTCGTGTTTCCGATTTCTTTCTGTGTTTTTTATTTGTTTTGTGGTAGGCCTTATGTATGGCTTTTAAGATTAGGCCATGTAAAATTAATATTCTGGTTCTCAGATACCGCCGCGCGCAAAAAAAAATCGCCGATGAAACCATTTTATTCACATTTCATAAAAAAATCACCGCCGCGCGATGTTTTTCAGAGAAAAGTAAAGTTTGAATTTCCCGCCATACATCGATTTCAAGCGCTTCTCTGACTCCGACTTACTATCTACAAAGTTAAAAAATGGCGACAGAAGACACTTCGCAATCGCAGTGCTCGTAGGAGTTAAAGTGACATTTGGGCGAACAAAACGTTAAGACCATGGACTATTATGCCAGTTAAAAACGATGTGAGTATCGAAACGTTCTGTTCGTGTATTTAATGAATTAAAGCCAGAAGAAAATCCTACGATAACACGAACACTGAACTACGATGTATATGTTGGAAAAAACAAAACAAACGAGTCTGACATGGACAAAGTTTTCAAGAAAGTAAAAATATCAGAAATAGTAGATTTGTTTGGAAGATATTTTAGCGTGATTATCAACGAAGAAAAATGCCCAGAAACGACAGAAGATGTTTTACACAAACAATCGGCCTTCGCTGTGTTAATGGAAAGCCAAACACATTTGGTTTTACCCCAGCGCCCAAAATGTAACAACAAGCGCGATCAGTTAACAGTAAAGCTGATTGACTGGCTTGAAGAATCTTGGGTTTTACGCCAGATGCAGTGGAAACTTTGGGGCAAAATTTTGTTAAAACAGTGAGCAATGCACTGTGGAACATAGACCCCTATGTCACAGAAATGGAAGAAAGAAACTGTATTGTTCCAAAAACCCTTCAAGAAAACAAAGACTTCTTCAATTCAGTCTGTAAAACTTCTTGAACATGCTACATGACTCAGTGCTAGAAGTACCTTTCATAAACACTGAAAAATGGAGGGCTGTGAAAGTATTGGTCACTGACATGGCAGATGCTATCATAAATATGTTGCATATTTGCAAAAACAGAGGTACACTTATGTTACAGTTGTTTGATATAGATTAACCAATAACTCCTCCCAGTTTTTCACCTGTATCTTATTCCTTTATTTTTCAAAACATGGTGTTCATGTGGTGATATCGCAACTAAATGTGTACTATTTCCCCCATATGCATAGCTATACATTTTACAAATTTGTTTGCATGCTGGTGTTTTATTACCCTTTCATTAGTATTTTATCAGTTATATCATGGTAGCAACTAGCTGCAGGCTGCACAAATTTTGGCCTATGCCAAGGACTTTATCCTATGCAGTGGTTTTTTTTAACATGCCAAGTCTGAAGACAGGACCTTAGTTTTTTACTAATTCCGAACAACAGAAATCCAACATGTCACCAACTGGACTCAAACTCGCAACTTCACAATCAAGAGTAAGCAAGCTACCAATTTAGGCAGGTCAGCTCTTTTACAAGTTTAAGTAAAATTATATAACTTTTTTATAGACTATTAATCAATATTATCTCCTGAGAAGCTTATATTTGGATAATAATTTTCCAACCAGTTTTTTATTTTTATTTTAATAATATCAATTATGTGTTATTAAAATATTCCAGAAAGAAACTTCTTTGGACTGTCACGCTTGCAGTCATTAAACTCAATAATCCTAAACAGGTGATCTGTGCATAACAATTTTAAATAAGTTAATAATTAAATATACCGTACATGAAAATAATTATTTTATGGTGCATATAACTGTATAAGTGAAGAAGACAATCACACAACTTTTTGTTACAGTTTATTAAAGGTTTCAATAAAGACGTTTTTCAATACATCGTATCTTCTTGTTTTGTTTCGTCCAAAAATTTTGAAATAAGAAATAAAAATAAAATGCCTACCTACCTTGCCCATTTTGGAAGGCCAATTATCTGAGAACCAGAATATTAATTTTACATGGCCTTAAATATATAAGAAATAAACGTGATATTCTATTCTTTATTGATTCGTTCATGTATTCTTACGCTGAAAAGTAAAGTGGTTAATACTCGGGGCACGCGACTGTATTTGCCGGAATATGCAATATATCGCTCTATATACTTGCAATGAAGGGAATTGCAGTCGGTATGTAAATATTTGCTTTTAACTGTATTTCAGAAATGAATAATAATTAAACAGAACAACAACATAAACATTATTTGATAAAATAATGGAAATCGATAAAAAAAAATGCATAGTGTGACTGTCATTCATTTAAAAAAATATGGACTGCTTTCAAAGTATTGAATAGCTGTGTCAATAATAAATTTTCTTTTCTCTGTAAGTTCTGCCATCTCATTGTTACATTTAGGCCTAAATTAAAATATTGTTTTTTTACCCCTTCCCAGATCGACTCGCAGAGATTGCTGCGACTGCAAAAAAATTTATAGCCTGTGTCATATCGAGAAAATTCTTTTTTATTTGAGTAATTCAAGAATTTACGTATCGAATTTCAGTATCTATTTTCACTCTACAAACCCTCAAAGAATGCTTCCCTTTCAATAGTTCTGCCACAAATCCAATTTAAACAATGCATGATAACGATGTGAACATGCTAGTGTTGAAATTTCCCATTTAAAATGGTCATGGCTTTGCGTTGTTTTGACAGTACCCAGGCCTCCTGCGATAGCAAACTGCCAATTACTGAATTACTCATTGTCACGCCTACCATTAAAACTATCACTTGTGATACCCCAATCATCATCCATGGACGATAATTAATTCTTGATAATCTTTTAATTAGATTTAAAACTCTGTAAACATCACCATGTGTTGATATGTCAGTCAAAGACTTGAAGATATGAGGCCGCTTATATCATTAACGATTGCAACTCATATATTCGGAAAATAATGTTCCACACCCCAATTACACTTGCAAAATGCAAACTAAAAGTGATTAAAGTTGTAATTTAACCCCACCCCACCCCCAAAAAAAAACCAGAATGAAAACGGCATTGTTTCATAAGCCGTTTAAGTGTATGCAACTCTCGAAGATTGCCGCTTATATCATCGGTGAAAAGGTTTATCAACAACAAATTGGTCTTTAAAAGGCCATGTAAAAAAATTAATCTAGTTCTCAACTTCAGTTGAATGGCACATATATTTAACCCAAATATGAGACCCTGTGGAGCAACACAGCAGTATGTGGGTTATAGTTTATATCTCTAGCCTACCTTATACCATATTGTGAAATAATATATCTTTAAGATAAATCTTTGCATGGCACAGTAGTATTTCTAACAAGCTACTGATCAATGATACAGAAATACATTGTAATTTGCTTATATGGAACACTTGTGTTTAAAATATTCTCTCCATTTACATTGTAAGAGAAATATGCTGTATTGCTATGTTTAATTGACTAACAAATTTCACTCTTGACATTTTGTTTAATCTTTGGAATTACATCTTCGAAAAAAATATTTATGACAGGGTATTAAATACCACAGGCTGAGGTTAATGGATCAAATGTAAAGAACTTGGTTTTTCTGCAGTAGAGTAACTCCATAGGTGTGTAGACACTACAGAGAAAACACCGCATGTCAAATTGTCATGTTTATTATTTGAAAGACTTGCCCACTCACTGTTGATTATGCATTGCCATATTTGTCATCGACATCTGGTTTCAGTTGGAAATAATCCCACACGAATGTAACTCGAATTACTCAAGCACTTTCTGTTTCCGATCCCCTTCTTTCGAAGAATGAAGTGATCATAGTGAGCGAGATATAACGACTGTTTAACAATACGAAAGAATAGCTTCATATTAGCCGCCATTTGCAATTTATACTGATAGCACTAAACACCTAACAGACGCAACATTACGAAATAGCTGCAGGTTATTGAGAGGCTGGATATATTATCACATCTACATTCAAATTATATCTGTATTAATCATTTATAGATTATTTTATTTTTTTATTTTATTTTATTTTTTAATAAGAAGTATTGGTGTCCGCTTCAAGTAAATGTCCTGCTGTTTGGGTCATTAGAAGGACCTTATTGAATAATAATTTTTTAACTGAACCGAATCAAAATCCAGAATATAAGAACCGAACTGATCGGGTAAACATGAACGGTTCGGTTCTTCGGTTTTTAACCGAACCATTCAACCCCTAATTTCTGTTCAACCAAACTAAATTCTAGCACTTTATTTTTTTTTTTTTATTTATAAATCTTTAATTAGAATAATGCATAGCATACCCAAAAATTCATAAAAGGATTCCTGTCCTGCAGTAATAAAACTAACTAAATAAGATGTAAACAAATTTTTAAAGTATTTTAATTTTGGCAACTGAAAAGTGAAGTTTGCTAATGATTTGGCCAATACATTTTAAGACCCAGAGCTATCACTGTTTGACCAAATATCTTTGAAGAAATATGGTCATCAAAATGCTGCCAAAAATCATACCATTTTAAAGGTGTGAATCTACCTCTTTTTGGTCATCAGAGGTTAACATGTCTGCACATTTGAGCTAACAGATTGCAAACTGTCCAAAACCATCATTTATAATAAGCTAATAAGCTTGGCACTAACAACACCTGGCAAAATTTCTTAGAATACTTTTAAACATCAAATAATAAACTTTATCTGTCAGTCTTCAAGTTTTTATTGATACAATAAAACATTTATGTACAAGGACATCGGACAGTGACACACTTTGTTTATTTTCCCAAGTTGAGGGACCACCAAATTGGACAGCATGAATTAGATTGAACACAAATAATATCACATTTGAAAAGATATTGTTTGTATAGAAAAAAGTTTGTCATACAAAATCAGTCATGGAAAAAAATTATTTACCTACTTACCTACCCAAACATTTCAGGCGAGAGTCGGAAAGGGGAAACTAATATATTTTTAAGGCTAACCATAGTATAACTACATTCATTATATATGTTGTAGGTGACTGAGGAAAAACCCAAAATAAAGAGACAGAAATCAAACGGAGAAAATAACAGCACAGATCAAACACAGGTTAGTTATTGTGAAGCATTTCTGGTAAATTTCATGTTATTTTTCTGCAAAGTAGAATTTTAATGTTTTAAAATGATCTTTAAAGATTTTTTTAATCTTAGATATTCATGATAATGTGATTTAAGTATATACAATGGTGAGGCTCATCCTGGAACTGAGAGCCAAAAAATTAGACAATTAAGATATTTGAACCAATTGAAATTTTGATCAACCAGCTCAAAGAATATTGGTACCAAATATTTAAGGTAATTTTACACAGCATGGTGAAAAGTGCAAACTGTATAAACATGCCAAGTCTGGAGATTTAATCCAGTTGGATAATTTTGGGGGAATTAAGTATGTGTTGTCAAACTTGTCATTCTTGACCACGTTATATTTTACTCTTTTGAACACGGGCACGAAACACATTCACCAACATGACTATAAAGTATGTGCCAGAAAATTGGCCTATCATATTTTCTGTTTCAGCCAACCTTGCAGAATTGGCTTATGTCAATGTGAGCCCTGAATTGTATTTACACTGATATATATGAATAGGCCTTCAACCGGCCCTATATTTCCTATAATTCCTATAATATCCCTATCTTTTTGGGAGTACCCTATAATCCCTATATTTTAGCCCAAAAAAGCCCATTTCCCTATATTATCCCTAAAAAGAGAAAATAATATGTCGGAAATTGAAAAATGACACTTTTTTCTCAAAACAGGCATGTCTCGGTCTACAGATATGTAGGTACGTGTCTTAAATATAATTAAGTCATCCAGTGCTTTTTTTAAATATCTTATTTTCTTATCATTTCATGTGACACACAACATTCAAGTCTTTATGATGATTGACTTCAACAACAAGATACCAAAACAGCTTTGAAGATCTTATGTGTGCCTTTACAGTTAAAAACCAAGGTTCCCAAGTCTTGGTTAGCTAAGGTCTATCAGAGCTGCCTTGGTGTCCCAGTTGGTGCAGTACAGTCATCAGAAGACTTCAGTTAAGTGTACATGCCTCAAAAATGTAATTTGGTAAGAGTTTGTATATTAATCTTAATCAAGGTATGTATATTTTCAATATATATTAATTAGATTTAAGGAAAATGACCCTATAATCCCCCTATAATTTGTCAAAACTGCCCTATAAAGCCCTATTTTTCAAGAATTTTAGCCCTATTGAAAGCCCTATTTTCTTACCAAAACCCACTTGAAGGCCTGATATAGTGGTAATTTATTTACATGTACATCATATTTGACTAACATAAGCACCTGCTGCTATATATTAGTTTAAAATGATGTAAGTATAAGTCACAATGGAATTGCCCCCCAAAAATAAGAGAAGTTTTTTGTTATACCAAGGCTCAACAATCGTGTTTGTCTGAATGTCCAGGATATGTCCTTTTATTGTCAGACAAGTAAATGTTGCTTCTTAGTTGTCTTGACGTGGCAAGTGAAAATGTTCAAGACAGAAAGTGATTAAATAAAAAATACTTGTTTAAACACAAAACAGTATCTTTAGATGTTATACTAGATTTTCTGACAAGTTATTTTTGCATTCACATAACTAGATTTCAATACAACTTTCCCTACAGGACAAGTGAAATTTTTATGATTGTTGACCCATGTATACATATGCATATTAAATGATAAATCATTTTTACTGAGGCAATTGTGATATTGACCATATATTGCATTGGGTATATATGACATCTGATTTTAGATGTCTGTTATTACATCTTGGGGAAGCTGCAGTTTGTGATAAAATGTATTTAAGATGAAGATACTGAGAACTAAGAAGATGGAATAAAAATGCCAGCTGAGCACTAGGTATGGAAGTTTTTAAGTTGAGGTCTAGGTGTGGAGATATTTAAGTTGCGTTCTAGGTATGGAAGTTTTTAAGTTGAGCTCTAGGTGTGGAGGTATTTAAGTTGAGCTCTAGGTATGGAGGTATTTAAGTTGAGGTCTAGGTGTGGAGGTATTTTAAGTTGAACTCTAGGTGTGGAGGAATTTAAGTACTAGGTATGGAAGTTTTTAAGTTGAGTTCTAGGTGTGGAGATTTTTAAGTTGAGTTCTAGGTGTAGAGGTATTTTAAGTTGAACTCTAGGAGTGGAGGTACTTTAAGTTGAGTTCTAGGTGTGGAGGTATTTTAAGTTGAGCTCTGGGTGAGGAGGTATTTTAAGTTGAGCACTAGGTGTGGAGGTTTTTTAAGTTGAGCTCTAGGAGTGGAGGTTTTTTAAGTTGAGCTCTAGGAGTGGAGGTATTTTAAGTTGAGCTCTAGGAGTGGAGGTACTTTAAGTTGAGCTCTAGGAGTGGAGGTACTTTAAGTTTAGTTCTAGGTGTGGAGGTATTTTAAGTTGAGTTCTAGGTGTGGAGGTATTTTAAGTTGAGCTCTAGGTGTGGAGGTATTTTAAGTTGAGCACTAGGTGTGGAAGTTTTTTAAGTTGAGCTCTAGGAGTGGAGGTTTTTAAGTTGAGCTCTTGATGTGGAGGTTTTTAAGTGGAGCTTTGGGTGTGGAGGTTTTTAAGTTTCTGCTGCATAGAAATCTAAATCTAAATACTTGCTGTATATAATGTAGTAACTGTTTGGACAAGTTGGGCCCTTACAGTGGCCAAGTGGTTAGAGTATCATGCTTTAAATCATGAAGTCTCTCACTTTTGTTCAGCACAGGTTCGAGCCCCGTTGGAACCTCAGATGTATCTATGATTACTTTTGTTTATTTTATGTTCATTTTTTTCTTTTACAGGAGGAAGCAGAACCTACTTCTAATATTCAACGTCAGAGCAGTGAGGAATATGAGAATGAAATATTTAAATTGACTGGAAGTGGACCAGTCAAAAAGGAAAATATATGTCAAGTTTGTGAGGATATAGGTCAACTTTTGGAATGTAATGGACCATGTCAGGGTTTTTTCCACTCAACTTGTCTAGAAAAAACTATGGAAGGCCAAGAGGGTAATTTCAAGTGTGATGCTTGTAGCACAGGTGAGTATTTGATTTATATATTTGGGAGATCTGCCTAATACTATATTTATAGAGCATTTTAAGGATTTTTGGGGGGGTGGGCAGCCTTTCTATCCATGACAAACAATCAGCTGCAGTTTGAGCCGAACAAATCAGAGCCTGTTTCTATATTTGGTAAAATGAAACTGATCTATATTTTTTCATAAAGAAAGATATTAACTCAACATTCCTGTTATTGTCACCAGACTTAACATTCTTGTTTAAAGTTGTCCATACTTGGGGAATTTGTAACATTAACAATTGATTTCACCCTATATTTTCCATAGAAGTCTCATCAATATTTTAATGTTTTTCTCTTACAGGAAAACATGCTTGTTTTGCCTGCAAAACTGTGGACAACTGTACAAAGAAGTGTTCTGTGCCTGCATGTGGAAAATTTTATCATGAAAACTGTGTAGACAAACTAAATTATACCCGCACAGATAATTCACGTGGATTTATCTGTCCTTTGCACATATGTGAAACTTGTGCTGTAGAAAACCCAAAGGGTGCCAAAGCAACTAAAGGTAAAACATCCAAACACAATATTCATATTTCATTCCTGTCAATTGCATTTCAGTTATTACCGGTAGATCACTCGAGTCACTCAAGTGACATTATGAAAAGGGTCTTTGTGTGTCGTCCGTAACAATTGAACGTTTTTAACTACTTGAAAACTACTTGTCCAATCATCTTCAAAATTTGGTAAGAAGATTCATTAGGGAAAGGGGAACACAAGTTGTGTATTTTGTAATCATGGTACACCCTCGACCATTTGGGTGGGTCCCAAACTGCCAAAAATAGTCCAAACTTTAAAAAATCTTCTTCACTTCTGATCATCAAGGATAAAAACTGAATACATTGTTAGAAAGTGGATAATGTTCTTTAACAAATTGTGAAATTTATTGTCCTGGGAGCTAGGGTTATGGGTCGGGGTGGGGGGCAATATGGCCATATTTTGATTATGTACTTTATCTTCGACCTTTTCTACTTCTGTGCATTGTAAAGAAAAACTGAATACATTTTTAGCTCAGTGGGGCGAAAGTCCGGAGAGCTAATGCCGTGGCAGCAGCAGCATCCATGGACAAAAAAAAACTTTAACCTAGTCTATAACTTTTTAAACGCAAGGGACAGGATTCTGATATTTCACTTATAGATTGACGTACTTTTCAAAAACTTCAACCTTGGCTATAGCTTTTAAACCATCAGGGATATGGCTTTGATATTTCACATATATAGATTTCTTATGACCTGAGCTTTCATTTGGTACCATGATGTTTGACCTAGTGACCTTGAACTTTGACCTACTTTTCAAAAACTTTAACCATGGCTATATCTTTTAAATCATGAGGGATAGGGCTTTGATATTTCACCTATAGATATTTTCATTTTCATTTGTTACCTTGACTTTTGACTTAATGACTTTGAGCATGGACTAAGACCAACTTTTCAAAAACTTTAAGCTTGGCTGTATCTTATAAACCATGAGGGATAGGGCTTTGATGTTTCACATATAGATTTCTTATGACCAAAGCTTTCATTTGGCACCTTGATTTTTGAATTAGTGACCTTGACCTTGGAATTTGACCTACGTTTCAAAAATTTTTACCTGAGCTGAAGGAATCAAAATTTTACCAGTCCTTTGAACTTAAAGTCTGACAGCTGTGGGTCAAATATCTATTTTGAAAATTTACACCCATTTTTGCAAGCTTTGTTGTCTTCTGACAACTCTTCTTTAAACATAGCATAAAGCTGTTTACAAATATTGTGAAATTTATTATCAGGGGACCAGGATCTGAGGCAAGGCCAATATGTCCATATAGCGATAATGTACTCTATCTTAGAAAATTTTCTACTCTTTTATGCATTGAATAGAAGCCAATATATCTATATAGTGATAATGTACTTTATCGTAGAAAATCTTCTCTTCTATGCATTGTAAAGCAAAAATGAATATAGTTTTAGAAAGATCATAGAACCCTCTACTTGAGGAATTTATTATCTAGAGAGCAAAGGACTAGGGTGTGCGGCAGGGCCAATTTAACTAAATAGTGACTAAATACTTGGTCTAAGAAAATCTTCTCTACATCAGTGAATTAAGAAGATATATGAGAAAGCTTTTGATTTATCTATGGATACCAACTTGAAGGTGGTTGGAACTAATAGGGGGCAAATGTTTGTACATGTTTGAAAAAAAAAATCCGGAACCAATCAATGATAAGTCTATTCTGACTAGGGCCGTCATTGATGAGAAATTCTATATTGATATATTGATAAGTAAAAGATATCATTTTGTACAAATTGAACAGTTAAAATAGAATATAACATAGTTTATGAACATGAAGTAAAACAAATGAAAAATTTTGAATATTGGAAAATACATGCTGTGATATGCATTATGAAATGTATCGATACTGAAAGAAAGAAAAAATGTATCGATTATCGTATCAAACCAATTTGTATATCGATATTGAATCTATCAATGACAGCCCTAATTCTGACTCTGATTGTGTTCCATTCCGGTAACCGATAAGGCCCATGGGGCCTCTTGTTTCAATTTTTGTTCCGCTTTTTAAGTTTCATACTACAATGGAATCTCGTTGTCTCAGAATTCAAGGGACTTCCTAATTGCTTCAGGTACCGGAATTCCAAATCATCATCAATTTCAATTCAAATAATATAGCTTTTGATTCTTATCAGACAGTGCTTAGATAATCTCTGGCTTCTGCCTAATAATGAGAGTTTTGTATTGTGTTCAAAAGCCAGCTTTCATTTGAACAATAGTTTAATTATATATAAATAACTATTTGTATATAAATTGCCCATAAATTTTAATTGATACAGGTAAAGTAAATGTCGAGATAAAAAGTGTTTTTGCTATAGCATTCTGATAACTTGGACCACAAATTTACTTTGACAAAAGATTTGAGAATTCTTGAATAAAACCAGTTTAGATATTTAGTAAAAACAAAAATCATGACTTTCCATTCAACTTTTAGATACCAGAATTTTGACTCATTGATTCAACATATTGAGATTCCACAGTATATCCAAAGGATCTGTTTACAACTTTCTCTTTTCTTTTGACGTTAATCAGAAGAAAAATATGGTAAAGAAATAACTAGAATCAAGTAATAGCTACTTTCTGTTAACCGATCGTAAAATATCGACATAGTTTACGATAGAAGAAAAGAAAATTGAGGTATGAGAATTCAAGTCAGTACAAGGAACAGACCAGATATTCTGAAATACAGTACAACTTCAATGAGTCAAACTTCAGTGAGTCGAAATTCTTGATGTTCCGATCTATTCACAAAGTCCCGAAAAATTTTGTTATTTAACGCTACTTTTAAACATTTATAATTCAAACTTTTATGAGTCGAATATCTCAATGTTTCGATTAATTTTTGGGCCCATTTCTATAAAAACAACGAAAATTCTTACATATAATTTGAAGTCAAAATTGACATGTGACAAGTTAAATTTAGAACTAATTATTAATTATAATGACCGTTTATGTCCTAAATGGTTTTTAAGCACATATATATATACCCTATACAACCTGTGAAACTAAAAATGTTTGGTTCTCAGTTACCATCCATGAGTCGAAGTCCCGATGTTTTGAACTTTTCTAGGTTGTCCCTTGAACTTCAACTCATTATGATTTCTAATTATTACACTGGTATTTTGGGGACATTACTTGACATGATAAAAATAAACCTTTAAGGGTTTGTTTGACTTTATGCAGATACAATATTTTATTGTCTTTACCTCAACCCTACAAAATGACGGAATATGAATACTTTTTCCTCAGTTAAATCTTTTTAAACGTTTAAAAGTAAGAAACAGTGTTAAGAACTAAGCACCATTTTAATGTAGATTGAGTTCAAATATGACCAATTTCACCTATCATTCCAAAGTCATTTTCCCCGCAATGATCTTAGCTGAATTTGTGAGAAAGTTTGCCAGTTTACTCGTGGATGGTCTGTGGTCTCTTCCTGTTTTACAAAAGAATGTAAGTCCCAAATCCTAAGTCTTTGTCCTAATTGTCATGGGACTGACCAATCAGTGATGCATTGCCATGGTAGTTAGGACTAAAAGTTAGGATTGAGGACTTATGACCTTTTGTAAAATGGTCCCCTGGTTCTCTGCCACCATTTTACTGAAAAATTGTTGAGTGTGGTGTTAAACAAAAAACAAAATAAAAAAAATTTTGAATATCAAAAAATGAAAAAATACAGGTATTTGTGGAATACTGTAATAACTGGTATTAGCTATATATAATATAACACTCCCCTAATTATAATCCTTATAAACTTTTTCTAACATTCATTGACTTTCATTTTGACAGGTCGTTTACTACGGTGTGTTCGATGTCCTACAGCTTACCATGTTGGTGATTTTTGTATTGCTGCTGGTAGCGAGAATCTAGCAGGCTACAACATAGTGTGCAGCAAGCATTTCCAGCCCATTAAAACTCAAAAATATCATACACACATCAATGTCAGCTGGTGTTTTGTGTGTAATTTAGGTATGTAATGTTGGTCATAAATGTGTGTGTACTACTGTTGTATGAGGGGCGAGAAAAGTTTTAAAAATTACTTGTCTGATAGGATGAGTGATTTTTAAAACCACTCGTCCCTAGACACCTTCAGCTAGTACCAAGTTTTATATAAACTTTTATGGAACTTATAACAATACATGTACCTATTCTTAGATTTTTCTAATAGAGAACTCATAATTGATTGAAATGACAATCAGAGATTTTGAAATGGCTGTCTTAATGCAAAATGCCACAGAAGAGAAATACCCACCCCTAACTACTCGTCCCTGTGACATTTTCGTTGAGTTGCCTTGTATATAAACAGTTTATCATCAGGGCGTTGTTCTATAAAATATGATATTCAAAGAGCACCCTAAGTAAAAAATTAACATTTCTGTTTTTAGAGAACTCATCATTCTTAGAACAACATTAAAAACCAGATCAAAATCGGTACACACGTTTTCGAATGGCTCAAATAGCCAGAAAGGGATGGGGTGTCGTGTGACATCACAACAAGGACTCCGGTTGTGAAGTATGTGTTTCACTATAGGCTTAGTATCAGAGGTGCCTTAGGCCTGGACGGCAATTAACACACTTGTTGGTTTACTTAGTGAATATATTGTTGTGTACAATAATGTAGGAATAATTGCTTTCAACTGTCGCAGTCTTGATTTTTGTTTGGAAATTTTTAATTGATCAATAAAACAAGATTAAGTTGTAACATTTTTCTTGTTAGGCAGTGATATTCTACAGAAAGAAATTTAGCTTTTTGTCATTACTTCTGCTTACCTCTCTGCGTAAAATAGCATAATTGTCATCCATGAAGAGCAAAAAATTAAAATAAAGTTTGCGGAATTAAATTGTAAAAATAAAATAATTGAATTAGTATTTTTATTTTTTATGTAAACTAATTTGGTACTAGTAGGTGTAAATTGTAAGTCATTTTGAAAAGACGAAAAACCGTCATAAATATTGCATTGTGCAGAGCAAATGAAATACATATTTGAATGGAAATTTAAAAGCAACATTAACTGTAATGAAAATGGAAAATTAACGAAAATACGTTTCTAATAAACAAAAATGATTTTTCCCCAGTGTCGTGTTTTTCTTCACCATTGGTAAAAGACAACATGTCAGTTATATTAAGAACTTTGTCACTCTTAGAATTCCGTATGGAAACATATTATAAATTAAATTTAACGTATTAGACATCTTACTATATATGAAAAAAATAAGCTAAAATACCGTATTTATACATGTAAATTGTAGTTTACAATATTATCAATTTACTTATAAAAAAAATCACATTATCCTTACAAAGGTGCCATATGCCTATGAGACTAACACTACACCCAATCATCTTAGAATATTTGTTTGGTCCCAAATGGAAGCTGCATTGTACTCTCAAGCTCCGGTTATTTGCAAACAAAGCAACACACTGAGTGTAATTTGTTATTCTTTTTATCAGCGACATATAACGCTAATTCCGTTTGAGACACGTGTTTATAGCAGTTTATTAGTTAAATCAAAATAGATATGCAAACAATTAATTTAGACATAAAAAATAACTATTTTTGTCACTCGTATCTACTATGATCATTTAATCTATCATCAGTCAGTATTTATTTATTTGCCTTTTTATTAATTTCTGGCTTTACATGAATTATGAAATATAGACTTCTTTGAAATTCACTCGGACATCAAAATTTGTATGTACTTAATACAGTCGGAAGGGATTAAGTTTTCTCTCACTTAAAGAAGAGAGACTGGTTCGTTCACTAATTAAGATGTTGAGGGAAATTTTATCTCACCCTGCAGGGTGAAATAAGGCCATTCCAGGTGGGAAATGTTATCTCAACCTGCAGGGTGAAATAAGGCCATTCCAGGTGGGAAATTTTATCTCACCCTGCAGGGTGAAATAAGGCCATTCCAGGTGGGAAATGTTATCTCAACCTGCAGGGTGAAATAAGGCCATTCCAGGAGGGAAATGTTATCTCACCCTGCAAGGTGAAATAAGGCCATTCCAGGAGGGAAATGTTATCTCACCCTGCAAGGTGAAATAAGGCCATTCCAGGAGGGAAATGTTATCTCACCCTGCAGGGTGAAATAAGGCCATTCCAGGAGGGAAATGTTATCTCACCCTGCAGGGTGAAATAAGGCCATTCCAGGTGGGAAATTTTTGATGTTGTTCTAAGAATGATGAGTTCTATAAATACAGAAATTTTCATTTTTCACTCAGGGTGCTCTTTAAGACAAAGGTTTTCGGAATTTAGTAAGAAGCCTGTCCTATAACCATATACTTGTACAGTGAGTCCCTACTAATAAAGACCCATCTTACTGACATACTCAAATTGCTCTAATTAGTAAGGTGATCTCTCAAGTGAGGGTGGGGACTTATTAAATATTTATAAGAAAAACTGTAGAGACTGAATAATAAATTCATGGTCTTAAAAATGTGAGATGGTCTCCAAAGTGAGGTGGTCTTTAGTTGAAGTGTCTCGATTCACCACCATACAGTCAAATTGTGGTATTTTTTCATGATTCAATTCATGATACGTTTTTTCAGAATTTCAATACAGATTTTATAATTTGATATTGAAGCTCTTTAAAACAATTGTTTCTATTGGCCTGTTGTGCAAAAACAAATCTGCTGTGATAATACAGTTGTATACATGTGCTTGTAAACATGGCAGGTCTAGATGTTGGAATGAAATTGAAAATGTAGACCCGCCAACAAATTATAGGTCCAAGCTATGGCGATACTTCTGATTCAAGTGCGAAAATGACATAACAGATAAAGGTAAAATGTATGCATAATATGCCATGCCGAATTGAATTATAGAACAGGGCACACGACTAACATGTCTACGCACTTATGCAGGAAACATGAAATTACTGACGACGACAAACCAAAACCAGTTGAATGTGAGAAGCAAGTTACAAAAAAAGCTCAAATTGACAGAAGCATAAATTTAGTAAATACAGCACACGATCCAAAGATATTGCACGTAGTATTGCATTTTTTATAGCAAAGGATATGAAGCCCTACAATCATAGAGAACGAGAGTAATTGAACCATGTTACATTAGACTAAGTAATATCAGTTCACCTTAAATTTATGTTGGACTTAGACATGACCATTTATTTGTGTTGTAGTCAAACAATATTTGATATTAGAAATATTTTGCTGAATTGACACAGATATTGTATTTGATAAACAATCATGCCATATGTCCTGGGTGGGACAGCTATTGTCCCACAAAATCAACCTTCTAAAACATGTCCCACAGGGATGCTGATTTTCCGGTAAAATTTGCATCAGTCCTAGATTCCTACTGTTCCACCATTTTGTACATTTGAAGTCTTATTTACTAATTTACAAATGTCCGGTTATCAAACGTTTACATTTTTACAGGTAAATAGTCTGGGGGCATGTTAATTATTGAGGGTTTTAATGATTATATAACATCATCTCGTCCACTGATTGGCAGTTAATTGATGATAAGAATCTCAGTATGTCTAAGACTAAGAGAGTGTGCAGTATGTCATGTGACGCAAGCTTGGATCATCGATGATTAGAAGTTTGATAACAGCCATCAAAAATAGTTATTACAACATCTTAGATTATTTGTAATGTACTTCAACAAAAAAATTACTTTATTTATAATCAAACATGCAAGGCATTTACCTCAAGGTCTAAATTGTCACAAAGTACATGAAATGGCAGACGTACTTCCAGAAGTAGTATGAGAAACAGAACTGGACCGGACCGGAATGATATTTAAATTATGGAAACTTAATTTTTTTTAAATTATAAACAAAGTTGTTTTTTATTATTCAACTAGTACATGTATACATTTGCAAAATTCATACAATATATAATAAAAAGGCATACTATTGGCAAAGTACTTAAACAAAACGAGGAAAAATAAAGAATTGAAAATAATTTTGTATTTAACACCTGAAAAGTGAACCCAAAAGTGTCCCAGAAAAATGTCATTTGTCCCAGTAAAAAATACCAGAATCACCTCTGACAAATATGGCATGTATGGATAAATTAATCCTTTATTTAAGCTATGAACCGAACTTCATACTGTATCAAAAATGTATCAAATGGTACAGTGAATATCAAAAATCAAATGGAATCGTGGTCTCGTGTATCGTAGCAGCTCTAGTCTTTAGGCCTTGTAATGATGTTCCACTGTATTTGTATAATACCAAGACAGTTCAGGTGTGTTATGTGACCTATGGGCCTCTTTTGTTTTTTGTTTTTTGTTTTTTTTTAAAGCATGCAGTTGGATGATTTATTACATTTCAGGAGGCTCCTTATTATGTTGTGAAAGTTGTCCAGCAGCATTCCATGCAGAATGTCTAAAAATAAGTCCACCGGAAGGCAACTGGTTCTGCCAAGACTGCTCGGCCGGGAAACAACCCCTGTATGGGGACATTATATGGATTAAGTTAGGTAGTTACAGGTGAGTAAAGAGTGATACCTGTATGATGATATTAAAGGTATAATGAAACATTACAGCCATACCTGTATGATGATATTACAGATGTAAAGTATTGTGGAAGTGATAGATATCAACTTGTGTATACTGACTTAGATATATGTAAATTTACCAAATAGTAGGAAACCCATTTAAGAAACTACATTGGTACATTTGGTAAACATATGATCTGAGATCAAAGATTGCAGGGTGTTTGGTCTCTCAGTTTGTCCTTTTTGAACATTCTGTCAAACAACTAAAATTTCTTTCCTGAAATTTAAAGCAGTATGAGCTGTCGGTGACCGAAAAGTTTTTGAAATTTCTCCGAATACAAAATTACATACATCTATTGTGATTTAAACCTGTAAACTGTAAAGTTAGTTTTTCAGACACGAAATAATCATTGTCTTGCAAGACGGCATTTCTCTGATGTAACCAGCCTATATGCATGTGAACTCTTGGTCAAATATTCAGAGAACCTTTATCGCGCATTGATTGCCACTGGTTATCTCGGGGCATTACAAACTCATACCACACAGTCTCAAAAATGCAGTGAAACTTGTGCCTGAGATTTGTTTGAACCCGCATGATCAAAATATTTGTTGACATTGAATTGATGTCAGGAACACATGGTCAGAATCTTCAATTGACTATAATTTGGCACGGAAATGACGGAGACAAATTTCGAGTGTCAAGCTAGATAAAAACAAAATGTAATTGGATTCGAGTAAGACTATTTGGTTGCATAATGTGAAAAGATGTGAATCAGGGATTTACCTAGGCTATTATTGGGTCCGGTTAACGGACCCATTCCCAATGTGAAAATGGCTCGTATTTTCCCAAAATACTTGCAAAACTTCCCAATTCAGAAGTTCTAAATATAAAATAAATTATTTAAAACTAAATTATCAGATTATTCTTTTGTATTCTGATCGATTAGCTCTGTATTTTAATCAGATTTACAATTAAAATTATCGTTGGAAACATAAGTTACTCTCTTCTTTTCAAGATGTTATTGGTGTGATAGTTACCCGCCAGTCATACTAATTACTGAAAACATATCTTTAGCATCTTCAGTTACCGAAATACATTAAACTGAACAAAAATAATCCTAAAGAGATAATCAGATATTGTCGGAATATTTCTACATTACTTTTCATAGATTTTAAAAATATAAGTCTAAAATTGAGTGTGCTTATTCATGTTAGCGTGTTTGGCAACTTCAGTTGTGTTTCGATAAATAATGGTGTTTGTGGTAATTAGTATGAATGTTTATTGACTCGGGCTCGAACTGCATCATCTGTTTTAGTGTTTTTGTACATGTCACGCAACTGTCGTCTTCTTTTTTCTCTAACAAATGTCAGCAAAGCAATGGCAACAGATGAGGACATGTTTTCTTGTCTGAATTCTGTAATGCCACATGAATTTCTGCACAAACTATAGCTTTTAGTCATTTAGTCAACAGTAAGTAACTTTGAAATATCAGTAGTGCATATGCCATAAATAAGTTTTGAACATACAACTTGTGATTTTACATATGCATGTACCTTGTTATTTCATATTTGTGAAAAAATTATGTAAACTTTATTAAACTTATTTAAATCTCTAATGTCACATATGCCATTTGTTAGAGTTATATGAGGAAGTTCTAGAAAGATTTAAGATTTAATTGAAAGTACATAATATAATAATTTGATCAAAACATGTGCATTGTATTTGTAATTATATATAAATTAAAAAGGGAAACTTTAAACAATTTATAATTCATTGGTTAATCTTTAGCTCACCTGGACCAAACATTTTAATCAAAGTACATTGCAACTGAATCATTTAATTGCATAGTGAAAACAATTAAAGAAGTGGTAGGCCTAACTTAACTGTCTTATGCATATATGGCAATGTATCTTTATATTCATTTTACCCTTTCATTTTTTCAGAAATAATTTTTCTTAATTGGAAGTAGTTTAGGATGAATCCAAGGGTTATTTTGTCAAAATAACAACCCGTTTCAGTTCTTTCAGTACTTTGACTGTATTTAGGTGGTTCAGAGTTTATTTTGCGTTAAATAGAAATAGTAAAATATATATTTGTATATTATGATAGGATTGAGTCACTCATTCCGATGTCAAAGTCAATTGGTCATTGGGGAAACAATTATTATAATTTGATCAATTATGTATTGGGCCAAGTTCAGATTTTAGAATGGAATGTTCTAAATAGATGTTTTCAATTGCAGGTGGTGGCCAGCAGAAATTTGTCATCCTAGGAATGTTCCATTAAATATACAAGAGAAGGTACATCAAGTTGGTGAATTCCCTGTTCGATTTTTTGGTTCTCATGACTACTTTTGGATTCATAAAGGAAGGTAAGCTTTAAATCCTGTCTGTATGTACAATATACAGCATGTGCTTGTCTTCTGCCGTTATAACAGGATAGTGAGAAAAGTCATCTTTTCCCAGGTATTTTAGTTCAGCTAATGCAGCTTTAAAGTTCTTATTAGAGTCTGAGAACTGGGGATCTTTTTATTATGTCACATTTTTTGTTGAATGGTGGATTTCTTAACCCTTTAATACCCAATCCGGCCGTACTCGGCCGCTTCCGTATGTGCCCAATCCTGCTGCATGTACCTCTGTATTTTAAACTACTTAAATCGGGAGTAGTGCAAATAACATCTAATCTCACAAGAACTTTATAGTGTCACATTTGGGGAAGTTAAATCCTCCATTTTCAAAGTGAAGAAAAACAGCAACCAACACATATATGTTTCAATACAATTGCGAGTTTCGTGAACTGAAAATTATAATGGAGTCGGATGATAGTGACTCAGACTTTGAAGGATTTATGATATTAGACATAGGGAAAGCCAGTGAACGGCATGATAAACAGCTTCAGAGGATGTTGGACGAGTTGGACATTGAAATTTCAGACTTGGATAGTGACTCGGATGAGGATGAAAACAGCGATAATGATGTCAGTTACAACAGATATTTTAAAATTCAAAATTCAGAATGGAGTAGCAATCTTTCCTGAGTTTATGTGCCACAATTTGCTGAACAAACTGAACCTGATCGTGGATTAAATTTAAGTGTGAAGCCTCTAGATTACTTCCTGTTGTTTCTGCCTGTGTATTTTTTTTAACTGTCAGCTGAAATTAAGAATGCAAAACTAAAAAATAATGATGACCTTATTCAGATTCAAAAAGGGAGGATGATAGCAGGTGAACAGCCAGGTTATAATTAGAACAATAAGCCACACGTGAATGTAAAATACAATCAACGTATGGGAGGTGTTGACAAATTCGACAAGATACTATCATACTATCCTGTTGGACGCTCAGGAACAAAGTGGTGGAGATATGTGTTGTGGTATACTGTAAATTTGTGCATAGTGAACTCATGGATTTTATTCTTAAGTCCAAGAAAGATCCACCACCCTGAAAACATCACGATCACCTGCAGTTCAGGGCTGATGTTGCTGATCAGTTGCGTGCTGGATTTTCTTCCAAAAAACACCATGTTGGTAGGAAATCAAAGAACATTGATAGGGAAAATGCAATTGACACCGTTACTCACCATGAAATTATTCATATTGAAGGTAGAGAGAAAAAAATTTGTCGCAAGTGCTCAGTTCAGAAACAAAAAACCCTTAAAGGAAGTCCCGATAGGGATATCTTTATGTGCAAAGTTGTTCTTTGTAGAGTAGGTTGTTTTACTGCATTTCATAACAGAAACATGATTAATTGTAACTCATAAATATTCTTATGATTATAATTTATTTGTAAATATTTCTTGCAAACATACTTGGACAAAACTCTGGTCATGTGATTTTACCACACGTTTACATGGACTCATGTGTGAAATGAATGGATTAAAAATTTACCTGTGGTTTTTAAATTGAAACATTCACCTTTTCTTCACTGGAACATTGTGTTCTGTGAAAGTGTTTACATGTATTTGTAATAAATGTAAATATGTGTATATAATAACTGGATAGCGATGACATTTGGATTTCAAGGACAATATTTACCTGTAATTTTCTTGCATATATAGTAAGTTTTTTTGTTTTTGGGGTTTTTTTTTTTTTGTAAGATAAATTATCTCATCATTTCTTCATTCATTTTCTCATAAAGCATTATTCAATAATGAATAAACATGTACATTTTTATACTTGAAACAAATTTACCTAATGATTTAATTTTTACCTGGAATTTGGTGTGTGGTGTGATTTTGTAGTGCATTATATCAAACAACCTTCAGTAAAAATCTTAGCTCAATGTGATGAAAAATAAAAAAGTTATAGATAATTGAGTAAAAGTCACTAATTTCCCTTGTTTTAGACAAATTAATAGAAACACATATAGTGCTTAATAGTAAGGAAATATGGGCATTAAAGGGTTAAATATTAATTTAGGGTGTGTTGAATGCTCTCCAATGATGTAGCCTTGTATTTGTGCCATTACATTTTCTTGCATCCATATAGAAATGGCCCAGATTTTTGTCCAGTTGAAGTACTTCATAATCTTTAAAATCTGGATTTTGTCGTTTTTCCATCAAATAATCTTTGAATACTTTTATGGCCGGCTTATTTGCCTTTCAAGTTTTATCAGCATTGAGTGCCAGGTGTTTGTTTTCCTTTTCCAAATCTGTCGTTTGGCCAGATCGACCAGCCATTTTGGAAAGAATGGATCCAAGTTCACTTGGTGCTTCAGTAGGGGAAACAACTCTAGCTTAACATTCATAATTCCGATGATGCACTCTACCGACTCTGACATGGCACCGTATGTAAATAGTGTGGGACTTTCATATGACATTTGAAATTATGAAAGGACACCTTTCAGCCATATTAAACTGCTGCCATTGCCCCCTATAAATTTAGCTGTCCCCTATAAATTTCTAGGGGGCAGTCAGCATCCAATCAGATCAATGCATTCTAGTCAGAGGTGCAATAAGTAGAGTTTGCACTTGCCACAATTAAGATTAAAATTGCCAGACATATTTCATATAAAATATTCATTTAGCTGGCAAATCAAAGTTTTAATTAGTTAAAAAAAAATTTGGTAGGCTAACTGCTTTATGATTTTCCGAGTCCTGGTTGAGCCCTTTTGGCCTCTGGTTTTTCCAATGCTGTAGGCATGTTAAGACTTTGGAAAGATAAAAAATGCAGTCAAAAGAATCTTTTTGCTGCTGTATAAAGTATAATCTTGATATTTATTTTTCTAGAGCATTCGCATTCCAAGATGGGGACAAAGGCAGCAAAGAAAGTTCCGCTAATAAATACCTTGCTAAAGTATTCGCAAAAGGTGAGCCTTATAACAGTTGTCTTTTACTAACATATTCTAGATGATCAGATAATCCTCCTCATTAGCAGTCCAATGAAGTAACAAGTAACTTTGATTTCTTTCGTTAGATTTTTACTATATTTAGATTGATGCTGGATATCAGTGAAACATTGTCAGACCACAAAAGTGAACATTGAGGTTACATGGTTGTTACCACAAAATGCAAATCACATAACCTGCTATTTGGTCTCCATGATATTTGTCATTGTATTTTTTACCTGCTTTGAAATACACACTACACTTGTTAAATGTATATTTTAAGTACCGTATTTTACGGCCTATAGGTCGATATTTTTTTTATCTAAAGTTATGACCTCGACCTATTCACCGCATCGACTTACCTTAAAAAAATAGTGAAATATTTACATTGTAATTCAAAAATTTCCACAGGATAATCTAGGGGCCTACTCCAAATACTCATTTGTATTTACACTTAATACGACTATTAAATGTGACCTCGTGTGTGCGTAATGCACTGTGTTCATAATCAAGTGACAAAATAATTATCTTTCAAGTTACAATATCATTGGGATTCAAGACTGTGTCAGAAACTGCATAATAAAAATACATTGTTTACATTATATTTATACCGGACAGTTTATACTTTTGAATGATTCCCTTATCTCGGCACCCCACTGTGAAGTTGAAGTCTTCATTCAGACAAGCTGGAACTGGAACGTGACCTTCAACTGATAAGGATCGTGCGGCAGTCTGAAGTTGGGAAAGTTTTGGAAAAAGTGTTACGTAAATTAATTGACACTAAACCTTGAGTATTTAATTGTTTGACAATTGCAGCAGCATAATAATTTAGGTCAATGTAAGGATAAGACAAGGATTGAGGTCGCTTGTGTAAACAGCATAAAGAATTTAATGATGATTTGACAGGTAACATAATGGCTATGCTTGTATACAAAATCAGTACACACGAGTAATATAAGTGATGTTAAATGTGATAAAATGCAACTTCTATGATTTTTAATCACTCCATTTTATTGTACCGTAAAATAGGCCGATCATTCTGATTATTTTAGTAGTTACCATCGTGTTGGCACCAGTTATTAAACATAAACGATGCATTTTTATGTTCTTCCATTCATGTTTCCATCTCTGCCGACATCGACCTGTCCTCCACTTCGACCTATCTAATACTTAAACCTGGATTTTTGCCAAAAATCGGCCATTCGACCTATCCCCCATATCGACCTATAGGCCATAAAATACGGTATACATTGTATGTAATTCAAAGAAAGAAAATACAATACAATGTAACTGATAAAATTATATACATTTTTAGGTCTTCAAAATTGTTATTGTTACCTGTGATTCCTTTTAGCATAACCTCTAAATGGATTACCAAGATTTCTGTTATTTTGTAGCCTGATGTTTTCAGTTTTAGTTTGCATTCAACATTATCTGCCAGAGTTATGGGATTTTAAAATTTCAACAAATGGTCTGTTTAGACAGTGTATGATGTTTATCATACATACCAGGGCTCAACACTAAGGCACGTCCGACCGACCCTGACTAGTAAAAGATTGGTCCGGTCTAGTTAATTTGTGTCAAAGTAGCCCGACTGGTCGGGTTAAAAATATCACTTCAAATAGAATGAAGATCTATTATTAAAAATATATCTTCTTTTTGTAATTTATTTACCGATAGTGGGAAATTTATTTACATTACCGGTGATTGTGATAATAGATATGTCGCTGATATTACGTGCCGTATAGACTTACTTTCATTTCGTCAATTTTGTCGCCATATATTGTAATACGCCCTCTGGTGAGAGATTGGTATATAAAATAACCGGGAAATTGTAATATTACCAGGAAGATGCTTAAAGCCACTGGAATGACACATAAGATTATGTTTTCGTCATTTTTAGATTATTTATATACAACTAAGAAGAATAAACTATTTTGTGAAAGGAAACAGTGTTCAAGGAATTTTGCTACAAATTGTACGAGTAGTTACGTCGGGTTTAATATCACACTAGTAAACGGCTTAAATATGAAAAGCTAGATCGGTAAATACGAGGACAATACCGACAAAATATCTTTTAATTTAATGTAAAACCTATATTATTAACATTTAAAAGTAAATTATTCCTAAAAATTTTCATTACGATGAAAAGGAGCTTCAATCCAGTTACGTGTCCCGTCATTCCGGTTATTGGCGTCTTTTCGGTAATTCTGTGGACCCGCAAACATTCAGATTGAAAGTGAAACTGAAAGCTTCGGTCATAAAATCACAAGTGCGTGCAGCTTCACTAGCCTAGCCTAGGCATATTTTAATTTAACTGGGCATATTTTAATTTAACCGGGCATATAGAATGGTACGTTTCTTTTTTGACAGTTTTGTTTGATTTTAGTCACGATATCTCTAATAACAACTTACGATAAAATCGATATCTGACTACACTGAGTGACTGATGACGGCTTCTTTATAGTAGTAGAGGCATAACTAGAGATGAGGGTGTATCAAGGAAATCAAACGGCAGAACAGAAATCAGAATTTATTTTACAATAATTAGGCCTAAAAGAAAATTTCAAACTTACATACATACTTGCTTCTTGACTTCTATAAATAAATTGTCAAAGCATTCAAACTAACTGTATATTCAGGTTTTTGATAAAATTATAAATTAGTGGAACAACCAGCATGTTACAGTGCACAAGTTGAGGATAATTTACTTGCACCACTCAGAAATAATTTTATACTGTAACAAAATATACTTGTATTCCAGTCCTATTTATTAGGTCAGTAGGCTTGAGTACTCTAGAGATTATATGGAATTATTTCAATCATGAAATAATTCATTAATTTCTTTCTATTCTTATTTGGTTGTTTAAAAAAATCATTTAAAGCAGTAAATAGTTAATGGTGCAGCAATAGCTAAAAAATGAGACATAGATATGCACAAGTCCTCTGCCTGTCATCGAGTTCATCGGGCAATTTATGAAATTAATATGTGAGCTATATATTACCACTTATTAAAAATTTTAAATATAGTGTTTTCATTAAAATCTCTAGATGTAGCGTACCCTAATAAAGTAGGATATGAAACTCTGGAAGAGAGATATGATAGATATAATGTAACAGAGGTCAGGTCTAGTGATGTTGAGGTCAGGTCTAGTAAAATTTTCTGGTACTGGTCCGACTGGTCTAGTTCTTTTTAAAGTTAATGTTGAGCCCTGCATACACCGTTAAATCATAAAAAAAGGATATATTCAAACTGGTAAAACAATAATGGGTATAATCTATGTTGCATCGGATGGAAAACAAATGAACATAGAAAGAGACAGTGAAACTTGTATTTTAAGACCCCTTTTGGGACAAAACAAAAACCAGTCTTTATAGGGAGGTGGTCTTTATATAAAGGTTGATTTGTACACATGGTACTAATGACCAGGTTGTCTTTATACACAAGTGGTTGCTAAAGCAAGTTTTACTGTAATTAAATATTACTCTTATGACTATTTTATATCTAGGGATTAAAATTTTGCTTTGGTTTGGAAATTTAGTTTAAATCCACTACCTAGATACATTCCTTAAAACAACTAAGATGTATTATAAAAATGCTGTAGTGTCTTTGACTTTTAGGACATTGAAGATTAGATGTAGTATCCATCAGGATAAGTGATGAACATTTAGAAATACAAATCCACACACTAGGAATACTAAAACTCTTTTCTGGATTTCAAGTGCCAGCATCAGAGTATCATAAGTCGTCATGATTTTAGAATTTATATCTGCAGGTGTCAAAGAAGCGTCAGAAGCATACAGAGCACTGAAGGCAGCACGTGAGAATAAAGAACAAATATTTATACAGCGTAGTGGAAGAAAACCAGCACCATTTAAATTTGTAAAGGTTAGAGGTCATATATAATATGGTAATGATAATCTATGATTGTATGCCCCGAGGTTGAAAGTCAGTTTTTTATTTGATTTTTAATCTTTCCACTACTTTCACCTTTCCATAACTTTTGAAGCCATCATGACAAGTCTTTTTCAAAATTTAAAGGTGTTCTTAAACTGATTGCAGTATAGTTGGTCAGTATTTTATGCCCACGCCACTAGGTGAAAGAGAGGTATTAACACATCTACCCCTGAAAATAATGGACCCCACTGAAAAATCATGACACTGACTAGAGAAAGTTGGCCTGTTAACTTCCAGAGGGCCATTGGTCTCTTTCCGGGTACATTGTAACCGGGTTAAGTGTTACACTTAGGATTTTCATTTCAGCACTCTAACTTTTGTTTGTTTCAACAAAATTTTATGAAACTCGTACATAATGCAAGAATCACAAGACACAGACAGAGTTTAAAATTTTGGCAGTGAGTCATTTACTGTCCTAGAGTTGTACCCCTTTATAACGTGGAAAATTACAATTTTTTTCTTTTCTGAAACCCTGTTCATGTGGCCAACTTTTACTGCATGAAAAAATTTGCACGAAATGTAAATTTACTCATCTACGTAAATCAGCAATGATTTTCTTCCGATATTTAGCGGAAATCTGCTATTTTGGAAGCAGGGAACTGATATTTTTTATGGGTCTCCGATATTTCATTAATATGCATTTCTACTGCAATTCGCTTTCGTATTTAATCCTGTTAAAAGTTTGATGTGGTTCAGTCCATAATCTTGATCTTCAATGCACTTTATTCATGTCTTGTACCTACTGTCAAGTGTAAAGTCAAAAGACCGGTCGTACAAATTACCGAAAAATAGGTAAATGGACCGAACAACAACCGGAGCCAATAGATACCTGCATGTTGCAAGGAAATGTCATATAACTTCCATGACTTAGACCCAACTCGACTTGTTATTCACATATCGCTTTACTATAAATATAGGACTAAAACAACTTTAGTATCAGATTTTATTATTTTTAATCCCAAAGATTTGAGAAGTTAGGATCAGTATTCTGTATGAATTGAAAAAAAAGTTTTAAGAAATGGTGATGGCACAAAAACCATATTTTACCCATAGACATTTTTTTTGGACTACGGTAATAAATGAAAATCTTCAGTTTTATTTTCAAAGTGAATCATTGATATAGTCATATATCCGTTTTCAGTCAATAAACATGTTTTCAGTACTTATTTGTACATGTTCTGTGCTTTCCGGTAATTCGTAGAACCCACTGACTGTCTCAAGGTTGAGAAAAATGTGTGTGGCTTTGGCACTTCGTTCAAAACTATTCAACCTGGCCAGCTTGTGAAAAATACCAGAATGGCTATGTGCCCCCAGGCCAGACCTATGTTTTCCTACTTTTTCTTATACCCCAAAATTATGTCTGGTGGAAATCAAGAGGGGGAATAAATTTTGATTCATTTAATTTTTTTGTTTAACAGTTTACTGAATTATGCAGTCTTTTTTTTTACTGAATGTGAACAACATGGTGATCACAATTGGGAAATGTTTGCTAAAAATTCGGGGTGGGGGGGGGGGGATTAATGGCGGCTTTTCATTTTTGTAATTACACAAAATCATCACTGGTAAATTCAAATTGCTATGTGTTCACTTGGAAAAAATAACGTGTGTAAATTTGTTATTTGCACTTGTTTTTACTAAACAGAAGAATTGAAAATAGGTACACACATCTTTGACGATTTCCTTATCACACTGCATTAATATTTGGTCAACAGTGGATTGAATGAATACAGAAATGTTTCTGGTGTTTTTTAATAGTTTGTCACTGGCTCTAAAGAAAAAACCTGATTGAGTTGCCATCTCTGGAAGTAGACTACACAAACAGGATAGTAATATACAGGTTCCGGAGCAATGTAAAATTTTATATCTAGAAACCATGAAATGACCTGTCACAAATACCCAAGTATGTGAAGACCCAACAACTTTTAAAATTACTAACAGTAAAATTGATATGCATTCATGTGCCACATTTGCATAGAATGTAAATTTGCATTTGAGTAAATTTACTTTTGCACTACCTCAGAACTCAATGCAAATTTGCTACAAATGTAAATGCGTTGGTGTGTCACACTTGCATATGTGAGCAAATTACTTACGTAAGTATTTTTATGAAACTCATACACAGTGGTAAGAATAAAGACACAGATAGCATTTGAATTGCCAAATTTTCCATTTCTGTGTTCTTATCAAATGCTCTAAAAAATTATTTCCAAGTTTTAGAAGCCAGCTTGATCAGTGACCTTCATGTTTACACATGGTCTTCTATTATAAAGTTGATTTCACACCAAATTATTTTGATCTAGGTAAATATGCCAGTTGGAAGTGTACAGATTTACAAAGCTGATTTACCTGAAATACCAAGATGTGAATGTAAACCAGATTCTCAGGCACCATGCAGCAGTGACACAGACTGTTTAAACCGTATGTTGATGTATGAGTGTCATCCTCAAGTTTGTGTTTGTGGCGAAAAATGCAATAACCAGAGATTTCAGAAACGCCAGTATCCCGAGTCTGAACCATTCAAGACAGAGGGAAGGGGATGGGGACTCAAAACACTTGTAGATGTTAAGAAGGTATGTACTAATGAGAAAATTGATAATAAGCTGATTACTGCTACTGTAATTTATCTAATTAAGGTGCCCTTTTTGGGGGTATCTCAGTTTTGTAGGAGCCTTAATTTGTGTCAAAAAACTAACGTTCAGTTGATAAGGCACCTTGATTGGAGTTTCGTTGATTTGGGGGTTGAAATCAACCTCAAGTATCCATGCAACATGTTGATGATAAATATGGTCTAGATGTTGATTATTTATTTGTTATTAGTTAATCCAGATCATTATCAGCTACAAACATCTATAAAAGTGAAAGATTTCTATGAATAAGCATTCCTTTTATGTTATTTATTTAGTCTACTGCATGATGAAATTGTCTCAGGAGTCCACGCTGTCACTCGGAATTATCCTCTGTTCTTAATAAATACTGATCCATAATCAATCAAGTTTGTCATATTAAATACACTTCTTTTTCATATACTAAGTACTTTATATGTAAGTTTTGCATGGTATGATATCGCAAAAATCAACTAACCAATATGAGACCGGCCATGCAAAAATCTGTATTAATATCAGACCATCCATGCAAAAATTTGTATCACGCACTTCAGAATTTATGAAACAGGACATTTAATAAAACTGAGCGTTGTGTCAGAAGATATATTGTTTGTTTACAATGTCAAAGAAAGACGAAAAGGTATTGCAGGATTTGGCAGCCAGGATAATGGAACTGGGTGAACTAATTGATAAAGAAAATAAATTTAACAATGCGATTTATAAATTAAAATTTGTTGAAGCAAAAATTCCTTGTTTAATTCATTTAATTCACTTCAAAAATATAAAACTGATACTTTCAGTGAAATCAATCAGCATGATTTGCAAGTTGTACTGTTTGTATATGATAAACAGATTATAACATGGTAAAATTCATATCACATATATCAACCCTTGGGCAATATCAGACCTCAGGCTAAAGCCCTCAGTCTGATATTGAGCCCTTGGGCTGATATGATATGTGATATGAATTTTACCATGTAATGATCTATATTTATCATCATACTTGTGAAATTAATGAAGCCAATCTTTAAATTCATACTGTTATAAATTATATCGAGAGCAAAACTGATTTCAAATTGAAAATGAAATCCAGGTAATGTACGAAATTATTTGTCGGCCATTCAAGAAATTGACTTTAACCTGTGCTGCCATCTCCTAACTGCTTAGACGTACCTGTTAGTTGGTAAATCAGTCAGTTACTAATTAGGCATGCCCTAAACAAACAATCTATGATGACTGTTGGTATCAATTATGTAAGTGACAATGTTAAATTCAAAATGCGGATGCGGAAATGTCAAATCACGGTTTTTGAAAACCAGGATTGAAGTACCAACTAAAGTGTATTGCCTAATGTCTGCTGATTCACACCGACACAAAGTTTAGAAATCTATATATTAAATACCAAGGCAAATAAATGTCTGAAACCAGTACAAAGTCAAGAAAGTATTACAAAACGATTATAATGGACGCTTTAACACCACAACTCGGATTAAACTTAGTAACTGTACTCTGCAATCACATAACTGCCCAAGGCAAAATGGGTTCTGCTTTTTAAGCTGAAGACTGAAGTGAAGATGTGAGTTGATCTTATCAGTCTCTGTTTGTATCTAGACTTATTCAGTAATGATTTAAAAGATCATCTGGTCTTATTTATTTACTTTATGTTATCATTAAAGCTGTCAAAAAACTGGGGGGGGGGGGGGGGGGGGGGGGGTAATTTTTTTTTCATTTCAGAGAGCACCTTTATTAAAATAAATAAACATAATTTTGGTTTTGATGGCGCCTTAATTAGAACAGCATGTTAATTAAATAAATTACGGTATATCTAATACACCAAGTATCATTTATATGCAGATTTATATAAAACTTTTATGATGGATCTCAAAACTTCAAATCTTTGACTTTTTTTAATTGCCCATTTTGGCAGGAATATGAAATGTTTTTATTTCAGAATTTTTATGCCCCCAGTAATCAGAGATTCAGGAGCATATATTTTTTAGTTTTTCTGTTTGTTTTGCAAAAACCTTATCTTTGGCCGTAATATTTGGATAGTAAATGGTAGGTCTTTCATATTCTACATGTTTATTCTTAGTGACAAATCATTTCTTTTTGGATCAAAACTTTTTACCAAATGACCTTGGCATTTAACCATTTTCTTTGGATTTAGTTGCTGAGTAGGGGCATTTGTGTTTCAGAAAAACATTGTTTATTTATTAGCCCACCATCTGTGGGATGGTGGGCTGTTCAAATCACCCTGCGTTCGTGGTATGTCCATTCTGAACAATTCTTGTTACCGCTATTTCTCAGAAAGTATTGAAGGGATCTCCTTGAACTTTGACATTAAGTTTCCCCTTGAGGCGTTGTTGTGTATATTGCATTTTCAGAGAGATCAGAATCCAATATGGCAGACAAGAGACCATCTTGGATTTTGACCAAAGGAAGTTTTGTAACTGCTACTTCTCAGAAAGGTTGAAGGGATCTCCTTGCAATTTGACATAAGCGTTCCCTGTGAAGTCTATTTTTTCAATTTACTTTTTCAGAGAGATTAGAATCCAACATGGCCAAAAGGCAGACATCTTGGATTTTGACCAAATGAAGTTTGTAACCATTTATATTTGTCAAAAAGTACTGTAGGGATCTCATTGGAATTTTACACGAGGGTTGCCTTTGAAGTTTGGGGTCTAGTTGTGCATATTCCATTTTCAGAAGGAACAGAATCCAACCATGCTGGCAGGTGGCCATCTTGGATTTGGACCAAGGAAGTTTGTCACAGCTATTTCTCAGAAAGTACTGAATGGATCTACTTGAAATTTTACATGAAGGTTCTTCTTGAGGTTTACTTGTTCATATTACATTTTCAGAGAGATCAGAATCCAACATGGCTGACATGAAGGTTCTGTTTGATGTGTAGTTAAGCCTATTATATCAAGTGACCTGTATCAGTTGCACATATTGTTTATTAATAAATCTAGATTAGATCTAATATTACTTTTCAGTAGCCTAGCTTCAAAGGAAAGAGATATTTTGTGTTCTTTATTGCTTGTTTATGTCATGAGTTAGCATTATTTATTCTGCAATACATTTTGAATATACTGTTGATTAATACTGTAAATTATTTGTAAAGTTACTTGGGTGCATTCATGATACTTTGCATTCGTTTCGGTTTTTGTTGTTCAGTTCTGGTATTTTTATATACCCTCGGTCATACGGTAATAAGTGGTTTTGTCCCAATTTGTCTTTGCCCCAGGTTGTTTCACCTTGATTATAAATCTTAAACACGGGTAGTATACAGGTAAATATTACAGAACAATAGGATAGTATGAGTCAAGTCACCTGTCAGCCATGTTGAATTCCATTTTCGAGAGAAAAGAACAGTCATAGATTAAACATAGAACATTCCATGTTGGTCGCCAAGCATGTACTACTGTTGTGTAGTGAAAGTGTTTATATTGTATGTTTTTGTCTTTAATGATTCCAATGAAGTTAATTATTTTTACAGGGTCAATTTGTAAATGAATATGTTGGTGAATTAATTGATGAAACGGAGGTAAAAAGAAGAATAAAGCAGGCACATGAAGACAACATATCAAATTTCTACATGTTGACATTGGACAAAAATAGGTTAGAAAATTCAGAAGAACAATTGCTGTAAACATAAAAAAATTCAGCGTGGGGGTAATTTACATTAAATATTCAATGGAGAGTTTTTCATGTAAATTTCCCATGTGTACCAGTCCCACAGTTGTGTTAAGAATTTTTGTTTTAAACAGCAATGCTCAAAGTGAGTTTGACATCATGTTAAAAAATAGGCATATGGTTTGCATAAGAAAATCAGATAATTAACAATGCAGAGATATCCACGTTTACAGTATCCAGCCCTTGAAAGTTACTTTTTGAAGCTGTAATAATCCATGGTTTGTTTGAGCCTAGAAAGTCCCTAAATTTTACTAAAGGTCTTGAAAAGTACCTATTTTCTCTGTTTTACCTTGAAAAGACTTTCCATTTTCATTAAAAGACTTTTGGATTCCTAATTCCCATAAATGTTTAAGTAATAATAGCTGCAGAAATAAGTTTTGATAACAAATAAAATGTGAATCAAGATCAACATTTTGATGAATTGATTTGATGTTTTAGATAGTGATAAAAGCATTTTATGTACCTCAAACTTCATGTAAATATATAAGGATATTGAAAAAAAAAGTTGCTTTTGTGGGTAGTGTTAGTCCTGATATATGAGATTTTGGCCTTGAAAATTCCTTTTGGTTCATCTCTCCCTGTACTAACCATGAAATCTTGTAGAAGAAATTAAACCTTATATAAAATCATGTATGGTAATGCTTAACCAGTAGTGACAAGTAACACTAAATTCTTGACATGTATAGCATTTTGGAGTTCATTCCCAATGCCATTGTATCGCCGATTGTTAAACAAAGTTGATTGAGTCTTGTCATGATCTATGTGTTAGATTGAGTCTTGTCATGATCTATGTGTTAGCATCCCTGCACTCTTTAAAACTAGAAGTTTATCAGCTACAGGTGTGAATCCACCTTAATTTATTATCCCCTTGCAAACTAAGTTTGGAGGGGATATAGGATTAGGCTTGTACATACATATGTTACACTTTCTTTACAGAATTTCACAAAACTTGATATAAGGGTTTACTATGGCAATATCTTATTTACAGAGTTACTGCCCTTTGATTATTTCATTGAAATATTATTGCTGTACAAGTATATATACAATATTTCCATTGCGGTGAGATTAGTACACTTGTGATTCCTTTTAAGATTGTTAGATATCTAGACATACCCATATTGAACAGGTTTTTATTTTTCGAATTTTCAACATCATTGTGGCCATTCAGGCCTTTGATAAAAATGTACTGTTCATCTCATTGATAAAACTAATTTCAACTACAAATCATGTCAGGATCCACCATCTTGCAGGAATTGATACTGTTTTAATGGATCCACTTTTCTTCCTTAAATCTGTAAATATTATCACTAAAGTTTGGATATTTTTGTTGTTACTTGGACATTAAAAAGGAAACTCCATTTTTGTATCATTATTTTCAGAATTATTGATGCTGGCCCAAAAGGGAACTTGTCTCGATTCATGAATCATTGTTGTCAGCCGAACTGTGAAACACAAAAATGGACAGTGAATGGTGATGTTCGAGTGGGACTCTTTGCCTTGCATGATATACCTGCAGGTTTGTCATAATCATTGTTAACCCATTTAATTTTGTTGTCCTAAAATCAAAATTAAAGGGTTTACTACTGTTGCTTAAAATAGTTTCCTCTTTTATATATATGTGTGTGTTGAAAGCTATGATTTCTATATATATCAATTTCATTTATATATATATATATAGTTGTCAATGAGTAACCTGTTAACCGAGTACTTGTCGGATGGTTCGATTATCGAGTTCTAAAATTAGTACTCAGTTACTCAAACATAATTTAAAAATCACATGTACTTTGTATTTTTGAAATATTTATAAATAAGCATGACTGTCCAACTGATTTGACTCAACGTCTATTTCATTAGATACATGTTTATACAACACTTAGTATCTTTATACTTGTCACTTGGTTTGCTAAATCCAGCAGAAGTTGTTTTTACTTTATATCTAGGAGATATATACATGTAATGAATTGTTTTCGGGTATAATAGTTAGTTTTAAGATAATTTTGTCTTTAATGCAGCTAAGATGTGGTTTGTTGAACTAAGAAAATGCCTCAATTTACACCTGAAATGAAGAAAACAGCTTTATGTATATATAATCTATATTAAAATATTTCATTGAATAAAACGATACATTGCTGAATCCATGTTGGGTACTGAGGTTCCAAACCCATTTAGATTTGGTTAAATTCAGTGAAAACTAGTCAATGAAATATTATTGGGGAGCATATTACCGATTCTTCTGAATCTTTCATTTTTAATATTAATAAAGCTACCAATGTGGTATTTTAGATAAAACAAAAAGGTCCTTTCTTATGTAGTGTCCGAATCCTCTACAATCACCCACAGAGCTTTCAAGATCAAAACGTTTTTCCTGATATGAAATAATATATCTCCTCGGGCAATTAAGTATTTACTTGTACTTCCCACTTCGAATAATATTTGGGTCTGCAACTGCAATTTTACAGAAGTAACTGAGTACTTGGTCGTAAAAACATTTAGTTAACCGTTTTTACAACCCTTATCTATATATATATATATATATATATATATATATATATATATATATATACACACACACACACACATACAGTCCTGTATGATAAGAAAATTTGCTGAGGCAAAACAATTGCTGAGGCAATTTGCTTAAGCAAATTCAAACTTCTACAGTATTTGTATGTAATAAAATGCAATTGATCACTATTTTATCCACGTAACATAAAACAGTACATGTAGGTATAGGGCCAGTGATTTTCCGTTTCAGATTTGCTTCAACGCTGTTTTCAGTTTTGCTACATTCCATTTTTTTTCCTGTGTTTTTTTTTTTTAGGAAAAAGAACTAAAAACATACTTTAGATGAAAAATATTTAACAATACACTCATAATCATACTTTCAATATTCTGCCACACCAATTTAATGATATATTTAGATAGGGAATTAAATAAAACATATATATGTATATGCAACACTATGTTTTTATGATTTTAAGATATTTGATAAATATTTAGCAAGTCTTTAGGCCTATACCCATATACATGTAGGTAACAAGTTTTGTTGGAAATTGTACAGGTAATTTCTAATTACTTATTTTTGCTTGAATTTATCACCTAACTTAGAAGTCTGTGGTGTTTTATTTGGCGTTTTTACTTTAAATAAACTTATAAAGTAAATCTACATGTACATGTATCTAATTTTTAGTCTTTTAATTTATTATATCAACACTAGTGTAATCTATAATATACTGACAGACTTTGCAAAATTAAATGTCACCATCCTCGTAAAGATTCCATGGAAACGATCCACTCGTGCTGATGCATTTATTTTTTAAATGGGAGGAAGTCTCCTCTATTTACATACATGTGTCTTCAGCCATAGTAGCTTGCTGTCAAAAACGTCAAGGTGTGACTACATGTTTGTGTTGGTAACAAAAACCGGCTGTCAATCGACCGGTATGTCTTAAAAAGTTAGGATGGATTGTACATGGTGAAATTTTACTATAAATTACAAAAATTGGCATATATATTTAGAAATTGATATAAACATCATGAAAACTTCATTCAAGATATCAAATTAAAGCTATTTTTGGTTTAAAAGACACCAGATCGGCACGAATGTCGGTCAGTACTGATGTTAAGACAATGGAAATGATTGCCCTTATCTTTCGATGTGTAAATGTAGACTAATAGATCTACGGGATAAAATAGTAATTGATATAAAATTATGTGATGAAATATTTTAAATAAACAAAGAATTGAAGTTTATAACACATGGCCATTACTGGGGCATTAGTATGACTGAAAATCAGAATTATTTTAAATATCAATCCTCAGATCGGTATTTGACAGAAATAGATAAATATTTATTTAATAAAAGAAAGTATTATAGTATGAGATTTAAAATAAATGTAAAACTACAAAATAGGAATCTGAAATACGAAACTTCAAGATACTACATATGCTGTTCCATGTAACTCCCCCATTTACAGTTACAGTATGGCGGTCTGCTTTGTCATCTACAAGCATGAAATAGTCACTAGAATTTGAGTTGAGATTGTTCATATTTAAGTAATAGTTTAAAACTCTATGAGGAAGGTCAACAGCACACACAGGTACTGTACTATTCTGTTTCCCATGGATATTTTATAATTAAAGCCATGCCTGGTTACCAATCGGCAATCAGAGAGTTTGACAGTCTGAGTGTCACTCACTGACCATCTTTGCACTGAGCAAGTATTTAGGCTATAGGCGATTTGTAGACTGAAATACACACGCATACATACTGAAGACAAAATTCATTTATTAAACGTTTATTCACCATCACTGTAGACAATAAACACATTACATATATACAGAAAGCAATGAAGAAATAAATTGACTCGATCATCGTGATTACGATACGAAAAATCTTGGCCAAGTAGAGGCAAGTTTACCATCCAAAAAATGTCCGAAGAACCTGTTGTAATGTATTATCTGCACCCCCATCTCTGAGACAAATTTTAGAGTGAAACAAGTGCGGATTATACATAGCGGATTACGGTAATTGTTTATTAATACTTTAGGTCAGCACTGGGAAGGGTAAAGGCTACACAAATTTCTGGGACAAGGAGTTTAACTTTATGCTCAATCAATATACTCTTTGAATTTAAACAAATTTTTGCAATTTAAATCATTAGAAGTTTTTGCAAAAAGTAATAACATCTTACATGGTTATTCAAGCCTCATCTTGACCTCAGCAACTCCTAGGAGTGATTTACAATAACATTAACACGGATTGTCAAAAATATCAAAATAGATTTAAATTTGTATGACTTGGCAGGGGTGTGGAAAATCTTTTAAAAGTACTCATCCATCTGGTATATAGGACTTGCCCAAGAATAAAAAAGTAGTTGCAGACGGAAGTAATTGAACAAGTATATTTTATTGCAATACAAATTTAAGACAATGAATGATAAACTAAACAAAATTCAGTTAACCATTCGTTTTCATCCAAAATTTTACAAATGCACAAGACTGCAGGGTGTCCACTCGAAGCTGAGAGCTAGGGGTCATTGACCACTCAGTGAAAATTTCTGGGGAATAAAACTCAAAATTGCAAAGTCATAGTTATTAATGAGTCAAGAGTCACAATTACAAGTTTCACTGCACTCTTTGTAAATGTAGATGCAATGCCTACACAACCTTACAGTACATGTAAATGATCAGACAGTCAGGGTTACAATGTGTTACCATCTGTAATGTGTAAAGTACACTTTTAAAATGAGTAGATCTATTTTTTTATTTCTAAATTTAATGTTGACTTGATTTTCTTCTTTATTTGTTCATACTCTGTGTTAGTCATGGTACATTGCTGATTCCAGTCGATTTGGGGGGGAGGGGGTGTTAGATTAGATGCCCAGGAGATCAATTTGGTGTTCATTCTAATAAGCCAGATATTTTTTAAACCAGTGTAAAACTGTTGTCTACAATACTCTTTTGAATCACTAAACATTATTGGAAAAATGATAACATATAAATTCTCAGTAGATCTAGTAAGGAAAAAAAAATCGCTGACATTTGCAGGTGCACTTCACGGTCGCTAAAATTTTACTCTGCCAAAGATAGAATAAAGTACAAAAGTGTGTCGGTATTGATGATGTATTTCTTATAACAATCTAAGGTCACAATAAGATAAATTGGAATTAGTTTGCTGTTACAGTAAACAATTAAACAGAATAAATAGATCTAAACTTGTTCCCTTAGTTTACGACATGCCGACTGCTATTGTGCATCTGCCTTACAATGATGACAAACATGAATCGCTCACAGGCTTCTGATCGGCACTACACAGTCATTAACAATCAGCAGCGATAATAGTTAATGTTGTTAAAAGATTTGTTTATTTAGTGACAGACAGGTACAAGAGATTAATTACGCCCACTTGAAACTGACCACTTGCAACGGACAGGTACGTGAGATTAATTATGCCCACTGAAACTGACCACTTGTCAATAAGCATATACTGTCAATATAGGCAATTTGGTTGGTCGATCGCTTTACACATCATCGTGAGAAACTTTAGATTGACTCTTTTATTTTTAGCTGAGGAAGTCATGAGTTATAATAGAAATTTGAAGTTTGACATTCAGCTAGGCCTACTTAACTGAAATTTGTGTAGACATTTTTCTTTTTTGCTGACGTAAATATAAATTGCTTCGGCTCTTGTATCGGCAATGCTGATTGCCAACTTATTCTACAGGGCTGTGTGTGAGAGAGAGAGAGAGACTGACTGACTGACTTCCGAAAACCAATCCTTCTAAAAACATAAAAACAGATCATGTTGCCGAAGTCTGAATTTCCTCTATTATTTTATCTTAAAAAAATCCCTCTAAATTCAGGACACCAGACAAATTTTCATAGCGAAATTATGTTTATGTACTCAAAATTCCCTCAGAAAACTGACATTTCCTGTGGCGGCTTCGCTACGCTGTTCAACCGTGACAGAGATCATTAACATGTGCATGATTTCACGACTGTATATTCCTGTGTACACGAGTAATTTGCCTGGGGTCATTTCGCATTTGTATAACGTGCTGTGTTTTGATTGATTTTAGAGTTAATTAACTGGACATTTGAAAAAGGATTTCTATTCAAATTAAACAAAGGTACCTTGATTTTTTTTTTAACTGCACAGCACACTTCTCATTTCCAACCATATGATTATAAAAATAATTTGCTGGTAAATGATGAATTAAAACAATTGATAGATCTACCAAGCTGTTTATAGAGTTTGTTGTATTAAATCATTTATCGACAAGCCATGGAAAGTACTTACAAGTGTCCCTTAAGACAGTATCAAACAAGGGCATCATTACTTGTAATCAGAATCTAGGTCAAATATTGATTTTTCAAGAGGCGAGCGTGAACACACAGCACTGCCAACCATGCTTGTTATTTGGTGTTTACATCAGTCAAATTTCATAAAAACTTTTAAATTAACAAACACTACGTCTAAATAATGAAATTCAAATGATTAACAAAGTATGAATTGACAAAAACATCGATAAGATAACGAGGTACAAAGGCAAGTATACAGTACATATAAAACCGGAAAGGACAGTAGTGTATAAAACCGGAACTGATTCGAATTATTTATTTATTTATATATACTCACACACACACACACACACACACACACACACACACATTCTCGTAACATGAAACAGTGAAAAGATGTCTATTTACTTTTATTTTAGAGTGTGGAAAAGAATTTGAATTGGAGAGACATGTAATAAAGTAAATTTTTATTGTTTCAGGATCAGAATTAACATTTAACTACAATTTGGAATGTCTTGGGAATGACAAAACTAAATGCAACTGTGGAGCTGAAAACTGCAGTGGATTTTTAGGTGTTCGACCAAAAGTAGGTCTTTTGTAACCTTTCTTATGAAATATATGTGTCATTGTTATTATTATAGTGAAGTAATATCAGAGAAAGTGATAAATCAAGTCTTTTTTCCACAAGTCTGTATATAACATATATGCAACACAAATATTTAGTATTACAAACATCATTGCAGAAATAAATGTTTAAACGTCCACTGTAGTGAGATGTACAATGGTATAAGGCTGTAGGTTTGGTTGCAACTTGTAGGCATGGTACACACAAACTTGTACTTTGAGTTCTCAAATTTTTTACACATAGTACTTAAGAGAGAAAGAGAGAAAAAAAAAATATTGTTTTTCATGTCAAAGTTCATGGTCATGAGGTAACTTTGAAGAAAATTGACTTGGGCAAGGTACAGATAAAAGCACTCAACTTTGGATTCTCACACTGGATACACATACTCCATATGGAGAGAGGGAGATGTGTCTTGTTTATGAAGATCAAAGTTTAAGGTCACAAAGGAATGTTGAAGGGGGGTGGGACTTGTAGGCAAGGCACGAGACAAACCACTGTACTTAGGATTACAAAGTACAAAGGTACAAAGCAATTTTGAAGTTTATGTAGTGATTGACCAAGAGCAGAAAGCATAATGCCAATCAGCAATCCAAATAAATACATGATACATATACATGACAATACACATGTTTATCTAGAGTGGCCCAAAGAATAAAACCCCTAAATCCTTTAGCATGACACTGCCCTTTTTGGAAGTGTTACAATCCTAACACAAAAAAAACTGTGTATACTCATGTAAGTAAAATTTATATCTTTCTTGTTAATTGGTTTATTTGTTTTAATTTGTAGACTGCACATGCCTCTGCAAATGAGAAGAAAAAGCGGGATGAGAAGAGGAAAAAGAAGCGAAAACGTAACAAACCCGATACAAAGAAAGAGCATGATGATGAATGTTTTCGCTGTGGTGAAGGTGGAGAATTAGTCATGTGTGACAGAGGTGGCTGCCCTAAAGTCTATCACTTACATTGTCTGAAGCTATCAAAACCACCCCATGGTAAGCAGGAGATACTACATTGTTACATATGAAATGATAACCATTACACTGTTACGTAACATGGCCTCATTATTGGCTTGACCTCTGATATTATGTGTTAAATGTTAGTATGTTATACATACTATAATGCTCAAGAGATTTATCTCATTTGCTGTTATGAGAGGTTTTATTGGTGAGAATTTTATGTATGTGTAATTTCAGAGAAGTTCTCAGTAGCAAAAATAAAATAATCCATTATTTAGGATGACAATTGTATGACAAAATGGGAATTGAAAATCATGAAGATATCATCTCGTGAATAAATTTAGAATGTGTGTTTCGTGAAAATAAAGTCCTAGGAAAATTTCCAGATTTACAGCCAAAGGCTAAACTATATTTATATTTGAGGTAATATTTCTTCAAGTACTCTGTTTCTTTTCCAGGTAAATGGGACTGTCCCTGGCACCATTGTGATGTATGTGGGAAACCTGCTGTTAAAATGTGCTCTGATTGCCCAAACTCATTTTGTACAGCTCATATCGAGGGAAACATTATAGAGACTGAAGATGGTCTCTTGTTTTGTTCTGAGCATGATGATACAGAAGCAACATCCTCTAGCTGTGCATCATCAGATGTCCCTTCAGATGGGGAAGATACAGAAAACAAGGTCGGTTGTAAAGTCCGAACGAAAGCCATTCTGAAGGAAAACTTAGATCGTAAACGCAATCTCCATAAAAAAGACCGTAGTAATATAAAAGAAGGGGGTGTTAAAAAGTCACGAAAATCATCAGACAGCCGCAGAAATAATGGGAACAACAATAACAGTGACAATAAAACTGTGACAAAGGGAAATAAATCTGAAAATCCTCTAGCTGTTGCACCAATGTTTGACGATTCTGATGACGAGTTTTCAGATTTAGTAATTGATATACCAGCCATCCCCTAATCCATAAAATGTAGTGAAATTTCATCAAATCATACTGTGAAATCTACATATGCAGCGAACAGTGAACAAATTTAGGAGAATTATCCAAGATCAATTCAATGACATTGGCTTGTACAGAAATTTATGTAATTTTGGTCTTAACTCATTTACCCCTAAAGACATATTTGTACTGGACTAAATGATTGTTTTACAGAAGAGTCCATTGTTTTTCAGGGGTTGATGAGTTAACTGAATACAAAGTAGGTGCGCCTCATCTTTTTTGTTAAAAACAAATTGAGATGGATGGTATGTCTTGTTTTCAATGGTGGTATTATACAATGGTAAATGAAATTGATGTGTGAAGTGTAGTTGTATTATTTATGAATATATTCCATGCATTGCAAACCATGTGATACAGCAAACAGTCATGAACAAATTGTTACCAATAGCTGAAAATTCACAAATTTGTTTTTGTTTGTTTCTTACAACCTGTTGAACATTTACAAAGAGGCATTTTACATTTTCATATTGTCAGTGTTTTTGTTGAAATCATGATGTTTGATTATTGGGAACGCCTTTGAAGTTATTATGAACAAATACTTATTTTCCAAGACAAAAAAAAACAAAACACTTTGCACATATTTGTAAAAATGTATATCTATGAACTGAAGTTGCAAACCATACCTGTAACCATACTACCCAGTAAAAATTCAGGGATATTTTGTCTACAATTTTGCGTTAAAATCATCGTTTATCAGTTTCATAAGAAGTTGATTGCATTTCATTATCACTTTATATTCATTTTTATGCCCCCAAGGTCAAAGATTAGGGGAGCACAGTATTTGGTCCATATTTGTCTGTTTGCAACATGTTGGGGTCTCTGTTTGAAGCTGGTATGAAGTATTTACATCAATCAAGTCAAGATATATTTCATTTATGACTTACATATGGCATACCATGTTTGCCACAGTTGTGGGACTGAAGTCCTCATAAATGGCTTCTTACAATCATTGTGTTTCTCTAACTCATATTGTTCTTTAATAACAAAGTTGCTGCATTCAGGTGCAAATTAATTTTAAAAAATGCATCATGATAATTTGTCACATCATCATGTATAAATAGCAGGGATATTGTATCATAATTTTAGCTTCAAAATCATATATTTACTCATTCAAAGAATCATGTATTTTTAGCAAGTTAACATATTTTATGGATGTTTTACATATGTTTGTCATTCTGTGGACTTGTAGATACCTAATTTTTATTCTGTAAGTATTGTTTTATCAATGTATAGATCTCAAGTGATTAAATGTATGTTTCACAATGTTAGATTCAAGTGATTTGAAAAACAGCCAGTCAACAAAGGTGCCATTTTCCCCCTTTCATCGTCTACTGTCATTTGGTTGCATTTCGGGAACATTCGACAGTCATTGTAGTTTCACCTAATGATCATGAACTCATCAATATTTCAAAGGAAGCACCTACCAGACACTTCACAAATATTCATGCATGTATACTGGGAATTCAGGTTTCGAATGATATCATTCCAAATATTAACATTTCCATTTTCTTTCACAATGATTGTAAGTTCCAGTCAGTGAATTCATAAAAATTAATTTGAAAAAACACCAATATTTTGCAGCTGAAATTCTTATTATTAACATTTTGATGTGCTCACTGACATCTGTCTCTATGCCATACTGCCTAACTGGTGTCTAAAAAATATGCAACTCAAGGGACTTTAGACCAAGGTGATCAGGGACCCTTTTGATTTTAAGGCCCAAAAAGGAATAATTCCCCATGGACATTTGAAGTATTTTGTTTTATTCTAAAATTGCCTGTCAGGGATACATAAGTTGACATTAATGCATGCTAATGCCTCAACAATATGCAGTCCAATACAGATGATATACAACATACAAAGAGCCTTAGAATGAGCAAAAAAGGTATAGAAAGTACAAACTCAGGGTAGATAGTATTGGAGATTATTTTTTTTTAATTTTATTATTGAAAATTAATTTGGTACTTGGACCGTAAGCGTGGTTTCAGCCTGTTATTAGGTAAGAAGTTGTAAATTATGTTTGCAATAAATACTCCAGCATTCCAGAGTTCTGTGATTCAAGAAATAAGCCACAGACCCTGATATTCAACCTACTTCTTAATAACAGTTGTTAATTTACAGATGGTAGAAGAACCTTACAATCTTTTTAGTAATGTGCCCAGAAATTTGTACAACATTAATGGTCTTTGTATTAACGCTGCATTTCTAAATGTATTTATGCATAACATACCTGAACACTTGATGTTTCCCTAAAATGGACTAAGGAAGCTAGGCTAGGTGTTATCTAGAGTTTATTCCTGTTATGTCTATGCATATATTTTCAAAGTTCATACAAGGGATAGCACTAATACCCAGGGAATATTTTATATGTCCGATTAAAGAGTATGCAAGCTCTGTCACTGACAATTTGGCAGCCTTACAGTGAAGACTGTACTGATTACCAGTGGTGTTTGGGGGATTCTATTCCTTTATTCATCTGTATTGTATCTAGCTGGTGAAAAAACCTATTTCCAGCTGATATAAAATAAACAAAATTAAAATTATGTTCGTGTAGGGGTAAATGAATTTAGATATACTTTGGAAATAGGGAAGACTTGATCTGAACACGAAAACAATAGGTCATTGATCAAATTGTATTTGTGGTTTCATTCAGATAAAATGTTCAGGTCAGGCATCAGATGATCGAATACTTAACATTGATATTTGTTGTGCACACAGTTAAAGGCACCACTAGTATTGGGGATTAAGCTTGTGGCCATTTTGTCTATCCATATATGAAATTCATCCATCGATTGTAGATTTCAGCAGATATTTCATGTTCATCATTATTTCACTCATATTTGTAAAATGGCATTTTTTTCTCTCTCTCAGCACCACTAGACATGTTTTAGATGTTGATTTTTGATAAGTGTATTCATAGAAGCATAGACAACACTGTTACCATGTACATAGGATCTCCATGCAATGTAAAAGGTGTAAGTTTTCTTGATAAAAATAAAACTGGTGAAAAATAATTGTATGTTGTTTATTTTTGTATGGTAGAATTGGAAAAGTGCTTTGAAGTTGTCTGAAACCATAGCTGGTTATTTTCTGAAGATTGTCATTTCAAAGCAGGGTGAGAAAAAAAAATGGGAAAATCACCCGTCCAGTTGGACGAGTGATTGAGAAAACCATTCTTCCTGAGACACCTTCACCTTGTGCCAATTTTTTATGAACTTTAATGGAACCATTAAGACTAACTATTCTTTGATTTCTCAAATATGGGACTTGTGATTAATAAAAAAATTGCAGTATTAAGATTTTTTATGTAAAGGTGTTATAGGTATAAAAGAAAAATTACTTGTCACAGGGGATTAGTACCCATCATAAACACTCGTTCCCCCATGCCAATTTGATTCGTGGATGAGTACATTTTTCTCCCTCTGCAAAAGTACATGCTCACAGAATGTCACTTGTATTATAGTTGCCATACAATACATTATTCCTAGTGATTGTAAAAAGTATATTCTCTCTTTCAAAAATTTGGTCACCAATTTAGTTGCATGGGGTTGGGAAAAGCAATAATGTCTAATATGATACCTATGAATAAATGGTCAGAAAAATGCAGATTTGAGGCTTTCAATATCCATCATACAGCATTGTGTGTACAGTATGTAGGGGGTTGTTTGTCTAGGTCACAAATCTGCTATTTCTGAACCTAGGTAGGTTCTGTGTGTGTGTGTGTATATATATATATAGATTCCTCTTAATTGCATACCAAAATATCAGAAAATTTGGCAAATAACAGGAATATGCAATTAACAAGAAATAGAGTATTTTAATGAACAATGATAATTTATCTCCAATTAGTCCTTTCAGGTATGTGTATTACACTATTATAAACGTTCTGGACACACTAGCAATGGAATCGTATTAAGCATTAGGGTAAAATATCATTAAAGCAAAATTTTCATAAATCTTTCTTTGGTATTTTCTCATTTTTTTAAAACAAGTATGTTCAGATATAACTTTTTACCGGAATCAGTACATTTTCCCTCATTTTGGGGAATATTTCCTGCAATTAACAGGAATTCCTGGTTTAACCTATGCAATTAAAAGAAATGGTAAACATATAAGAGATAGGAAATGGTTTTGTGTTTTGAATTCTTATGCAATTATCTGGTATACAAATACCTGGTAAGTGGAATCGCCCGTATATAAGTATGTATATACACATACACTTTGGTGGGCTAGAGGGAAATGTACCAAAACCACAGCCCCTTACCTTTTTTACTTTCAGTTATGCCCCTTTGTCAGTTTGCTTTTTGGGGCCATTGAGCACCCATTCCCAAACCTAGTTTTACTATATAGTACATGTATACATGTTGATAGGAAGGACTGTTATGCACTTATACTGAATGCCTTATTTCTAAAGTAATGCCCTCTTGATTTTCCTTCTATTGGATTAAAGAAGGCATTGTTTAATCTTTTCACAAGAAACACCTTGTTGGGATGTTTTGCATACCAAACACATGCCCCTTAATTCTAGAGTTGTTTCCTTTTATCGTATCTGGGCTATAAAGTGGAATGAATGCTCACAATACCTGGTAGATATATTCACTTTTCAAACGGTCAAATCCTGGTACATCTTCAACAAGGCTAATTTGAAGAATTTTAAATAGTCACCCCAACAAATGGCATATCGCTGAGACACATGACTCAACAAAATCCAAGATGTAGTGAAGGTGTACAAATTACATACCCATGGCCTGAACAAAATAAGTTAAAACTGGGTATTAACTCTAAAATTAAGTGTTATCTGAGTGCAAAAATTAAAGCTGTCATATCAACTTTAAAATTAAAAAAAAAAAAATCAGGAAAATGTTTCGAAACATCCCAAACATTTGTTTCATCCAGTAGCAGACATACTTGTTCTGTTTTCCAGAAGCTAGACCCAACAAGTTTTTTATAATACTCCTTGGGAGTGGGAGAGACTTAAAAATGAATGAAAATGTGAAAGCCGGGAAAGATGTTAAAAACATAAAAAATTACTTTTCCAATTTATTCCAAAGATAAATGAATCATGCATCCATGTAAATCACTCCGATGCATTTAGTTCTTCAATCCATAGCAGTTCTGGAGAGGCTTTTCAAAGGGGTTACCCTCTGAGACCTATTTTGCCCACCCTGGATCCACCTCTGAGTCAATCTGGTCAAAAAACATAAACTTGGTAAGGGAACTTGGGTACCTGCTTCCTCTAAAGTTTTGACAATATCCCTTCGGTGGTATTGAAGAACAAATTGTGTGTGAAAAAATGCCCCCTCCTTCTTTTTTGCAGTTTTAAAAATTCATAAGAAATTCAGAAAATTTAATTTCAGCAACATTCTTTCAGGAAATCCTCTCTCTACCTAATTACATGTAAAACACATTAAATGAATGCAACATGATGAATAAATGAAGATAAAATCAAAGAAATCATACAAAAATGAATGAAAATGACTGTGTAAAAAGACGTCAAAACCGCATCAAAAATTTATTTTCCAATTTCTATGAATTTAACAAACTTTAATCATACATCTATGTAGATCACTCGGAACGCAATTAGTTTTTAAATCCATGCAACAGTTATGGAGAAGAAGATTTTCAAAGAGTGGTACCTCCTTAGGCCTCTTTTGCCCCACCCTGGATCCACCCCTTGGCCAAAATGAAAAAAACTTGATAGAGGATGTTATGTGGTTGCTTCCAATAAAGTTTCATCAAAATCCCTTTAACTGTTTTGAAGAAGCTGACAGTGTGAAAATTTACCCCCACCCCTCTTAATTTTTGCAGTCTTAAAAATTAATAAAAATTCAAAAAATTAAAATTCTTTCAAGAAAGCATTTGTGTCCCAAATCAAAGGTAAAACACATAAAATGAAAGGCATAATGAATAAAAGGGGAGAAAATCCAAGAAATCATACAAAACTGAATGAAAATTACAAAGTCTAAAAAGACATAAAAAAACACACAAAAACATTACTTCCAATTTCTACAAAATTAACAAACTTGAATCATACATCTATATAGATTAATCTTTCAATCCATGCAGCGGTTCTGGAGGAGAAGATTTTTAAAGAGGGTTAACCCCTGGGGCCTCTTTTGCCCCACTCTGGATCCACCCTTTGGTCGAAATGAAAAAACTTGTTTGAGGACCTTGAATACTTGCTTGCTATAAAGATAATCAAAATCCCTTCAACGGTTTTGGAGAAGAAGTTGAAAATGTGAGAAGTTAACGTACAGATGATGGACAAAAGGCCATCATAAAAGCTCACATGAACCTTCGGTTCAGATGAGCTAAAACCCGGAGTAAGAGGGGACTTTGCCAAATATGTTGTCATTGTTTAACTCCAACCACAAAGAGAAATCTGCAAATACTTGCCTGCATGTTCAAAATAAATGGTGATTAAATGAATTCAATTTACTCTGTCAAAACATTTTCTCCTCTAATTGCAGTCACAAATGTGGAAATAATTAGTTTATTTATGAGAATTTCCAACATAATTCCAATATTGCATGAAAATATTGTAGAATATAGAAACAAGCCCAGGTATGATCACCTGCTACTTCACTGCCTTAACTTTCGAAATAACAAATCAAGCACAAGTCCAACCAGTAAACTCGGAAATATACAAACACTTGGCTACATTTAACAAATATGTCTGCCAGTGAAGGAAACAAATCAATGGGCATTTCTTAGTAAACTTGAAAATAACAACATCAACAACTTGAATTATTGCACATTTTATATAATAAATTACTAATGATTAATGAACTGTTACCATATCCTTTTCTTCACAATATATAAAACTGTGGCAAAGAAGAAAACTAAAGCTAGGAATATAAGAAGTTTGTCTGTGAGCTGGCGGCGATTGTATTTCGTTAAGAGATTATGTGCGTTCTTTATATGACCACCTTGACTTTTTATTTCTTCTTGTGTGTCTCCAATAGTATTAGAAGATCGCACTACAACACAAAAACATATATATTGACAAACATTGCAGAGAACATTAATTTACAACTTGCACAGTTATAGTGAAATCCATATAACCTGGCAGGATGGAGTCTCGTGAACCCTTCCTTGTCCTGGATGAGTTTAAATTTTACATAATGAAGGATAAGATGAAAATGACACTGCAAGAGTAATCACTCCTACTAGTCACAATAACTACAAGTATAGCGAAAGGAGTAAAACGTTTTAATCGTGAGGTTTGTTGTAAACGAAGTGAGTAGAATCATCAATATGATGATCAAAAGGTTTATACTCCACCGTGCCAATGAATGTGAATCGGACAATACCTCTTTCATTTTTTTTTTCATGTGAAAAATATTAAATCATACATAACCCAAAACTTAAGTAAAGTTTCAAATTATCAATTACTGTCAAATAATTTAATTTGGTCTTGTCAATGGCAGCAAGGAATGTTTTCATGCACCAATTACTGTGTATTGTTTATTTTCAATTGACAATATTAGCATGCAAAAATTGCACGCATTTATCATATAATTATATAATATAATTGTTTATTTTTTACATAAAGATCGCTAAAAATACCTCATTTTACAGTACAGGTACTTCAAAAAGATTTATATGGTAAATCGGGGATGGTTCATTTATGGGCCAATAATCAGGCCTTTGGAATGTTTAAACATTTCTACATATATTTTTTGAAAGGCAAAACTTTAAGAACTCACTGAGGGTAGATTTAGTATTTTCGCTATGTTGCAGCTGTTCTGTTAATTTCCGGTTGATTCCCATTAAACTTTCTGTAATATTACTGGCAGCTTTTGCAAGACTTTCCTTGTTTCTTGGTCCTCTGAAATATCAAAACAAAGAACAGACCATGATCATAAAATCAAAACAAAGAACTGACCATGATCATAAAAATAACAATCTTTCTAGAACTTTAAATTGCTCACCTAAGAAATAAGATCCATAGTCAAAATTTTAATTCTTTGGTGGATCAGTTTTCTAATTACAAGTATGTATGATTTTTTGCAATTTTCAATTTTGGCTTAAATTGGAAAGAATGTCTCCAAAAATTTTAACAAGTGAAATAAAATGTACCGATACCTTGTTTGCTAACTAGAGCAATATAAATCAAACATCTTGGTAATGGTAAGGGGTTGTGAGTGTAACACAAATTCCAAATCTATGAATTAGTCTGTAATCTCTGGTAAGAAGGATAATACATTGAAATCTTGTTATGTCCAAATTGGATGAGTCGAGATTCTTGTTGAATGGCTGCACTAGTCTTAATTTTTATGGGTAGATGATAAATTTCTTATTAAAGTTTGGGATATCTCAAAGTACAGACATATTCCAAAGTAATAGGGGTGGTCCCATGAATATCAAGAAACAAAATTCTACTGTATGTATATATATAAAGCACTAAAATGACTATATAATGACACAGACAAAATGAAAGTCAAATTTTCGGGACAACCTGTCCCTTCATCTGGACAAAACGATTAAAATAACATGAAAAACATACACATACACACTCTCACGCAAACATCCACTCACACATACACATAACCCGAGAGTGAAAGAAATGCTACATATTACAAGTATAGTTTGATAAAGAAATAAACAAATGAAAATTGAAATTAAACAAGAGGATAACTAAAAAAAATTACTCAAACTACCAGCAAAATGTGAATCGAATTAGATCTAAGTAAAAATAACAAGAACATATTATATAAGGGTTGTCAATGAGTGATCGCCTAACCGGGTACTCATTTGATGGTCTCATTATCAAATACTAAAATCGTACATGTACTTGCTTACTTGAATATAATTAAAAAATCACTTGTATTTTTCATTTTTGAAACATTTAGAAATAAAAATGATCGTCTAACTTATTTGACCCATCATCTATCCTCGTTAGATACCTGTTTATAAACAATTAGTGTCTTTATACCTGTCAAATGGGGTGTTGGCTTTATCCAGAGGGAGTTGTTTGTATTTTATAGCTGGGAGATATAAACATATCATTAATTGTTTTTAGTATGAGATAATTTTGTCTGTAATGCCATTATATTCAGCTTAATCACTGGTTAAACTAAGAAAATGTTGCCATTTACACCTGAAATTAAGAAAACAACTGTATGTACATATAGTTATATTAAAGCATTTCATTGATTATAAAAATACATTGCTGAATCCATGATGGGTACCGGGGTTCATAACCCATTTAGATTTGGCTTAATTGAGTAAAAGCAAAACACTGAAATATTATCAGGGAGCAAATATCCAAATCTTCTAGTATTGGCTCTTGATCGACTTATGTCCACTGAATATTTCATTTTTAATATTAATAAAGTTTCCAATGTGGTGTTTTAGATGAGACACAAAGGTCCCTCCTTATGTAGTGTCTGAAAGCTATAGAATGACCCACAGAGCTTTTAAGATTAAATGTTTTTCAGGATGTAAGATAAAGTACATGACCAAGTACTCGATTGGAAAATCATCCAGTTAATATTCTATTTTATATATATATATATATATATATATATATATATATGCACTGGAACCTATCTTTAGAAAACACCTGACCAGCTGTCTTATAGACCAGATATTATGTAAAACATTCTTTGTGTTAGATGCTTTCATTCTTTAGTTGGATACAGATAAACAAAACAAATGTCTGACCTTTTTCTGACTGCAGATCCTCCATTGAGCAGCTCTTCTTTTTCTGTTTTGTCTATAGAAAACTGGGCTGTTAAATAAGCTTGTCTTAGACTTGTTATTGTGCTGTAATATAAACATTGTATATGAATTGTCTTACAAAGTGTGCCGGTCTAGATTTTGATTTGATTTGATTTTTTGTTTTACGCCATACTCAACAATTTTTCAGTCATATCATGCGTCCAGTTTTTATTGGTGGAGGAGAAACCCCGGTTACCCGGGTAAAGACCACCGACCTTCCGCAAGAAAACTGGCAAATTTTCCTACTTAATTCGAAATAACCCTAGCGGGATTTGAACCAGAGGTGAGAGGCCTTGTGATTTAAAGCGCAATGCTCTAACCACTCGACCACGGGGGCCCCCCGGTCTAGATGGACGGGCAATACTAGTAAAAAGAGATAACTTTAAGATATTTCTGCGAATGATAAAACTGATCTATATTAAGCCACCTAATAATTATGTGGTTGTCAAACATTTTAATTTGAAAATGTAACAAGGTAAGCAGGTTGTTATCTAATATTTTTATTTCCATATTTCCCTGTTTATTATGTTAAATTTATCTGTATCATAAAAAGTGAATTTATTTTTCATTCAAAAACCAGATAAAGTACCATGTTTTTTTATCATAAAGCAATAAAAACAATCCACAGGCTATGACTTTAGCAGCAAAGGATTATCTAAGAATCACAATACATTTTTCATTCCGTCTTATAGAATTATGTAAAACAATGAAATATGTTATATATTGATTGATATATCTATTAACTGATTAGATGAAATATGAAATCATATAATTTTATTAAAATCAGATTATAGCAATGTAGCATGTATAGAAGGAACAATTATCAGGGCCTGGCATCATAAAACTGGAGAATTTACTCAAGTCTGAAGCCAAAGTTGGGTTAATGTTTTAGATGTCAGTAGTTCTTAAGTTTTATGGTGCTAGACCCAGGTATAAGAAGTTATATATTTATCAACAAAATATCACTGATTATTACTGGTTAACTGAAATTACTGATATAGCTGTTTGTATTTCACCTATGACAAATACACCTGTCCAATTATTACACTATCAAAATAAAGCAGTCTACAGATTCTATATCTACATGTAGATAGCAAAGATATACAGATGTCAATTTCATGCAACGGATACATTAATATTAAGATACCAACTTCGCAAGTCTGTTTCTGTGACTTTCTGAATCTCTGTGTAAAATTTGCCTGTCTTCTTCTGTTTCTTGTTCTTGACCAAGCTGTTCCAAATACTGTAAACAAACATTTAACAGTGACCACTGTACAATATTATGTATAACATCTTCATTATATAATATGGAAACCAATGAATTGGACAACTATCACCAATAGTAATCACCAACAGTTACAATGGAGTTGTTTCCCTATCTAAGAAGTTTAAAAAGAATACAAATGACAAATAGGCCTACTATATACTTAAAGCCGCATTAGGGAGTAATGTTCATAAATCAACTTTTCTGTACTCACTTAATGCATATCCACATGAACGTTCATCATATTCTTAAAGTCCTATTCCAACTAATTAGTTAATTAATTGTAAAAAAACACCTAACACATTGATCTATTTATAAACAATAAGGTGTTGCCAGTCACGTGGTGATGCTCTCTTGAGTGTGATCGTTTCACTGTCCAGCACAATCCAACCAAATGGAACATCAATAAAATGCTCTGGAACACTGTCCTGGACAAGCAATTAGCCATAAACTTACGTGAAATATGAGAGGGGGTGGAGGTAACAACGTCCCTGAAGGTAGACAGTATAAATAATCCGGTAGGAGTCTTCACTATGGATACTGAAGGTATACAGAGTCCACAAAATAAAAGATTCAAAAAATTCCAAAAAGGGGTTTGTGTCCAACACAATAAAAACTCTGTACGGTTTTATAAATTGTATTAACGTTGAGCTTGTTGTTTACATGTTTCAGCTCCAAGCAGAGCCTTCTTCATTTGTTCTGAAGACGGCGCAAAGTTAATACAATTTATACAACCTTACTGTTTTTTTATTGTGTTGGAGACAAACCGCTTTTTGGAATTCTTTATGTGAAATATGTAAATTTTATTGATATCTTTGAAATATCTACTTCCTACCCTGGTAAAATCGATTGTAACATGTTCTGAGACTGTGCTGCAACAGTACCCTTGCGGTGAATCGAGTTCACCCTTTACATGTATATCGCTCATACATCAGGATAAATTTAAGAATTCCTACAGTATTCCTATAATAACTTCACTGATACATCAAACTTTCTGAATTTTTTTTATTCTCGTCAGTTAGGAGTGGTTTTCTAATGAAAATGTCAAAAATTACGATAATGTCAAGAAAATTACAATAATGTCCCCGGAATGTGACTTTAATAACAATACAAAATTGTTTACCATATTTCATTAAAGTCTACTCTCTTATAGCCATCCAATTAACCCATTTAATGTTTTTCTTCTTCCAAATGCATGTAGCATCAACACAAACACTACATGATGATATTAGTCAGTAACTAAGATATTAGTCAGTAACTATGATATTAGTCAGTAACTAAGATATTAGTCAGTAACTATGATATAGAGTCAACTCCACTTATAACGAGGTGGAAGGGAGGTAGATTTAAACCTCATAATTCAGATTCATAGAGTATAATGTAAAAAATACATGGGAAGACATATCCTCGCTATAACCGGTATTTCATTATAAACGATCTTGTTAAAAGTGGAGTTGACTGTAAGCCTATGTCAGTAACTCCGTTATATGTCAGTAACTATCATATAAGTCAGTAACTATGATGTTAATCAGTAACTATGATGTTAATCAGTAACTATGATGTTAATCAGTAACTATTATATATGTCAGTAACCATGATGTTAATCAGTAACTATGATATATGTCAGTAACTATGATGTTAATCAGTAACTATGATATATGTCAGTAACTATAATATTAGTCAGTAACTATTATATTAGTAAGTATGAAATTAGTCAGTAACTATCGTAAGCACGGGTTCATTTCTGATAGGTTATAAAAACAAAACTGCTAGTAGGTGATGCTATAACTCTGCTGTTGAATAAAGTGTAAATACTGTGATATCGTAGAACCAGCGGTAAAATAGGAAGAGACAATACCTGTTACAGAAATGAACTGTCATAATAGCGCAGTATCATACCTCAATTTTCTTCCTTAGTTTAGTTATTTTTCCTCTTGCTTCTGTATTTAGGTCGTCTAGAATATCTGTTGATACAGCACATTCTCGAATATCCTGAAACAGATACACATAGACGAAAATAGATGAAATTTTGAAATATTGTTAAAAAACATGGTTACTTTGATGACAGGTCACACTTAAATTTCTCAAAATACAAAATTTCCAGGCTGTTCATGGAGTGAACTTAATGATTAAAAAGGACTTAAAATGCAATAGTCATCTTCTAAAAAGTTTGACAATGATGTACTTAACTACAGTCTAAGTCACATTAGATAGGAAATTAAAATTTTAATTTATAATGCAATTGGTTGTCAGATTCAAAACAAAAAATGTGTGCTGATTTCAATAGAAAACAAAAAAAGTATATATTATATATCTATACTTTTTTCTTTCTTTGGCCGCTTCAATTTATGAAATACTTTTTCTACGAGAATCTCTATTTTAGCCATGCAATGTCAATAAACCATGTGGGTAACCATTATTTTACTCCTGCAAAAAGTGTGATTTGAAAGGGAATAACTCCCAATGTAAAATTTGACATTACATTGGCATGGAAAAATTACTCTGAATGCCTAGAATACCGTTAAGTTAAAATAAGAAGGTAAGTTTCAACCATTTAGTTTTAACCAGTCAAAACCAGTGGACACAATTAATTACTAATTAGTCTAAGTCATTGTTGTTCATACTAATGAGTTAACCCATTGGTACAATTGGATTAACCATAATTTCATGGACATTTTTATAGTCTGAGTCACAATAGCTGTGTGCACTGTTTTTGGCTGATTAAAACAAAATGGTTTATACCTACCACTTAAATTTAATGTAGCCATATCCTAATTCCTATGCATACTGAGTAATTTATCCATGCATAAAAATCAATCCGTTTTGTCCTAGATATTCAAACTCAAATTACACCTATGGGAATTTTACATAGGCAATGGCAGCCAGCTGTCACAGTTTGTGAGCAAAAGTGAAAGAAATGGAACGTTTATTGGTCATACTGATTTAACCTGGCTCACTGATCAAAAACACATCAAAAATTTCAAAGAATTTAACAAACTTGAATCATACATCTATGTACACAAATGTATGATGTAGATCACTCAGATACAGTAAGTTTTTTAATTTATGAGGTGGTTCTGGAGGAAAAGATTTTTAAAGAGGGGTACCCCTTGTAGGGCCAGTGATTTTCCGTGATCGCGGTAGAATCGCAGACTCGGCAATCTGAAACGGAATTTGCGTTTTTTAAAAATCTTTAAAAATTCCAACATGAGATACAATTTATTAAATTGTGAACTAGTGTGCTATTTCCGTGTGTTATAAACTTCAATTCTTTGTTTATTTAAAATATTTCATCACATAATTTTACATCAATTACTATTTTATCCCGTAGATCTATTAGCCTACATTTACATATTGAAAGCGGCGGCACAATTTACCCCAAAAAACAAAAACTACTCAAAAAGACCCCCAAAACACCAAAAAAGACCCCAAAATAATTAAATCGAAATAAATTTGCATCAATAATCATTTTAAATGCATTTCTGTATAAATATTTTATAGACAGCTAGAAATTAAAAAAAAATCAACATTTATCACTTTTCATGGAACTTACGGACATTGTCATTTAGTAAAATGAAGAGCCAAATCGGTCTTCTTCAATTATTTGCTTTCACAATACCTGAATATTTTTCATATTTTATGTCAAATTTATATTATACAAATTCTACGTAATGTCGAAAATGATGATTACATATGTATTAAACGTCTTTCCCATCCCATCTAAGTAACATTCTGGTACATTTTCAAATGTCATGCTGACTATATTATGGACACAGAAATACATCGTGAAATTGGATAAAACAGCATTATCAAAGTTAAAAACATCTACACTCATAAAATATCATATTATATTAAGATTGCTAAAATGGATGCTTTTTAAATGTTTTTGTGTGGTTTTTTGGGGTCATTTTATATGTTATGGGGGTCATTTTGGTGTTTTCGGGGTGTTTTTTTGGAGGGGGCGTCTTTTTGGGTAAATCGTGCTGCCCCATCGAAAGATAAGGGCAATCATTTCCATTGTCGTAACATCAGAACTGACTGATCCTTTAGATTTGTGTAATTCCAAATAAGAATAGAGTTTCTGAGTAAATAAAACACCTGTATAAGAGCCTTAATTTCAAGGTCTAGCTTCGTAATTTCTTGTAAACATAGTCGAACTTGAAAGTCTTCAGCAGCCATATGTGTTGACAATTTTCGACGTTGAAATTGACCGGAAGTAAATAATGAAATTTCCAAATACGATAGTTGATGCAATTTTAATTAAAATATGATATCTTAACTAAAAAAATTTCATAACATGGATAAATTTATATAACTGAACATAAAAACATATTTTTTTTATTAAATATCGAGGTCAAGATATGATAATAATTACTTTTTCTAATACTGCGGTTGTCGTAAAATAGTTATCGACTGCTTTCCTGCTTCCTGTCGGTTTATACACGTTTACCACATACTTGTTTTCTGCCATAATCTATGGAATCAATTAGTCTTCCCATCATTCATTGATTTTTGCTTCTATGGATCTTTGAAAAACAGTTGGTATTTAGATGACTGTGCTCTAACTTCTGATATTGATGGCAAGGTAATCCACTTACAGTTACAATACAACTACAACAAGTTGAACAACCGTACAAGTTACGGTTACAACCCGGTAGCCCGAAGGCCCGTTACTCCGAAGGTCCGATACTTCGAAAAAGTGCACATAATGTTCAATTTCTGAAGAGTGACTAAGCTGTTATGGTTACCGTAAGGGCCATGTGCGACAGTCTTTGTGAAAACGCTCTCAAGAAAAAGCTTTTAAATCGTATATGCTGTCCCCGGCCCAGGGGTCATCTGTAACAGCCCAATGGGGCATTTGTAAAACACTGTTGAGGTCGCACTAACAGTGTTAGAGGAGATATAGCAATGCGTCCATTTGTGGGTGCATACATACGTGTGTGAGGTTGTCTGCGACGCTTTTCCTTGCGGGCACGATACAGACTTTTGTTCAAACGTGCTTTCATGGTAACCAGACATGTTAACCTCTGATGACCAAGAGGTTGTAGATTCACACCTCCAAAGCGGTAGCATTGCGCGAGGCATTTTTCACGGTATTTCGGTGACAATATTTTTTAAAAATATAATGGTCAAACAGTGTCAGCCCTGAAAATATATTGCTCAAATTATTGGCAAACTTCATGCACTGGCCAAAATTAAAAATCCTAAAAAAAATATTTTTTATTACATCTTATTATTTAGTTATTATCATTACAGGTACGAGGTGTTTTTCTTGTGATTAATGCATTTTTCAAATTACTCAATAATTATATAAAGAATAAAAGCAAAAAGATCAATTTAATTTTGATAAACTATTTTTAGTTAATGATATAAGCAGTAATTAATTGTTGTAAGCTACATATGCATGTACTTGTCAAAGCCTGTAATACTCATTCTCTCTTTCTTTAGGGTTTAAATTACAACTTTTTTTTAGTATTAATTCATATTTTTAAAGTGTAATTGGGGTGTGGAAAATAATTTTTTGATAATGTGAGATGCGACCGTTAATGATATAAGCGGCCTCATACCATCTGTTATTCATCTGACATATCAACACGCGGAGAAGTTTACCGAATTCTAAATCTAATCAAAGGATTATCAGGAATTAACTCATACATTGATGATGATAGGTGTCTCACGAGAGATAGTATTAATTGCATGTATGAGATGTCTGTATATCACTGGAGGCTTGGGTATTGTCAAAACAATGCACAGGTGTGAAATAAATTGGAGGATTAAGTGTACCCCAGCAGAATAGAAAAGTATATTCAGAAAATTACTGGGTTTGGTAGAAATGTAAAGAAATCGGAAGCTTTGGACATAAAAGTGGTAGACGAAAGGTTGGTCTAAAAAGCGGTAGACTACCACCGAAGTCGGTAGAGTTAACATGTCTGATGGTAACACGCCATCTCACTAATACACATGCCATCGCACAATCCCATTATCACCACTATCTTGCTACCACAAAACACAAGAATGAAGTATTGTGAAAGCAAGTTATCACACTTTTGTTCTTACACTAAAAAATGAGCAAGGGGTGGCGGAGTAAAGATTATCGCCAAAAATGAGGATGCGACACTGAGGTAAAAATATTGTGAGTGAGAAAAATACGAGGGTAAGTGGAAGGTGTTTCAACTCATGAAAAAGGAGGCCTGATGTTTGGTGAAGTCTGTGATAGTAAAATGAAAAAGGAATGCTACAACGAAACAAGCAAAAAAGGCCAAACAATACAAAAAAGATTTGTTTAAGAAACATTAATGTTCAGTAGCTACAAAGTCCAAAACAGCTATTTTTAGAATAAAGGTTTCAGTCATACGGTCACAAGATTATCTCAAACCCAATAAAATTGGGCAGAAACAGCATAAAGCAGGTCTTTTGGAGTAATAGGCTTCAAAGTAATGGGCTTTTGGAGTAACAGGCCTTCGGGTAACCGGGCTGTCCCCTCAAGTTACAGATAAAATGTGGTCAGTGGTGTCTGATGGTGTGGGGAGAGGGGGTCTGTGCAACATCAACACAACGTTCCTTTTCAGTTTGGAGATAAATTCTAACCACAAATTCTTTAAAGATTAGAACACATCCCTTTATATCTTCAGTAACCAAGAAAAACTTCAAAATAGGGCCTATTCCAGTTTCAGGGATGAGAATTTACCTCCAACCTCAAAATTCTGCAGCAATGTTAAATCTTTATTTTCCTTATTAAACTCCTGCAAATGAGTCATTTTCCACCTTTTTGCCATTATCATTATAGAATCACATCCCTGCAGTTTGCATTGTGCCTGAATGGTGCATATTCTACTTAGTTCTAGTAATTTCAGTATCAAGTTATATCGGCACCATGTGTTTTTGGCACTTGAACAGGTTATGTAGGTAGCCAATTTTGATTAAGGTAAAGTGATCAATATTACACCGAATATCAATATCTAACTAAAAATAAAGTTTTGGCTTGTGGTTTTGTTTTTTGTTTTTTGAAAGTTTGATATATAAAATGAAATGTTCCAGACAAAGTTGATAGTTTGTTTCATATATTTTCTTTACAAATATGTTTATCTGGAATAGAATTTTACTTGCCATAAGTGCCTAAAATACCTATGGCTGAAGCTGAAATTGTTCTCAAGCAGTGCCAAAATAACTTTGTGCCTAAATTTTCTGACAGTGATGCCACTGACATTGTGACTATACTCCAGTGTACAGTGTAGCTTTATGTCAATGTTACTGTGGGTACATTACAGTTTACTAAGCTAATAACACTGGAAGCTAATGACACTCTGGCTATATTCCAGTGTACAATGTACAGTGTGCTTGGATGCTAATGATACTGTGGCTATAGTCCAGTGTACAATATGGATTGATGCTAATGACACTCTGGCTATTATATTCCAATGTACAATGTACAGTGTGCATGGATGCTAATGACACTGTGACTATATTCCAGTGTACAATATGGATTGATGCTAAGTTCAATGTGACTATATTCCAGTGTACAGTGAACTTGGATGCTAATGACACTGTGTAAGCCTGGCTATATTCCAGCATTTACTGGCCTGGATGCTATTGACACAATGATTATTATATTCCAGTGTACAAACTACAATATTCCTGGGTACTAATGATACTGTGGCTATATTCCAGTGTACAGTGTGCTTGTATGCTATTGTACTGTGTTCCTGGATGCTAATGACACTGGCTTTATTCCAGAATTTTTAAAGTGTTTTATGCTGATCATATAGTAATGAGATTGTGGCTAATGTACCTGCACAACAAAACTGAAGCTGTATGTGCTCTCTTATTGATCTATCAATATAATTATCTCATTTAAGTACCTGTTTACAGTTGAACCTAGGATACTTAACTGAGTCAAAGTCAGTCAATATGATTCTTATACCTGTAAGGATGATCTAAAAAATATATTATTAATTACTCAATAATTGTAATTCATACCAAGTCTTCACATTGATTTTCAGTCTTTGAATTCTTAATATCATTCTCATAATTTATATGAACTGGCTGCCTCTGTAATTTCCTATAATGGCTATAAATACAAACTCTACTTACAGATTTCGCTAGTTACATTTCTGTCATAAATACTGTAAAAAATATCTGTTTTCTTGATTATTTTCTTGAAATGAAACAAAATTCAGGGTTATAGATGTATTCTTTTATCCCATGGTTTACAAATTTTCCCCACTTTCTTGCGGGGAATGATTTCCATGTCAACCCCTATGGTATTGACAAGCTACACGCGATATGACATCACAATACAATTTCTGATGTAGAATGTTTGTTGCTTCTAGAATGCAGTAAATTAGTTTTCAGATTTGACATAGATCTATGTAGATCTACATATACACGTACATTACATGTACTGTAGATATACACAGAAATGTATTTAAGACATGGGATAAAAATAATCAACCCCTACCTTTAGGTGACATTGTATGACAAAGGAATCTCATTCCTCTGGATAAGATTCTTGAATAACAAATCCTTGGCAAGCCTTGGGTTTGTCATTCAAGAATCTTACCCTCAGATTGAGATTCCTTTGTCATACCCTCAAGGTAGGGGTTGATTCTATTAATCTTATTGCAAGGACCAGTCATTTTTATATGTCCATCTATGAAAGGATGTACATGTACTATGACATACTGTTGTCCGTCCGTACAGGTCTTGTGTTAACATTAGTTAGCTTCCACAAATTTTTTACGAAAATTTTACACAAAGAAAACTGAACCTCTTTCGATTTTTTTAAGATTTTTACTTTGTCATTAGAGTAGTGGGACATTACTCATTAAAAACTTGTCTGATGATAAATTATTCAAGTTTGATTTTACAAAATCTTATGAAACTTTTACACAATGTTTGATTCTAAGAAGACTAGACACCTTTTGATTCTTAGAATTTTTATTTTTGATGTTACAGAGTAATGGAACTTAAAATAAGATTTTATCGGTTAAAATTTGTAAAAATTAGGATTTTATTTATTAAAATTCATTAAAAGTTAGACAAGTCTGACAATTAATCAGAATGCTTTCACTTACTCACAAATAAATTTTCTTTTTTTGCAAATGTTTGGCTACCCGAAGACTAGGCACCTTTTTATTCTTAAGTTTTGACTTAAACCATTATATATATAGAGCTATTAAACTTAATTGATTAAATTTCAATAAAATTTGGATTTGCTTTGACAAATCATTATGCTATTTTTAGATTCTGACTTTTGCTGATGCAAAGTTACAACAGGTTAGACATGACGGACAAATCAAGTTTGCTTTGACAAAAACTCATGAAATTTTAAATTTTTTACACAATGTTACATTTGTTAAAGACAGAGTTCCTTTTGATTTTTATGATTTTGACTTTTCTCATTAGGGAATAATGGGACTCAAAAATTAAAGAGGGTTAGTTAAATCATTCCTGTAACCTAGACTGGCAAGGGAGTGGTGTTCCTCACTGCAAAAAAAAGTTCCTTAATCATAATGTCATAACTTATAATGGCTTGTGGACAGGTGTATCTTGTGCCATTGGCACAACTGTTTTTTCATACTGATCTGTAATTTTCTGTTGTTTTTATTATGATTTTTATATTATTTATATTTTTCTTTTACCAGGATTTACTTCAACTGTCCAAACCTGCAATGGATTCAATGGAACAAAATCACTCACAGTTTTTCAACTCGACAAATTACAGCTAGCATCCTTGTCTCTGTGCTTCTTTTGTTACTACTTTTCATCTTTATAGAATACTTTGTGATATCTAGACCTCATGTATATGAAAAATCACATACTCATACATACACACATTCCTTCCATGAAAATCAAATAGATTTTGGACCAAATGTGCATTATGGGATAGTAATTGATTGTGGAAGTAGTGGAAGTCGAATTTTTGTCTATTTCTGGCCCCAACATTCGGGAAATCCCCAAGATCTACTAAATATACAGCAACTAATGGATAAAAATGGCAACCCTGTTGTAAAAAAGATAACACCAGGTAAGTGTAATATTAAGTTGTTGCCCCTCAAGAAACAATTGGACTGGACGATATCATTCATCTGAAGTAGAGTCCATTGTCTCTCAGGCCTTGATGAATTAATTATATAGCATAATAACATAATACATGTAATATATTTGCTACAAACATTTTGATTATATTGTCTTATTCACATAAGATGGCAGAACGGAGTATGGTAACTTTTAGTTATCATACGAATGATTGAGATTCTACTCTTTTTCGGACCATCACAGTATTTATAGTATAGTTTTTCGTAGATCATAATATATTTAATATACGTGTAATTGTTTTCATAGACCAGCCCACCATATATTTCATATACATGTAGTGTCAATTTCTTGATTTTTTATCAGAGGTAAATCAGTATTGCTATCCAGCTAACAATTTCATATTTACTGAGATCATTTTATCAGTCTGGTGTGTTATATATATATAGTTATTTAATGATATTTAATAACATTAGTTTTATTGTCAATTGCAGGGCTGGATACTTTCAAGGACAACCCGGAGGCTGCAAGTGACTACATAAAGCCATTGTTGAACTTTGCATCTAAATATATTCCAAAACATCTTCACAAGGAAACTTTACTGTTTATATTAGCAACAGCTGGCATGCGAATGATTCCTGAAAAGTCAGTTCATATCATTGATAATTACTTTTCTGAGCTCTATATCTCTTTAAATGATTATCAAGAATTAATTATTAATTTTAATTATTCTAATAATTAATAATTATTAATATTTAATATTAATTATTATTAATTCTATAGCAGTTTTGAGTTAACCTGTTGCATTGCCAAATGGCTGGATGCTGTTGATTAAAATTCAAAAAAATACTGTGTTGTCGTGATCTAGACATTATCACTCCTGTTTTCTTCGAAACAAGTAGAGAATCAGATACATATATGAGTCCAACTTTTACTGGATAGTTAGATTTTCTAGGCTGCAGTCATAAGTATAGACCCACCATAAACTCATTTATGATATGATAATGTTTCTTTCCTTTGTGGAAATGAACACATATGTCTTCCTTTCACAGAGTTGCGAGCAAACATACATAGTTTTTTCTCTCATTTGATACCAACAGGCTTTGTCATTTTTACAATTGCTCAGCATCAGGCATTCAGACCTTTGATTTAATATAATCAATACCACAAATCAAAAAAAATGTTTTCATTTAAGTGAGGTTTTACATTCCACAAAAAATATTTTGACTTATATTAACTATTACCCTTCTTTATACCTTTATGGTAAGCTCTTTTGTTGTAAAAGGCTAGTCTATTATGCTTTATGGGGACAAAAGGATCAACATTTCTTGTGCCAATAAATGGTGAAGGTACAATTATTATATACTGTAGATTTATAGATATTCAAACCTTTTATTCATTATTGGAATAAAAATTATCAGATGCAGTGTTGGAATTTGGAATATAAATGTTTTGGAATTTATATTTATATGACTTCACCAGAAAAGGTTCTATTTGATTGGTAAAATGATTGTAAAACAAGCAAAGATGTTATAAAGACTTACAATAATAAGCTGTATATATTTTTTTATTTCAGGTCCCAGAAATTAATTTTTGATAATTTGATAACAGATTTACGACAAGATTTTGATTTTGTGATATCGGAGAGTAATTTTGAGGTGATCAGTGGTAAACTGGAGGGTGTATATGCTTGGATAGCAGTCAATTATGTCCTGAAGAAATTTGACCATGGGGAAGAAGGTGAGATTGCTGTTTATATCTCCAGATTGATGTCTTGCAACCTATTTTATAAATTAGCCTTGCCAGGAAATTCCATATACACAGTAATAGAGATTATTATATTTCTGTACAGGACTTCTATAGAGGGTGTATATGTATATGAGCTTGTAGCTGAATCCTTTTTCTCTCCTGTATAACAACTCCCTATGTGGGAAGAATTATTAGGTATAATGTATCCCCTATTAATGGCCTGTTTAATGGTCTGTATATGTAGAGTCATAAAGAAAATTGTAGTTTTCTTCCCCTTGATATCAAAGATCATGGAGGTGAAGGGCTATATAGATTTTGGTACATCTGTTTTTTCCAATTGTGTGTTTGTTTGATTGCAATGTTCCATCATCTTGAGTTTCTTCTCTGTATTTTTTATCAATGAGTTTGATTTTGGCAAACGTTCAGCAATGAGATGATACTTTCCAGAGTTGCTGGACTTTAAAATCTTTATGAATGGTTTAAAACTTGAGGATTATAGTTTTTATCAAACAATACATGTCTTATAAGCACCTATGATATCATTTTTTTATTGAAGAAAGAGTGTGAAAAATGTTCTATTACAGAAATATACATGTGCTTTTCAGATCATCCCTTGGTTGCTGTGGAAATGCCTGAGGGTGAAAATGAAAATAGAACTCACGTCAGACGGAGGACTGTTGGTATGATAGATATGGGAGGTGGATCAATGCAGATAGCTTTTGAGATTACATCAAAGGTATTCATATGAAAAATCTTCAATGATAATATTCTTGCTAAATTATAACGATATCCTGTTTAAAGATATTTCATAAAAACTGAAACTATGTAATTACTAAAAACGTTTGTAAGAAAACTATTTGCCACCTAATCAATATATAGTGGCAAACAGTTTTTAGTGGTGGAGGAGAGAACCTGGTTACATTGTACCTGAGAAAGATCACCCGCCTTCTGCAAGTACTAGAACTAGAAATCTTTCTCACAAAATCAGCTTAAGCTGCAGTGTGACTCAAACCATGCTGACTAGAGGTGAGAGATTTCATAGTTCAATTGTGATGCTCTAATCAATTGCCCACAGAGGCCCCCAATCAGTATAGAAACAAGTGCAACTTTAGTAACACTCTATAGAAGATGACAGCAATTATCATGAGATGCAATGTGACTCATTGGTTACATTCTCTTCCATAATTTTCCCTGGCACAAAAATTGTCACAACAAAATAGGAAATGATGCCAAAGTAAATATCAGATGCATCATAGTGGACACAAGATAGACAATGACCCTCATTTTCAATTGAGAGGGGGTCAGTTGAACCTCTGTATTAGAATTTTAAAGAGAACCCTGTGACTTATATTCAGAAAAAAGTTGCTAATTTCTTCTTACACACAAACTTTTACTACCGTATACTTTTTCGTAGGGCAATGTACGTAAATTGCCTCCTACTCCAAAATTTAATGAAAGAGCTGGTTAAGATCTTGCTGACGGAACATGAGAAGCACCACAATTTAACTATGATGTCTTTCTGTTGAAAACATTGCTCCAATCTCTCTGATTTCTGTATTGTTATCTTATGTCTCGCAAAGAAATGTTCTTTCACCCGGGATATATTGCAATGTAACCAGGTATAGGTCAAGTGCCACATAGTTTTGAAATGCAGTGAGGGTTCTTTAATTTGCTATACCTGCATTGACATAGCACCTCAGATTTAAGTCTTATCCATAAAATCGTAGGTATAACTTATTATCAGGAATCAAACCATCCACTTCCGCATTAAATGTTCCACCACGAAACTTTTGCAAGTAATTTCTTTTTGCTACAGAACCCTAATCCTGTAAATGTCGAATATTTCCTGTGCATGCTATTTATATTGGATTGAAGACAGAGTTTTCTCTGCACTCTTTAAACAGAGGCCTGTGCCTTTGGAATTGGAAATTTGTGATGTTTTCATCAAAGTGGGAAAAATCTAAAAGCCTTAATGTAATAATTCTGATGTTTTGGTGTTAAATTTATTGAAATTTACAAAGCTAGCTTTGTATCTTATTATTTGCAGATGAAAAATTCAACTACCCCGGTACATGTTTGATTTTTTCCTTTTTTATATTTTGAATTCATTTATACAGAAGATACTCATTTTCTCATCAAGATAAAACAAATTAGGAATATTTTGGCCTGAGATTGGGTAAAATGTTAATTTTGCCATTTGGAATGAGTCCTTATACTGCACCTGCACAGACCCTAAAAAAAACCTGTAAGAATTGTGATCAAACAGTGATTTCTTATTTTACAGTTTAACAACATTCCGAAACCTTTAATAGCAGAGTTTAATCTTGGGTGTCAGAACTCGGATCTGGATCACACGTATCGTGTATATGTCACCACATTCCTAGGGTTTGGAGCAAACGAGGCAAGAGAAAGATATGAAGCTATGTTGATTTCATCTAAAGTAAACAATTCTGTCCAAATGAAGAATGAATCTATGACAAGGTATCACATTATGTACTAAACTTAAAGCAACTTTCCAGACCTTTTTATATATTTTTTTTTAATTTTTTGTCAGAAATTGAAAATTAGAGGGCATTTTGTTTTTGTTTGAATATGGTCATAAAATCTCCATGTATGGCTAAGGTTCCAGGAGCATATTATTTCTGAGACATATCTTGTTTTATAACAGTTGTGTAGTTTCTTAGTAAGACAGTACAATGACTTATCATTATATTTCTGTAGAATGTAATCTTTTTAAGAGAGAATTTATACTAAAGCTGAGCTTGGAAGATAAAAAGCTTTTGAACTTTGAATAATAAAATATTGTGTTGAAAAAATTGAAACATTCCCACTTCATCTCCCCACACAGCAGACATAGTTGTAATTGATTCACTGGAAAACAAGTCCCATAATAGGTAAAAAAAGATGTTTATTTTTGTCAAGATGTACAGGTAAGTCTAAGAGCCTGTGAGTTTTACTCAGCCATTGGGACTTCACATGTTTTGCGTTGCAAGTACACATATACATTGACAACCAATATAACTAATCCATCTTTTATACCTGTTTTGGGACTTGATTCTTCGGTCTAGGGAGATGAAGTGGGAATGTTTCAAAATATTTTTTTCCAACACACATTTTTTTTATTTTTATTAAAATTCAATAGCTTCTTTTTTTCCTAGTTAAGTTTTAAAATAGTTCTGTACAAATGTTTTGTTATCATATCATTAATGACGTTTGTCAATGTATGAGGAAAATAATTTATAAAACTTACAATTTGAATCTATTTAAAGAGTTTTGGTCAATATGAATATGAGTTCTAATGAGAGAGTACATTACAAATTCTTTGGAAAATACTGCACTATTGTCTTGGGATAAAGGCTATAATTGTAAAGCTTTTCTTTGTATAAATAAATATTTTTATAGCCTTTTTAATTTCACACACACATACACACACACACACACACACACACACACACACACACACACACACACATACATATATATATATATATATATATATATATATATATATATATATATATCAAAAAATAGTCAAGAATACTCAAAAAAACACGAGCACACATATTTATTAAAACAACAACCAAAAAGACAATACTATTTGTTTATTTTTGTCGAGATAGAAACTCACAACAGTCAGGTAAGTCTAAGAGCCCTGTGAGTTTTACTCAGCCATTACCAAGCCCTGGGACTTTACTACGTTTTTCGTTGCAAGTACACATAAACACGACAAACATATGATACATATAAGAATTACAAATACACAACATTACGAAACAAATAGACTAACAAACCAATATAACTAATCCATCTTTTATACCTGTTTTGGGACTTCCGCAACACACCAAAGGATTCTTCAAACAAATAAGTCTGTCTCCAAGGGAGATGATGTGGGAATGTTTCAAAGAATATTTTTTCCAAATAACACACACATTTTTTTTAACCCAAAAAGCTTTTTATTAAAATTCAATAGCTTCTTTTTTTCCTAGTTAAGTTTTTAAAATAGTTCTGTACCAAACTGGTTTTGAAAAATTATCAACTAATACGAAATCAAACACCAACAATTACATATCATTAATGAGTCGTTGTCAATGTATGACAAAATACCGGAAAAATAATTTATAAAACAAAAAGTATTTAATTAACATAAACCTAGAACTTTGCTACCATCCTATAAAAAATCTAATTAGCAATCAAAGGAAAATTGATATTTAAAGAGTTTTGGTCAATATGACATACAAAACCTAATAATAAACCCACCACTAAAATACACTAAAAAAAATAAGACAACAGAAATGTGTTATATATATATATATATATATATATATATATATATATACAAAATTATACTAGTATATAAATATACTCTATTATATATATATATATATATATATACTGTTTTTGTTTAGGGACCAAAAAATTGTGATTGAAGATCCGTGTCTACCTGTTGGTCTGATATTCGAGTCTGAGAATGAAGGACAGTCACTTGTTTTTCATGGATCAGGGAATTACACAGCGTGTCAGAATGCTGTTACACCACTGCTTCATTTAAACAGTGAGTGTAAACATGAACCATGTTCAATGGAGGGAATTCACCAACCAGAAATATCCTTAACAAAAAACGAATTTTATGGATTCTCAGAATTCTGGTACACCATGCAAGATGTGTTCAGGATTGGTGGTTCATACAGCAGTAAAAATTTTGATGACAAAGCAAGTGTAAGTTTGTTGATATAAATATATTTTGTTTTGTTTATATTTTGTGTTTTATTATTGTTTTGGATAAGAACTTTTCATTTGTATGGAGAAGTTTTAAGTGAAGTGCCATAAATTTTGAGGATTGAGACTTTTTGGTTGTACATATATTAATTAGAGCACATGCCAAAGAAATATTTGTAAGAACCAGACATATCCAGAGCTGCCAACTACTCCGATTTTGGCGGAGTTACTCCAAATTTTTAACCATAAATCCGCTCTCTGATTTTTATTAGATTTTCTCCGATTTTTTGTTTTATCCGGGTCAAAATTTTTATAAGGCGAAATTTCTATCGACACCGGCTGTATATGTTTAGTGTACCTGAACACGTGCCCATACGGAAAAATTCTACTGGCGTAAACACACCTTACATCGTTTTAAGTATTCGGAACATGCTGGGGTCTTCATATTGCTAATCGCAAAGGTAAGAGAATATCGAGAGGAACTTTATTGAAAGCTAAATGGCATCCAATGTGCCGGATCCAAGTACTCCGCTGAAGAAAAAAAAGGAAAATCATGGCCCACCGGCAAAAATTCTTGCCAGAATACTCAACAATTTATCCATGTGTGAAGCAGTCAAGACTTGACGACATGCACGGTTATTGCACTTTGTGCAATGTTGACATAACCGTGTCGCATTGAGTACTATCAGATATTAAACGACATCTGGCCTAAAAAAAACATGTGGAATTGGCAAACGTGATTTCAAGTCAAAGCAGAATATCCACCTTATTCAGGGCAAACGTAGAAAACAATTTGCCATTGTCAGTATCAGACACGGCAGGGAGGTTATTTAGGAACATGTTTCCCGATTCAACCATCGCAAAAATATATGGTTGTGCAAGGACAAAAACCACAGCTATAGTGCGATGCTTAAAGGCACTTTTGAAGGAGGCCAAAAAGGCAAGATATCAAATGTTGAAATCATAGACAGTAAGACTGCTAGTACAGCTGTGAGTGTTCAGTTTCAATAAAGTATTGTTGCTGTATTAAATTTGAATTGTTTCTTTGAAAAAAAATTGTTTACTTGTTGCATATATAAATATGCTAAAATTGCACATTTTTTTTAAAAATCATACTGATATTGCAACTACATTTGATAGACATTTTATGGAAAATATGCTGTTAAAATGCATCTATTACCTTCCTAAAATCAAAAAAATTTCCCTCCCGGGAGGGCGCTCAGCCGCCCCCTCCCAGACCCACCCCCGCTTCTGGCATCATACTCCGTTTTCAGATTTTCAAATGTTGGCAGCTCTGCATATCAACAAATGGCATGAAAATATCTATACTATTGCCTCTTTTTCTTTTCTATCAAGAAACATATAAAGTCATGATAAAAAATGCTTCACAGCTCAGGAATGGTTTTTCATCAGTTTGCACAAAACAAACTTAATCTAGATCAAATGCATGCTCATTTTAATATATTAATAACCTTACTTAAATCTTTAACAGGAATTCTGCAGTACCGATTGGATGACTCTACTGGGCTGGTATAGAAAAAAGTTATTTCCTAAAGCAGATAAAAACAGATTTAGGTAAGTATTGATATGTTACACAAATGTTATCAGTGAATAATAATATATCATTGAGTGTGAAGCCTTACACTATTTCTAAATTATTACTCATGGGATTACCAATTTCAGGAGTCATCACCCCTTGAGGTGATCCCCCCCATGTAGTTCTATATCTGTATGTGTTGGCCATACTAGCTATTCAGACTTCCTGGAGTCATATTTCATAATCAATACAAGTAATCCTGTCATAATATTTCATTTTTATGCTCCCTGGCCTGGAGGATCCATCGGGGCATCTAGTGTTTGGTTCGTCCATTCCCCCCCACACACACACACACATACACACACACACACCGAGGATGGGTAGACATATTGGTTTTGCCATGATTGCCATTGTCTTTCCATCACAAAATCTTGTCCGATATTATAATTGGTCTGGCGTTAAAATGTTAATATTTTGGGTCGGTGTCTATATAATTTTCTGTCAGCCCACATAAGATTTGGTTCGGGCAGATAATATGTCCGGCTGGACCGAAAATGTAAACATTTTTAATCCGGGTAAAATTTCAAAACAAGAGAAATATTATTCATCATAGACCTATATTATAACTGTTGTATTCTACAGAAGTACTGAAAGTTTTCAAAATCATAAATTATACCAAGCCTAATTTCTATACAAATTTTTCAGTTGTTTACTTCATGAATCTGTCCATATATTTCTTACAGGTTGCAGTGTTTTAAAGCAGCTTGGATGTCTTCAGTTCTACACAAGGGATTAAACTTTCCAAAGTCATATAAATTATTTCATTCAGTACAGCTTATAAACAATAAAGAGGTTCAGTGGACATTAGGTGCACTTATACACAGAACTCGTTATCTTCCTCTCAGGTAAGTTACAGGTAATACTAGGTGAAAAGTCATATAAAAAGAAGTCTTAAGTTTTGTGATGGTAAACCAAATGATAAAATATTTATTTAAAAGATTGTTTAAATAAATTTTTTCTTTTAAATTGTTTGGATTTTGATAAGCATACATTATATTTGTACAAATTTGATAAGAAAATGATAAAAGACTAATTTATGTTCTGCTTATTTTAAGTATATGAAATAATGATAAATGTTTTCCTCAAGATTTGAAGTATATTGCAAAAGTTGGACATGTAGAATCTATATATGTTTATTTGTTTGCTGTTATGCTATGTTATGTTAAACTTTAAGGTTAAAAATATCTGCTTGAATCTCGTACATTGCATAGAAATTCTGAAGAGAGTTTTGTCATTTTAAAAAATAATAATAATAAAGATTTATTAATCAGTGTATTTTCCTTTTTTTTTTCCAGAGAGGTGAAAAGTTTTGAATCTCAATCATACAGACCACCCTGGAGACATAAAACAGCTTTTATGGATAATCAATACATCATTATTTTATGTTTCATTGTTGTTTTTACCGCCATCTTGTTGTACATGAAGCGATTACGACTATGTCCAAGAAGGTCAGATATGACTCGTGTACCGTCAATGTCATACTTCATGGTGGACGCAGATGATACAGAACAAGGATCAATTCTTCTGAAAAATTATCCTTAGGCAAACCCCTTCTCTCTCTCTCTCTCTCTCTCTCTCTCTCTCTCTCTCTCTCTCTCTCTCTCTCTCTCTCTCTCTCTCTGTCTGTTTCTCTCTCTCTCTCTGTCTGTTTTTCTCTCTCTCTCTCTCTCTCTCTCTCTCTCTCTCTTTCTTCATAAGTACATGTGTATATTTCCTGTCTTGTAACAAACAGAACCAGTGTCCTTAGCTTTGAAACCATCATAAAAACTTAGATAAAGGAACTGCATTTAACCCTGATTAGAAATATAATTTTTATCATTGTCATAAAAACAGGAAGTCTTTTCTTTTTTGGTATTGTTTGTTTTTGGTATTGTTGTTTTTATTGTCATCATTGTAATTATTTTGTAAGTTTCTAAGTTAGTCTGTCTGAAGATAAATGTCAAGACAGCAAAAATTCCAACATTTTCAAATTGCACAAAAAGTATGCAGAAAAAAAAAACATTGTGAGGAAAATTTGTCAAATTATTGAGATAGAAAATATGTTTAGATCTTCAATAAATGATCAGAATTATTATACATGGAAATAAGCGTAATTTTAAGAGACTACCATACTGTCATTTAGTTTTGGGAACTGAACAAGTAAAGTCTTATATTCAGGTAATATGCAATGCCCTATATAATGATATTAATGTATATCCTTTTAGACTGTTTCCGACTTTAATACATCATTTTTTTAATCAGTGTCGTTACAACTTGGCAAAAGTTAACTGTTTCATCCTACACCGGTAAATCGTTGGCTGACTGTGACATCACTGATCATACAACCTTGGCATTTGTAAACACGTGTGATTTCATATTTGAAGTATTTGTAAAACATTTGTTATCGTTTTTTCATCATTGGGTAACAGTAAAGTACTGTCCCTTGTCGTCAGAAAAGTTATTTTTAGCATAGCGGTTTCTGATAATAGTTTCCCCAGGACTTCCCTGATGCCACAGGACAATATTTTACTGTTTTCCCACAAACCCATGAAATAACTATGTCTCAAGTCTTATTTGTTTGATGTTGTTATTGTTTCAAAGTTTTTATCTGATTTCTGTGTAAAAATGTGTAAAGAGAAAATTATGTATAAACAGAAGCTGTCTACAATATGAACATTTGATATGTTGAATGGTATCTAACTTTAGCTGGATATTTTCTTTTTAATCTTTACCAAGTAGTCTGTGTTGTGCTCAATGCATATCTAATGTACCTGTATCCATTGTGATATTTCTGTTATATGTGCCAAATTGCCAACAGAAAGTTATAATCCATAAGTAAGTAACCAGATCAATTATCCCACAAGAATGAATTTTGTGTTTTGAGAATGTAAAGATATATCAGGAATGTTAAACGTACAGCTCTAATAGAACAGTCAGAGAGCATACAGATTTGAATACATTAGCTCATTTCATCAAGAGAATTCCATCTCCAGATCTCTTAGTAAGAAATACATTTCAATCAAATATCAACTTTGACATCTGTGTTTACTATCAGTTGAAGCATCATTGTATGTTTGTGGTTTAAGTTTCTCCAAATACAAAATGATTGAAACAGAAGGTCAGGGACCCTTCTACCATATTATCTGTCAAAACAAACAAATAATCCTTAGTAGAGCCCAACCTTTGTTATTCTACCTTAATTATATAAACAGGGTGTAAAGAAATCCAAAAAAAAAAAGAAATTTTTCTCTTGAACCTTACATCATTTGTTTATTCCCCATATCTATGCCTGATTGCTACTGCTGAAGGCATTTTTTTCTATTTTCCCTAATGCCCTTACCTACTCTATAGATTTTTAATATTTTTATCATACATGCCATAAACAGATGCCCCTTCAGGATTATTTCCCTCAATACAAACATAACCGTGAATTCCTTTATAAGTTATTAGTAGATATTTAGTGACTGTTGATTAGGTCACAAGTTCAAAGCACTTCTGGAAGAAAATTAATTTATAAAGCTTTGATATTCCCAATATATCCATATCCAAAAGATAAATAAATAAAAAAAAAAAAAAATGACAGTCCCAAATGTCATGAAGGTATGACACAATCGTGTTGTTATAGCATACAGTCAAACTGGCATTAAAGGCCATTAAAACATACTGGTAAACTTTTGTTAGTTTTTTTTTTTAATAATGAATAAACCTCTTTACAAAGGCCACCTGTCTTTAACAGCTCCTTTTGCTTGATCTCTTGAGTGGTTTTTACAGACTAGTTTGACTGTATCCATCGTTTTCTTTGTACTTACAAATATTCTACTTTGAAAGAAGTATTTTTTCTGAAATCCCGTATTAGTAAATGTATTTACTTTTTCCACCGAAAAATCGTACCTCACAAATAACTTAATATTTTGTCAGTGATTTGAAAATTCATACGAGTGAAAATTAAAGGAGATTTGTTTATGTTTGGTTGAAATTGCTGGCATGAATTATATTGAAATTCATATCAAGCTTTTTAAGCTTCTTGATCGAAAGATAATGGAGGGGGCTGTTAGGTTTTGTCATTTGTCTTTCTGTTCACAGCACTTAGATTCTCATTAAATTGAAACCAATAGAATCAAAGATGAGTAAATATAGTCAACACTAGTCAATATTTCCAACAGTTATCGTGCTGAAGAATTTTTCAAATATGGCTGATTCCAGTGGTAATTTGAACATGTCTTTAAAAAACATTTTTAAGGAATCATTACTTGGATTACCCCAGAGATGTCGAATCCATAAATTAGCAGATGATAGTCCTTGCTGTGGAATTCCTGTCATTCAATTTTAGCTCCAGGTTCCTGAATCTTATTCTAAAGTTCATTCGTGAATGTCTCCAAGCAATTCTTCAATTTGCCCTTTGAGGTCGGATAGATCTTTCTGGAATTCACAAAGTTTTACATAAAATTTGGGGGGGGGGCCCCCCCCCCCCCCCCCCCCCCCCCCCCCCCCCCCCCCCTTCCTCTAATTTCTTCTGATTTTACCATCCTTAATTTGTGTTTGTGTTTATACATCGTTCTAATTCTAAAATTAGATGCTTCATTTCTTTATTAGAGACATCTTCTCCTTCGCCATGTTCTCTACACCTTCGCCATGTTCTCACTGTTTTCCTACCTATACTTACTTGAATTGTCATTGTAATCCACCATTTAATCATGAGAGGATTAGAGGCCAACTTTTATATTTTATAGAGTATACATATCATACTATGTGACAATTTGTCAAATTTAAAAGTTTAAAATTTTGTTTGTAAAAAAGCCTTGTTAACATACCTGTAAATAGATGTATAAATATTCTGAATGAAATATTTTATGTTTCAGTAAAAAAAGTCGTAAAAGAATGTTTTTCAAAGTAAATTAGATTAAGTACAAACAAAAGTCATGATTTTGCATTAATTACTGACCTCATGGACGGATGAATTGAATCTTATCAAAATCTAGATCCACCTAAATCTTTGTTTGCCATCAAATACAGCAAAAAAATGTACAGTGTAATCCTGATATTGTGAAAATGGATGAGTCGAAACTCCAGTCATCTCAAAGTCAAGCAGCTCAGTTTGTTTTTCACTTTACTATTACTTCTACTCCAGATATCTCAAAGTTTTATCTGCAAGTATCGTCTATATCAGAATAAATTTGCAGTTTGTACATGTGTATCAATATATTATATAGAAAAAACTCTGGTTATCTCAAAATTAACTGCTCTGGTCAAAGAATGTATAAAAAAAAATTCCGTGTATTTATGGGTTTATATACTGGTAAGTATAAGAATATATTTAAGCTTTAAAAGAAAGTGAAAAGAAAATCAGTGATTAGAGAGATTACATATCACTTGCTATCAAGCCGTATTCATTGCCTGATAAGGATTGAAAAAATATGTTGATTGAAGATGTCTTGTATCTCAAATTCCAGATATCTTCCTATGAATTCCCAGATAAAAAGATTCCACAATATTGTTTCATAGTACATTATAAGTGTTTTTATTTACACGTGTTTATTACTTTGATTGGGCTGGGCAATACCTGTATGTTATTTTAAAACTGCTCATCTCTCCATTATCATCATGTTATTATACTTGTTTGTAATTCATTACCTCAATTGTATTGCCTTCTCCAAAATGACCATTGGTCATGTAATTAACTTGACATTTTATTTTATGTTATGATAGAAACATTATATTAAAATGACTTTAGAAAAGTTGTGCAGTTTAATAGGTCATTTTTGTAGAGTATATAATGTCGTCTATTTTAGGGTTGTGCTGGGAAGATTACTGGGCAAAATCAATAAAAATGTCATTTATTATTTTTTTATCAGAAAATGTATCTATTAACTCAAATAATATCATTCATTGCATTGTTTTAAAAATTGCATCCCCAGTTACGATTGCAATACATGATGTTCATCATCATCATCATAACCATCATCGTTGTTGTCATTGTCATTATCTTTTAATCCATTAACACATTCTAGACCTGATTATCCACATCAGAAACTTTACAATATGCACTCACTAGCTAAATACAAGTTTCAGAATGGTCATAGTTAATTCAGCTTTCTGAAGACTAAATGTTTTTGTCTCCTGATCCAAAGGCTCATGGTGACATAGTAGTTTATGTCTCGGCCATTCCCATGATTTTATGATGAGCAAAATAGGCATACATGTGTGTTACATTTTATGGTTATCATTTATATATATGTATTTATATCAAAAACACGTAAACATGAGTTTGTTTATTTGTTTTGTTGTTATATCTACAATGTCTTTCAGACATCAATATTTTTATGTCTTTAATCCATGAATAAAAAGAATTTCCAAAAAGGGAAACATGTTTTGTTTTATCATAAGTGTGAACTTTCAATTGTTTTTAAGCAAGGAACAAGTAGTCTGGAAATTTGAACCCAGTCCTGTTGCTTTTCATGACCAAAACCCACCTTGTCTAACTCCTGGGCCTGGCTCCAAAAAAAACCTGAAGAATATACTCAAATATGTGAATAAACTCAACCTGGCTGCCTTAGCCAATAATATTTCAGGATTAGCCAAAGTTGACAAATTTTGTTAAGACGTTTAGTTTTAAGGTGCCAGGCTCTGGTTCTTCATCATCTCCCTTTTTAGGTCACCTGAGCCAAAGGCTCTTGGTGACCTGTTGCGAATGTCTTTTGTCTGTAGTCATGCATTATTAAGATTTATGCATGTTCCACTTCTTCTCAAGAACCAGGGGCCAATTTTAACCAAACTTTGCATAAAGCATCTCCATGTGAAGCCGCATTAATTTTGCGAATGAAAAGTGGCTAGGACCCATAGGGGCCCTAAAAGGGTCCAAAAAGGACCAAAACTTGGTACATGTTTAAAAATCTTCTCATGAACCAATGATCAGATTACTTTTAAATTGTTTATGTATGATTGTTAAGTCAATACCGTATTTGCAAAAGAAAATGAAATCTGTTTATAAATGAGCCACTAGGGGTGCTTCAGTAACATAGGGTACAATTGTATTACAAATTGTTTAATAACTCAAAACTGATCGACTTTTTGTATACCAATATATAAGAGAAAGTTGTTAGGAATGATTTAAGGATAATTTTTTTTGGTTTTGTTTTTTTTGTTAAATTTTAGACATTTTGGACTACTTCTCCAGAACCATTGGGCTAATTTGAACCAAACTTGACAGGAAATATAACCCATGTGAAGCCACATAAAGTTTGTGGATGAAAAGGGGTAGTTCCCCCTTTTATGTGGATTATTCATGTCGATAAACGACCCACTAGGAGGTGCTTGAATATAATAGGGTACAGTTGTATGTACATATCTTAATACTTCAAAACTGATTTTTTTTGTATATACACACACATACATATATATATGAGAAATTATCTAACTAAAGGATCATTTTGACAATTTCATGGTCATAGGATCAAATGTCAAGGTCACAGGCACCTATGTAAACAGAAAATACATGTATTATGTTTTCATTAAATTTTTTGACATTTTGTAGACTAATTTTTAACAAACTTGACTCGAAATTTTCTCAGGTGACCATTAAGGCCCATTGGGCCTCTTGTTGTATCTCAGAGATCTAGGGACATTTTTGTTTGTTTATTTGCATCAATCAGATAAATTGAATTTTTATTTCCCCAAATTTTAACCAAATTTACTGTGTTACGTTATATCAATAAGATCAATAGATAATGACCGTCATTCAGCATTATTGGATTTTAAAGTCTACACGAATACATGTACATCTTGTTATCACCGGCATTTTGTGATATCTCCAAATGAGTGAAAGATTCTTGAGTGGGATGGTAAATAACAACAACTCCCCTGGAAATAATGTTTCTGAAATACATGTACATCTTGTTATCACCGGCATTTTGTGATATCTCCAAATGAGTGAAAGATTCTTGAGTGGGATAGTAAATAACAACAACTCCCCTGGAAATAATGTTTCTGAAATACATGTACATCTTGTTATCACCGGCATTTTGTGATATCTCCAAATGAGTGAAAGATTCTTGAGTGGGATAGTAAATAACAACAACTCCCCTGGAAATAATGTTTCTGAAATACATGTACATCTTGTTATTATCACAACGGGTGTTCGTGTCGGTATGTGCCGATGAGTTGTGTCGTTGATGTTAATGTTGTCGCTGGAGCCGTATCCGCTGTTGTGCCGTAACGAGCGGGGTGAGGGAATGTTGGCGAGAGAGAAGAGACGATGAGTGTGGCGCTGTGGGCCGTAAAGTAATGTGGCGCTGTGGGCCGTAAAGTAGATATAGATGCCGTATTCCCTATGGTCTACCAAAATACAACTCCAGGAAGAACACTGTATAAGTTGATCCGAATTTATTGTAAGCCGCAACGATGAACAATATAATATCACAACATATAATAATATAATTGTAAAAAGTCCGAAATAGTAAATGGTAAAATAGTAAGTCCAAAATATAATGCACGTTGGATCACTGACCAGTGATTATACGTGGTCTCCAAACAAAGTATCGTCCGAGTCGGTGCTATCAGTATAGTGTCTGATTTCCGAACTAACGAGTTGCAATTTTACATTGGTATTTAAGACAATTTGGACAATGGTTTGAGGATAAGTAAAAAGGTTGACATGTGTCAACAGGTGTTACAATAATTATCAAGTAAATACAAAAATGACTCTAAAGTGGATGTACACAAAGAAATGAAATTGAGTTAATTATATACTTAATTACTGAATATACATATTTATGACCTGAAGTGCCTAACGCTTAATCTGTGTCCATTTGTTGTAATTAAATCTAATTGTTACTACAATCACAAAAGTCTGCAAGGTGAAAAGTATAATCCTAAACAAGCTGTCCATTTGATGTAATTAAATCCATTGTATTACTAGAGTCACAGTCTGCGCACAGGTGAATAATTAGTGTAAACAATCTGTCAATCTTCATGAAAGTTTTTTGTAGAAAATAAACACAATTTTGAATTTAAAAGTCCAGAAATGATTCAAATTGTCCGAATTTAACTTGGTGATAATTTCCCTCCGCTCCGGGGAAAACACGTCCTCGTGTTTTGAATGTGTTAGCGATAAAAATTTCTGTCGCGTCGGTTGTTTTGTCTCTGCTGTCGGTAAGGCGGTCTTGAATTCAAAGCATACTGTAGATTCTCTATTTCCTGTCGCTGGTCTGACATAATGTTTTCGAGATCCTGATTCCTAACTTCTAGTGTGTCAATTTTGTAGTTTAGTTGCTCAATTTTTGAATTTCTATCGCGTACACTGTCACCGAGTTCAAGTAAACTATTTAGAGCGTAATCATGGGATTTTGTTGTTGTTTCCAGATCCGCTTGAAGTTTGGTTATTTTCACTTTCATGTTTTCCGATTCTGTAATGATATCCTTTGTTTCAGCTTCAAATTGATTGTGAATATTCGCGCAATTTGTTTGTGACGTTTCAAGCTGATGTCTGGTAGAGCACAATTCACTTTCTGTCGTTTGAAGTTTTGAAGTCAGAGTTTGAATTTCAATTTGAGCATTCCTAAGAATTTGCTTGGTCCTAGATAATTCCATTTTGATAGTTTTTGAATGGTCCATAAATTTGATGAGAGCCGTGTATTTGGTGTTGTAAAATGGAAGTTCGCGTAAAGTCTGTTTTCTTTCCAAATAATCCTGTATTCTGTTTCTATCACGGTCCTGGTTTGATTTAGATTTCCGTTTCACATGAATCACAAGATTTTGCAAGGTGACCAGGCAGATGACACTTGTAACACGTTTTGTTGAAATGACGTTGATCACCATTAGTCCTTGGTTGTGAATACGCGTTAGTCCTTGGTTGTGAATATGTCCATGTTGATCGGTAGTAATAGTCCATCGTTGGGTTGTTGCGTTGGGGAAACTCGCTTCTGTTGAGTGATTGGTACTGGATCAAGTCACTACAAAATATATGCAATGACCCCGGGTGTTGTTTTACCCTTAGGATTCATCCACCATTTATCACAACGGGGTTCGTGTCGGTATGTGCCGATGAGTTGTGTCGTTGATGTTAATGTTGTCGCTGGAGCCGTATCCGCTGTTGTGCCGTAACGAGCGGGGTGAGGGAATGTTGGCGAGAGAGAAGAGACGATGAGTGTGGCGCTGTGGGCCGTAAAGTAATGTGGCGCTGTGGGCCGTAAAGTAGATATAGATGCCGTATTCCCTATGGTCTACCAAAATACAACTCCAGGAAGAACACTGTATAAGTTGATCCGAATTTATTGTAAGCCGCAACGATGAACAATATAATATCACAACATATAATAATATAATTGTAAAAAGTCCGAAATAGTAAATGGTAAAATAGTAAGTCCAAAATATAATGCACGTTGGATCACTGACCAGTGATTATACGTGGTCTCCAAACAAAGTATCGTCCGAGTCGGTGCTATCAGTATAGTGTCTGATTTCCGAACTAACGAGTTGCAATTTTACATTGGTATTTAAGACAATTTGGACAATGGTTTGAGGATAAGTAAAAAGGTTGACATGTGTCAACAGGTGTTACAATAATTATCAAGTAAATACAAAAATGACTCTAAAGTGGATGTACACAAAGAAATGAAATTGAGTTAATTATATACTTAATTACTGAATATACATATTTATGACCTGAAGTGCCTAACGCTTTAATCTGTGTCCATTTGTTGTAATTAAATCTAATTGTTACTACAATCACAAAGTCTGCAAGGTGAAAAGTATAATCCTAAACAAGCTGTCCATTTGATGTAATTAAATCCATTGTATTACTAGAGTCACAGTCTGCGCACAGGTGAATAATTAGTGTAAACAATCTGTCAATCTTCATGAAAGTTTTTTGTAGAAAATAAACACAATTTTGAATTTAAAAGTCCAGAAATGATTCAAATAAAATGTCCGAATTTAACTTGGTGATATTATCACCGGCATTTTGTGATATCTCCAAATGAGTGAAAGATTCTTGAGTGGGACGGTAAATAACAACAACTCCCCTGGAAATAATGTTTCTGAAATACATGTACATCTTGTTATCACCGGCATTTTGTGATATCCCCAAATGAGTGAAAGATTCTTGAGTGGGACGGTAAATAACAACAACTCCCCTGGAAATAATGTTTCTGAAATACATGTACATCTTGTTAGGCCTATATATGACAGGAAACAAGTGAACATCAGTTTATTAATGAACAGTTAAAGCAATTCCCTTCTTCACAATGGTAGTACCTACCAGCTGGTACCGAATCTTTTATCTGTAGTGATCCAAACATAAGACACCATACTTAAAAATATGCTAATCTCGGGTCTAGAAAAAAATGTCATAAAAACATTGGCCCGGTTAGGATAATATATATAATCAATTTTTCTATTTATTTCATATAAAACCACATTTTTCAAAAAATATTGTGAAGGCATTTCATATGGCATTTGAATAGAATTTTTACTGTTAAACAGAGAATGTTTCCAAGTTTCTTTAATTATTTTGTTGTAATCTTCTAATTTGTAATTTAAAAATATGAAATTTTAAACAAATTGTAAAAATTAGATATCACAATTTTACTGACACAAGGAAGGAATTTTCATCACAAAAATTATACTTTCTGTTTAAATTGATATTTTTTAATTTCGAAGTCAGAAAACTGAAATTAAAATACATAATAAAACTGTATTAAATTCTCTGTTTAACAGGGATAATCTTATTGAAATCCGATAAGAAATGGCTTCACAATAGTGTTTGGACAAAATATGGTTTTATATGAAATATAGTAAAATGATAATATCTATAAACTTTTGGTAAGTGGCTGTATATGTATAAACTATAACTTTGGCATAATGTGTATGATATTAACATACCGACAAAAATTAAGACCGGTACCTGGGAACTACGGAAGTATGGCAGCGACACGAGATAAATAAAAATTCCACATGTCCCTTCCATACTTCCGCAGGGAACTGACCCAATGCAATGAAAGTTCATTTACGTGTCACGTCTGTTGTGTGAAAAAAAAACGCCTGATATTTACTTCGTATGCCGAGCGCTTGGCGAAGGAACAATCACAACCGTTTTTAAAGTCTTCGGTATGACGCAGTACCAAGAATCTAACCCGGAACATTCCGCTTGTGAGTTGAACACTCTTACTACAGACATATGGAATAGGATACGTGTATTTTTCGATTCAGTTTGTAAACATAGTTTTAATCTACAAAATGGGATTAGACTTGGTTGATGTGCTCCTTTAACAGAAGCTTGCTTTTCAAGTTTTCAGGCATCAGACACCTTACCTAAGTTTCCCCACCCCATCCGATTTTAGTATCAATACTGATTCCAGTCATTTATAATACACTTGTCCTTCTTTGTCAAAATGATATAACTCATGTTTGTTATTTGACAAATGTACACGTTGACAATGAATGAATTTTAAATGTAGTCTTAATAGATTAAATTGATTGTCTGTCGACACTGTCATTTGTGTGTTTTAAATACATTTCAAAATATTAACAGACTTAGCGTATTCGAGACCTTTTCCTTTATTCACTGACAAAATAGTCTTTGAAGTACTCTTGTGTCCTTTTCGTTAAGTCCATGTTGCAACAAATGAAATAAATTTCGGAATGGCGTTATAAGGCAAAGGCGGAAATATGGAGGAATTTCACATACTATTCTTGTTTTGTTTGATTTTTGGAATATCCTCTGCGAGTACAATTACTGATAGCCATGGTAACATAGCGTATGACAACGGTACAATTGAGTGGGGACCAATTCCCAGTGGTTCATACAATTCTACCAATAATTATGATGACGGTGGCTTATCAATGCTTTATTCGTTCGTCAGGAGTTTTATCAACACGATTCAACCCAATCCGTTCCCTTTTGGTAAGTAGAGAGAGGAACGTATGTACGTTGTAAAGATATCGATTTATAAACAGGGTTCCTACGGGTCAGGGAAATTTTACAAACTGTTTTTTTTGGGGTTTTTTTTTTTTTTGGTTTTTTTTTTTTTTTTTTTTTTTGTTGGTTTTTTGTTTTTTTGTTTTTTGTTTTTGTCATGGGAAGTCGGAGAATTTGAGTCTGGGTCAGGGAAAGTCGGAGAGAAATCATATATTTTTTATCCTTGAAAAATGATGTTTTTCTGGGTTGAATTTCAAGTCAAATTTCACCAGGAAATGCACCAGAGGCCACCAAATGACTTACATAAACACAATATGTCAGGGAAAATGGTTATAAAGTCAGAAAAATGTAAGGGGAATCGGGAAATTTTGTTTTGTTTTAAATTTAGGAACCCTATATATATATAATGATCAAAAGTCTTCACACACAAGAAAATGGTGTGAAATTTACTAAGTATTTTGACACCAAGATATATTTGGAAGCGGTGAAATAAAAAAAATCATGTTGATCTAACCAATTTTTCTGACGAAAACATTTCATATAAGGTGAAACGGGATAGTATAAAACTAGCCCTTGTCTCTCTTTCTTAAACTTCCCATTTGTATGATATCTAATTAGGTCAGAATATTAATTTTATCTGGAGTAAAATACATTGTAACATTGCATGAGTTTAAGGTCCGTGCTTCCGGTGGAATCAAGCACTTGGCATAAGAAATAAAAATGATAAGGTCTATAGGTCTTGAGGTTCAAATTGTTAGCGCTGCGCCAACAGCTGTTACGCTGTATGACAAGGCTTTTAATGCAGAAACATGCACTGCCTTGCATTATATGTTCAATAGGTCTTATTAATTCAATGCACTCAGTCTACTTTTCATCAGAACTTTGAAATGGAAACCCTCAAATAGGGAGTCAAACATGTCCAGTACGACAGCACTGGATTCATTGTCATCAGAAGATATGGTTCCATGGGATTTCAAATGCATACATTGGCAATAAACACTAGTGTCAGATAGGGACTTAATGGTGGTTGATAACCTTGTGTCAACTTTGTGAATGGCAATTGGTAGCCAGAAAATAAATCGAAATATTTGATTTTTAAAACGAAATAAAACAGACGTACACTATATCATTTGACTTTCCCGTAATGTCCGAGCTGTCAGGAATGCGAATCAAATTCAGAGAGAGAGAGAGAGAGAGAGAGAGAGAGAGAGAGAGAGAGAGAGAGAGAGAGAGAGAGAGAGAGAGAGAGAGAGAGAGATTTACGTGGATAACGAACATAACAGTGGTGTGCCTATCAAATATTAAGTTCAGTTTAAGGTCCATGAACCAATTTTTTTTTAACTATTTCAACAAATCCGATTTGGAACGACGCCTACAAGGTTAATCTTTAAATGCATGCTATTGTGTATTACTCTTTTTATTGTGTATTACTCGTTGTTTTATATAATCTTGTTGTAAATTTGACCTCAATCATTGGCTGATTTACCTACTCTAGATAATAACACTGATATCACTATATCAAACCTCAAAATAACCGAGGAGCAACACAACAAAATCTAGTTTAATATACAAAATGTATACTAGTACATTTTATGTGTAGCCGTGTATGTAGCTATATACGGGCACCCTATACACGTTCCTGTGTAGCCTTTAGTCCTAACGTTTTCATATATATTCTACGTTTAATGTAGCCGTAGATCTCTATACGTCACTGATGTAGCCTACTATCTTAACGTTTATCCTATACAATTTACATCCTATTTGTATATCTAGCTATATAAACACCCCGATGTACATACAGTTCTAACGATTATAAAAGTGTCTTGTGATTGGAAAAAGCTGCCACCTAAAATAAACTTACCATTAATGACTTGACCAACAAAATGTAGAAATGCATTACATGTACATGTTTATGTATTCAACAATGTTCCTGTCCTGTATCAATCTAGTAAATTGGTAAATAGATAAAAATATCTAAGGTAGAATATTGTGAACATGTTCCAGGGCTCCGTTATATTGAGATTATTAATTAATTATTTATTATTACCTGTATCATAAGGTATAATAACAGTTTGTTGTTCTGAACAGAATTATAGTTTTGTTAATACACCTTAATACGATTACTGGATTAGATTCAAAATGGCTACATGTTGAAGAACTGAGTGTGTATTATGTTTCTCCATAATATGGCGCTATTTAGCGCCGTGATCGTTTTAATTTTATGTGTAGTTCCAGTTCACGATCAAACTATAACAGACTTTTTTGGAAATGTCGCATACGAAAATGGAACTATTATATTTACCGCTCCTCCCGCTGGAAAAGTGTACAAAACGCAAAATAATTACGATGATGGTGGTCTGGGAATTTTATTCGCTTTCGCTCGCAGTTACGTTAATACTATACAACCGAACCCATATCCATACGGTAGGTGAAAAAATAAACATATTAATATCTTATTTTTATAATTAGAAATAGAATAATTAAATATTTTAAACATTCCTCTTTCGACTACATTTGTTTGTCGGGACTTAAAACTGAGTATATGCAGAAACCCCTTATTTCTCGTCGTTATCATATAAAGACATCTAAAGACGAACAACTTGTAGGTACAAGTAAAAAAAATAATGTGAATTCATATACCCCTAAAGACACATTTGGACTTGTCTGTGTCATTGATTTTCAGTAGAGTCGATTTTTATCATGGGTAGATTGGTTGAATACTCTTCAATATAGAAATCCTAACAAATGTGCAAAGTAAAAAAGAAGAACTATCAATGGACAATTGAAACTAGAATACGACAAATTGGATACAGAATGGTACTAACAGCGAATCCCAAACGAGATAGGACCAGGTGTCAGCTGTAAGCATAATACATCCGTCTCAAAATATTACACAGAAACATCTCGAGTTCGATGAAAAGATCAGTGAAAATGTCACTCAGTTTTAGATCTGCTTGGTGAATGAATGACTGTATATGATCATGTTTCAGAATGCTATCTAACATTCTTGTGAGGGGAAATTCATATCCAATATAAAATGTTCCTTTCTAACTAAAAGAATCTAGAGAGCAATTTGAAATTCAACTTTTATTTCTGCTACCGTAGTATTTCGAATAACCATTAACAGTTTCAGAACATCCAAATCTAAAACTATAATTATCACGTTCCCGTTTTTTGGTAAGGTAAAGCCCTTAGTAAATCAAAAAGTGGGAACTTGTTATGATAAAGAACCCAGCTACAGATAATTAGAATCAATTTCTAAGTATAAAGGGTTTAATTGTAATCACTTACAAAAGACAAGAATTTAAATCTACACCTTATATTAAACATCATCTTAAATTTATATATATATATATATATATATATATATATATATATATATATATATATATATATATATATATATATATATATATATATATATATATAATTGTAATCACTTACAAAAGACAAGAATTAAAATCTACACCTTATATTAAACATCATCTTAAATTTATATATATATATATATATATATATATATATATATATATATATATATATATATATATATATATATATATATATATATATATATATATATATATATATATAACAAAACACTCATTTATCCAAAAATCCTATGCCAACAATGTCAAGGAATTACTGCCCTCATATTAAACACCAAATCGAATAAAAAAATCACACAAATTATCCAAAAATCACACGTTTATCATATCAAGTAATTATTGCCCTTTGATGTCCATTACCATTAAAACTCGTCATGGTTTACTCACAGGAAGAAAACAAGTGGTTTTTCACAGATTGTCGTGTGTCGCTTATTTTCGTAGAAACTTGTGTTTCGAGTAATAACTTGATAGGATGGAAATAGCTCGTACATGAACTTGAACCAATATCATATTCTTTTTCTGATATTATATACTTTTTGCCTATAATTTCAAAATATACTAAAGAAAAACCTCACAAATCGTCACAGATCTTCATCTTAATTAGGGATGCTATCCGAATGGGTGGATCTTCATCAGTAAATAAAAATATGATAGAAAAATGAATGAAAATTGAAAATGAAAATACGAATCCTGCTGTAATATAATATTTTCATAGCACATGGCGTTCTATATAAATTGTCTGCCAGTGACCAACGTAATAAAACTTTAGAATAGTTTTTAATTCGAGAGTATATGGTCTGCTCTGCAAATTTCCAAGAACAATTGTTATGATTCCGGTCACTTATTTAACTTCATTTATATATAGATTAACATATCTAACTCTATTTGTATTGAAATAAAAGATCTAACTTTATTTGTATTTACGTTGACATATCTAATTTTATTTGTATCTACATTAACAGATCTAACTTTATTTGTACTACATTAAAAGATCTAACTTTATTTGTATTACATTGATAGATATAACTTTATTTGTATTTACATTAAGAGATCTAATTTTATTTTTATTTATGTCTACACATCTAACTTTATTTGTACTACATTAACAGATATAACTTCGTGAGTTCGAGTCCACCCGGTGGCAGGTTGGATTCCTGTCTTTCGGATAAGACAGTAAAAAACCGAGGTCCCGTGTCACAGTAGGTGTAGGCACGTCAAAAAACCCTCAGTACTCAATGACCGTAAGTGCCGAACATAGGCCAAAAATGTGAAGCCCTTCATCGGCATTTGGTGACGTCTCCATATGAGTGAAAGATTCTTGAGTGGGACGTTAAACAGCAATAAACAAACAAACAAACAAATAAACGTCAACATATCTAACTTAATTTGCTTTACGTTAACAGATCTAACTTTAATTGTTAGGTTTTATTATCAGATCTTTTTTTTATTTGTATATACATGTACATTGACATATCTAACTTTATTTGTATTTACATAACAGATCTAATTAAAAGAGTCCTCAATGGAGAGTTTGATATGTCTTCGCAGTACATGGAGGTATGTATTTAACGAATGCACTATATCATGTCCTCTAAATTATATCATATTTAAATAAACACCCAATGATAATATTTACATCGTTTGTGACGTAGAATATGAAAATGTCTTCCATATGTAAATCTTAAACAGCCAATATTTTAACATTTCTATTTTACGTTGGGTGGGACAATCCTTAGCATATGTTTTAACGAATGCAGATCTATGCCCGTAAACTAACATTCATTTTTGAATTTTGAATACTGTTTAAAGCCACACTCAAACAATTTTTCAGTTATATGGTGGCGTCCAGTTTTTTATGGTGGTGGCGAGAACCCGGTTACGATGTACCCGGGAAGAGACCACCGACCTTCCGCAAATAAACTGGCCAACTTTCACACAAAATCAGGTTAGGTACCAATGGGACTCGAACCTGCGTTTGACCAGAATTGAGAGACTTGATGGTTACAATAGCGATTCTCTAACCAATAGAGATCTCCAAGCTAACATTTAAAAAAAATGTTTAGGTTTGGGATTTTTTTCTTCAGTTCTTAGTCGTTTAACTTCTATCAAAACTAATTGCTATCGTTTATACTTTTGTATAGAAGAGAATAATATAATAAACCAGCATTTCGTATAAACATTTATCATTACGTTTATGATTGACCTAGATTATCAATGACATAATATCATGTTTTATCATCGTCGTTGTCATCGTCATCGTCGTTGTCATCGTCATCGTCGTTATTATTATTATTATTATTATTACTATTATTATTATTATTATTATTATTATTACATGTATTATTATTATTATTATTATTATTACCTAGCTCATCAATTACGCCATGGGATTTGGAATTTGTTTCGTTATTGGACTACTTTACGTCATTTTTATTCCATTGTGTGGTTGCTGTTTTTGTTGTTGTCGTTGTTGTGGAAACTGTGGAGGAGACATGAAACAGGTAAGTTTCCAGTTCTAAAATTTTGCATTTTTTATTTTGATAATTTTGTGAAATTTGACATCCCCTGTCTAAATATCTTTGGTGTATATTCTCTTTGGATTAGACATAGTATAGTAACTTTATGATGTTGCTGACGGGTTCTGACACATTTGTAATATTATGATGATATCTATGATTACGTCTATATATAGCACTGTCACGAAAGCATCGGAAAGACAAAGCAGTTCTGAAAGTATAAAAACAGTCTGGCACTCTTCACGTAAACATTCTAGAGATTTTTATCACTTTTCATTCCAACACCTTTTATTTTGTTAAGACTTATTTACAGAAACAAGTTACAAATCACAATTTCATCTGAAATGTGGTTTATATCATCTGAAGTCAGTCTGAAGTGATTTCTGTTTACATTTAAATCACACTTTATGTACATCATGGTCCGAAATCACCATATTTACTCAATACTCAAACTTAACTTATATTTTATCATTTTGTCTATAATTTTGTTTGAAAACCCCCTGGATTTGACAGAATAGGAATTATATTATTATTTTTCATCATTCATATAAAAATTTTGTTACATTTATGATTTTCCTATAAGAAATGAAATACGTTGAATATGATACTCAAATTTTGAATATGCACTGAAACCATTTTAAATATATCTTAAATTTTTTTCAATATTTTCATCATTTTATATATTGTATGCCTTCAATATACAAACATGTCCAGTTGCAACATAAATGTTGAATGTGTTTTACCTAAATATCATTCATGAAACATTAGTTTAGCGTGCTTTCTGGATCCGTTTGGTGACTTTTGGACCATATGTTATACCTTTTGATGATTAATTGTCATTTCATGGATCAATAAATATCGGGTATTTTCAAATGAGTCGATATTCCTAGAATAATATAGTTTAGTAGTGTACCACTACTAAACTATATTATTCTAGGAATATCGACTCATTTATTATTATTATTAAAATTGCAAGTAATATTTTTTAAAATAAAATATATTACACGCGCAGACAATTTCTCATTGCAATGACCATTGGAATCACAAGAAATTAAAAAGGTATGGTACTATTATTAAAATTGCAAGTAATATTTTTTAAAATAAAATATATTACACGCGCAGACAATTTCTCATTGCAATGACTATTGGAATCACAAGAAATTAAAAAGGTATATAACATATATAAAAAGTGCAATTCACAAATTTTTAGAAGAATTTATATTGAAATTTAAGTTGTAGCAGAAGTATATATATTATCGTCAGCGTTTCTTGTCTTTCAGACGTATGATGAGAATGAGGACTGTAAAAGAATGGGATTTGCACAGGCGTTATTTCTTATGGCACTCTGTATGTTGTAAGTATTTGTCTTTATAAAGCATTTTATAGACTGCAAGTGAATACCTGCTATACGGATGCTGAAAATCTAACATACTCCTGTCTGCAGGAATATCTGAACTACTCTTTATATACACATAAGACCAATTTTGGTAGCTTTTCCGTTTAACAAAATAGAAAAAAATCTCTAGATCTACAGAATTCTGTGACTACTTTTCTGTTAAAACGTCTAAAATTCATTCAATCGGATTATAATTCCTTGTAAACATTGAAAGTTATATATATATATATATATATATATATATATATATATATATATATATATATATATATATATATATATATATATATATATATATATATATATATATATACACACACATAGGCGTCGGAAGCAAATTGAAAGTGGGGGCTAAACCAACTTAAAACACACACACACGCCAGAAACGTCTGGGGGCTAAGCCCAAATTTTCAACACCTATGTCTATCTTTGCCCCCCCGGTTCCGACGCCTATATATATATATATATATATATATATATATATATATATATATATATATATATATATATATATATATATATATATATATATATATATATATATATATATACAATGAGGTATTCAAGCATCATTATAGGTTTAAGATGTGGTTGAACATAATAATCATATGTAATACATAATATATACATTAGAGGATATGTATGATACATCATTAGAGGTATAAACGGTGATTAAGCATGTGGCGATGTTGTAATCATATTCTATATTGTACAATATTGCATTAAAAGATATATAAGAGGTTGTTTAGCATATGAAGAGGTTTTAATCATATGTTGTTTTGTATGCCCTCATATTAGAGGATATATATGAGGTATCATTCATGGATGCACAAATTAGACAGTATAGCTCTTTTTTACATGTGTAAATAAAAAAATAATAATTTAAAATTTTCTGAAATTCTTCGATACAGTACATGTAAGCTAAGAATTATTTTTTCGAAGGTATAATCCTTATATTTATTGTTCAATATGACACTAATACTAAAACAACGTTTTCCGCAGAATACTGTATAAGTAGCGATGACCTTTATTATTTAAGGTCGTCAGTTTGTGCATTTAACTTGAGATGACCTTTATATTAATAGGGTCTCTCTCGGCAGTGTGTTTAAAACTTGAGATGACCTTTATTATTAATAGGGTCTCGACAGTGTGTTTAAAACTTGAGACAACCTTTATTATTCATAGGGCCTCGTCAGTGTGTGTATATAACTTGAGATGAACTTTATTATCTATATTGCCTTGGGAGTGTGTGTTTATAACTTGAGATGACCTTTATTGTTTATAAGGCCTCGGGAGTGTGTGTGTATAACTTGAGATGACCTTTATTATACAGGGCCTCGGCAGTGTGTGTATACATAACAAATGACAGGTTTACAGTAGCATTGACGTACGCTGATGGCTCAGTCGCAGATAATCTAGATGACATACAATCTTACATCTCAAACACTCAAAGTGTAAGTATAAACCAAAATATGAGGATGTCCCTCACCAGATAGACTACATTTACACATAACTTGGCCTTTTCACTGAACTTGAGAGGTTTCCATGTAGCATTTGCGACGGATGTGACATGCTCACAGGGGACGCTGACTGCTTCCGGGCATTTGGTCCCATTCCATTTTTGGATTGGCAATTGTTCTCCATGTTGACACCATGTGTGTATCCAATTTGTCATATTCTAATTGACTTGAAATTTTGATTCTCCCTTGATACTTGTAACCATATGTATAACATATGATTCTTATGTAAATGAAAGTAATGTATTCTGTTTCTTTACGTAACCGATGCGTAATTGGTATAACACAGGATTAGAACAATGATATATTTTATATATAGTGTTTAACAGTAAGTGCTATATTTTTATATATAGTGTTTAACAGTAAGTGCTATTTTTATGTATATATAGTGTTTAACAGTAAGTGCTATATTTTTATATATAGTGTTTAACAGTAAGTGCTATATTTTATATATAGTGTTTAACAGTAAGTGCTATATTTTATGTATAGTGTTTAACAGTAAGTGTTATATTTTATATATAGTGTTTAAAAGTAAGTGCTATATTTTTATATATAGTGTTTCACAGTAAGTGCTATATTTTTATATATAGTGTTTCACAGTAAGTGTTATATTTTTATATATAGTGTTTAACAGTAAGTGTTATATTTTTATATATAGTGTTTAACAGTAAGTGCTATATTTTTATATATAGTGTTTAACAGTAAGTGCTATTTTTATGTATATATAGTGTTTAACAGTAAGTGCTATATTTTTATATATAGTGTTTAACAGTAAGTGCTATATTTTTATATATAGTGTTTAACAGTAAGTGCTATATTTTATATATAGTGTTTAACAGTAAGTGCTATATTTTATATATAGTGTTTTACAGTAAGTGCTATATTTTTATATATAGTGTTTAACAGTAAGTGCTATATTTTTATATATAGTGTTTAACAGTAAGTGCTATATTTTTATATATAGTGTTTAAACAGTAAGTGCTATATTTTTATATATAGTGTTTAACAGTAAGTGCTATATTTTATATATAGTGTTTAACAGTAAATGCTATATTTTTATATATAGTGTTTAACAGTAAGTGATATATTTTATATATAGTGTTTAACAGTAAGTGTTATATTTTTATATATAGTGTTTAACAGTAAGTGTTATATTTTTATATATAGTGTTTAACAGTAAGTGCTATATTCTTATATTCAGTGTTTAACAGTGAGTGCTATATTTCTGTGTACTGTGGATAACAGTGACCGAAGTAGAAGTACAATCAGTTATATGTATACATATATAAAGAATACATAATATTAAAGTTGACGTCTGTTTTAAACATTGCTAGATTATGTTTTGCTATACTATGTCTATGTTCTTATCTATAGCAATTCCGCTATGTGGCCACAACCATGTACGACATTGTAAGCAGCGCTTTGATCAGAGACATAGGGGGTAAGTCATCACTCTTTCATCAATTACAAATATTTATCATTTATTTATCATTTTTATCCAAAAATATTCCAATTACAGAAAATATATCATTCAATGTATTATCTTAAAATTAAGATGTACGAGATGGAATATACATATACACAAAAATTACATTTTTCACTTCTTTATATTGTTTTATTTCAATGTTCCAGTTATACAGTAGTAGACATACTGAAATCTTACCTCTATACAAATAGTTCCTTTAACAGTTTTGTTTTCTGGACTACAGGTATAGGACCTATTATGATGTCAGCGATCTTTTCCGTCCTCGATATCGATCCGGTTATCAATTCCGTAATAAACCTGGATAACAGTAAGTATAATTTGATTTAGAAATTACATTGCCTTTGATGTCACGTGATCAATGTGAAATTAATCAATTGTTACACGGTTATCTCAGATAGGTTTGTAAAGTTCGGCGGCCGGAAAAAATCTGTATCTTTTTATAATTACATTCATGACTTTATATCTTGGGCAGTACATTCTCATATCATGGTCGGTATACCCATACTTGGTTTACTGTCTACTTAGCGGGATATCAGGATATCTCATTGATACTTGCTAAGAGAAGTCTAGATGATTTATATCCTTTTTCCAATTTAAATCATTGTGAAAATCTGAGAGTCCGGCACAAATACTGTCTGTAACCATACTTATAATGCTCTTTGAATTTTCTATTAGGCGTCAATTTTTTAGCGACGCCAAATTTTCGCAATTTACGGTATTTAATACTGCCTGTAAATGGAATCCGAGTGGATAGGTATTCCTACAGCCTGTTAATGTTGACTCTTTGGATAGTATTTGTTAAAAACCTTTCGTCAATATCAAAACCTGTGGGATGGAGAGTAGCACCACTTAAGTAAGTTCGTCAATATCAAAACCTGTGGGATGGAGAGTAGCACCACTTAAGTAAATTAACAAGAACATGTTATACAGACTGAAACTTTGACACATTGAATTGTATACTCTAATATCATGTCATTTTTTCCATTTTAGAACTACAGACAATTGACACTGCTCTTGACCAAGTGATAGCTGATACGAACACCCTGCAGTCAGCAGCCAACACGCTATCGTCGAGTATAAGTTCTTTAAAATCGGATATCGATTCCACAAAGTCATCTTGCGCCGGTGACTGTACACCCACAACTGCTTGTGATGGATTTGATACGTCCGTCTTGACGATGAATGTTGATTTTTCTACCGTAAGTCAATTGAAATTCTTTGGTGATTCTGTAGACTAGTGGTGACTCAAAAACGGATTGTATTTGTTTATATCCGACAGATATCGAAAACCGCGTATAATGTCAACGTTCCGCAAATTTTATGGTCGGTATAATAGTCTTTTTTGCGATTACTCTGTTTCACTAAGTGAAGTGTTGAGTTGCCTTTTCGTTGGCGGTTGTTGAAACGTCTGTACCAATTGTGACGAGGATTCACTCCTCACGTATTTCATTGGACTTGACTGTGAACTCACGGCGGGTGTGACCGGTCGACAAGGGATGCTTACTCCTCCGTGGCACCTGTTCCCACCTCTTCGTTTCCAGAGGTCCGTGTTTGTCCATTTTTGCCGGATTTGTATCTATGTCCTGGACATTCTATTGATTTATACTTTGGTATATCAGATTTTTTACATTTCTCGCGCAAATACGTTAATTGCTAAATTTTATGTTTTCTAAAATGAGAAAAAAAAAAACAATATTTGAGTCCCCAGTGGTTGATTAATTATACTGAAAACACAGCTGTATAACGCGGAATATAGATTGTGCCTGATTCAGTCGCTGTATCTATGTCCTGGACATTCTTTTGATTTATACTTTTGATTTTTTTTTATATATTTGACTTTTCTGTTTGTAGCTGTGCTCTCACAATGAACATATTTTAATCGGTTTTAAAGCCTTTGCTAATACCAGTCTGATCTGTTTAAATTGATGCAAGGATTTATCCCTCAATTATGTGAAAAGGGGATGGCTGTGACAAACACTAACTGCAATGCCAAAAAGTACAAATGGTAGGCTAAAAGTTAGAGCACTTAATGTATGGCTTTACGTCTCCACATATATGGTTTATCTTTATTTTAGCTACCAGACCTGACGAGTACGCAGTCGGCAATCAAGGGGGTTTTGGCAGATAATCTCACAGCATTAGCCTTAACTGTAAGATTTACTGCTTATGTTTATTTCTGCAATTGTTATCAGAATATGTAAAATACACAATACAAAAAATGATCAATTTTTGTTATAAAAATGAACATATACATTGAATTGTATCCGAGAAAAATATGAACTGAGTCGTTTGATGAAGTAGAAGAACATAACATGCCGTCACTTTTGGATAATTGTGATTCTTTTATAGGAAATTGGCGTATGGATTTTGACATATTTCGATGTCATAAAAATATCAAGCTCCGGAACATGCGACATTACCAATTATTCCAATGAATGAGTAAAGTTACCAAAGTTCATATAAAATATGATAAGATAATCACATATAAGTATTTATCTCTCTGTTTGAAATTTCTTTGCTACTAATATGTGTTTAGACATTTTAATGATTTATTTTAACATTTTAATCATTTCAGGCAAAAGCTGGATTGGAAGGCATGTCATCAACTATAAATGACTCAACTACTTCAATTCAGTCATGTAAACTATCAATTTATTTCATACACATTTTGATATGTAATCATCTCCAAAATGCTTGTTATGAAAAGTAAACATCGTTGATCTTAAGTCACCAAGTTAAATTAATACGCAAACTCAATAATTGTTTTTATTATTTTAACTGCGTTTGATGTCAACGTTCCGCAAAGTTTATGGTCGGTATACTGATCTTGTTTGCAATTACTCTGTTTCATTAAGTGAAATGCTGAGTTACCTGTTCGATGGCAGTTGTTGAACCAATTGTGACGAGGATTCGTTCCTCACGTATTTCATTTTTATTTGACTGTGGACTCACAGTGGATGTGACCGGTCGACAGGCGATGCTTACTAATCCAGGCACCTGATCCGACATCTTGATTTTCAGAGGTCCGTGTTATGCATTTTTACCAGATTTGTACATAAATTCTGAACAAAATATAGATTTATACTTTGGTATCTAGGATTTGAATAATTGCGTTAAAATCATGAATTTCCTAAAAGAGTACTGAGTATATTTGGTGATTTTGAACCCTGAAATAGCAAAAATATGTTTCAAAATATTGTGTGTTTTACATTTAAAATCTGTTGAAAAAAAAATAAATCATTATCTCATAATTGCCAACGTCCGTTCCAGGAATGGTATGCACAAGAACGGAGTCACATTCATTATGGAAATTTGAATTCCAATTAAAAATAATGAAAATTGTCAAATAACATACGAAATAAGTTTGTTTATTTGTTTTTGTTTAACGTTCCACTCCAGAATCTTTCACTCATATGGAGACGTCACCAAATGCCGGTGAAGGGCTTCAAATTTTGGTCTATGCTCGGCATTTACGGCCATTGAACGTGAGGGTTCTTTAGAGTGCCGACACCTACTGTGACACGGGACCATGGATTTTACTGTCTCATCCGAGGGACAGAAAACCAACCTGTCGCCTGCTGGACTCGAACTCACGACCTTACGATCAAGAGACGAGCGCGCTACCGGCTGAGCCTGGCCGACTCACGAAATAAGTAAATATTAGCATTGAATCTGCTTTAATTTGGCATTCATGGAATTTGCTTTTGTCCAGTAGGCATTCATAAGCCTATGAATGCCAGCTAAGAGCAGTTCAATGCTTAAATGATACCAATGGTTCACGAGTTGGCTTAAATGTTTTACTTGAACTTCTTGGGTAAATGAAATTTCATATCACATGTGTTCTACTGACCAATGACATTACCAGAATTTCTTGAACCACGTGTAAGAAGACGGACAAAATAGAGACAGGCTTTACTATTGATAACCCCTTTAAGTACATATCGTGGATACTATTTGATAATCTTGATCGTCCGATTCACTAACTTGGCGGGGCCTAGTTACCTTTTAATTAGCATGCGGATAATTGTACTCCCTTTTCAGTCATGACAAGTTATACAGGAAAAACGTATTATTCTGCACGTTGCGAATGATGATAAGTAAGAACGACTATTCTTACCACTGACATTATGCGTGTATTACAATTAGAATTCGTTAAAGTCAAGACAGAGTTAACGAGACTCAACCCAGCCAGGTTATATGGAATTTACTATATCTCATTTCATTTAGACATTTTGTTGATGGTTAGTTATACTACGTATAGTGTATTCCGGATATACAATGTTTTGATTGGTTATTTCTATTTGTAGCACTGCAGTCAACATTAGATACATTTAAGACAGATATTAACTCGATGATGGACACCTTTTTAAATCAGATAAACGGTGTAAGTCTATGTTTTTACCGAAATCGTCTTGATATCATCATATTCATAATATTTTATAGGTTTTCTTTATTCTGTAAATTTCCTTATTTTGTATTTCAGATGTTCTGCAATTATATATAAAGATATGTAAAACTCAGCCTAATTTAATTCCCACTTGACGTCTGATGAACATAAATGCATAATCCAACCTAACTCTTGCTAGCTTTATCTTCATATGATGGTTAGTGTAATAAAACACAAATGTAAACAAAGAAATAACACTAATTGTATCTGTAATGTTCAATTCTTATAGAACTTTTGTCCGATGTTTCTTCTCTATATTTAGGCATTTGACACTCAACAGCTAAAGACAGAAATAGGTAACTTTATTCAAACAGCCTTGGAGTATGACGTGTATAGGTAAGTTTTACAACAAATGAAAAATATCATTCCTTTTTTTATTTTTGATGGCGGATCCATATGATATGGTGTAATCTATCTTACTGTATACATGATTCACACACATGTTTGAACTGAAATGCAATACTAAAATGCAATTGCGAATTTGACAACCAACAGTCTAAATCAATGTCACTCATAAATGTGTGTGTTTGCACATATATATAAATATTAAAAAAATAAGAAAAAATACAGAAATAACAAGGCACCTACACTTGTAGGTATTTGTGCTTATCATGATTTATTTACATATCACTTGTAATCCAAGGTCCGAAGTAATTGTTCAATGTTTTGATGTGTGTGTGTGTGTGTGTGTGTGTGTGTGTGTGTGTGTGTGTGTGTGTGTGTGTGTGTGTGTGTGTGTGTGTGTGTGTGTGTGTGTGTGTGTGTGTGTGTGTGTGTGTGTGTGTGTGCGTTTGTGTGCGTGTACTGCATGTACTGGTATGAAATATTTTGTTGTCAGGACAATTATTATCCATAATATATGAACATGGTATTTCATTTTCATAGAAATAATCTATATTTCTATCAGAGAAAGGAAATTTTGAATACAACTTAACTGCATGTTTGATAAATGTTATTATACTTTACTGTCCTATACTTTGTTATTCTAATGTTTTCATATCTCAAATTATCATCGAGAGACCTATATTCATGGCATCAATTGTTTTTAGATATTTGTTTGGCATATACTGTAATATCTTAATTGTAACCATTTTGTCAATTATTAAATAAATTAATTTGATAAAGTAAACTTTCTATCTTTGATTTTCAGACAATACTTTGGCTATGGTTTGATGGGATTGTTTTCCATGATTCCACTAATGTTATGCGTAGGAATATTTTGCGGTTGTTGTTGTCTGGGAAAAGATGTGAAACCAAAAGAAAGAGGTTGTTGTGCTAGTTGCGGTGGATGTTTACTAATTTTGTAAGTTATTTGTCTACAAAGAAAAGAAAACAAATGAAAATCTTCTTTTACTTTGAAAACCATGATACTGTGAAGTTTGTGAACAGTGAATTATGATATCGGGCCAAACCTAAACGTGCTCTTTCTAAACATTTTACAAATTTTTTTTTTTTTTTTTCTTCAATCAAATATGTTTCTATTTATTTTTCAAGTAATTGACCTATCGCAAAATGTCTGACATGTGACTTGGCTCTTAATGTGCACTATTTGACGCCATCCGATTGTGACGTCATCACAGAACTGTTTGACAGGCCGTTTAAATACTATTAACGATAACAAAGTTTAAGGTTTACTAAAGAGGCCAAAACAAATGCTCAAGACGATCGTTTCTGTCAAAAAAAACTTCATCAGTTGAGCTTGAATTTGATATAAATTGACCTATCGTCAAATACCAGATATGACACCTTCTAGCAGACTTTTCCATTATGACGCGAAAATTAAATAGCCCAGGACACATTTGTGATTATGACGACACAATCGAATGACATAAAAACCATATGGAGAGTCACGTGTCGGTCATTTGACAATAAGTCAGTTGTGAAGTCATAATGGAAAAACCTGCCAAAATGTGCTATATCGGGCCTTTTATGAAAGATTAATTATCACAAGCCATACTCGGAGCTAAAAGTTTGAGACATCGCATAACGAATTTTGAAAGCACACCGTTAATTCAGGCATGCCCGTGTAATACGTATAATAAAATCCATATAGCCTGGCTGGGCGGAGTCTTGGCCTGGACGAGTTTAGATTTTAGGTAATAAGCAAAACATTTACATTACACTGACTAGAGTAATGGTTTGTACTTGTCACCATAAATAGGAGAGTAACCACTCGGGATTAAAACGTTTTTTTCAGTGCAGCTTGTCATATCCGAAAAGTGCTTAGCATCATCTGTATGATAATCAAAAGGTTACTCCAACCCGCCATCTTATGTGAATAGGTAATACCTTAATGTAGTTCGTAGGTGTTTTTAAGATATTAATGATCAAATAGACCATTTTTGCATTCTTTCATATTCAATAGCAAAGTGCATCCAAATGTGCAATACACACAAACTGTATATCAATTTTGTAAAGATCTTTTGATACTGACTCAATGTACTGACTGTTAATGTAGTTACACATATGATTTAATTCAGAGCTACAGCCATTATGTTTCTACTTGGTTCCTTGCTAATGTTGCTGACTACAGTCACCTTCATGATCGGTGGAAACTTTGAAAAAATTTGCCAGACTCTTCTGGATTTAACCATTTTTAAAGACGTGAGTATCATTTAGAAAAATTCTGTTGTTTTTTTTTTTTCTGAATTTACTTTTTCAAAAACTCATTTTTACAATTTGGAGTTTTGGGGGTTTTGTAGCAGTTGTAAATGTTTTACATGCTTTGATTGACACTTTGTGATTTTATTTTGAGTTACAAGATGTTGCTTTCTTTTCCAGTTCATTGATTTGGGTGGAATACCAGGATTTTCACTGGGGGCCATCTTGCTGAACAATGCAACAGCTGAAATAAGCCTGTACAAGTTGATGTTGTGAGTTTCAATGCTCAATGCCCTACTGTAAAGTGAAACATTAATGCATATTTTCTTCAACCCCAGAATACATACTGAACTCCATTATAATGGACATCGCTTATCACAGACTGTTTAAGCCTCCACGCGTTACAAACGATGACTGTTCTGAACAGAAACGTCTTTTCCTTAAACTTAAATTTACAAATAAAGGCATAGACGCTTTAAACATTGGCAATGTTCTAAATCACAAAAAAGTTCAGTCCTGTATTCCACCATATTTTAAACTGAAGACCACGCCTTGCATTTCATATAGCTATACACCTAGCATCGCATCCAAGCTATTCAATTACAAACAGGTTTTGCATTGCCTAGACATCAACCATCTTCTACACAACACGTTCATGTGCTTCATCTCCTTTCAAATACAATCTTATCGGGCATGTCATTACCGGCGACGTTTCTATTGTTGAAAATGAAAACCTCAACAATCTTTTTTTTAAGGGGCCCTAAATACCGGGAAGCCCGTTCCTTTATTTGGCGTCAGAATTTCAGTTTAGTTATGGATTCTGTCGAAGATTATGCCAGACGATGGGCCAAACATGAAGACGTAGAACCAGACACTTTTTCTGAATGGCTGAAAGCCATACGATGGTTAATAAAATCTCGTATTCGAAAACTTAAAGGGACTATGAATACACGTTATCCCTCTGTATTTAATGATCCAGAAGTAGTAACTGAACTGGATAGATTACAAGCCTCAAATAATATAGTTTTTATTTGTAAGGCACATTGCTATAATTGTTTATTAGAAGAATTTGGGTTTAATACGAATTCTGGAAATCCTACATACACACGTAGCTCACTTTCAAAGGACGAGATCTTTCAAAATCACGTGTCCGTATTACGCTCATTTGATATACCTACAACGGATACCAGTTTCGAGCTACCACATTTATATTGGATACCTAAACTTCATAAAACCCCATATAAGCAAAGATACATAGCAGGGTCCAGCAAATGTTCTACCAAACCTTTATATTTACTCCTTACCAAGATATCGACAGCCGTTAAGGAGAAACTTCAACAATACTGTACAGTTTCTTATTCCAGAAGCGGTGTAAATCAGATGTGGATACTTAAAAATTCTAAACAGCTTTTAGAAAATTTGAAGGCACACAATTTTCTCGAATTCACAGTATCAAAACTCTTTACACAACTATTCCTCATAAAAATTAAAAGAAAGACTTTTCAGCATCATAGACAACTGTTTTTTCACTAAAGGTGGTACCCGAAAATTTAAATATCTAGTGATTGGCTATCAGGATACTTATTTCGTCAAACACCACTCTGATTCTACACATGAATACACTGAATTTGATATTAAAAACATGCTGGAATTTCTAATAGACAATATAATTGTAATGTTCGGAGACGTGGTCTTTCAACAAACTGTCGGCATTCCTATGGGAACCAATTGTGCTCCTTTATTGGCCGGCCTGTTCGTTTATTTATACGAAGCAGACTTCATTCAGAAACTGCTGAATCAAAAGAAGAAAAAGTTAGCGGCGTCCTTTTATTTGACATTTAGATATATCGACGACGTTTTGTCAAATAATAATGACAATTTTCATACATATGTCAATGCGATATATCCCAGCGAACTAGAAATTAAAGATACAACAGAATCAAGCACACACACTTCATACTTAGACATTTTACTTAATATAAACACAGACGGGAAATTAGCGACTAAGCTATACGATAAACGCGAGGATTTCGGCTTTCCCATCGTAAATTTTCAATATTTAAGTAGTAATATCCCTCAGTCACCCGCATATGGAGTTTATATTTCACAAATGATCCGATATGCCAGGGCGTGTACAACATATGAAGATTTTACATACAGAGTTAAACTACTCACTGACAAATTACTGACACAGGGATATCGAAAACCGCGTTAATGTCAACGTTCCGCAAATTTTACGGTCGGTATAATAGTCTTTTTTGCGACTACTCTGTTTCACTAAGTGAAATGCTGAGTTGCCTTTTCGGTGGCGGTTGTTGAGACGTCTGTACCAATTGTGACGAGGATACACTCCTCACGTGTTTCATTGGACTTGACTGTGGACTCACGGCGGGTGTGACCGGTCGACAGGGGATGCTTACTCCTCCATGGCACCTGATCCCACCTTTGGTTTCCAGAGGTCCGTGTTTGTCCATTTTTACCGGATTAGTATCTATGTCCTGGACATTCTATTGATTTATGCTTTGGTATCTGAGATTTTTTACATTTCTCGCGCAAATACGTTAATTTGCTAAATTTTATGTTTTCTAAAATGCGAAAAAAACAATATTCGAGTCCTAAGTGGTTGATTAATTATACTGAAAACACAGAAAACTATAAAGCTGTAAAACGCGGAATATAGATTGTGCCTGATTCAATCGCTGTAGAGATCTACAATTTTCTCAAATGTTCAGACCGTGTAATAGAGTTGATAGAGTTGTTATTGATATGAAAATTGATGACACACTAAGTATGTACAAAAGTTAAGCAATAAATAGGACAAATAGTTGTTAACCAAATAAATTTTAACACTTACTTATGACATGCTACCCTATTATGACCTGATTACGTGACTATAGGCCTCCAGGATAAAGTTGCACACCATGTTTTGTCAAAAACCAAAATACGGGTGTACAGATTAAAAATGTCTCTATGCATGACTGCAGCTGTGAAATCTAACCTGTCACCCTTCTGATGGTTTTATTTACACTTTCTGTGTTTGTAATTATTTACTATGATAATTGATCTTGCTAGAACTATAAATTGGATAATAATTTATATTATTACAAGGTATTTATTGATGAGAATATGATGAAAATAAATTTACAGTGAACAAATTTAAAGTATTGTATGAAGATCGATATCAATATATTTCTTGATAAAATTTCATTCTTCCTCAAGTTCTGAATTTTAAAGATTTTACATTAATTCCTTTTTCCAAGTGCTTTATTGTATCATTAAATGTATTATCGTAATTTTACTGTTTGACTCATGTATATTTCAGAGGCTGTCGGGATAATAAGGCGCCATTTGAGTTGTTAAAACTAGATCAGCTTATACCATTGGACGATTATCTTAACTTTACACAGGTAGATTACAATTGAGACTTATTGACAATGTCTAAACGTATTCAAGAAATATTAACACATAAGTTTCATTTGTTTTTACAAGAAAAAATAATTCTTGATATTGAGCAGAAAATGTAATGCATTATTAAATGCCACCTTTTAAATTGTATATCAAATACATTGTTACTGGATTTGATTTGGTGTTGTAATAAACGTCTAAGGTTTTGCTATTCTTTTATACAAACTGATAATCTCAGTGACATTTACAAGCGAGTACCGGGACCAATTTTTATTATTTCGTTTGAAGAAATATACATATATTTACTTAAGTAAGAATTAATTGCTAGACAGGAAAACGCAAAAACTCATTATGTATCAATTAACCAGATGTATAATATCCTGATATCGACTATTTACTTTCTGTACCAATTATGACAAGGATTTATTCCTCACTCATTTTATTTAGATTTGACCGTGGACTCACGGTGGTGTGACTGGTCAACAGTGGATGCTTAATCCCCCATGGCCTCTGATCCCACCTCTGTATTTCCGCAGGTCCGTGTTTGTCCAATATTCACCAGATTTGTATATTGTATCCTTGATATCCTGAAGATTTATACATTGGTATCTGAGATTTTAATGTTCATATCTGATATTTACATACTGACTGTTGTTTCCCTTCATTACAAGTATAGACCATCAATTACATAGAATGAATTTTGTATCCATTTCTCTACAGTTTTACAGAAAATGGTAATATACATATATATTATTAACATAATACCAAAGTTATATATCAAGCTTTTTTCATTTTTGGAAAAACCATGGATGTACATGCAATGGTTCATGAAAAAAAATCTGTGCTTTCGTGCTGCACAGATTTTCCCCATGCGCCATTGCATGTGCATTCCATGTTTTTTCCAAAAAGGAAAAACAATCCTTAATTGTTGTTCATTACTGTAACTTTATATATCATATATTTGCTTTTGCAGTATATGGGTGACATAGATACGCAAATTGATTCCATCTCAAGTAGTGTTAACCTCAACAGTTTTACTGTCTTAACATCTTCCATGGAAACCAGTCTTAATGATTTTAAAAACTCCGGTATAGACAGTATTGATTTTGCTGCAATAAATTCCACGGTAAGATTTTACAGACTTACATTCAGTGAGTATCATTTTCCATGACAGTAATAATGTTTTGCGGCAAAATATGTAAATCATAAATTGACTATCGACTCTGATAATTGTATTTTGCGGCCCTATGTATCAACTTGTCGATTATGTCTATGTAGTAAATAGACTTCATAATACATCAATAATCACATACAATAAAGTTCTGATTTGCCAATTTTTAATTTCCAAACGCAATAATTACTCTAATTAGCATTTCTAATTTATATGGTTCACGTTATCATTTCTAGTCGATAATAATAGTTATGCTAGCTAACGATGAAAAAACAAAATGGACGAAATTATCTTTTTCAGCTTGCAACAAATATAGTAACATTTGATATTAATGCTATGATATCCGCAATGGAGTCCATTAGAGATCAATGCACTGGTACAAGTCGGGTATGTATATTATTTAGTGGTACAAGTCGAGTATGTATATAATTTAGTGCTACAATTTTATATGTATATAAATTAGTGGTACAAGTCAGGTATGTATTACAAGGCGGATTTGTAAAATAAATGGTGCAAGTAGGATTTGTATTAACTTAAATTGTACAAGTCTGGTGTGTATATAACTTAATGGTATGACCTTGTTATATAGAGGCTGTAGAGGAACAGATCGGGTACGGTTATACTTTAGTGGTACAAACCGGTTTGAAACCATGTACAAATTACGTTTAGAATTGACAAACAGCAAACACAGTTCAGATTTATCTGCTGATGTTTGTATCTTAGGTATTTTATCTGCTATTGTAGCTATTTTAAGTATTTTATCTGCTATTTTAGTTATTTTAATTTTAATATCTGCTACTTTAGCTATTTTAAGTATATTATCTGCTATTGTAGCTATTTTAAGTATATTATCTGCTATTATAGTTATTTTAATTTTAATATCTGCTACTTTAGCTATTTTAAGTATATTATCTACTATTGTAGCTATTGTAAGTATTTTATCTGCTATTGTAGTCATTTTAATTTTAATATCTGCTACTTTAGCTATTTTAAGTATATTATCTGCTATTGTAGCTATTTTAAGTATATTATCTGCTATTGTAGCTATTTTAAGTATTTTATCTGCTATTGTAGTTATTTTAATTTTAATATCTGCTACTTTAGCTATTTTAAGTATATTATCTGCTATTGTAGCTATTTTAAGTATATTATCTGCTATTGTAGCTATTTTAAGTATATTATCTGCTATTGTAGCTATTTTAAGTATTCTATGATTATAAATATATTTTCTTTAGTGCTTCATCATTATCACTATCACTATCATTCATTAGCGCCGTAGAATTTGATTTTCTAAATATTTATTACTGTTGCAATTTTATTTAGTTTTCATATCCTGTACAGAGATGTGCAAAAAGTATTGTCAATGCAGTTTTTACTATATATTTTATATAAAACCACATTTAAAAAAATATTGTGAAGTCATTTCTTATCAGATTTCACTATGATTCACCAGAGAATGGTTCCAAGTTTTATTGGGAATTTTCATCACAAAAATGAATTTTTTAAATTTCTATGAAACCTGGGAGGTGACATAATACTGACAAAAATTACTCCGTAAATTTCTAATTCAGTAATTAAAAAGTCAAAATATTAATTGAAATTTAATCTAAGTCCTTATTAAACGGTGACAATTCTGTTGAAAGGCGATAAGAAATAGATTCATAATATAATATTATTTTGAAAAAAAATAGGTTTTATAACAAATGTGTAGTAAAAATAGTAGTAACCGAATTCTTCTTTGTACGTCTCTGTATGTGTGTTTGCTTTACAGAATAACTGGATAACACACATAACAGATGCTGAAACTATACGAGACACGACTTTGCCCGCAGTTACAACCGCTAAGGTTCGTATTGATATTTCTCTTGCTATAGTTTTCCAGTTAAGTCTATCACAATAATTGATACATTGCAAAGGGTTTGATTGTTTTATATACAGCTTATTAAAATGATATTACAAGGAGCAAAAATGATACCCATATACAAAATCATTTTCCTTTCTAAAATGTTCTGTGTAAACGAGACAAAAACGTATGCTAAAAGATGTCTAAATAGTCATTATGATTTGTCATGACTGAATAAGTTAGATACACAACATCTACAAAAATATAAGAATGGAAATGTAGACCTCATAAACAAATAATTGTTTATTTCGCATACAAAATTTGCACAAGATTTCATTCTAATAAATCAATCTTTTATTCAACTTACAGGATCAGCTGCAGACCTCAGTTACGACTCTAGAGACGTCAATCAGTGGAGTTACGGTAGGTTTTTTCTTGCACATGAGATAGATTGATCTCGTTTTTTTTTTTTATCACTACAGCAAAATTTTATCTGGAACTGCTGATCCTACACATATCGTTTACATTGTTTGTGAACATGTCAGGTCAAGGATATTTTCGTGTTGATAGTTTACATTGTTAAAATTTGATATCAGTTACACATAAATCTTACTAAATTTGTTTGAAAGGAAATAAATATATGTTTGTATAAAACGGGTATATATTTATTTGCGTATGGCGGGTGGAAAAAGGGTGATTGATGCGGCTACTAAAATAGGTCAAACTGTGTGTAAACAAATGAAATTTCAAACTTTCCATATGTGAGAAAGATAATGAAGCACCACATTTGAGTTCCAGATAGAACAAATTTCAGTATCAAGTGGGATAAATCAATATCCCCAACCTCGGCTGACTCATCGGATGTGACTTATTGATCCATTCCATCATCGACTGATATTTTTCGATCTAGAACGTGAGCTAGATTCTATTAATGTTTCATGAGAGATTAAACAAATTCAAAGTATCTCCCCTCTGTGACTTATAATACCACGCCATAAGTTTATAAACAAACATCATTTTCACATTATTTTCTATATAAAGCAATCTTTTTGATATGATATTCACTGACTTCCTTTTTTAAGTTTATTTTCTTAATCTTTTAACAATTATATTTAAAATACATACAGATTGACTTCATAACAGTTTTATTTGAACCTGGTTGTTAATTAGGACGTTACTTACATTTATTCTTGCTTGGTGAATATTATATCATCATTCCCCTCTTTGTTCTTAGTAAATTACTGCAGTGAAATTCTTGTCGTAAAGACAATATGTTGTAACTCAGAAAATTAGCACCACTAAATAGTCAGTGATTAATGAGGAGAAATTATATGGATTAAGCTCTAAGAGAATGAAATTTTTAAAAAGGTAAAAAACATTCCCAGGAGAATATAAGAAATTAATTGGAAACTTATATTTATTCATATACTTATGGCAATACACTGTAGCTGTATAATTTTACGTTATCACATATTGATCATTGCATTTGTGAATATGAAAATAGGGGAAATGTTAGTCATATATTAATGGCACGCCAAAGTCACATTAATGAGTTAAACCTAGTTTTTCTCAGATAAACTTAGTTTTTCTCCAGTTTACCCGTATTTGTCAGTTAAACCTAATTTTTCTACAGTTAATGTGGGTGACGAGTTAAACATACTTTTTCTCCAGTTAATCCTAATATTCATCGTAACCCAATTAACAAGAGAAAAATTTAGTTTAACTGAGAAAAAATAGGTTTTACTGCGCGAAATACTGATAATGTGATTGTTGCACATTTAAACCTAGTTTTTTTCAATTAAACTATTTTTTTCTCGAGAAAAACTAGTTTTAACTAATTTTCGTGATTTTGGCGCAGTTAAACCTATTTTTTTATTAGTTAAACCTGAAAAAATCTAGGTTTAACTGAAGAAAAAGTATGTTTGACAGAGAAAATATAGGTTTAACTGATGAAGCACGCCGAAATTACAATAGTGAATTAATCTTATTTTTCTCGAGATAAACTTAGTTTTTCTCGAGATATACTTAGTTTTTCTCAGTTAAACTTAGTTTTTCTCCAGTTACAGTGGGTTACGAGTTCAACATAATTTTTCTCCAGTTCATCCTAGTAACCCACATTAACTGGAGAAAAAACCATATTTAACTGAGAAAAATTAGGATTAACTGCGCCAAAATTATATTAACACTCATTAATGTGATTGTGGCGCAGTTAAATCTAGTTTTTCTCAGTTAAACCTAGTTTTTCTCCAGTTAATATGAGTTACTGAGAAAAACTAGGTTTAACTGGAGGAAAACTGGGTTTAACTGAGAAAAACTAGGTTTAGCTCATTAAAGTGATTTTGGCGTGTCGTATATATTTGTAAAATTGTCTAAATCCCATTGAAGCAAAATTACTGTATTATCTACTCCCAAAATACACAAGCTTTTGTTCCTTTTTCAGTATTCATTTACTGAAGTGCACTTAATGAACCCAAAAACAAAATTATATAGATAGATACATCAGTGCAACGATAACATTATGATAACAAACCTAGGTCCGAGTATCTCTTTAAACGGGAAATCTTGCATTACATCAATGTTATTATCTCATACTGGCTTTTTTATTATATAATTTTATAGATTTTGTAAATTATTGAATTATCTCTTATTTTCACAGATTTCGCAGATAAAGCTATTTAGTATTATTGAAAGTCTTGCAAAGAAACTAACAGTTACCATAGGAATAATTGTACATATATCTTGTTGAGTGTTACACAGTCCTGTTCTAGTCACTTTCACAGTTGATATCTCTAACGTTTTTACAGACTTCAATAGATGATGTCATGGCTACTGCTAGAAATGCTGACGACCAGATTCAAAATAATGTCACATCTGTCCTGAGTTCTGTAAGTATTACGGTTACAGCTGTCCCGAGTTCTGTAAGTATAACGGTCACAGCTGTTCCTGTAAGTTTTACGGTTACAGCTATAGTGAGTTCTGCAAGTATTACGGTTACAGCAGTGCTGAATTCTGTAAGTATTACGGTTACAGCAGTGCTGAGTTCTGTAAGTATTACGGTTACAGCAGTGCTGAGTTCTGTAAGTATTACGGTTACATCAATAGTGAGTTCTGTTAGTATTACGATTACAGCAGTATTGAGTTCTGTAAGTATTACGATTACAGCAGTACTGAGTTCTGCAAGTATTGCGGTTACATCAATAGTTAGTTCTGTAAGTATTACGGTTACAGCAGTTCTGAGTTCTGTAAGTATTACGGTTACAACAGTGTTGAGTTTTGTAAGTAATACGATTACATCAATAGTTAGTTCTGTAAGTATGACGGTCACAGCAGTGCTCAGTTCTGTAAGTATTACGGTTACAGCAGTGCTGATGTCACCGATTTAATTTATTAATCGTATCACATTTTAAAATGTGAATGTGAAATGACTTAAAAAGATTAACTATAACTAATTTGTCATTAGAAACGCAATGAGGAGGAAATTGGCGGATATGACTATTTTAGTGAGAACCAATTGGTTAAAATGATTTAAGACGTTATTATTCTTGATAAAAAGAAGAATACATAGTTTTCTGGACATTCTGTTGATTTACACTTTGGTATCTGAGATTTTTCTTATTTTTGATATATTATAATAATCATATGTTGATCATCGACTGATTTTTTATATTTTTGATATATTATAATAATAATCATATGTTGATCATCGGCTGATTTTTTTTATTTTTTATATATTATTGTAATAATCATATGTTGATCATCGGCTCAAAATGTTAAGTTCAATATTTATATTCGAATTTCATGTTGCACTGGTAAAGTCTATCCTACTTATGGATATAAGAATATCTGTTTATACCCACGAAGGCTTAAGGTTAGCCAGTGATGGCAACGAGTCTGCCAATCGACTTGGATATGATTCAACCAAGCGTGGGTTCGGGTCAGCAAAATTGGATACGAATTGCGATAGGTACATGTTACAATGGGTATGATTTTACAAGCTCCTCAAAATTTTATAAATTAGCAAATAATATCTTCATAACAATGGGCAAATTATATTCTACCAATCCCTCTTTATCACTAGATCTAGAAGTAATATCTTATTGCTATCCTAATCGCACTTTTTTGCTTCCATGCAGTCAGCAAAAACATTTAAGGACCAGATTATGGGATATGTGAACTCCTACACGACAAAAGTAAGAGATCTGGTGAGTAACAGTTTTTGTGTGGTTTATTTCTGAATTTTATGATAGTCATTTAAGATCCATTTTGACACAGTTTAAAGGGTAACGCTAAGCAACTCACATTTCATTCGGAATAAATTTATAACAAATAAACAAATATTTCAATTGTTAATAAATCGATCTCTTTAATTTATATAGATCTATTACAAAAAACTTATTTCTCTTCTGTTGATAATTTATTTGTTAAATAAAAGAAGAATTGAATAAAGGTAAACAAATATCGGACTGTTTGTCTGTTTCTGTCTTTCAAATCAACAATGCTTGACCTAAGATAAAATGCATCTTGCACATGGTCAATAAGTTTGACACCAAGTCGTCAAATGATTTCTTTATACGTCTAAAGGTTTACAACGACCTCGCAGCTTGTCTTCCGTTGTGGAATCTCTATGATTCGTTCACAGTCACATTCTGCAGCTATACAATTGATGCACTGGTAAGTATTTAAGAACATAAGTTTACGAGCAATATTAATATACTTTTGCAATTTCGTGGTGAACCTGGCCATCCATCTCTCTCTCTCTCTCTCTCTCTCTCTCTCTCTCTCTCTCTCTCTCTCTCTCTCTCTCTCTCTCTCTCTCTCTCTCTCTCTCTCTCGTATTGTTGTGTGCGTGTGTGTATGCGACCGCGCATGTTATCCAGACTTATGTGGATAACAGGATTACAATAAACAGTGGATATTATCAAGTGACAAGAAGTATCATTACCAAAAAAGAAATCAGTTGTTGGCAACACACGCGAGAATATTTGGTAGCACATGTTCAAACGCTTAACAATATAAGACGGAAACATGTACTGTCCAGCAAATGCACAGGTGTTCTCCTCTTAGTACGAGCAGTAACTGTTCATTCCGACCTTATCAGAAGTTCATCAAACCAAAGCAAGTATCACTCGCTATTGAAAACACAAAGAGGTGAAGTGATGCTTTTCATCATAAATACACACAAACATGAACATAAACAGATTTTGGCATCAAGGAGTAAATGTGTGGCACCGAAATCAGAACATGCATGGCAACTCGACAAAATATGCCTGACATCACCAGCAGAATATGCGTGGTATCTCAAACAGCAGATGCGTGCTATTACACACAGATGATGCGTGGAACTAAAATCAGAAGATGCGTGGTGATATAAACAGAAAAAGCACGCCAACACGAACAGAAAATACATGGCGATACAAACAGCATTTGTATGACATCACAAACAACACAACTGGCTTCACAAACAGGTGATGCGTAGCATCAGAAACAGAAAATGCGTAGCGATACAAACAGAATTTTCGTGCATCACAAACAGTATGCATGGCGTTGTAAACAGATAATGTGTTGCATTACAAACAAAGGATGTATGGTGACAACAACATATGAGGCGTTGTATCACAAACATAAGATGCATGCCGATACAAACATGATGCATGGCATTGCAAACAGAAGATGCGAGGCGATACAAACATCATTTGCGTGGCATCATCAACTATATATCAGACTCTACCTTGGATATGCTTGGCGACAAAAATAAATACACACTATAAATGCAAGAAAATTTTGGTAATATATGTTTTCATGGAAACAATTAATGTTATTTATACAGACAGGTCGTTAATTTTTAAAACAATCACTCTTGTTTTCTTGTTATTGTCAATGCTCACGTGTTTTTTATCTTACCTATCACATTAGAACAATGTATGACTTTGAACTCTAATTGATTTTCATGTATAAACTGATATAAATCAAAGAGGTAATGTCAATGTGTAATTTGATTTAAAATCATGTCATGTTTCATCTGGCATGCATATATGTATTTTTATTCATGTGTAAGAATTTAATCTATATTGCCGGTGCGTGTGCTAAGAGACCTCACGCTTTTAATTTCGGCAGTTACATTGAATCCTTAAATTGGGGGAAATCACTATTGTAAACACTTAATATATAATCTTAGTATATAAAGCTTTAAAACAGTTAAATTTTGTTACATGACATTCAGCTTGAGAAAATAAGCTTGTAAACACATCTTAATCATTCAAGTTAAGCGTTTAGATGTTTGAGCCTTTGAATGATACCCCCTTGAGATGAGCGAGAGGCCCGAATCATTGTTTTAAGTGTAAATGTATGTAAGTATTATGTACATTTTAGAGTTTATATTTCTATTTCCAGAATGGATTTTGGTTTGGTTTAGGATGGGCATTGATGTTTTTCGTCCCTGTTATAATCGTTGCTGTAAAACTGTCAAAATATTACAGGAAGATGAAAGAAAGTAAAGGATACGGAGAGTAAGTACAATATAAAATATCTCAGATACCAAAGTATAAATCAATAGAATGTCCAGGACACAATATGACGTATGTAACGTTTGTTTTGACATCCCATATTGATCTGAAGTGAACATTTACCATAATTCGATATTTAATCAGAATTGGTACTTTTCGAGGCTGAGGGTGCTTTACACGATTCTAGATATACATATTGTGTGACCTAATGCTGCATAATCAAACCGGTAACTCGGACACAGGATGAATTTTTTTTGGTACTTGTGTTTCCTTTAACAGTAAGCCTCCTCCTCACGCCAACATCACAGACACTAATGTCTACCTAAGTTTAATTTAGCTTAATAGCTAGAGGCGATCTACTGGTAGAGTGTTTGATGAGCGGAAAATCCCGTATTCGGTTCTATGACCAGTATATACATTTAAAAAGCACAGATTGTTCCTTTGCTAAGTGCTGAGAGGAAGTGTAAAGTCGCAGTAAAGATAATTATTTGTAGCACTTCATCTGTAGCTTTTATCCATATAAATGGACTATTTTTGACTTAATGTAAATTAGTAATTAAACAAATAAAAACCATTGAATGATATATTTCTGTATATATTTGTATTTGATGAAATAAACAGTATACTGAGTCAAACTATTTTATTTAGGGATTCTGACGAAGAGGACGACGATGACGATGACGATGAGTAAGTACATATAGCTGAAAAAAAAATTCATACTAATGATACTGATAGAAAGGAACATGCATGTGTGTAAATAACATTAAATAAGTAATTGTATGTCATGAAAATAATGTAATATTGAAATGTCTTTATCGCAATTGAGTATTTTCTAAATAAGTAAGAATAATTAAATATAAATTGTGTATATCGATATAAAGATAGATGGATTAATATATAATTTGATAGAAAGATAGATATATAGATAGAAAGAAATTCATGTAGATAGATAACAGACAGATAGATAGAAGTATAGACAGACAGATAAACAGAAAAACAGACGGGCGAATGGATGGTTGGATTAAGATTTAAAAATATGTTTTTAATTGTAGCTATGAGGACTAGGCTGTTGACAAGGTGAGTGAACACATCTACGCACAAACACCACACACACACACACACACACACACACACACACACACACACACACACACACACACACACACACACACAAAGCACGAACCGCCTCGCTTTCATAAACGGCAATTTGATCAATTTTGTGTTGTAAATACTTCAATTTTCAAGGCTAAGACGTCATAGTAAGAATTATTTTATAGGTAACCGTTCTGTCAAAATCGGATGAATTGAAATCCCGGATATGTCAAAGTTGAACGACTATTTCCGATTATTTTTAGAAAGAGAAATGATAATAAAAAATCATTTCGAAGTAATAGAGTTGGTCCCGAGAATTACGAGATAACGATATCTATGTATCAGTATTAGTCACATTGAAAACTTCTTTTCGGGAAAGAAAACATACAAAAGTTTGTTTTCAATTTCAATCATACACGACACAGGGAAAATTGTTGCCTGCGGCGGTCAGACATACATCCATCTGTCATATGAAGTTGAAATTGTGACAGAATGCATAATTTTACATAGTTTATAGGCATAATGAAATTAACAATGTGATAATTTGATTTCAACGTAATATTCTTACCATAAGTAGTTTTAAGATAGGGATGAGTTTTAATCACCAATTAAATTGTCCATGTAACAAGCATGTTTTTGTTTGTGTGTTACCGCACCGTATGTGTCTTTAAAAAAATATTACTGTCACTATTATATCTCGATAATGTTGAAACAACTCTGTGAACAACATCAGAAAATTTCAATATATACACCTTACTTACATGAACCAGATCATGTCACGCACGCAGTTTTATTCTAACGGAAACCATGCTATCTTTCGCGCGTTCTGTCTGACTTTTTGTATTCAGAAGGACACAAACTTTTACATTTACATTTTTACAATTCATAAATCGCAGAAATTCGTCTTTACAAATAAAATCCATTGCACAAGTGATCAAATTCTAAACTGAAATTTTGCACGAATTACAGATATTGTTTCATTGATATCAACATAGAACTGACTAATATTTAACATAGGACTGGTTGGTTATACAAATGTATATGATTATTATAATGTCGGATTTAAGTCAACATGTAGCGGGTGAAAGTTGTATTTAATTTTTTTCTGCAGTTTGGCATATCTATGAATTAGTGTACATCGGTATTGTTGTTTTTATTGTGTTTCTCTGTAAAAATATGTGAGTTTGTACTTGCTTCTATTTGTGTAAGCCTGTGCATTCTCATTTGCACCAATAGTAACCTAATTTCTTTGGTTTATTTCAGGTGTGATACCTGACATTTTCCTAACGTTGTAGAAATTCACAGAGAAGAAGCCCATCATTAACACTGTTTAGTTGTTTTACTTTTGAACATTTACTCCCACAAAATGTTTTTAATGATTAGGTGATTTGGTTTGTCAAATTAAACTTATTGTTACAAGTTCACGTATGATATAGATGGCACTATACACTGATAAAAGTATCAAATAGTATCTGTACTCACAGGATAATACAGATAAAAAACAATGTTATCTGGTACACATACACATATCAAATAGTATCTGTACTCACAGGATAATACAGATAAAAGACAATGTTATCTGGTACACATACACATATCAAATAGTATCTCTACTCACAGGATAATACAGATAAATGTTATCTGGTACACATATACATATCAAAGAGTATCTCTACTCACAGGATAATACAGATAAATGTTATCTGGTACACATACACATATCAAATAGTATCTGTACTCACAGGATAATACAGATAAAAGACAATGTTATCTGGTACACATACACATATCAGATAGTATCTTGCTATTACCTGTACACACACAATAGTACACACACAAGACAATGTTATCTGGTACACATACACATATCAAATAGCACCTTGCTATTACCTGAACACACGCAATGATACACATACAAACCAATGTTATCTGGTATACATACACATATCAAATAGTATCTTGCTATTACCTGTACACACGCAATAATACACACACAGGACAATGTTATCTGGTACACATACACTCATATATTTACCTGCACGCATATAATCATACACATACAAGACAATGTTATCTGGTATACATACACATATCAGATTTTATTTGACTACGTACACGATGATATAATCTATTACATACACATGCGATATGAAAGTGCCAGATAATATTATCTATGTGTTTCAAATTCAAACAAGAGAAATAACTGCAACATAATTTATATTGCTGGTGTACTTGTTTCACCGTTATATTGTTTAGTTTGTTTATATGACGACAAGAGACTTTCGTTTTTAATAAACTATTTGTATTTACTGTTACTGAACATTTGTATTTTTGTGAACACGGCTATTTAAAGAATTAATTAAAAATTTAACAAAAATGAAATTCAGGTCTTTGAAATACAACTCCTAAATATGATCTATTCCAATTACAAATACATGTATTACATAATTATAAAGGGACAAAATTTTCTCAGCATTGGCTTTTGATATATGTTTACTTGCAATTATATGCATATTGGGTCCCAGGCGCTACGTATAATATCATTATCATCTGATGTAGGTGAACACGTACATTAAGAGAGCAAAAATATCCATTTGATCTATAATTCGTTTTGATGATTGTTTTATGCCACATTCAACAATTTTTCAGTCATATGGTGGCAGGTAGTTTTTAATGGTGAAGGAGAGAACCCGGTTATAATGTACTCGGGAAGAGACCACCGGCCTTCCGCAAGTAAACTGGCAAACTTTCTTACAAAATCAGCTTTGTTTCCAGTGGGGCTCGAAGCTGCACTGACCAGAAGTGAGAAAATTCATGGCTCAAATCGAGAGGCTCTAACTACTCCACTCGGCCAGAGAGGCCCTCGGCAAAAGAATAATTACAGGAGATGGTGATGACAAAATCGTGTCCTTGTAATTAGGACTAAGACAAAATATGAATATTGATATATTGATGTTGTATACGCTCATATTGAATTTGACAAGAAATATATATATATATATATATATATATATATATATATATATATATATATATATATATATATATATATATATATATATATATATATTTCTCTGTGTGTGTGTGTGTGTGTGTGGTAAAGGTTTTTCCGCAAATGTTGCTTTAACACTACGTATTGATTTTTAGATATCCCTTTTTCCTATTCAGAAATAAATTATATATCGAGAAAAACACGTATGACACATGGTTTATGAGTATATATATATTGTGACGAATAAGATCTCCTTGAAAAGCCTTAGATGTAATGTACGATGCAGTTTATACACTGCAGACAACGATGAGTGGGGAATTTGCATGGTCACTATATGAACGTCCAGCTGATGCTCAACGTCAAAATACTGCACCTACGCATGTTCACAGACGTCTTATTCGACATGTAGTATTTATATATCATCTCTGTTGATTTCACTGTAGTTAGCTGTATGGTAGAAACTGCATCGTACACTTAATCCAATGCTTTTCCTTGAGATGAATTGCTGTCCATTCATTTTGTAATGTTTATTTTTGAATTTTGAATACTGTTTCACGCCACACTCTACAACTTTATAACAATATCGAGAGACTATTGGATGTGTGCCGTATTGGCACTAGCTACCATGAACAATACATTTCAATATCGTACACGGTTTTAGGTCCGACAGAGAATGAATTGTATCGCAATGATGTAGCAGACCTACTTTAATTTTTACGAAAATTGATAGTTAATCCTTAACAATTTGTACTTTGTCAGCTACAGATGAGAGTCCATATTAATCTAGCCCATGTAAATTTACTAAACGGTAAGGTTTTCTAACCAATAGTGTATGGTATAACCATAACTGAAACTGATTTGTAATACTATCCTGTCGATGTTTTTCTTGTCTTTAAAGAAACGGGCATTCTGTGGTCCTAATTTTAAAGATATATGCACACACACTTTTTTCTACTTGTATAAGTCTATAGGATTGGTATTTTTTTTTTAGTTGTTTGACACCACTGTTATAAATCAGGCCTCTTTGATTGTATAAACGAATTTGATATCAGCAAAATCTCATTTAAAAAAATGAAAATTTATGTGTGTGTGTGTGTGTGTGTGTGTGTGTGTGTGTGTGTGTGTGTGTGTGTGTGTGGTGTCCGGCAACCAAAAACACACATAATTATATACTCTATCTCAACTCGTGTTTATGATTTTTTATGAAACCGTACACATTTTATACTGGAACTGGAAACATACAAACGATGATACTATTTGATAATTCTTTAGAATGATTAACTGAGTATACAATGTCAAATGAAAAACATCTTCATTATACCTCCAATTATAATAAAAGAATTTCATCGGAAAAGGAACTTATTATTCTTCTTTGTGCCACATGGCTAGTCATGACCAGAATATTTCCACGTTTAAGAAAATGACAACAACTATAAAATAAAGACATTAATTTAATATTTGTACGTCATAGCATCAAGTAAAATCTTCTGACTTTGATGTTCAGTTCTTGGCACCAAGTTGATTCTCTTTGTAGACACTCTACCATTCTAAAAACCTTTCATCTCTTTTTGCTGCAAGAAAAATAAAGATATTTCGGTTATTGTGTTTTATTGTTTTCATAATCACTTAGACTACATTCAGCTTTGTCATTAATGCAGTGGATGTTATACTTTTTCTTTTCTCACAAATTAAATGCATTCGAGTCCAATTAATTTTACATACCGGTATTTTTCATTTTCAAAATATATCAATTCAACATGACTTCCAGGCTGAACTGCATTCTTATGTTATATTTGAATGAAACCAACCTCTCTCATTACTTATACTTTACTTTCGTGTGAAAAGTTTCATTCATTGTGACATATGTGCTATTATTATCTGACTATCTCAGAACGGAGTGATGATTTCAAAAGAAAGTACAGATTCAAGTTTTTATTTTCGACGTAAATAATTTAGACAGTATTAAAAACTATGAAAGAGAGTACCTCAACAACATGCGCCCGTGGCGCAGACACTTATGACAAGCCATTTAGGGTGTGTGTGATAAGGAGTGGTGTTTAGTCATTTGTAATACGTCTGTTACACGTCTACGAAACTATGATTACTCGGGTATCTCACAATACACTAGACACTCTAATGATACTGACTTATTGATGCATTTTAGTTCAAGAAAGCATCACCTGATGAGTATAAATTCAATTTAATGTAGGGTACGTTAGAGAGAAAAGTGACATAATAATCACAATCCCTCGTGGATAAATTACACAAAAAATATAATGATACAAAACTTTAGGTCACTTCATTTGTTAACTGAAAAAGTAATTAAATGTCAATATTCATAATGAAAAATCTTACAAGGTGTGTTTATACAGTAAATGATATCAATGTTCGACAGGAGTCACCATCTAACACGGAGAACGTCACAAATACAAGTTGTATACGGAACCGGCAAAACTATATCAACTTATTTGCGTGGCGACAAAGAAAAGTTTGCCTTTGATTTTCATTTACTATTTGTGAGCATTTATGATTTTCATTCAACGAGTTGAAGAGTTTTTACACCATCTCATGGATTACAGTTTAGTGTTTTTACCGGACAGACCTAGTATATATTTCTTATCATGTAGATGCCAAGACATAACTGATCAATCAGAATGCGTTTTTCGATGTAAAGAATGTTTAGAATGAGTGAATGAGGATGAATATGAAGAAGAGAAGTGTATGTCTTATCTACCTTTTTATCTAAATTGAGTGTCATTCTGCATTTTCTGTCAATTTCCCTGTGGTGACTTTTAATCTGTTCCCTTGGTTTTTGTATGAGCATCTCATTGGGATTCTCGGAACACTCGGTGACTGTAAACACTCCACCACATCCTTTAAAGACCCACCATCCTTTGTTATCCTCCATGACGCCATACTTCTCTGTGCCATCCTTCTCTTTACATTGATAGTAAGAGTAGCGCTGTGTCAATGTTAGGTTATAAACCATGGAGTTTACAAATCGAGATTCAACTACCGTTGGTTTATTAAACATGCTGTCAGCACATAGTTCATATCCGACGCAGTCCACTGAAAACAAAAGAACATTTTGATGATTGCCATGACTGTATTAAAAAGTTCATCTTCACAGACTGTTATCTGTAGGGTCAAACGCTTGTTTATTCATTTATTTATTTATTTATTTATTCATATATTTATCTTATTATTTTTATTTATTTATTCATTTATTTTTATTGATTGATTGATTGATTTATTTATTTATTTATTTATTCATATATGTATCTTATTATTTTTATTTATTTATTCATTTATTTTTATTGATTGATTGATTGATTGATTGATTTATTTATTTATTCATTCATTTTTATTTATTTATTTATATTTTGACAATTACTAGATGACATGGACACATGTACATCGACCTTTATAAACATACAGTCGAACTTGCATTAAATTTCACTTTTGTATAAAGGGTACCTGCCTGTGAAGGCCATTCAAACATTTTTTATAATTACTAAATCTGTTTATAAAGGCCACCTGTCTATAACAGCTACTGTTGCCAGTTCCCTTGAGTGACCTTTAAAGAAAATTTTAATTGTAAATAGCTAGGGGGACTACCATTAGACATTTGTATGCATGGGTTGTATATACATTATATATTTACAAACTGCCAAAGTGTCTCAAACGCTAAAGAATAGCATATATGACACAAAGTTCAGGTATTTTCCACAATTATTTGAGAATGGGGCTTGGCTTTTTTGAATTGGGAATTTTAGCAACATCTTATTGCATTGGGAAATAGAAAAAATTATTCAAAACTATAAAACTATCTAAAAATAAATCTCTTCGAATTCATTGTCATCTGACTTCAGTTGAAAATTTAGAATGCAAATTTTGCCGAAAAGCATTCTTGCATTGGGAATGAGGTCTTATTGGCGCTCTACGAAAATGTGTGATATTGCACATTGAGAATGCATATTTCTGATTTGAGTTTACGGAAACTTTATTTCTGGATTTGCGAGGTTTCCCCGTATTGGGTACACATAATTTTACACTGAACATGTTTTCTTATACATATATGTTAATCGTTCTCATTGGCTTAGTCAGCCAGGAAGTTTGAATCGCAAATGGGAAGTCCTGGGTTCAATCCATTGTTTATATCAAATTGAAGATTTCACTAAGTGTACGAAAGGTCTTTTACATGGCTTAAAATCGAAATCACAAGTCAACAATAAAACCAATAATAAAATATTTCTTTTATTTTGAGAGTTTATTACTCAAATGTATTTTGAATCAAAACAAAAACTATATTTTTGTGTATATTAAATAGTTTTTATTCTTGGCTAAAGAAAAAAGACAACATAGTGATAAACAGTCAAAGAGAAGAAGAAAAAATAAGAAAAAGTAAAAAGAAACTTACTCCTATCGGATCTTTGGAGAGGAAAAGATATATTACACAGATATATATATATATATATATATATATATATATATATATATATATATATATATATATATATATATATATATATATATGAATTCTCATTTGTATGTGCACACTGCATTACCCATACATGTATGTGTACTTGTACATATAATTTATAATGCACATATACAACGTTGTGATACACATTTTTTAAGGTAGGCAACTAATACAGTATACTATTCTTGTCATGTAAATATTGTATTCAATGACAATTTAAAGAATTTTTAGGGATTAGCTTCAGAATCTGTAAGCAAATTGTTCCATGGAGACCATATTTTGGTGAAGACTTCAGTTCTGTAGTAAAATTGAACTTACCTTTTGTTTTAGCAAAAGATAAACAGACGCACATCAAGACGCCTGTGATCACAGCCAAACAACGTAACTGCCACATGCTGTGCTGAAATAGAATTCAAATAGAAATGTACACATCTATAAACAAATATTGTATATGATACCAAACATTCATATAAAGAGTTGTCGGCCCTTGCCCCCTCCCCCTCTCTCTCTCTCTCTCTCTCTCTCTCTCTCTCTCATTCACTCTCTGTCTGTCTGTCTCTCTCTCTGTCTCTCTCTGTCTGTCTCTCTCTCTCCCCTCTCTCTCATTCTCTCTCTGTCTGTCTCTCTCTCTCTCACTCCCTCTCTCACTCCCCCCCTCTCTCTCTCAGCTAATGTCTCGATTTTACAAGATTTTTATATAATATGAATATACTCTAGAATCTGCTCTTCATATGCTATTTTCCTTTTTGTATAAAGTTTTAGTTTTGAAATAAAATATAATTTAATTTGAGGCAAAAATACTTTTAAAACATAGCTTTAGATATGAGACTATACTTTTGTGAAAAATATTCCCATTCTGAGCCGTTTGGTTTATGTATTCATCCGATAAAACGAAATATTGAATAGCATTGTTAAAGATTATGGCAAGGACATCATGTTGAGGGACTGTCAACGGCAAGCTTTTGAGAAGAAAAATCACCTTTTGGTCACGTGTTCTGGAACTCTATTTGTATTTTTCATTCCAACTCTCATATTTGTCACTTTACGCAACTTTTAATCAAAGTAATGAACATGTTTTATCGACTACTTTGTACAATATTCAGCTACGCTCCCGGAGCCTTCACCTTCCAAACAGAAGATTTGGGGTTTAATGTTGTGTAAGATATTGGTCCACTGTCATAAAACATACGTTTCTGTGGCCGATAATTTTACTCCAGCGATTCCTTCAATCTGATTGGATAACCCCACTAGGCAGATTATGTTTTCGCATTTTATATCGTATTTCAAGTGCTTTGTGGTGTGTTCTTACATTACGAAACAGCAGAAGTTACTGTTATTTAGCATTTGCAAAATATCGGTAACATAACAGAACTCAACAACAAATGTAATTGTCATTTGAGAGCGATGTATTAGAAATTCGAATATCCCCTTTGGAACCCTTCTCCTTAACTATAAGTGTCGGGAAAATCCTCTTACGAGTAACATAACAGAACTCAACAACAAATGTAATTGTCATTTGAGAGCGATGTATGAGAAATTCGAATATCCCCTTTGGAACCCTCCTCCTTACCATATGTACCGGGAAAATCCTCTCTTACGAGTGTGGGACATTCGATATTTAAATTCACATTCAATTGCACCCACATATAGATATAATTTTGTGTCATTTTGTAGAATTCTTTGATGTTGAACTGTTACGGTGATTAAGTATGCTATTCATCATTTTAAACATGTCCACGCCGACAGCTTCATTCGTATTCATACAGAAATATATAAATACATTTACATTTGTATTTATATAAAAGTATCAAAGAACGCTTGGATAACAGAAACACGTTAATTCTATAGGTAGATCATTTTGTCAGAGCATTAACCTCGCAGTCGTAAGACTGGTGACGGTTTCGGATGCAAGAACGACTTTAAAGGAGCATTACTTGTGGATTTCTTTTTTTTTTTTAAATAAATTCTCTCCTTTTTATACTAATTAGGTTGATACAGAATAACGAAAAAGAGATATAGACAGTAATAAAAATTCTAGAATTCCTAGAATTTATTACATTTTTAGTAAATTTGTCAATTGGGTAAGAGCTATATTTTTACTGTTATTTTTCATTGATTTTACTGTATTTTAATTGGCATAATGAAAAATATGATATTTTCCATTCAGCCAATCGAAATACAGTGCCAGCCCACTACTGACTAATTAATCCCATCAATAATTTTCAATTCATTGTTTAATTATAAACTGATCACATCTGTTAACAAATGGTGATGCCGTGGTAAAAACTTTTGAACATGTACTGTAGATATGTATTTTTTACACCTAGAATACAACCACACTGTATACATAAAACAGTAAAAGGTGAAGACGCATATATATATATATATATATATATATATATATATATATATATATATATATATATATATATATATATATATATTTGGTCAATATTACACCATATTCATCCACTCAAAAGTCCATAACTGTTTTATCATATAAATATTTAGATACACGTATATACTAATCCTACAATGTAAGTAACAATTAGAGTAATTCCAAATGTATAAAAGAGAATTTCCATATTCTATTTTTAGAAATGATATTCACTGGTTTTCTATATAATATGTAGATATATATATTGAAGTGTAAAATACTGGCTTATCCAATCAGAAACCATTTATTTTTAATTTATAGACTTGAATTTATAATGGTAAGAACAAATACTAGTATACAAAAGTTGTCATATTTTTATTATATTGTTAAGCTGATAAAAATCACCATGACCAATCTTAATCAAAGTTATCAAATACTTCAGGCAGTAGTGCCATATCATTTTCTACGTATTTTGCGCACACACATTTTTCATCAAATTCAAAGATCTTAAAAGTAAGTTTCTCGAAGCTTTACTACCTACCATGGGAAACACATTTATACTTATACACAAGATACACTGATTTATTGGTCCGTACCTTTGTCCGTCTATCTATTTACAACATTTCGCCAGTAACTTGAGTTTTATTTTTTAACATTAATGTTAATCAAATTTGACATGTTGTTTTTATCAATGACACATGAGATGAGGTTCGATGATGGCTTCATACTTGCCAGAGTTATGGGACTTTAAAGAATAATGATTCATTATGACTTAACTCTCGAGGGCATGATTGTATTGTTTCACAATCACATCTTGTCAATACGCATGTCTTTGATCTGTTCCTTTCTAAAGTTTACACACGAATTAATCCCAATTGTCAAACCTTTGTGTTTCCATGCAACTTAACATATATTGTCATTTTCTTAATAATCACATGTTAAGCGTAAAGTATGAAATATTATTTTCCCCCTAATGACACTTTTATAAAAAGATATAATAAAGTGTTTCAACTATAAAACGATTTACCTACAGATAAGTTTATAAAACAATTACGTAAAAGTGATGTCCTTATATTGGAACGTACGTGTAGGGCATTTTATGGAGTTTTCTGTCACATCTACACACTAAGCAGTCTATGCCCAAGGCGATACATGATCCGTTGTACATGTCATAAGTTTATTGTCTTCCAAATCTAGGTAACACAATTTAACACAAATACTCCTTTTGATTAAAAAGTCCTGACAATTATTGACGAGAAAGAAACGTAGAGAACGTTGCCTGATAAATAAAAAGAGGACTGGATTTATAAATAAAATTTAGATCTTTATATCGATAGATTGAAAAGGGCATAGGAGGGCGAATCTCTGATATACAAGAGGCAAATCATCATTAACTAGTTCACATGTAAATTTCCTGTTAGAAAAATAACGTGATTAACATTCCATATCACGTTTTGTTATTATAAATGTAATTTCTATGACTCGACTGTCAATGTCAAATTTAATATGATGAAAATGTAAACATTTCCTTATCCATTAATACAATGATGATTAACTTGTGCCTTTTGAATACGATGGAGGCGACTGTAAGTTATGATATGAATATAATACTAAATATGTATATAAAAAAACTCCGCTGTAAAAAGAAACTAACTAGCAAACAAGACTAAGCAGTCTTGACAGGGCACAGGTGTGTAAATGACGCATAAGTACTGATATTATTTATATCAAAAACATGAAACAACTCACAAATTACCATGCGGTAAAATGGGATACTTCCCCAGAACAATTATACCATGACACATTTATAGAATTGTCCTACATAGTGTCCACAGTAGTAGGCTACTCAAATGACAAAGCAAAATGATTCTGACATGCATACAATATATATATATATATATTATCTTTTTTATGTACACATAATATCCTTTTGTTTCCATTTTCGGAAAATAAATACAAATATGTTTTTTTAAACAAAAAATAAATGTATATGATAACACTAAAATATATAGATGAAACTACATATAATTAACTAACTTTAAAGAAAATCGTCTTACCTTTCAAATTACCTGTCTAAATGGTACGACACGCTGCCGGAGGGCAGATCTTTACTGTTACAAATGCATTCTGGGAAAAATATCAGCCACAGGCTTCCTGTAACAATGCATAAACAGTTTAATATTGTATCGAGAGTGTACACAGGGGGAGGGTTGCCAGTGATCAAACGCGATTGTGAGCTCGAGTTTGATTTGAAATCATCATCGTCATCGTCTTTGTATCATCGACTTAAATTTACAGAAATAATGATAATCATATAAAACATTATATAATTTTGATCTACACCATATATTCTGTATATCTCTTCTATGATTTATATACTCACATATCATGTCTGTATGCAGTAATGCTTTCCCACGAAATATACAATACAATATTTGACATATCAAATGATTAAAGAATTCTTAAGTGTAATATTCTGTATATAAACTTAAGCAAGAATTGAAATCAAAAGGTGACAATTAACCAAAAAGCCTCTGTTACAAATTCTTTAAAGCAGACTTTGGTTTTTAAAATCATTTGGATATTTTAAAGGTTAAAGACAGAATAATAATGACAAAATGTAGTATCGGAAACCATAGATAACCTATTGACTTGGAAGATGGTCAAACACTAACATGAATGCAAGATTTTGCAAGTCATTCTCGCCAAATCAGAGACGAATTTCACTATACTTTAGATTGTACAGAACTTTCAGAAGAAAGAAAATTAGTAAATATTATTTTCAAAGACCACACATTCGAAAATGTAAACAATATAAAATATGTTGGAAAATTACCAAATTAATCATACACAATGAACATCAACAAAAAGTATGCCCTCCGTGAAAATGAAACCTCCCTCGTTATTCAAAATTTGAATGCTGTTTGATTTCTGATTAGGAAATTCCATTATAAGTATATATATATATATATATATATATATATATATATATATATATATATATATATATATATATATATATATATATATATATATATATATTGTTTATTACAATATTTCATGAACCTTCTCAGTGCTATCATGTCTTTGATTTTTAAATTATATTTGTATTTTCTCTGTGCTATTTATTTGGTTTTGAGATTTCAAAATAAACTTGTGAACCTCTGCACACATTTGATTTACAACAAAATTTATGAATAAATAACATATGATAAATGTTCACTTTTATAGATTCTGTATTTATATTCAATTTTGATTTTTTGAAATTGTGCTGTAGTGTATTTATATTTTGTTTTATTCCATTTTCATTATTTAAATGTGTAATTAAAGTCATCTTGTAATTATCCAAATTTATTATTTCACATTCACCTCTTGATCTCATTAATAAAAATGTACATTCTCAAGGGATTGAAACAAAACTTTTTCAAGTTTATCATATTTGAATGAAGAACAGTTTATTTTTTTCATATATTTTAAACTTTTTATTTTCAAGTAGAATATGTATGCTTTCACTCTTTTTCCATTTTTCATATTATTATTTATCTCTATAAGTTTTGTATTTATGATCATTTTGAAATTATTAAATATGCTGTAGTGTATTTATAGTATCTTTCATTCCATTTCTTATCATGTTTTACCTGTGTAACCTAAACTCAATTTTTATTATCTTAATGTGTTATTTAAAACAACAATTACGCTAATTTCTTTATTCAAGTGTAAAGTGTCAAATTCCCATTTCGTCTTAGCTTGATTCCCACTTCGCCTCAGTAGTTTTTTTACGCCGTTTTTACCTAAAAGGTACAGCTAAGGCGAAATGGGAATGCATCCCTTCAGTTTGTTTATAAATTAAACTTTATCAAACGTTTCTAATGACTTTTTGTATATAATGTCAATTTACTCCATGTTTAACTGAAGTGTATGTTTATAATGCCAATTGACCCTATGTTTTTCTGACGTATTTGTTTATAATGTCAATTGACCCGATGTTTTTCTGACGTATTTGTTTATAATGTCAATTGACCCTATGTTTTTCTGACGTATTTGTTTATAATGTCAATTGTCCACATCTTTTACTGATTCTAATGACTTTTTGTATATAATGTCAATTTACCCAATGTTTAACTGAAGTGTTTGTTTTAATGTAAATTGACGACGTTTAACTAACGTGTTTGTTTTTAATGTCAATTGACCATTTTTAATGACATATTTGTATATAATGTCAATTGAGTACATATTTACTGACGTGTTTGTATATCATGTCAATTGACCACATGTTTTTGTGATTCGTTTGAATATCATGTCAATTGACCACATGTTTTAGTGACGTGTTTTTTATATAATGTCAATCGACAACTTGTTTTACTGACGTGTTCGTATATTATCTCAATTGACCACGTTTACTGACGTGTTTGTTTATAATGTGAACTTACCACATGTTTTATTGACGTGTTTGTATATTGTGTCAATTGACCAGTTATATTATGTCAATTGACCACAGTTATATTATGTCAATTGACCACAGTTATATTATGTCAGTTGACCACTTGATTTACTGATGTGTTTGTATATAATATCAATTGACCAAATGTTTTACTGACGTTTTTGTATATAATGTCAATTGACCACGGTTATATTATGTCAATTTACAACATGTTTTACTGACGTGATTGCATATGTTGTCAATTCATCATGTTTTACTGACGTGTTTGCTTGTAATGTGAACTTACCACATGTTTTTATATTATGTCAATTAATCGCGGTTTACGGACGTGTTTCTTTATAATATCAATTGACCAAATATTTTACCGATGTATTTGTACATAATGTAAATGTATATATTTTCGATTGACCACGATTATATAATGTCAGTTTATCACATGTTTTACTGACATGTTTTTATATTATGTCAATTGACAAAGATTACATTATGTCAATTGACCAAGATTACATTATGTCAATTGACCAAGATTATATCATGTCAATGGACCACGTTTTTTACTGACGTGTTTGTATATAATGTCAATTTAATACGATTATATTATGTCAATTGACCACTTGTTTTACTGACGTGTTTCTATATAATATAAATTGACCATGATTATATCATGTCAATTGACCACATGTTTTACCGATGTGTGTGTATGTCAATTTAATACGATTAAATTATGTCAATTGACCACTTGTTTTACTGACGTGTTTTTATATTATGTCAATTGACCAAGATTATATTATGTCAATTGATCACATGTTTTACTGGCGTGTTTGTATATAATGTCAATTGACCATGATTATATTATCCCAATTGACTACACGTTTTATTGACGCATTTGTGTATAATGTCAAATGACCACGATTATTGACGTGTTTGTGTCAATTCGCCACACGGGTCTGCTGACGTGTTTGTTTATAATGTCAATTTTCCATGCATTTCTTCTGACGTTTTTGTTTACAAAGTTAGCTTACCACATGTTTTACTGACTGAATAAATTTGTCAGCTTACCACACGGTTCTGTTGAAGTGTTTTTTAAAATTGTTAATTTATCACACATTCCTTCCGACTTGTTTGCTTATAATGTAAATTCACCACCTGATTCTTATCTTTTGTATAACCATGGGTCATCTTTCTACAAAAATTTCTGCGGACGTGTTTGTTTACAATGTGAACTTATTACATGTTTTTCTGGCTAATTAAATTTGTCAACTTACCACGCGGTTCTGCTGAGGTGTTTATTTATGATGTCAACTTATCACACGTTCCGTCCAACTTGTTTGTTTATTATGTCACTTAACCACATGATTTTCTGTCTTTTGTATAATCATGGCTAACCTATCACGTGGTTCTTCTGAGGTGTTTGTTTATAATGTCAACCTACTACACGGTTCTGCTGACGTATTTGTTTACAATGTAAACCTACCATACGGTTCTGCTGGCGTGTTTGTTTATATGTCAAGGTACCACAATGTTCTGTTGAACTGTTTCTTTATAATCTCAATACGCCATATGGTTTTGCTGACTGGTTTGTTTATAATGTCAAATCGCCACATGGTTTTGTTGTCTTGTTTGTTTTAATGTCAGTTTATCATATATTTGCAAAATAGATATAATTAATTGTGTATATCATATCGATGTATCACATGATTATATATTTTTCACCTTTTTAAATTTTTTTTGTCGATTTGTCCTTTGTTTTTAATTGTAACATGGGATTTGTGTTAGGTCATTTTTGCATTTTGTTCATAGTATTTCTATTGCCATATTCACGTATGTTAGATAAATTGAAAATTCATTTGATATTGTTAATTTACGGAAGTTATTAGTGATGAAGCCGGTTATAGGGCCACCTTAATTTTTTTTATTTCTCTTTTTACCAACTTTAATGTTGGCTTCACCAACTTTTTTTCGGGAAATTTTCAACTATTTTTCTTGGATTTTCCATTTTTTGTCCAGTTTCCCAACTAGTTGAGTTTTTCATCTTTTGAAAAGATAACTTTTATGTTGGGAATTTCAAGAAAAAAGTTGGAAAAGTCAATTTTGATGTTGGACAAAAACTAATTTAAAGTTATCAAAACGAGAAAAAGTTGGAAAAGCTAACTTTAAAGTTGGAAAAGCCAAAGACAAGAAAAAAAGTTGGAATTCCAAGAAAAAAGTTGGAAAAAACAACTTTAAATTTGGCAAAACGAGAATTTAAAAAATTAAGGTGGCCCTAATACGCTTAAATACATATCAGGTCAATCAAAGACTGTGTAAGAGTTATATCTGTACAGCTGCCCTTTTTTGTAAAGTTTTCTAAAATTATAAATGGTATATCCAAAATATACAACAATGCATAAAAATATTTTATAGGACCTACCCATTTATTTATCTTTCCATGAATCGAAAATCTCCGACGTCATTTGCGTGTGGCAAGGGCTTTGTGTAGTCACGCCGCATGTTAAATCACCTCTGACTGAATGACATACGTCATTAATCTGTGACGTATTAGATTCATATTGTAACGTCAGCTAAGATTTCATTGGTAGCAGTATATACCGTCTTCACGTGTCCAGTCTCAGTCAATGAGTATCTCAGATTACAGCAGGAGTACACACACAGACACAGACAGACAGACAGACAGACACACATCTATCTATCTATCTATCTATCTATTTATCTATATATCTCTCTCTCTCTCTCTCTCTCTCTCTCTCTATATATATATATATATATATATATATATTTAGAAATAAACTTTTGAAAACATCACATATACGTAAATTTGCTTTATTCCGTGGGCGCTTTCGCCTTACGGCTCATCAGACAGAATATAATGGTAGCTAAGTTAATGTTTATTATGACGTCAGGCTATGACGTCAGGCTATTACACATCGTATAATGCAGTATTGTTGTAGCATTGTTATATTCAGATACCTGCAGGCCAATTATCGCTGGTCCATCATGCAGTACGCAAAGATTGAGCAATTTATTGGATATAATATTAAAACCTCTGTGCAAAAAAGTACCGAGCTTTATACGAGATGACATGGATTTCCTAAACTACATCCCAGAGAGAGTACCAATAAATACAATTCTGGTAAGTTTTGATGTTACCAGCTTGTATACAAACATTCCGCACGATTTGGGAATACAGGCCGTAACCTTTTGGCTGGAAAAATATCAAGCCGAAATACCAACACGGTTCTCGCCAGATTTTATTTTATCTGGACTAAAATTGGTGCTCGAAAACAATCATTTTCAATTCAACAATAATTTTTACCTCCAAATTAAAGGAACTGCCATGGGAACTAAAGTAGCCCCGACGTATGCAACCTTAGTTATGGGATATCTGGAGGAAAAATTATACAACGAGTTACCATTCCTATTCGATATGAATTTCACAACATACATAAAAGAAAATTGGAAGAGGTATCTAGACGATTGTTTTATTTTCTGGACAAAATCTGAAGAGGAATTACAAATATTCCACCGTACAATTAATAACATACACGAATCCATTAAATTCACAATCGATTCAAGTACAATGCAACTTCCGTTTTTAGACATACTCATAATCAAGGAGGGGGAGAAAATAAAAACAGACCTATATTGTAAACCAACAGATACCCATCAGTATTTGAGTTTTAGGTCATGTCACCCGTCACACACAAAGCGAAACATACCATTCAATTTGGCCAGAAGAATTTGCACAATTGTCTCGGAAACGGAAATGAAGGAAAAGAGACTGTGCGAATTAAAAACCTTCCTTAAAAGCAACACTATCCAGAAGCCCTTATCGATTCAGCTATTAGGAATGCATTGAACATTCCCATTAACGAACTTAGAGCAACACGGGATAAAGAAGAAAACAAAAAGGGATACATTCCGTTTGTTATTACCTACAATCCCCGAAATCACAATATTTTTAAGTTCGGCAAAGAGATTCTTTCCAATTTTAGAACAATCCCCAAATATGAAAAATCTGGTTAAAGAATCTCATATAATCAATAGTCGCCGCCAACCACCAAATCTAAAACGCCTATTAACGAGAGCAAAATTTGAAACATCAAGTTCATCGTACGTGCAAAAATGCGGCGATCCGAGATGCGGAACATGCGACGTAATCGAAGAAGGAAGCATGATAATATTAAAATCTGGTCGAATTTTACGGACGAATGATCACATGAACTGTAAATCAAACAACTTAATCTACTGCGCAACATGTCCAACGTGCAATGATTTTTATATTGGACAGACTGGTAGATTAATAGACAGAGTACGGGTACACAAACAACAAATTAGGGACCCCTCCATCAGGAACACACCGTGCTCTAAAACATTTCGAGACGAGTGTGGAAAGGGGAAGTTTAAAATATTTCCCTTTTATAAAATAAAAAACAGTGACGAAAATTTTCGCAGAGCAAAAGAAGATTATTTTATTGAACTCTTAAAACCTTCTCTGAATAGAAAATAATTTACACATTTTTACGCAACAAAACCTGCAGGTATCTGAATATAACAATGCTACAACAATACTGCATTATACGATGTGTAATAGCCTGACGTCATAATAAACAATAACTTAGCTACCATTATATTCTGTCTGATGAGCCGTAAGGCGAAAGCGCTCACGGAATAAAGCAAATTTACGTATATGTGATGTTTTCAAAAGTTTATTTCTAAATATTTTTACGCTGTACCAAAGAACTCTTACAATATATATATAATTCATATAGATTATGTTTCTATTAGATTGATATTTATATTAATGCTATTCTCTATGTCCATAACTAACGACGTTATGATCAATATATAGTGCTTTCAAATTAACGGGGAATAACTCTTAATACATTGATATGAATTACTCGTGGTTGATACCATTTCTTTACACATTGAAATCGTAACGTTCAATTGAACATACATGTTTTATCAAATAAACAAACAAATAAACAAACACACCAATTAGGTATGAAGCGTTCTGTGCATATGCAATTCATTGATAACAAAATACACAAAATACAAATGTTACTATCTCCGGAACACGTGACCTATAATATAGAAACAAATAGTTCGTTCATACTCGTAATAAACATCTGAGTAGGATTAGGTTAACTGCACTGAAAAGAGAATTCGTAATGAATTTACCAATAAATGTAAACATAAAGATTTGGTACTGTAATTTAATTATTTATATATATAAATAACGGAGGGTAAAGTTACGTATATTTGTATACGCGTCTGTATTTGTACCCAGTATAAGAAATTTCACAGTTTAGAAATAAATCTTATAGAATTAACAGTATAAATTAAATTCAGTATTACTTACTTCTTATGTATACCAGTTTACATTTTAAAAATATAAAACAAAATAAAATATATAAAAGGCTACATTTTGCAGTATTATTTACGTGTGTGTGTGTGTGTGTGTGTGTGTGTGTGTGTGTACTTACTTTATTAGCAAGCATGGCAATACTTTTTACAATTTGTCAACATGAATTTAAGGTAGTAATGATTGGTGCATACATCCATATACTCGTTACAGTTAGAAACTGCGTCTACACATGGTTCATGGACAACATTTACAGCTAGAAAAAAAAGAAACGTGAAGTTAAAATGACGAGTTGTCGAGTGAAGAGATGTTGTGAAGTAGAATTGATGCTTTAATGTGAATTCAGCGTGATGAGTGATGACAAGTTGTGTTAGATTGTCTAGAATAATCGGTTTTTTTTATTGGTTTTTCACGCCACATGCAACAATTTGTAATGAATGATTTTGTCAATTCCATCAAATTGTCAAACGAAATTGTCAAATATTTCTCAGTTCATTAGAATATCTTAGGGATTTAAATGTAAATTGGGTCTTTTGAAAATTTGATGCCAAACATCACTTATGATGATTTAGAATTTTTTCAATTTGTCACCGAGATTGACGAGTGTAGAACATACAGTTTATTACCAATCGTAGTGATTTAGTGATCTTTAAGAGTACTGTATGTGTATTTAAATAAGCACACTTATATTATAGCGTTCTAAGGGTATAGACTTATTAGCGCAATCTTAAATTCGCTCAAGTAATTCATTAACTTTGTCGTGTATACAGAATGACAGGATGGAGAAATTTTAGTGCTGTCCTTGAATTTGCGCAATGGCTTGAGCGCGAAAATTCGAATACCGCTAAAATAAGTAAATGTACAGTATATAAAATTGTGTATATATATTATATGTTGCTGTTTGAGATCTAAGATATCTGATATTCAGAAAAACACTGAGTGATGATCCAGAAAGTTGAATTATTCTTTGCGAAATCAACAGTACCAAACTGGATAAGTTTTACAGGTTACTGGTTTTAACGACCTTCTCGACCGAAAAAAAATGTAACTATATGTAGTGCATTTAAAATAAATGGAAGCTTAAAGTAAGGCTGACTTTCTTTCAAAATTACAAATTCTTCTTAAATTAGTTTAAGATTTATATATATATATATATATATATATATATATATATATATATATATATATATATTCCACCAGCTGGTCCGAAAATTATAGACGGAGGCTGGAGCACTGTCGGTCCGACCGGGCACTTTTTGAGGTTAGACCAAAACTATGTTTTTATGTGTGTGGATGTTCAATTTTAATACGATTAAATTATGTCAATTGACCACTTGTTTTACTGACGTGTTTTTTATATTAATGTCACAATTGACACAAGATTTAATATTATGTCCAATTGTTCACATGGTTTAATGGCGTTGTTTGACTATATATATGTCAATTGAATGGGGGGGGGGGGGTCTACCCATGATTATATTATCCCAATCTGACTACACGTTTTATTGACGCATTTGTGTGATAATGTCAGAATGACCACGATTATTGACGTGTTTTGTGTCCAATTCGCCACACGGGTCTGCTGACGTGTTGTTTTATAATGTCTCAATTTGCCATGCATTTCTTCTGACGTTTTTGTTTACAAAGTTAGCTTTACCACATGTTTTACTTGATCTGAATAATTCATGATCATGTTACCACACGGTTTCTGTGAAGCTGTTTTTTTAAAAATTGATAATTTTTCACACATTCCTTCCGACTTGTTTGCTTTATAATGTAAATTCACCACCTGATTCTAAATCTTTTGTAATAACCATGGGTCATTCTTTCTACCAAAAACTTTCTGCGGACGTGTTTGTTTTACCAATGTGAACTGTTATTACATGTTTTTTCTGGCTAAATAAATTTTGTCCAACTTTCCACGCGGTTATGCTGAGGTGTTTATTTATGATGTCTACTTATCCACACGTTTCCCGCCAACTTGTTTGTTTTTTATGTCACTTAACCACATGATTTTCGGTCCTTTTGTATAATCATCAAGCTAACCTATACGTGGGTTCTTCTGAGGTGTTTGTTTATAATGTCAACCTTATACACGGTTCTGCTGACGTATTTCGTTTACAATGTAAACCTACCATAACGGTTTCTGCTGGCGTGTTTGTTTATATGTCAGGGTACCACAATGTTCTGTTGAAACTGTTTTCTTTATAATCTCAATTCGCCATATGGTTTTGCTGACTGGGTTTGTTTATCAATGTCAAATCGACCACATGGTTCTCGTTGTCTTGTTTGTTTTACTGTCAGTTTCTATCATATATGTGACAATATAGATAATATTTATATTGTGTATATCATGAATCGATGTATTCACTTGATTTTATATTTTTCACCTTTCTTAATTTTTTCTTTGTCGATTTGTCCGTTTGTTTTTAATTGTAACTGGGATTTGTGTTGGTCATTTTTGCATTTTTGAGTCATCAGTATTTCTATTGCAATATTCACGTATGTTGAGTTAAATTGAAAATTCATTTGATATTGTTAATTTACGAATGTTATTAGTGATTGAAGCCGGTTATAGGGCCACCTTATTTTATATTATTGCTCTTTTATTACCAACTTTCTCTTGTTGGCTTCACCAACTTTTTTTCGGGAATATTTTCAACTAAATTTTTCTTGGATTTTCCATTTTTTGTACCAGTTTACCCAACTAGTTGAGTTTTCTCATACTTTTGAATAGATAACTTTTATTTTGGGAATTTCAAGAAAAAAGTGTGGAAAAAGATCAATTTTGATGTTAGACAAATAACTAATTTAAGTTATCAAAACGAGAAAATAGTTGGAAAAGCTAACTTTAGTTGGAAAAAGCCGAAAGACAAGACAAAAAAGTTGGAATTCCAAGAAAAAAGTTGGAAAAAACAACTTTAAATTTGGCAAAACGAGAATTTAAAAATATATTTAGGTGGCCCTAATACGCTTAAATACATATCATGGGTCAATCAAAGACTGTGTAAGTGTTATATCTGTACAGCTGCCCTTTTTTGTAAAGTTTTCTAAAATTATAAATGGTATATCCCAAATATACAACAAATGCATAAAAGTATTTTTATAGGACCTACCCCATTATATTTATCTTTCCATGAATCGAAAAATCTCCGACGTCCTTTTGCGTGTGGCAAAGGAGCTTGTGTAGTCCCACGCCGCATGTTAAATCACCTCTGACTGAATGACATATCGTCATTCACACACACACTGTGACGTATTAGTTTCATATCTGGTACACGTCAGCTCAAGATTTTCATTGAGTAGCTAGTATATTCCGTCTTCACGTGTTCCAGTCTCAGTCAATGAGTATCTCAGATTACAGCAGGGAGTAAAACACACACCAACACAGACCGGACAGACAGACAGACACACCATCGATCCTATCTTATCTATCTATCTATTTATCTATATATCCTCTCTTTCTCTCTTCTTTCTCTCATCTTCTATATATAATATATATATAAATATATAACAATAATTTAGAAATAAATCTTTTGAACAAACATCACATATACTAAAATTTTTATGTTTTTTATAGGCCCTTTTTTTTTTTTTTTTTATATTTATTCCGTGGGGCCGCTTTCCGCCTTACTAACGGGGCTCATCAGACAGAATATAATGGTAGCTAAGTAAATGTTTAACATTATGACGTCAGGCTATGACATCAGGCTATTACAACATACGTTTACACATGCAGTGATTGTTGTAGCATTGTTATATTTCAGATACACCTGCAGGCCAATTATCGCCTGGTCCATCAAGCAGTATCGCTCTAGGATTGAGCAATTTATTGGATATAATATTAAAACCGTCTGTGGCAAAAAAAGTACCGAGCTTTATACGAGATGACATGGATTTCCTAAACTACTCATCCCAGAGAGCGTACCAATAAATTACAATTCCCTGGTAAGTTTTGATGTTACCAAGCTTGTCTACAAAACAATTCGGCACGATTTGGGAATATCAGGCCGTAACCTTTTGGCTTGGAAATATATCAGCCCCCCAAAATACCAACACGGTTTCTCGCCAGATTTTATTTTATCTGGACTAAAAATTGGTGCTCGAAAACAATCATTTTTCAATTCATCAATAATTTTTACCTCCAAATTAAAGGAACTGGCGGCCATGGGAACTACAAGTAGCCCCGACGTATGCAACCTTAGTTATGGGATATCTGGAGGAAAAAAGTATACAACGAGTTACCATTCCTATTCGATATGAATCTTTCACAACACTACATAAAAGAAAATTGGAAGTAGGTATCTAGACGATTGTTTTTATTTTTCTGGTACAAAAATTGATGAGGAATTACAAATATTCCTACCGTAACTAATTAATAACATACAGCGAATCCATTAATATTCACCAATCGATTCAAGTACAATGCAACTTCACTGTTACTATAGACCAACTACTCATAAGCAAGGAGGGCGGAGAAAATAAAAAACAGACCTATCACTTTGGTAATCCAACAGATACCCAATCAACTAATTTGAGTTTTAGGTCATGTCCACCCGTCACACAACAAAGCGAAACATACCATTCAATATGGCCAGAGAAATTTGCACAATTGTCTCGGAAACGGAAATGAAGGAAAAGGAGACTGTGCGACTTAAAATCCTTCTTAAAAGGCAACACTATCCAGAAGCCCTTATCGATTCAGCATATTAGGGAATGCAATTGAACATTCCCTTTAACGAACTTAGAGCAACACGGGATATAAAGAAGAACAACAAAAAGGGATACATTCCGTTTAGTTAATTACCTACAAATCACCGAAAAATCACAAATTTTTAAGTTCGGCAAAGAGAGATTCTTTCCCAATTTTAGAGAACAATCCCCTAAATATGAAAAATCTGGTTAAAGAATCTCATATAATCATTAGTCGCCGACCAACCAACCAAATCTAAAACGACCTATTAACAGAGAGCAAACAAACTTTGAAACATCAAGTTTCATCCGTACGTGCAAAAATGCGGCGATCCGAGATGCGGAACATGCGACGTAATCGAAGAAGGAGCAATGAACTAATATTAAAATCTGGTCGAATTTTAACGTACGCATGATTCACATGAACCTGTAAATCTCACAACAACTTAATCTACTGCGCAACATGTCCAACGTGCAATGATTTTTATATTGGACAGACTTGGTAGATTACATAGACAGAGTCACGGTGTACACAAACAACAAATTAGGGACACCTCCCATCAGGAACCACACCGTGCTCGTAACATTTCGACACCGAGTGTGGAATGGGGAAGTTGTAAAATGTTTCCCTTTTATAAATAAAAAACAGTGACGAAAATACTTTCGCAGAGCAAAAGAAGATTATTTTATTGAACTCTTAAAAACCTTCCTCTGAATAGAAAATAATTTACAACATTTTTTACGCAACAAAACCTGAAGGTATCTGAATATTAACAATGCTACAACAATACCTGCATTATACGATGTGTAATCAGCCTGACGTACAATAATAAACCAATAACTTAGCTACCATATATTCTGTCTGAATGAGCCGTAAAGGCGAAAGCGCGGCTCACGGAATAAAGCAAATTTACGTATATGTGATGTTTCAAAAGTTTATTTCTATATATATTTTACGCTGTACCTAAAGAACTCTTACAATATATTATACAATTCATAATACGATTATGTTTCTACTTAGTATTGATATTTATATTAATGCTAATTCTCTATGTCCATACTACTAACGACGTTATGATCAATATATAGTGACTTTCAAAATTAACGGGGAAGAAACTCTTAATACATTGAGATGAATTTACATCGTGTGTCACTGATACCATTTCTTTTATACACATTGAAATTCGTAACGGTCATTGAACATACATGTTTTGTATCAAAATAAACAAACAAATAAACAAACACACCAATTAGGTATGAAAGCGTTCTGTGCATATGCAATTCATTCGATAACAAAAATACACAAAATACAAATGTTACTATCTCTCGGAACACGATGTCCTATAATTATAGAAACAAATAGTTCGTTCCATACTCGTAATAAACATCTGAGTAGGATTAGGTAACAGCAACTGAAAAGAGACATTCGTAATGATTTTTACCAAATAAATGTAAACATAAAGATTTGGTATCTGTAATTTAATTATTTTCTATATAACAAATAACAAAAAAAACGGGGGGAGGGGGGGGGGTTTAAAAAAAAAAAAAAAGTTACGTATATTTGTATACGCGGATGTATTTGTACCCAGGTATAAGAAATTTCACAGTTTAGAAATAAATCTTATAGAATTAACAATATAAATTAAATCAGCAGTATTACTTACTTCTTATGGCTATACCAGTTTAACATTTATAAAAATATAAAAACAAAATAAAATATATAAAAGGCTTACATTTTGGCAGTATTATTTAACGTGTGTGAGTGCTGTGTGTGTTCGTGTGTGTGTGGTGTGTACTTAACTTTATTAGTACAAGCATGGCCAATACTTTTTTTTACAATTTGTCAACATGAATTTAAGGTAGTAAATGATTGGTGCATACATCCATATACTCGTTACAGTTAGAAACTGCGTCTACACATGGTTCATGGGACAAATTTACAGCTTACAGAAAAAAAAGAAACGTGAAGTGTAAAATGACGAGTTGTCTAGTAAAAAAACAAAAAATCTAAAAACAAAAAAAAGTAAATAAAACTAAAAATTAAGAAAGAAAAGATGTAAATTAGAAACTAAATAAGAAAAATATGTAAATAGAGGGATGTTGATGCTTGTAGAATTGATGCTTCATGGAATTTCAGCGTGATGAGTGGATGACAAGTTGTGTCTAGATTGTCTAGAATAATTCGGTTTTTTTTATTTGTTTTTTCACGCCACATGGCAACAATTTGTATTGAATGATTTGGTCAATTCCATCAAATGTGTCAAACGAAATTGTCATATATATTTCTCAGTTCATTAGAATATCTTAGGGATTTAAATGCTAAATTGGGTTCTTTTGAAAATTTGATGCCAAACACTCACTTATGATGATTTTAGATTTTTATCAATTTGTCACCGAGATTGACGAGTGTAGACCAATACAGTTTTTACAAATCGTAAGTGATTTAGTGATCTTGTAAGAGTACTGTATGTGTATATAAAATAAGCGCACACACCCCCCCCCCCCCCCCCCCCCCCCCCCCCCCCCCCCCCCCCCCCCCCCCCCCCCCCCCCCCCCCCCCCTCTTATATTATAGCGTTCTAGGGTATAGACATATGGTAGCGCAATATTAAATTCGATCAAGTAATTCATTAACTTAGTCGTGTATACAGAATTGACAGGATGGAGAAATTTTTAGTGCTGTCCTTGAATTTTAGCGCATCTTGGCTGAAGCGCGAAAACATCGAAATACCGCTAAAATAAGTAAATGATACAGTGATATAAAATTGGTGTCATATTTATTATTTGTTGCGGTTTGAGATCTATAGGATATATCGATATTCAGACAAAACACTGAGTGATGATCCTGAAAGTATGAATTATTCTTTGCAGAAATCAACTAGTACCAAACTGGAAAAGTCTTTACAGGTTACTGGTTTTAAACGACCTTCTCGACCGAAAAAAAATGATACTATATGTAGTGAATTTAAACTAAAATGGAAGCTTAAAGTAAGGCTGGACTTTCACTTTCAAAATTACAAAATTCTTCTTAAAATAGCCCAAGATTTATAAGAAAATATAATATATTATATATATATATATATATCTATCTTAATATCTATTATTCCACCAGCTGGTTCCGAAATATTATAGACGGAGGCTGGAGCACTGTCGGTCCGACCGGGCACTTTTTGAGGTTAGACCAAAACTATACGACATCAGGCAAAACGGATTTGTATTTGGACTTGCATAAGTACTTGTCTCCATATACGTTGATCTATGTAAGTGTTTAGATAATCAGATTGCAATTGAATTCAAAATGAAATTTCCAATGTGTCCGGTTTCAAATGTCTACTTTGGTCTGCATTAGAATGTCTATTTAAAATGTACGCTAAAATGAATAACGGATGAAATATTTTATCATAAATGACGTATATAAACCTAATAACATATGGAAAAACATGTTTTTCTGAGTTAAAAACTATTCGAATCTCGTCAATACTGTGCATTATAATCGAAATAAGAATACGTCTTAAGAGAAAATATTTTCTCATTTTGTGAGTGTAACATTCACACGAAATATTGGTCCAAGATGTTATTTTGAGAAGAATATAAAATATATAGAATGAGCTGGTTGAATGCTGAAGACGATGAAGTGTTACTTACGTGTACAGATTTTACAAAAAGCCCTGCAGTGTACCATGGTCCATGGATGGTACAGACTATCAGGTGGGCATATCTTATCGAAACCATATAGTAAGCAGTCAATATCAGGGTCGTCCTCACATACATCTATGAATACATTAAAGTAAAACTGAGAAAGAATTTCCTGTCAGAGAATATAGAGTGGTACAGATTGAGTGCCTACTCATTTCTGTCATAATTTTAGTGCTGTCTGTTTTAAGACAATGATTCGGACCTGAGAAGGTGGGGCAAGATCAACAGAACTTTCATCGGCTCTAATAGATTACCAGACATCCGTAAAGAGGATTAAGGAAGGAGGAGGGTTGAGAAGAAACCAAGCAACACAATTCCTCTGCGAGTCGACATGAGTAAATAAAGGCGTAGACGAGGAAGAATGGGAATCATTACATCACAATGATAAGATTCTGAACACAAACAGGTTTTCGGATACAACCGGTAGGGTCTGATATGGGACAACTTCTGATATAGAATTCACAAGCCGCAGAAATCGAAGTTACCGTTGAACAGGAAGTAATTACTGGTCAGAAACATAAATTTCTGACACAGAAATGAACTTCTCCTCTCTGTCAGTCAAACAATGTCCAGGAAAAAAGGAAGCGTCCTTCGTTAAAATGAAATTAGGCAAATCTTACTTTTCCAATGAATCAACATCCACAGATTGTGTTCTGACACCTTCAAGGAAGGCACTGGGTGGACTAGAAATCATCTATAAACGCGTGGTCTTTGACCCTGCTGGAATGCAGATAAATCAAAGGAGCCTGCGTGATTAAGGTATATCCAAACGAACGATCGCCAGACAAAATGAAAGGGTTTTCAAGACATACAAATGTTTGTACACTTGAGCTATCGGAATGTGGAAGTTTATTTCCATTTTTATGTAGAAGTGGTTCAAAATAGACAGATCTATGATCGGGGGACAACCCAAGACGTCTTTTCTTTTTGCAATAAAACAACGTGATAAATTTCCTGCAGAGTTGCGCAGGCACTGCCTCGATATTATATCCGAGAGAACATTTAAATTAGTGTGTTCTTTGACTGACCTCAAAAGGTCGAGAGGAAATGAAGTAAGAGATGACCTTGATTGTAACCGTAATTCTGATCCTCCTTGAATCAATGATACACCCACTTGTTGTTATTGATATCCTCCCAATGAATAGGAAGTAGGAAAACATTTCCATGTCGAAACATATAACTATGTGTGCACCTAAGCCCTAGTCCACTTGTAGGAGTAAAGACTTTATATCGTCTGGCTCCTGGCCCTTCAAAAGGTTGCCAGTCGCAGCCAAAATGCTTAGCCGTACCTAGAAACAGATGATAGATTACACTGTAAGTGTTGTAACTTTTCCGTTGATGTTGATGTGTCGGGGCATCTGGTTAGCTGAGGTTTTTTGGGGTAGGTTGTGATTTTCTAACTAATGTTTGACTCCATAAAATATGCAAAAGATATATGAGATTTAAAATTACACATCAAGCATTCACAAATGAATTGAGATTAATCATGCCATTACCTGTTACATTGTAATTGCTTGTGGAATTTACAATTGGTGGCAATGTTCCTGTGAATAGAAAATATATAACATCATTACATGTCTTGTTATTGTTTATTCATCAGTGGTGATAACAATTAATCATTAAAATTCAACAAAAATGGTTATTTCTCTGTTAAGGGGTGCATTGGTCGGCAGATTTTTTTTATGTGGACGGGGCATTTTGTATTACCCAATCAGAGCATTTCAATCTCGAACACACGTTAAACAAGTAATTCATAACAAGTCCAGCGCCCAGGTTCGCCGTAATGATCAAAGAAGTACGTGATTTGTCAGACGCTGGCATTACCTAGAACACACACAATGATAAAATCGTCTGGAGCGTCATCATGAGTGTACAAAAGTTTGTTTCGGTAAAATAACAGTTTATATAATACCATTGGGACTTTAGCCAGATTCTTGTTCACGGGGAACTAAAATCTTGCTAGCACCCTGAGAGGTAGATTTGAAATGTATGATATAAATCATATTCTACAAATGTATAAATGTTTCTTATTATACCAAATTTATCCCTGAACGTAGGAAGCCTATTGTAATGAATGAAGATATTGATGCTAAAGTACCTGCACCACCTGGTCCATGTGTACTTGTACCACCATTGCCAAGTCCACCAGTAACTGTGCCACCATTACCGTGTCCGTCAGTACCTGTGCCACCATGACCGTGTCCATCAGTACTTGTGCCACCATGACCGTGTCCATCAGTACCTGCACCACCATTACCTACACCACCAGTTACACTACCTCCTGTACCTGTTCCACTGGTACCTGTTGGGGAGGCAGATGTTCCATTGACAGCGGTTCCACCAGTAACAACCCCACTTGTATCCGTTCCACCTGTTTGGCTGGTATTCGTTCCATTTGTTTCGGATCCATTTATGTACTCGAACCATTTACACTTGTTCCATTGCCATCAGTTCCGTTTACGCTTGTTCCGCCGACATCAGTTCCGTTTACACTTGTTCCATTGCCATCAGTTCCGTTTACACTTGTTCCATTGCCATCTGTTCCGTTTACACTTGATTCATTGCCATCAGTTCCGTTTACACTTGTGCCGTTGCCATCTGTTCCGTTTACACTTGATTCATTGCCGTCTGTTCCGTTGACAAGTGTTCCATTGACGTTAGCAACTGTTCCGTTGATATTTGACCCGTTAATGTCTGTTCCATTGACCTCTGTTTCGTTGTTACTACCAACGGATGAGCTAACGTTGGTCGTCGGATGTTCCTGAAAACCTTTTGAATAAATAAATTTAACACTTTCTTTAAAATGTATTTCAATAAAATTTATCAGTTAAACAAATTCAGTTTCATTATGTTTTTCTATTATTGATTTTCTGAATTCAAAATTAAAGGACTGTTTTTAAATCAGAAAGTTTTATATTTTTGTGATAAAAACTCTTTATAGGTAAGTAAAATTCTGATGTTTAATTTTTATTTTTTGTTTAAATCTCAAGATTTTAAAATTACAAATTAGAAAATTTTAGGCCTATTGAAATAAGCAATGAATTTGTAAACATTTTCTATTAAATAGAGAAATGTCTATTGATGGGTTTTACATAGAATATATACTTATATGGTAAAAAACTTTACAGCTTCGCTGATAATAGTTTACAAAATATATGAACAGTCGAAAACCTTTTGCACGTCTACAAGCCTATCGGTATATTATAAAAATCGCTCTTATTGGGAATCTCATTCCCGGAAAAATACCGGTGAAAAACTAACACTGGGTCAGTTATAAACAGCTATTTTATTGCACATTAAAAGTATATAACAAATATATGTCGGTGGGTCAAATTCGGTTGAAAATTGAAACTTTGGGTCGAACGAACCTGACCCTGTTTACGCTGTTAACGATGACAGTTTAATAATGTTGACGATAAATACATATGATTTACTTCGCTAGACTTAAATGCGTTTTAATTAGAGTTTGAGTAGACACATATTTGATATTCTAGGGAATGAACGACAATTAAACCACTAGGTATATGTGATGCTCGTCGTCAGCCATGACAGGCCGATGTTTAATCACATGGTTAACACATGATCAGACGTATTCATTTCTGCGCGTGGATAAGATATTACTTAAAACTTGACACAAAATATATAGATAATTATGTGTTGTCTTGTAAATAAATGACGGCCATGACATGACTTTAGCAGGACGGTAGGGCACTCACCACTTTATTTTGAGCCAATGACTACTTCAGTATGATACTTGTCTTTGATCAACTTCTGGTCGCCCAGATACCAAAGACAGTGGTCGCATCTAGTTACCGGCAGATAAAATCCTCTGGTTTTACCCAGCGTTTCCACAAAAATCCAGATTGGATGGAGCTTACATTGAGGGTACCGGTCATTTGGACCGATTATTTGACGAATTTCACCGGACCTTTGTCAAATACCGGTTTTGCCGGTATGACCGACGGATTTCAAAAACTTTTAACTTTTTCCATATGATTTGGGAAAGGTAGGCGACTCTTAAATAGAACCCTGGATACGAATTGTATCAACCATACTAATTACTTACAAATATCATAAACATAATACCAAAGTTATAATGCTCAAGACGATATCGTTTCTGTCAATTAGACTTCATCAGTTGAGCTCCAATTTGAAAAGTATTTGTATTTTCTAATGAGAAAGTGGTATCATACAAGGCCAAATAATATCTCTAAAAGTATAGCCGAAATCCGTCTAAGATTAACCACTGTAAAAAATGACTATCTTAGCATTAGAAAATGTTTTACTTTAAAAGATGTGATCAGTGCCTAATATTACTTTTGTATAAGATGAACAGCTGGTACCGAAATACCAGGTACTAGGTTTATGTATACCCTCGGGGACTCAAATGGTCCACCAGCAGTGGCAACGACCTAGTGGTTGTAAATATTATAAACATAATACCAAAGTTATAATGCTCAAAACGATATCGTTTCTGTCAATTAGACTTCATCAGTTGAGCTCCAATTTGAAAAGTATGTGTATTTTCTAAAGAGAAAGTGGTATCATACAAGGCAAAATAATATCTCTATAAGTATAGCCGAAATCCGTATAAGATTAACCAAAAATGGCTATCATAGCATTAGAAAATTACAACCAATACCATTTGTATCAACCATACTAATCACTTGCAACCGACACAATTTGTATCAACCTTACTAATAAGCGTGCACATTGCACTCGAATTATGATGAGCAACTGATACTAAATTTGATATGCCTACTTATGATCACTATTTTCCTACTTACTAGCCCTGTGTTCTAATTTAAAAACCTAACAACCCGGTGTTCTGATTTAAAAACTGAAAAACCCGGTGTTCCAATTTAAAATTTAATAACCCGGTGTTCCAATTTAAAAATTTAACAACCCGGTGTTCTAATAAAAAGAAATAACAATTCGGTGTTCAATTTTTAAAAACAGTGCACATTTGACCTACACCAGGCATGTTGATAAAGACTTCAGTGATAATCTCAATAGTACATACCATTTGTGAGCAAGTTTTACATTGAAATTCATAAAATTGATGTGAGAAAATTATATTTTACAAAATAACATTACAATATCTATATACATATAAAATGTGGTCATTATTGTACTTACATATAACGTCCGGTGCCTGTCCGTGTTGGTCTCCATTCGGATCTACAAACAAACGACGAGAAAGGTAATTAAGGTTTGCCATGTGACTGTTTTACAAAAACTGACAAGGAATCGCCGATACCCTATCATTTTTTGTGAAACAGTCACATGGTAACCCTATTCAAATGCCTGCACATTTTAAATTAGCATTTTAATGACAGTACCGATTTACCACCATACGACTTTATGCTGATGACACCACAGCTTACCTTGTAATATAATCTAAAACTGAATGTAAAACCTTTCAAAAAGATCTCGATACTGTAACCCTTCAAAAAGATCCTGACAATTTTAAAAGTATTTGGGAAAACACATGGAGAATGACTTTTCACTCAGACAAGTGTAATGTTTTATCCATCCGTAGACACAAAGACCCCTTCATGTACAATTACACTTTACATGGCCACAGATTACAACATGATGACAAGGCAAAATATCTAGGGGTTAGAATTCAATCTGACTTAAAATGGCACAGTCACATCAACAACATATGCAACAAGGCAAACATCACACCAGGCTTTCTTCGAAGAAACCTTAACATCAGCTCCACCTCGGTAAAGGAACAGGCGTACAAGTCCCTTGTAAGGCCATCACTAGAATATGCCAGTTCAGTGTGGGATCCTTACTGAGGACATAAATAAATCAGAAAAAATATAAAGAAGGGCTGCTAGATATGTCACTAACAGACATAGAAACACATCAAGTGTTAGTGACATGTTAAATAACTTAAAATGGAGAGAGCTATCAAACAGAAGAACAGATGCCAGCCTTGTCATGGTCTGTAAAATATCAAATGAGCTAATTTCTATAAAAACAGACACACTTATTCCACCCAACAGACAATCACGAAATATTTTGCTATCAAATACCATCATGCAGAACACAAATTAGACAGCAATCCATCTTTCCTAGGACTATAAAATCCTGGAACAGCCTCCCACTGAGTGTCTCTGTTGAGTCGTTCAGAGCAGCTGTCTCAAACTTACAACCATACTGATACTTAATAATTTTAAATAATGATTTTTTCCTTAAAAGTTTAAAGGCATGTGTAGTTCAATATGATATAAACTTTAGTACGTTGAAGGTGGTAAAAGTAGAAGAAGAAACGTGGACTTATGCTGACTTCTACCTTTATCTATCGGACTAAATTACTTTGTAAAGTTTGTTGAGTATATTAATAGTTACTGATGTATCATGTGAATTTGTTAAGTTCGATACCGATTTTGTGATATCATATAGCCTAGTTTTTATGTTTTGAATTTTTATCAAGTAAATCTAGACAGTGAAAAATGTTTCGATGTGCATTGTATTACAAAATATGTAAATAGTAAAGTTCAGCAAGTGCATCGAAGTCGGTCAGCAGAACTTTGTGTGACGTCATATATGAAAACTAGCAGTAAATCGTGAATCCGCCGCAAGTTTTCAACGTCATCGACCAATGAAATAACGCAAAGCAAACATGGTACATTAGAATATATCTATTAATCTACCTAGAAAATTATCCATGCGTCCGTCATGTTAATAATTAAAATTTAGCTCAGCACAAAATGTATGAAATCCCTGCCCCTTTCTCCCTTTCTCTCAATTACTACCACTTTCTTTCTGTCTCATTATAAACATTATAAATAAAAACAATATATAGAGAGGATGTATGAAAAACATTTCATTTCATCGCGTGAAACACAAGAATAATATTTAAAACTAAATATAGCACTTGTATTAAACATTTACTCTTCTGTCAAACAATATGAAATAAAACCTCTTATTTATAAGACAAACTGGCAAATATTCTATTTATTATAATTTTCACAAAAAAAATTCTCATGAAACAAGAAAATGTTGTCCCAAAATTTTGAAAAGTATTTTAATTGGCCGAGTGAAAATAATACAGTTTACATTGATTTGCATGGAGTATTATTTTTTAAATTTAAGTCATTGATAGATTCTTATGTTTCACTACCAAGATGTAATAAAAATCGACATTGTTCTGTCTGGATTTGAGATAGTTGGGACCAATTTTCACCATACATGTAATCTACCGTATATGTCCTTCACGAAGTAAATAGATCCCAAATATGACACTATGATGATGTTGGATGCACTCAATGTAACACTGATAATGATATTTGTCAGTAATCAATAATGTTATCAAACTGTAATATATAAAGTGTGTGTGTGTGTGTGTGTGTGTGTGTGTGTGTCAAATTTGTAATTATTTGTGTAGTATATATCCGCTATTGTTTACACGGACTAAATATCGGCGATTGTTGACACAGACTAAAGTTATAAAACTTTCAACATACTTTCAATTGGTCCAGATCCAGGTACCAGTAAAGGTATGCAGATTATTTTGGGTGTTGTTGGTGTTGGTGTCGTCGTCGCCGTCGTCGTGACATTCATCTCTTCTGTGGTTTCATTATCTGATGACATGGTGACATAATCCGTTGAAGTTTCCGTTGTTTCTTCAGTTGTTGTTTCAATAGTTGTCGGTTCCACTGTCGTTTCTGTTGTTTCTATTGTTGTATCCACTTCTGTGGTAGGTATTTCATTTGTTGTGGTTGGCACAGCTGTGGTTGCCTCAGCTGTGGTTGCCTCAGTTGTCGCTGCCTCAGTTGTGGCTGCCTCAGTTGTGGTTGGTTCGGGTGTGGTCTGTACTGGTTCCTCCGTGGTTGAAGGTTTGGGGTGATTTGGGGGTTCATATGGTACTGGGCCTCCATGGTTAGCGCTTGTACCGGGTGGGAGTGGTTTGGTATCTAATTGGCGCTTTTCTGTGAATAAATACAACATACAAACACAGATTAATGTTTGGCATCTAGGTGAAAGAATTGTATTTGTATTTAATTATAATACTCAACAAAATTCTCAAAAACGGAATGCATAACTGAGAGAAACACTAGATAAACGCAAATACACAGCAGACCTCACCACCGTGACCGAAATGTTGAGATACCTGTCCAATAGCGGTTGCTGGGTCGTCTGTACCAATTGTGACGAGGATTTGTTCCTCACCTATTTCATTTGGATTCACTGCAAGTGTGACGGTCAACACGGGATACCTACTTCTCCATGATACCTGGGGCCCGTTTACGAAAGTTCCTAAGTCCTAAATTTTAGTCCTAACTACCATGGCAACAGATCGCTGATTGGTCAATCCCATGACAATTAGGACTAAGATTTAAGACTTAAGACTTTTTGTAAAACGAGCTCCAGATCCCACCTCTGGATTTCCAGAGGTCCGTGTTTGTCCAATGTCACCAAATTTGTATAATATGTTATGTATTCTAGACATCCTGTAGATTTATATTTGGTATCGGAGTTTTTATGATTGAACAGTACGTTAGACTGCATGGGAAGGATTTTCAAACACTCTCAATTCAGCACGGCCATCGAGATATTGAGAATTCCTTTATCATTTGCTTACTGCAAGGCGTGGTGTTGTAATTAGCAGAGCTCAATCTCACCAACTAAGAATATATCGAACATCACAGTTGGCAGTTACATAAAGGAATATATAAAAACCAAAACGTGAGCACAAAAGTGGTATCGAAGTCTCAACCTCACAAACATACGTATTGAATGGTATGCTTATCATTGCACAAGGACCTCGGCCAAAGCGACACTAGTAAAGACGTCATAAAAAATATTCACTTTGAAACTCTAATGAAATACTCCACAAATAATCATGTATTCATTATTATTATTATTATTATTATTATTATTATTATATTATTATTATTATTATTATTATTTTCTTTTCAGGACAGCCCCCTTTCCAAAATCCTGGATCCGCCACTGTTAACGGTTAAACATAATTGAAAATACATTTATTCACTTTGATCTTTTTACCTGGATAAATTTTGTAATTTTCCATTCAACAATTTTGACTAAATCGTCTACAGATGAAAATTTAGTGTCTATCAAATGCTACTTATTATACATTTATGGATCTCTTGGCACCTGAAACAGTCATATCCCCCGAGGGCATAGCCAGACTGCTGGGGATAGACAAACCTTCATATCACCCTACCAAGAGGTCCATTAGGCCCAATTATTTATTATACAGAAAAAAATTCAATCAACATTTTTTGGTGGATTTCTTAGTGTTTGTAGAATCTTTATTGTTCAATAGTTTGGTTATTTCTTCATCGTTAGCAACATGATAATGCTTCCTAAAGTCGTCTGCGTTCATTTTGTTTGTTTACATAGAGCCGACAAGAAAGAAAACTCTTGCGAGAATCAGAGAGATGGTCGCCTTTGGGGCAAGTGCTCCAGGGAAATATGAAGTTTTGTCATCCCTAGGGAGGACACGATGTTTTATAACATCGTCACGTGAACTATTTTAACGATTTATCATAAAATATCACTTTTCACTTACAAATGTAGTTTATTGCATTTTGAAAATGTATCCCCGGTAATGATTTACGGAAAAGAAAAGTTGTAAGTGGAAAAAGTTGCTATACCATTGAATACGCTTTGTGAACTAACATAAACCTCCTACATCAAATTCTTCAGTGATAGGTTTTTTAAATTCTTATAAACTTAACTCATTCACCCATATACGAAATTTAAATGTGATATTACACACACACACAACATACATCTTACAGGGACATTGGCTGTGATTATTTAAATTTCCCCTTCTTTTTACTACAATAAAAAGAGAAATAAACACAAATATAAAATTTCTTTAATTCCTGTATATTTTGTGAAAATTGCTGGAGAAACCCAGGTTTGGCACTTTCTCAGTTGCAATTGATTAACTCAACCTTACTATCTGTATATGATTACCACACTTGACCTGACCTTTTTTCACATAATATATAGGAATATAAGATTCTTTTATGCCTGTACATATCTCTTACTTGTTATTGTACATCAAGTACAAATAGTAAAAGTAGAAAAAATTGCCCCTTTAAAGTCTACCTCTGTCCCTCTCCATTACCGATAATTATTATTATTTTACACATCATTGTAGAATTCTACATGTCTTTATTTTAGAATTAACATGCGATACCTACATAATGACATGCAATACATTCAGTATTTGTCTAAATTAGATTACATTCAAGATAGTATACTTGCTCTTTTTTCACGGATCTTTTAATTCCGTAATTTTTCTTGTAATAAATAATTTAATGGTAAAATCTGACATATTCTATATGATGGCAATATATAACGTAATAGTTACCTGGCTCGCCATTTGTTACTGTTAATAAAATAACTATGAAAATGCAAACTAAGGACATTTTCATTCTTTCAAATGCGCATCAACCAGCCCCCAGGAGATTTAGAAGTGAGAATGGCATTGCAACTTCGAAGCTTTTATGATAAGACACAACCAGCTGTCTTTTTTCCCTTTGGTGCAGACATGCAGGTCCTTTTATCATGACATGCGCGTCTCCTCTCAATGTTAAAGTCAAAGGTTTCGAAAACCTGCCGATTTAATCAGACAGCATGCCTGTGAATACCCTACTTTCTGTGATTAACAGAGCCATTCCTTAGTTTAAAATGTTAGTACCCTACTTTTCATAGGCCATGGTGCAATTCTGTCAGCTGAATTGGTATAATCTCATATTTGCACCACAGGAATCAATTCCAAGTTCGGTTACTGTAAAAGGTTTGCAGAATTCTGTCTAATGGATCTTTTCTCCGAGGTGTAAGTTATAAATTTTCTATGTACTTTTGACATTGATTTGTCAAGTTAAAATCGTCGACACGTGAAGTTTGTATGGTGGCTGATTCAGGACATCGTAATCTCACTTCGTTTAATAGAACGCGATATTACGATACGATACTTCGGGACGAAATGACGATACTACGATACGAAATGACTATACTACGATATTATGATACACAATTACGATATTACGAACGAAATGACGATATTACCATACGTAATGACGATATTACGATATTACGATACGAAATGTCTATATTACGGTATCACTACCATGTCTACGCACGCGTCGCTTCAAACCGAGGTTCATCCGCCATTTGCAAGGTTAGGATTAGAAAACACAACCGGGGGTAGGTGTAATAGAAAAAAATATACAGGACAGAACGAATTTTAGAAAGAAAAATTGAATGTTATTAGAATATTTATGTCAGATATGATAAAAAAGATTTATTTGAATTATAGTACCTACCTCGGGGTGGTGTCCTTTTTTCTATAAGTCGACTCAGTCAGTAATAATTAAGCTGTGTATTGACCTACCCCAAGGTGGTGTCTATTTTCTATAAGTCGGCTCACTAAGTAATAATTAAACTATATAGTAATCTACCCCAGGGTAGTGACCTTTTTTCTATAAGTTGGCTCAGTTCGTAATAATTAAACTATATAGTGTAGTGTCACGTGGTTTTGATCCTTTTTCTACTACAAGTCGGTCTAGACTGTAGTAACCGAGCTATAAAGTTCTACTACAAGTCGGTCTAGATTGTAGTAACCGAGCTATAAATTTCTACTCCAAGTCGGTCTAGATTGTAGTAACCGAGCTATAAATTTCTACTACAAGTCGGTCTAGATTGTAGTAACCGAGCTATAAAGTTCTACTCAAAGTCGGTCTAGATTGTAGTAACCGAGCTATAAAGTTCTACTCCAAGTCGGTCTAGATTGTAGTAACCGAGCTATAAAGTTCTACTCCAAGTCGGTCTAGACTGTAGTAACCGAGCTATAAAGTTCTACTTCAAGTCGGTCAAGATTGTAGTAACTGAGTTATAAAGTTCTACTACAAGTCGATCTACTTCGTAATAACTGAGCTATAAAGCGACCTACCCCAAGGTGGTGTCGATTTTTCTATAAGTTTGCTCAATCCGTAAAGATTAAGCTATATAGTGATCTTCCCCTGGATGATGTCCTTTTTCTACTTCAAGTCGATCTAGTTCGTAATAACTGAACTATAAAGTGACTTACCCCAGGGCGATGTCCTTTTTCTGTAAATCAATCTAGTGTGTAATAAATAAGCTATAAAATGATCCCTCCTAGGGAGATGTCCTTTTTAGCTCACCTGGCTATGCCAGGGTGAGCTTTTGCAATCACTCTGCGTCCGTCGTCCGTCCGTCCGTCGTTAACTCACTTTCAAAAATCTTCTCCTCTGAAACCACTGGGCCAAATTGAACCAAACTTGAACTGAGTCGTCACTAGGGCATTTAGTTTCAAATTTGTTATTTTCTATGTCGCAGGTTAAACAACATGGCCGCTGTTGCTAAAAATAGAACATAGGGGGTAAATTGCAGTTTTTGGCCAATAACTCAAAAACCATTACAGATATCAAAAATCTGACTGGGTAAAAGTGATCAGCTTGATGAGATCTACCTGCCATGCAATATTGAAGAAAATCGGAAAACTCATCTCGGAGTTATAGCCCTTTTTTTGTAAAATTTTCAAAATTTTGGCATTTTTAATTTTTTATTTCAAAAAATGTAGCAGATAGAGGTCAAGTCTAAATTGCAAAAATGTTCAGCATATCAAGATCTACCCACCCTGAAAATTTGAAGACAATCCAAAAAACTGTGTAGGAGTTATTGCCCTTTTTTTCACAGAATTTTTTCAATTTTTTATGTTTTTCGTCTTCTAACTCCAAAACTATGAAAGATAGAGGTCGAATGTAAATTGATAAAATGTTTGCCATGATGTGGCGACTTCAAAACCGGTGTTGAAAATTTTTTGTTGACCGCCATTTTCAAAATGGCCGACAAAAAAGGCGGGAAAATTCAACATTGTTTGATTTCAATGAAATTTGGTTTCCAAATAGATATTGATGTTGCGACTTCAAAACCGTTGTTGAAAATTGTTCCTTGACCGCCATTTTTAGCTCACCTGGCTTTTGGAATCACTTTGCGTCAACAAACATGGCCGCTATGGCGAGGCTTAGTTTAACATTGGATCCTATAGGGAAATCATCTTCTCCTCTGAAACCACTGACACAAATTTAACCAAACTTTACAGGAATGATGTATGCAAGGTCCTTTACAAAGACTGCTCATTTTGTTCTGATCCGTCAAAAATCATGGCCACTAGAACGGGGCTTAGTTTAACATTATATAGCCAAAAGAAGACTGCTGTGCTGCACACACACTGCAAAGTTTTCGCAGAACCTTATTCATTCATTCATGAATCCGGTTCCTGACTTGGAAGAAGAACATTGGATCCTGTGGGAAAATTACATTTTCATCTTCTCCTCTGAAAACGCTGAAGCAAATATAACCAAACTTTAGAAGAATGATGTATTGAAGGTCCTTTACAAAGATTGCTCATTTCGTTCCGATCTGTCAAAACCATGGCCGCCAGGGCTGGGCTTAGTTTATCATTGGACCTTATGGGAAAATCACATTTTCATTTTCTCCTCTGAAACCAACCAAACTTTACAGGATTTATGTATGGAAGGTCCTTTACAAAAATTGCTCGGTTCGTCTGATCTTCTCAAGCAAATAACCAGGTGAGCGATACAGGCTCTTGAGAGCCTCTTGTTTCTATAAGTTAATCTAATCTGTAATAATTTAAAGAAAAATTCAATGTCCTCCAAAGGGAAGTATCAGTATGCGAAAGTGGCCAAAAATTTGTGAATTTTGAGTGTTTTACTGGTTTTTTTTGTAATAATTTAGTTATATAGTGACCTAACCCAGGGTGGTGTCCTTTTTTTCTATAAGTCGACCCAGTCCGTGAAAATTGAGCTGTATAGTGACCCACCCCAGGGTGGTGTTCATTTTTCTATTTCTGCTCAATCCGTAAAAATTCAGCTATATAGTGGCCTACCCCAGGGTGGGGTCCTGTTTTCTATAAATCTACTCAATCTGTAAAAATTACCTACCCTGATTGGTGTCCTTTTATACTGCAAGTCGATCTAGTTCGTAATAACTGAGCTATAAAGTGACCTTCCAAAGGATGGTGTCCATGTTTCTATAAGTCGACCCAGTCCGTTAAAATTAAGCTTTATAGTGACCTACCTCAGGGTAGTGTCCTTTTTTCTATAAGTCGACCCAGTCCGTTAAAATTCAGCTTTATAGTGACCTACCTCAGGGTGGTGTTTGTTTGTTTGTTTATTGTTGTTTAACGTCCCACTCAAGAATATTTCACTCATATGGAGACGTCACCAAATGCCGGTGAAGGGCTTCAAATTTTGGCCTATGCTCGGCACTTACGGCCATTGAGCAGTGAGGGTTCTTTAACGTGTCGACACCCACTGTGACACGGGACCTCCAGTTTTTACTGTCTCATCCGAAAGACAGGAAACCAACCTGTCGCCGGCGGGACTCGAACTCACGATCCAGAGTCGAGCGAGCTACCGACTGAGCCAGGCCGGCTCCTCAGGGTGGTGTCCTTTTTTTCTATAAGTCGACCCAGTCCGTTAAAATTAAGCTTTATAGTGACCTACCTCAGGGTGGTGTCCTTTTTTTTTCTATAAATCGACCCAGTCCGTTAAAATTAAGCTTTGTAGTGACCTACCTCAGGGTGGTGTCCTTTTTTTCTATAAGTCGACCCAGTCCGTTAAGTAAGCTTTATAGTGACCTACCTCAGGTGGTGTCCTTTTTTCTATAAGTCGACTCAGTAATATAATCAACCTATTTATTGACCTACCCCAAAGAGATGTTTTTTCTTTAAGTCGGCTCAGTGCGTAATAATTAGCTATATAGTAACCTACATCAGGGTAGTGTCCTTTTGTCTATAAGTCGGTCTAGTCCGTAATAATTGAGTTATAACGTGACCTACGCCAGGGTGGTTTCCTCTTTCTATAAGTCGGCTCAGCACGTAAAAACTGAGTTATAAAGTGACATTTTTTCTACATCAGTTTTAGTCCACAGAATAGATCAAAATATGTGGCATTTCTGGTGACAACTCCGCGTACATGAAAAATTATTTGAAGAGATATTCAATACCGGTAATAAGAACATTTCTGGCAAGAGTTAGATACTCTTCAATTATATATACATATCTTAATCTTTATTGTATTCTTTGCTTTCAAAGACTTTATTTTCGGTCACACATATAATTGTACAGATAAAATAGCTTAACTTCTCAAAATCATAAACAATATTACATTTTTTCTAATATTATTATTTTAGCTTTCGGTATCTGCGAAGAGAGATCCATTTATCTTCCTTTATCGTATTTAGTTGACATCAATTTGTCTATTTCCAATGTACAATTTGCTTCGTTGCTAAGTATGGAGTGCAAATGAAATGTCAATTGCATGTTATTTTGAATAGTGAAATAAGTCGTGTCTTAGACGATGAAATAAAAATTCCAAAATCGCTTCTGTCGACGGTAAAGGTTTTAGGTTGAGAATATGACGTCATATAGATACAACGGAAGGCTCGATATCAGTGGACAGCCATGAGCTTTGACACCCTTAGTATAATTTGCAGAATAATCAAAATTCGAACAAAATTTGGTGAATGTCGAAATATGGGACCATATCAAAAAGAGTAGATAATTCAGATCATTTGACTTTCCATTATCTAAGGTTTATATGACTACCTTTCAGTAAATGTAATATTGTTGCACAGTCACACAATTCACCATAGTGTAGACATGAGAATCATATTTTATGACAGAAAGGAATCATATGAAAAAGTAACAGTTGCTCATTTGATTAAATACAAACTACGGTCTTAAAAAATTGGGATTGTGTCTACATACTGCTTCATCTAACAATGTTTTCGGAATCGTGTATGTCTTACTATGTCTTACTATGTAGGTTATTAAATTAATGGGCACCTAAACAAAAGTATCTCTGTTAAATGATATATATATTTTTAAATCCATTTCACTGCGAGTGTTTGTCACAGCGCAACCCTAATTAATACATATCGCTTTCTCTTATCACTAGTACGATATTGGTTGACTAAATGGTGTGTGTGTATAGTTTGTGGTATGGATATTATAAACCTCTTTCCAGGTGCTTTGTTCCATCACGGTTCGAAATGTTACGTGATCTATGCACAAAGTATTTTAACACAACTAAACGGAATGGACGAAGTCCATAAAGGTAAATTACTTTTTCATGGTGAATTTGACTAGTTGCTCTCCTGCATGGCGACCAGTCCAGCCTCTACTTTTTCCATTTGGTCATTGTTTGGCCCCTTTTCCTATCTGGCGATTTTATTCTTTACACTGTTGTTTCAGTGCTTTTAACTGAGCTGGTGTGTCACTCTTGTTAGATATAATGTTTACCACACTACAATATCTAATTGCTCAAGTTGTATAGAAATTATACCGACATCAACATATATGTAGACACATATAACATTTTTATGTCATACTAGCAAAGATATGTACCACTTGTTGTATCATGGTTTCTAATACTGACTCCATTTGAGATCAGTTTGATAAACGTCAGTCAACCCCTCTTTTGACCTTCCGAGCATTTTGCTAAATACATTTTTTCGACTTTCTATTTAAATACCTTTCTTTTTTATGAATATTTGTTTTCAAAGGAGAAGCGAGCATTAAAGTATCTGAATATTTATTTACATCTTCGATTTATGGATGACAAAATTAAATCGCAGGATTTAGATATTCTTCATGCTTTATACGTCCGCTGAAAGAAAACTAGAAAAGATTAGGTTACGTCATGAAGAGCATAGGTAATTTCCACCGTAAACTACATACCCTTGCTCATATAATGTAATGAAAATCAAATATACAAATAGATAAAGAGAAAATTGCCCTCAAACCACTTATGAACAACTTTAGAACCATTATTATGGTTAGACAGTAGAATTGTACTATTTTATGGGTTCTTAGGACTAACGACTAGCTGTTGTTGTTGTTATTGCTTGTATGTATGTTTTCAAACTGATTTCATATTGTTACAGATCAAACATATTTTAATTTTTCTTAACAACTCATAAGTATCGTGACTCGTATCAGTATCAAGCTAACTGATCACGAGACTGACATATAAATACCATGATTCTAATGATATTATGTTTCCAAGTTATTCTTCTATTAATGTAAAACGTGTATATAATATATTTGAAGTATTTACGTTGACAGAGACCACAGTACTTGCGGCAGTGCTTCTCCCTGAATAACATGTAATATCGATCTTGACACAATTCAGCTTTTGTCATATTGTACTCGGCACAGTGGCTGTCCTCGTCTACGCATGGTAGTGTAGTAGTCGTAGCTAAATGACAAAGGGATGTCACAATCAATCTATATAGATAGATAGACAGACAGACAGATAGATAGATATTGATAGACAGACAGACAGATAGATAGATACATAGATAGATACATAGATAGATACATAGATAGATACATAGATAGATACATAGATAGATGGATAGATAGATAGATAGATAGATAGACAGATAGAAACACAAACAGACAAAGATATATTTATAGACCGACAGACAGACAGATAGATAGATAGATAGATAGATAGATAGATAGACAGACAGACAGACAGACAGACAGACAGATAGATATTGATAGACAGATAGATATTGATAGACAGATAGATAGATAGATAGATAGAAAGATAGATAGATAAATAGATAGATAGATAGATAGACAGATAGAGAGATAGATAGATAGATAGAAAGAAAAACAGAAATGTATGTATAGATAGATAGATAGATAGATCGATAAATAAATAAATAAATAAATAAATAAATAGATAGATAGATAGTAAGTAGGCAGATAGATAGATGGACAGATTTGGATAGACAGACAAACATAGATAGATATATAGATAGATATACATAAAAAGATATTAACTTGCACAAAAACCACAGAAAGCTTTGCAGTGAACATTTGCCCAAGGATGATAAAAACTATCTGGGTGGCATATTTCTTCGTATTTGTAATACCTGCAATCAAGTGTTGGGTCGTCTACACATTTACCTAAAAATGAATAGTTCATAGTTCATAGTTCTTCAGTTCCGTTGAGTTATACGACTCATCGGAAACACAATATAACACAATATATACATATGTCACACATGGAGAGTACATGCAAATAAATTAATAAATATTCATAAATCTCTCTTAATACAAGCAAAATTCAAATATTTTCCCAAGTCAGCCAATTCTTTTACTTTTTGCACACTAAGTAATTGTACTAATTTGAACACACCAGCACGATTATAATCATATTTGGTTATGTATTTATAAGTTCCCTATAATATGGACATTCCAGTATGAAGTGAAATTCAACCTCTATGCTTGTCAGATTATATTTAGTACAGTGACGATTATTTCTTATTACACCACAATGTCTACCTTTTTCAATATTTAATGAAACGAGGAAATTCTAAATTTTGTTAAATATTTTCTGTATCTTAACTCAGTTGGTTAGGTATTATTGTACACAAAAATTATCAATTAGATGTTGGAATATCAAACCCTTAGGCAATGTAGATATATTTCCAAAGAACTGTTGCTTTAAAATATCAACAAGTTTCTGTTCAAAAATAGAGTACAGAGCCTTATATGACAATACACATTCAGATAATTAGATAATTAACGCAGACCAAGATTACATTCTTAATATTCAAAATCCATTCATCATTATTCAACACTCTTTCATTATAACAATATTTAATAATACAATTTTGACTATTTCTTACTTTTACTCAACATTTGAAAATTCCTAAAAGTCTATATATTCTCAATGGTAAAAGAGGGGGAGATAATACCTCAATCTGCATCACAGCCATTATTTTCAAAAACATCGGCCAACTGACCATTACATTTGACACATGATTTAGCATTGTCGTAAATGGGCTTAATAATATCAAAAATTTTACCACGGACCCCTTGCTTGATTAATTTGAACCAAAGCTTGTGTCTGTCTATTAGAGCTTTTTGTAGTCTATAAAACAACAAAATAATTTTGTTTTCTTTTAAAAGTGTGATTAACAAGGGACCGAAGACAAAATCAACCGTTGACATGTCTGACTTGAAACCAAACTGAACATCGCTAACAATGTTATTAAATTTATCCCACTCTAATAATCTATGATTTAAAATAGAGGTACATAGTTTCCCGAGACAGCTTATGATAGTGATACCTATGTAATTATTACCATCATTAAAGCGATATGAGCTGTCGTCGGTGAAAAATTTTACATACCCATTTTATGTGATATTCTATCTCATTCTAAATTCTTTGAATTCCAAAGAGACCATCTGGTGTTAGAATAACAAATGCATGTGTAAAATTGCAACAATCTTACCAAACGTAACCCGTAATATCAGTTTTTTTGTCCGCCATGCTTTGAGCATTGCAAATTAACTTTCGGTAAATTTTTACGAAGATTACAGAGAAAACAATAAACACGTACTATTTGCAGTTAATATACATTCTATTCTTATTACCCTTTGCGTTTATTTTTGTACATCATCATTTCATACCTAAATCAGACAAAGTTGGTCTTTTTCGTCGTTTTAAAGCATTCGTTTCTGAAATTGTCCACGTGCCGGGTATATCGGGTGATCTCGACCCATTTTTAACTCGTCCCATCGTATTCTCGGCTTTATCATTCTTGACACATATGATCATGAACTGTCCCAACTCCATCGGACATGAGGGCACGATTGTAAAACGTGAGGTACGCAAATTTTTCAGCTTTATTTTTTTGATTTTGTCAATGTCAGCATTCATGGTAGCATTAAAAATCGGAAAATTTTCTTTTAGTGACCTGATATATTTATTCATCCGATCCGATATTCATCCAGTTTTAAAATAACGTTGAAAAGCATATATTTTACATGATACATGCACTTTCCAATAAAAATCACGTCCTGTATTTTTAAAAATAAATATAAAACACATATAAATCGGCTGACTTTAACATAGTCCGAGAGCTTAAAGGACCGAGAAACCCTGACCGAATTACGAAGTACATTTGATATGGCGAAATAGTTTATCTGAGATGTCATTGCATACGGAAATACAGCTGGATTTTTTAAGGTACGGGAGAACTTAAATTCTAATAAAACAAATGACTTCGAAAAGATCTTTTACATCGCTGTACGTGTTTGACAATGTATTTGAACACACATTTTATTATATTCTCGACTATATGTCATGGACATAAATAGTCATTGTGATAGCTTATATCACTTTAATATCACCTTCTTAAAAAGGGTAATATATTTCCCTCAAAGTGACCCGAGTTAAAGACTAAATTGAATAATTTGTAGGCATGGTAATATATGCTCATTACAGTTTATGAAGATTTCATGTGTGACTTTAAATACAATGGTAGAAACTACGAAATTGTATACGATTTTACATATTTAGGAGTTGTTTTTTCATTGGATGGGTCGATTGTAAGTACAGTAAAGAAAAATGTAAATAAGGGTATCAAGGCTATGTATGATGTTATAAATCAATGTCGATTACATAAACTTAGTACAATATGATTTATTTCACAAAATTGTTAGGCATATATTGTGGCTGTGAAGTCGGGGGTTTTACGAATAGTGAGTGGATTGAACGTATTGATCTGAGATTTTGTAAATTTTATAAAATTTTTAAAAAATCAAAACTACATGGTTTATGGTGAACTAGGGGGCTTACCCCATACATGTATATATTAAACATAGAATGGTGAACTACTGGACAAGATTAACCATAGGAAAAGTCAACAAATTTTCAAGCATTCTATATAAAGTAATTTTACAAAAACATTTACAAAATGAACATAGTTCTAAATAGTTAACTTTCATTAAACAAATTTTAGACTTATGTGGATTCAATAATCTGTTTTATTTTAGTAACATGATACATGAAAAACGGATAAGTGAGGCTATAAAGCTAAGACCTTTTGATCAATACAAACAGAAATGGAGCGGTGAAGTATTTAACTCGCCAAAAGGAACTTCATATATAATATTAATATTATAAACATAATAACAAATTAAAGGAAGAACTAAAATTTGAAAAATATCTATAATATATATTTTAGATAAAAAAGATTGATTTTTTATTGCAAATTTAGAGCATGAAATCACAAATTACCCATAGAAAGGCAGTATTAACTAATGCAGTAGTATAATAATTTCACTTATGCTTATTTGCAAGGGCAGTATTAACTAATGTAGTAGTATCATAATTTCACCTTATTAATTTCACGTAACTTCATTGTAAACTTCAATGTAAAAGAGACGGATGAGTGATCAGAAAAGTGATAGTGATAGAAAGATATGCTTTATTAATTTATTAATGACATTGGCTCCCGTCAAGATTCAAGATTTTATTTATTCTCCAATAAACCAAATTAATGGTATAGAGAAAAAACAAATATACAATATTTACATTCAGTATTCAGTATTTAAAGAAATTTAGTACTGTATACATAAATATTCTAATTCAATAATATTGTATGATAATAAATATCAGCAATATATAAAGCTTTATATATCGCTGAGAGCTTTATATATCGGTGTAGATATATATCAAAGTACTGGATGATAATGAACAAACTCATTATACAGATAATTGATAATTAGTACTGTATACATAAATATACAAATATAATATTCTTATATGATAAAAGCTTTTTCACATTTTGTTTTTTATTTCCTGTAAAAGAACTATTTTTTTTTTAAATTAATCCAAGATAATTAAAACAATTTACATTTACGTCAGATATTATAATTATGCAATAATTATCACATTACACAATTATCACGGGTGTTTTAATTGATGTATCTGTACCATTTGAATTAATTTGCATTAATTTTGTAGTCAATGTAAACTCAAATAAACTTTAACCTACTGCAAATGGACAATAAATTATATTTATTGATGTATATCAAAATTGTCTCGTTAGCATGGACAAAATAATAATTTGCAGAGCTATAAAATACACTGTGATGATTTTTTTTTAAATCTATGCACTGAAGGAACGTTTGATCTCAGATTTGATAGAGACTGAGGATGAGTTTCTTAGCTAGACATGTCTTTGTATTATGAAAGGTATACTTACTTGGTATGGTATCGACGTGTGGGGTAGAACTGACATCTGGTTGCATTACTAATTTCCTGACAACTGAAAAAAAATACTAACTGATAAATTATTGACTCAGGGATATCAAAAACCAATTTTAGTGTCAAAGTTTGGCAAATTTATGGTCGGTATAATGGTCTTGTTTGCGTTTATTCTATTTCACCAAGTGAAATGTTAAGTTAACTGTCCAATGTCGGTTGTAGAGACGTCTGTGAAAATTATGACGAGGATTCGTTCCTTACATATTTCATTTGGATTTGATTGTGAACTGATGACGGGTGTGACGGGTAGGGGTGGGACGGTTCAGGCTTTTTTCGGTTCGGTTCATCTAACGACAATTGGCTGCCAAGTGCAACTACAGAAGTATAAACACATTCTATTTTTAACCCAAATATGAGACCCAGTGGTGCAACACAGCAGTATGTTTGTTCTAGTTCATATCTATAGCCTACCATACACCATATTGTGAATCTGTGCATGGTACAGTAGTATTTCAAACAAGCTACTTATCAATGATACAGATTCTAGTATAATGTCCATAATAATATTTATAATGATAATAATAATAGTGAAACTGTTATTATTATTATATTATTGACAGGAGGAGCTTGTCCATAAGCAGACAATGATAATATAGTATTAATACAACTACATCTACCATCTGTAATACTACTTATGATAAATTACAACATTTTTGTGAATAATTAACCATAGGCTAGCAAACATGCTTAGGTTACAGTTGTAAAGCAGCTGATCTGCGTTTATTGGCACACTATAGATATTTACCGAACATATTCATCTCTTTTACATTAATAGTGCTCAGGAGCTGTAAAAAATTAAAAACACTAGGACGCCTTCTGTAGTATTGCTTGACATACATTACCCTTAAATCTGAATAAAACAGACATATTAGTGAGAAATGGAATTCATCCTCCACATAGTTCATATTACAGGGTGCACATTTCCTTTCACTTCTTACAATATTTTGGTATCGCCCATTTTCAATATTCAGTTTATGAGAGGAAGTTCTAATTCTTGTTATTTCTTTCAAAAAATTGCTATTCGTCACTTTCTTTAAATATAACTGTAGATCAAACATTTTTGGGATATGTTGATATAAAAAACCTTTTGGGGATGAGGAGAGTTTACTAAAACAATTTTGTCTAAAATAATCAAACAAACGAGTTTGTAACAGACGCAAAGTTACGGAATAGCTGCAGGTTATTGAGAGGCTGGATATATTATCACATCTACATTCAAATTATATCTGTATTAATCATTTATAGATTATTTGATACTCTGATAAAGAACATCACATTTTTTAATTAGAAGTATTGCTGTCCGCTTCAAGTAAATGTCATGCCATTTGGGCCATAAGAAGGACCTTATTGAATAATAATATTTTGAACTGAACCGAACCGAAATCCGGAATATAAGAACCAAACCGATCAGTTCGACGTCAACGGCTCGGTTCTTCGGTTTTTAACCGAACCACCGCACTCCTATAGACGGGTCAACAGGGAATGCTTACTCCTCCATGGCACCTGATCCCACCTCTTGATGCCCAAGATCCATGTTTGTCCTATTTTACCATATTTCATATTTATATTCTGGACATTCTAGATATTTATACTTTGGTATGTGAATTTTTTTTATATTAAACTGTTTTATTACATCGGAACACTAGGTTTTTTGTACACCCAGGATATTGCGCGACGATTTTATCATTGCATTTGTTCTAGGTACCGCGAGCGTTGTTTTACATGACTGTGTTCAAGATTGAAATGCTCTGATTGGCTAACACGAAATGTTCAGTCCACATTAAAAATCTGCCATTTAACACACCAACCATTTTTGTCGAATTGTAGGGAAAAATTAGTTTTAACGACTGATTGATATCACCACTGATGAATAAACAATGACAAGACATATTGATAAAGATTCCACGGGTGCAAAATATGGCGACCTTGGTATGCTTCTTCACCCCCGAATTTATCATAAGCGCGCCTTTCTAGTTAAGTTTTCAAACTGTTGAATGTTTGATATATCAAAAGTATTGATTGATATTAAATACATATCACATTTTAAAAATAAAACAAATACCTTTCTTTTATGTTTTTTAACAGATAGTGATTTATTGATGAAAATATATGTACGATTTTAGCCCTTGCAACCGCATTACCTGTCACTTACCATAGTTAAAAATTAGCAAGGCATATCAATTTCATATTTTAAATGACAAAAAGTTGGAATGTATATATAAGGATAGAACGATATTTTTACTGCGTAAACGGTAGCATGATTGTTGTTTTTTCTGTTAATTTTTGTTCTTCGGTTGACATTTACAACATGGATACCATATAAACATAATTGTAAACGATTTACGCAGAGTATTCGACATTAGATACACCCAAAACATGTTTACAAAATTAAAATAAAGTTTAACCTAACCTGCAGAGCTGACACTTAATCTTAATAAAATTACATAATTTATTTAACAAAGACAATTCTTTAGTAGGAAAAAGTTCATAAGCTTTTATAGCATATGGTCTAGAAATATGATATTTAGAAATATAATGTTTTCTTACATCTTTCAGAACATCACAAGTCATTTTATAGTGGCATTCATCCCCTATATTTGTATCAAACACTACACACTTACTGTTTTCCGTGTCAATATTTGCCCACCTCCCAGTTTCTGTAGGGAGCCTATGATTACTGTCACGATATCTATCTTTCTTCAAATTGAAAGTCTTAAGTTAACTTTTGACATTCAAATTTACCTAGCGTAAATAAATGTATATGACACCTTCAGATGAAGTTGAACAATTGGACTCCAATGATTGCCAAATCGGTCTGTCAGCCTCTGTTTAATACATTTGTAACTGAAACCACGACAGTCTAGTCCATATTATAACAATCTGCATAATAAGATATATATCTTTTCAATAGTAATTTCCCTATGCAAGTTAGTAGGTAATATGTCTGTAGTGTTTTGAATTGGAATCCCTGTCTGAGTCGAATACAATATTAAAATAGTTTACAAATAATGGGAGCTTGTACTCAATCGATGATTTTATGTATTCATGTATAATTTCATCTTCCCCAGCAATTTGCCATTTTTTCAGAGAATCAATAGCTTTTTAAATTTTGTCTTCAGTAAATTCACAATTTAAGTCATTATTGTTATTTATATCAATATAATTAATTACTGTTTGTTAATTAATTTCCTCACCAGAGTTTAGACTTTTGAAAAATGAGTAAAAATCGTTTGCATCAACATTATATTATTTTCCGGTAGATATTTTTTCCAATAAGTTCTTGGATCAGCACTTCACAATCCCCTTATTTCTTCATTAAATCAAATCATTATTTCTTCATTGCTTTATTAATTGTATTTTTATTCCTTCGTTCAGCATTATATACCCCATTCTTGATACAATCTTTAGATCTTTTTTCTATATCTATATTAAGCCAATCTTTATTCTTAGTTTTGTCGTTCAAGTTTACGTTTCTATTGCAGTTTTATACCAAATGTTTCATTTGCTGAATTTAAAAGCATTTCAGCGGTTTCATTACATACACTGTCTATATGTTTTTTATTTACAGTTTCAACATTAAATGTTCAAGATATTCTTTTATTTTCTTTAATCTTTATTGACATTTTTACAGTGTTCTTGTGATCTATCATTCCTCCAGATGTTTATTTGTAGTTTATTACGTTTTGGGGGGGGGGGGGTTCTATCTTTTATTTTGGGGCGTAATGTCTGTATTCTCATTGATTTTACGTGAAAACGGTATTGGTATATCTGAATATATTTTACTAAATTCCAGTAATTAAAATTTTTCAACTAGTCTTTAGAAATCAAAAGTACAAACAATGTACAATACTTGATTTAGTTGCGGTAAATTTTCCTATCTCACAAAGTCCGTTTAGAATAAATAGGTTTAAAAGCTTACAGAAATTTAACAGACGATTTCTGAAATTTTTCCTTTTTATCTAAATATTTTCTGTTCTTTAGGATGTCCATGTCTTTAAGTTTTGTTACACTTGTTATGTTATTTGAATCAGTGTGATTGAAATTAAATTCATGTTGTGCCAAATCTTGTAACTCTATAAAATCATCATTGTCTGCCGTTCTGGCCGTTCTAAGCAGATATTCTTAAATTCAAATCAAAATTCAAAATTCGGCTTCAAGCTCATTAAAAGCTTGAATAGAATTATATACACATCCCTCTCGGGGGTATATATACAATACCCAAAATTATATGGTCATTTAAATCAACAAGTTACTCAGGTACCTTAAACCGATGAACATATTTACAATTAGGAGGTATAACTTCTATGTAGTGTGCTATTGATTTCTTGTATCCAAGAATTATCCTCCCTGATCGGCGATACGTGAACTCCATCTATGTTTGGGCCTAAATATGATATCATCAATACTTTCAGTTTTCATTTCAATTAAACATATGTCATACTCAATATCATATTAGAAATTTCTGGGTAGTTTTAGCCGACGACTTTTCCCACATACACTAAGACATACTATTTTATTTTTATTACTTGTTTTAATGTTTTCATTGTTGCTTTGCGACCAACTAGTAGAGCTACTTGTAAGAGAGTCAGAAACTTTTCAAATATTTTGTACAGAGACGTTTGTGTCTAGGGAATCCCTTCCATGGTTGTCCAAATTTTGTCGTGGTTTGTATTCTTTTGCTGATTGACGCATTGAGACGAGGATATTTTTTCCCGTTGTCGTGTTCATAGGCAAGTGGAACTGTTTCCGTCAACAAAGAGCTTGTCATAGACCAGTTGCGCCATTTTGTTTTGAATCTTCGCTGTTTTACTGTATGGAAAGTTTTTTTCTTTTTTCATTTATTTCCGGTGGAAACCTTTCCGTAATACTAAATCTTCTGTATTCATAGGCGGACTATTGAACTCGTTAGTCTCGTCTGCGATAACTTTGTTTCACTGGGTGAAATGTTGAGTTGCCTTTTAGTTGGCGGTTGCGTTCTCCTACATGCCACCTGATCCCACCTCTTGATTTCCAGAGGTCCGTGTTTGTCCATTTTTGTCGGATTTGTATCTGTGTCCTGGACGTCCTAGGGGTCTGTACTTTGGTGTCTGAAATATTTGGTATTCTCTGTCCTTGAAGTTAACAAATAAAGCCACTATTGGACGTGGTTTTCCGTTGATTTTTCGGCCCATACAATGAATTCGGTGAAATTTTTCAGAAATAAAATGTTTTATAGACGCTTCACAATTTTCAAATCTTTTTCTGGTCTGGTTCTTTAATTCCATTAAAATTGAAATTATCACTCATGCTAGTCCAATGTTTGGAGTACGCCCGTAGATACACTCGTAACAGTTTGGGGGGATGTATACCTACGGGGGGAGATACTGTAATTCATAAAGGATAACAGATCTTTAGTATTGGGATCGGCACCAATATTTTGTCTTCCAACTGGTGTATAGAAACCTAACTCTTACTTCTCTCTGTGTATCAATTAACGTGCTCTTAGGAATAAATGCCTTAACAACAGCGTTCATACTACCGCAGACATATACGCAGTGAAAATAACGTTCAATCCCTAAATATACCAATTGAAAAATTAATAGACACGAATAAATACAACAAAAGTAGAAAATACAACAGCGAGTGTTAACCAAAACATTTGTAAAATTAAAAAGTCAATACTCACTAGAATTGCCATTCGCTTGTATTAGTAGAGTACAGAAGACAATTGAGTGTAATGATATCGCCATTGTCCTCAAGTTAAACAACTGCCTTCTTGGAGTTTTTAAATCGAAATGACACTGCTTCTGATAGGAAGCAGGTGTTGGATTCTCGTGCATGATACATGTATGCAGGTTTGGAATAATATGTAAATATACACCATGTATTATAAATGTCTATTTCAAATGTTCCATTTAATAGATTACAAACGAAAAAAGCTTTTAAAATCTTATTTTTGCATTTACATTTACTTATGGTTTGGATAATTATTTAACGAGTTGAATGTAACAACATGGACTTTATACAATCAAATTAGCAAACAACTTCATAATTCGGGATTTTAAATTTTAATATGGTTTATATACAGATTACTTAATTTAACACACTTTCTGGAAATCCTTCATACTCTCTAACAGATTTCTCTACCTCTGAAATATTAGATAATCATTATATAATATTAGATAATATTAGATAGGTTGCATGACCAATATGTACTGGTACCAGCAGACAAAGCCTCAAATAATATAGTTTTTATTTGTAAGGTACATTACTATAATTGTTTATTAGAAGAACTTGGGTTTAATATGAATTTGGTAATCCTACATATACACGTAGCTCACTTTCAAAGGACGAGATCCTTCAAAATCACGTATCCGTATTACGCTCATTTGATATACCTACAACGGATACCGATTTCGAGCTGCCATATTTATATTGGATACCTAAACTTCATAAAACCCCATATAATCAAAGATACATAGCAGGATCCAGCAAATGTTCTACCAAACCTTTATCTTTACTCCTTACCAAGATATTGACAGCCGTTAAGGAGAAACTTCAACAATACTGTACAGTTGCTTATTCCAGAAGCGGTGTAAATCAGATGTGGATACTTAAAAATTCTAAACAGCTTTTAGAAAATTTAAAGACACACAATTTTTCTCGAATTCACAGCATCAAAACTTATGACTTCTCTACTCATTACACTACTATTCCACATGAAAAATTAAAAGAAAGACTTTTCAGCATCATAGACAACTGCTTTTTCACTAAAGGTGGTACCCGAAAAATTTAAATATCTAGTGATTGGCTATCAGGATACTTATTTTGTCAAACACCACTCTGATTCTACACATAAATATACTGAAGTTGATATAAAAAAACATGCTGGAATTTCTAATAGACAATATATTTGTAATGTTCGGAGACGTGGTCTTTCAACAAACTGTCGGCATTCCCATGGGAACCAATTGTGCTCCTTTATTGGCCGACCTGTTCCTTTATTCATACGAAGCAGATTTCATTCAGAAACTGCTGAATCAAAAGAAGAAAAAGCTAGCGGTGTCTTTTAATTTGACATTTAGATATATCGACGACGTTTTGTCAATTAATAATGACAATTTTCATACATATGTCAATGCGATATATCCCAGCGAACTAGAAATTAAAGATACAACAGAATCAAGCACACACGCTTCATACTTAGACATTTTACTTAACATAAACACAGACGGGAAATTAGCAACGAAGCTATACAATAAACGCGACGATTTCGGCTTTCCCATCGTAAATTTTCCACATTTAAGTAGTAATATACCTCAGTCACCTGCATATGGAGTTTATATTTCACAAATGATCCGATATGCCAGGGCGTGGACAACATATGAAGATTTCATACACAGAGGTAAACTACTCACTGACAAATTATTGACACAGGGATATCGAAAACCGCGTTTAATGTCAACGTTCCGGAAGTTTTACGGTCGGTATAATAGTCTTATTTGCGACTACTCTGTTTCACTAAGTGAAATGTTGAGTTGCCTTTTCGTTGGCGGTTGTTGAGACGTCTGTACCAATTGTGGCGAGGATACACTCCTCACGTGTTTCACTGGACTTGACTGTGGACTCACGGCGGGTGTGACCGATCGACAGGGGATGCTTACTCCTCCATGGCACCTGATCCCACCTCTTGGTTTCCAGAGGTCCGTGTTTGTCCATTTTTTATCGGATTTGTATCTATGTCCTGGACATTCTATTGATTTACACTTTGGTATCTGAGGTTTTCATATAATCATAAATCTGTTCTCGCTTCGTTTGGAATACCCACAAGTGACACGGAGGGTGAATTGCTATATATTTATTGGATTCCGAAGATGCACAAAAATCCCTTCATTGCAGGATTATCGAAGTGTTCCACAAAGCCCTTATCTATTTTGCTTACCAAACTTCTACCACATATAAAACAAAGTCTTCAGAAGTACCATATAACGGCCTACTCAAGAATATAAAAATCTCAGATACCAAAGTATAAATCAATAGGATGTCCAGGACATAGATACAAATCCGGTAAAAATGGACAAAGACGGACCTCTGGAAACCAAGAGGTGGGATCAGGTGCCATGGAGGAGTAAGCGTCCCCTGTCGATCGGTCACACCCGCCGTGAGTCCACAGTCAAGTCAAATGAAACACGTGAGGAGTGTATCATCGTTACAATTGGTACAGACGTTTCAACAACCGCCAACGAAAAGGCAACTCAACATTTCACTTAGTGAAACAGAGTAGTCGCAAACAAGACTATTATACCGACAATAAAATTTGCGGAACGTTGACATTAAACGCGGTTTTCGATATCCCTGTGTCAATAATTTGTCAGTGAGTAGTTTACCTCTGTATATGAAATCTTCATATGTTGTGCACGCCCTGGCATATCGGATCATTTGTGAAATATAAACTCCATATGCAGGTGACTGAGGGATATTACTACTTAAATGTGGAAAATTTACGATGGGAAAGCCGAAATCGTCGCGTTTATCCTATAGCTTAGTTGCGGCGTCAATCAATCAATGTGGATCCTAAAGAATTCAAAGGAATTGTTGGAACATTTAAACTCTCCAAATTTCAAAATTATTACAAGCATCAAGTCTTTTGATTATTCGACCCTTTACACAACAATCCCTCATCAAAAACAGATTACCATCTAGTATACAAAACTCTTTTGTATACAAAAATGGATATCGCAGATATAAATATTTGTTGTTAGGTCATGAAGAACCTAATTTTTTCAAGGAACACTATGATTCCAATAACAAGTACACTGAAGACGATATTATATGCTGGGGTTTCTAGTAGACACCATCTTCGTGGTTTTTGCGGGAAAAGTTTTCCAACATATTGTTGGCATTCCAATGTGTACCAACTGTGCACCTCTCTTGGCTAACATGTTTTTGTATTCATATAAAGCGGAATTTATACAGTCTCTGCTCTCCAAAGGAAACAAACAGTTAGCATCTCGGTTTAATTTTACTTACAAGTATATCGACGATGTTCTGTCCATAAGTAATTCAGAATTTCAGAATTACCTCGGCCAGATGTATCCTGTTAAGCTAGAGATCAATGAGACGACAGAGAGCAACTCATCTGCTTCTTACCTAGATTCACTCCTGTCGATTGGGAAAAGACGATCGACTTCACACTTCGCTTTATGACAAACGAGACAATTTCAATTTCCATATCACAAACTTCCCGTTTCTAAATAGTAATATTCCATCTTCTAATGTCTATGGCGTTTTTATTTCACAACGTATACGGTATGACAGGGCATGCTCTTCTTCTGAATGTTTTATTCTGAGAGCTAAACGACTAACCAATGAACTATTCACACAAGGTTACGTTGTTGCACGCTTGGAGTCGTTATTTAAGAAGTTTTATGGTCGATACGTTGATCTTGTTAGACATTATGAATTCCCCCCTCTTAGAGACATTAGATAGTATTCTGGATCACGACTACAAAAAGTTTCTCCCTTTCACCAATCATGCTTTTTAACGAACTTGACCTCATCACCAAACTTTACCTTTTTACCGAATTAGACCCGTTTATCGAACTAGAAAGGTTTCCATGAAACATTTGCGACGGGTGTGACATGCCAGCAGAAGACGCTGACTCCTTCCGGACACCTGGTTTTATCCCGTTTGGGATTCGTAATTGTTCTTCATGTTGAGACCATTTGCACATCTAATTAGTAGTGTTATAATGGACTTGAGTTTTGATTATTGATTGGTACGTCATCAATTGTACGACCAAACACCGTCAAGCCTTCATGACTACCCAGAGGCTGTTCATAGACCAAAGTCATCTTTGTATGTGTCATAGTTTATCTTTGTAATTGTAGTAGGTAAAAGTATTCATAAACTTTTAAGACCCCATTTGAAAATATTATAATATACCTGAAGACTTCAATTAGGGTAGCGTTGATAAATTGGTCCTAAGTTTTGTTTTAAGATTTAAATAATTTAAGACTTTGGACTTAAGACGTCTTGATAAAACGGTAAAAATCACTAATTAAATAGAGAACTTTGTGTTATTTGTAAAATTTTATTCAGTTTTTCTTGACAATAGATATATAGCCACTATATGGCTTAACTGGCCACAGCCCTGACCTTGTACTCATGGTTTCAAAGTAATATACCTTTTTCTTGTTGTCATATTCTGTTCAGTCTTGTGGAATAATTTGTACTCAGATCGCGTGATATCAACAAAAATGTGACCTAGGTAATTTCCGGTTTCGTAATGTCTACATTGATGACATTCAATGATATCTTGTTTCAGGTAATTTGAGTGTGGAAAAAGTTAAACTAAATGTTCATTCTTGTAATTTTGACAAGTGCCATTACTTTTGACTTGTTCTCAAATCTGGTTCTTTTCACCGCATGTAATACGTATTTCTGGTCAACTATGCGATAAACTCAAAAGTCATGTAGGACACATTTTTTCGTTGAAGGTGCATGCTATAATTACAAACCATGTCGGAACAGAACAATTTAGAAGAGGTAATATCATTTCACACTGTTGGTTGATTTGATTAGATTTGATATTTTTTTGTTTTATGCCATACTCAACAATCTTTCAGTCATATGATGGCGTCCAGTTTTTATTGATGGAGGAGAAACCCCGGTTACCCGGGTAATGACCACCGAACCTTCCGCAAGAAAACTGCAAACTTTTCCACTTAATTCGAAATAACCCTAGCGGGATATGAACCAGAGGTGAGAGGCCTTGTGATTTAAAGCGCAATGCTCTAACCACTCGGCCACGGAGGCCCCCACACAGTTTTTCTTCACAATTCATAGAAAAAGAGAGGGTTAGGTATATTATCACTATATGGCAATATTGACTCCACTCTAGACCCTGAATCCGCTGTAATAAAAATTCACAACTTTACAGACTTTACGTATTTTATAATTGTTGTACCTTACTTTTTACTTTTTACCCAGTTTGGTGAGTTCAACATTTTGTGGACAACTATGGTCCCGTAACTATGGGCGGAAAAATAACGCAGATTCCAGCAAAACGCAGACGTTGCCAAGGTAACTAACTGATTGTTTCCGGGAGTCCGGGTTTTGCCGCCCCAACTTACAGTCCCAGGGTAAACGAATTCCGAATGCCCATGAGCAATTCCAAGAATTTGTACAATTCTGTTAACATGTTCTTGACTTGGCTGGAAATATCGTACATCTTCATCCCTAAATCACATACATTTTCATGTTATGACATGTAAGCATTTGGTAAACATTTCATCCGGACAAACAGACGAACTAAAAACATGATACCTCCGTAATTCTGAAATCAGATCAATTATTTAAAGGGTCATTATCTGAGTGTTTTTTTCCTCCATTTTGCCCTTAATTACAATAACACAAATGAGATATACACAGGCATAAACATTCTTAAATTCCTTTATACTGTAAGCGTGGATGTTTCCGCGTGTTGTTAATTGCGCGATTTTTTAGGCGATGTCACACCTTACTGTGACCAAATGATTCTTAGGACAATCGTGGAACTGGTATACTTGGGCTATTTTACACGAAAAACTCTCCATCGCGTATTTAGTGGAAATTATCCCCACGAGTAAATTTCCACGTTTACAGTATTTTTTTTAAATTGCTTTATAAACTCAGGTTTTGCACTATTTCAATTTTTATATGAATATCACACTGGACCTGACCTTATTATATATATATATATAATTATATGTTTTGATAATAGGATTGGACAATTTCGTCTCGAATTTAGGATTCTATTGATATTGAATTGTGGTCATGTGAGGAAACACGGTCGGTACCGGTGGATTTGCAAACAATTGGTAATCGTTCTGTCCAATTCTTTGTATTTAGGCTAAAGATGCCCACCTCCATAAGCATATAACGACTATACTTTTGAATGTCTGTTGTTAAATCAAACAAGTTCACACTTTTACATACACTAGATAAAGTCGATTTTAATGTTATTCACGATAATATATATTAGATCCATGCAGGGAAAATGAAAACAATTAACTAAAATTTCACCTACACATCAACAGACTCCATTAGTTTTTAAAATCATTTTGAAAACAAAATTCCAAATTCATTTCGTAATCGAAGCAGAGTGTACTTAAACTGGCCAAGTGGTTAGGGCGTTGAGCATGAGGTCAAGCTGTTGGTGCAGTAGGGACATGATGAGTTTGCAGGTGCCTTGTTAATTATGTATTTGTGATATATACGTCATCGACGTATTTGTCGTATATATATATATATATATATATATATATATATATATATATATATATATATATATATATATATATATATATATATATATATATATATATATAGTACAGCCGAAGATGTAATTGTCATATATATATATATATATATATATATATATATATATATAATATATATATATATATATATATATATATATATATATATATAATTTCCACATTTTTGTCGTAATATCCCACAATGACCCGCATATCTTACATATGATCCAATATGATAGGGCGTGTTGACATTCGTTACACAGATGTAAACTACTTACTAATAAGTTACTGTCACAGGGATATCCAGAATTGCGTTCGATGTCAACTTCCGAAAATTTTACGGTCGATATAATTTCCTTGTTTCAATTACCCCGTTTCAAGAGAATTGAGTTACCCGTTCGATTGCGGTTGGTGAATTAAGATGATTTCTAGAGATCTGTGTTTGTCCAATAATCACCAGATTTGTATATTGTACCCTGGACATCCTGAAGATTGATTCTTCGGTATCTGTGATTTTTATATTGTATATGAAAGGAGACGATAAACATGAACACGTGACGTTACTATGTCTAAAATTCCTATATTCTTAAGGTAATCTCTGTATCATACTTTATGTCATTTCTCAGCTTGTTATTTTTGTTTCATGTTTTTGTTGTCTTTCGGCAAGCTCTGTTGTTTTGTTCAATAATGGCAGCCAATGGTTAAGGAGAGAACTAGAAGACATAGTACTTGGAAAATGACAGACTGCCTTCCTAAAATACATTGGCGAACCTCCTCATGTAAACTGGTAAACCTACTTATGTATACTCCCAAACCTCACGTTCACTGGCAGACCTCATTTATACTGGCAAACCTCGCGTTTACTGGAAAAAACCTCCTCACGTATACTTGAAATCCTCATTTGCACTGGCAAATCTCCTTATGTATACTGGCAAACCGTATGTTTACTAGCAAACCTCGTTTATACTGGCAAACCTTATGTATACTAGCATACCTCCTTAAGTATAATGACAAACCTCCTCAATTATAATGGTCATCTTCTTTACGTATACTGGCAAACCTCTTCAAGTATACTTGAAAACCTCATTTATACTGGCAAACCTCCTTATTTATACTGGTAAACATCCTTAAGTAATGTGAATAACATCCCTGATCCTACACTTATTAATACTGCATGTTACAAGTATACTTTGCTACATAGATTTAATATCAAAGCAGGGGTACATTGTTGACACATATGATCATGAACTGCTCAACTCCACCGGACATGGCGGCACGATTGTAAAACATGAGGTACGCATACTTTTCACAGTTATATTGTTTTGATTTTGTCAACGTCAGCATTCAGGGTAACATTAAAGATCGGACATTTTTCTTTTAGTGACCTGATATACTTATTCATATATCCATCCGATTTTTTTCAGGTATTTAAAATAGCGTTGAAAAGCATATATTTTACATAATACATGCACTTTCCTATAAAAATCTTGTATTTTAAAAATAAATATAAAACACATAAAAATTGGTCGACTTTAACTTAGTCCGAGCGCGTAAAGGACCGAGATCCCAAGACCGAATTACGAAGTACATTTGATATGGCGAAAGAGTTTATCTGCAAGGTCATTGCATACGGAAATACAGCTGGATTTTTTAAGATACGGGGAAACTTTAATTCTAATAAAACAAAGATCATTTACAACGTTTTACATGTTTGATAATGTATTTGAACACACATTTTATCATATTTTCGACAACATGTCAGGGGACACAAATAATCATTGTTACAGCTTATATCGATTTAAGTGTAAATAGGTATGTCTTGTGTTTTTTTAAATAAAATGTTTTTTAAAAAGTATAATCTGAATAATTGGCAATTAAAATTGTGAGCCTTCCCGCACTAATTCAATATAGCTTCTTTTGTAGACATCGCCTTCCGAAGGACATATAAGTGAGGGAATGCTAATTTAACATACAATTAAATAAAAGCACTATACAAAGGGTCGAATAATGGCTCGGGAAGATGATAAGTGTAGTAAATTTTTATCTTACGGAAAAAATGTCGTAATTTAAATTAAATTTCGAATGATTATATTCCAGTGGAGATGGGTTAGTTGAAACAATGAAAAATAGACTGCATTTCTGGTCACCATGTTATTAAAATAGTATTGTTCTACCTTTGTATAAACAGCTCAATGGGGATGGGATGTGTCGAACAAGGACAGAGTATGTGTATATCCACCTTATGTTATATTGTGTTGTGCTACCAATTTTATCAAAACGTTGAAGTTTCATATTGCAAATAAACACCAAATTTAATGACACATAATTTTTAATTTCAATTCAACTGAATTTCATATCGCTGCTTGTAGAAAAATGTACACAAAAGGTACAATTGGTGCATTTTAATGAATGTCATTATTATCCTTTGGCTGTTGCCTCTTGGATCCACCCATTGTAAGATATTACTGTATAGATTGGTACTTTGAGTCAGTATGATGTTAAATTCGGTCGCTGTCGCAAACGAATTACCTGTGTACGTTTAAAATGAACTCATTTTTAAGTAGTATAGAGTCCTTTGAGTGCACTGTTACTAGTAAGTTCACTGATAAATCGATAAGACTTTGTCAGATGTTTACTCCACACGCTCTAGATCCACATACCTACGTTTAAAACTCTGGAAAGGAGTGCTGTGTTCATTTTCTGCCCACGTATGCTGTTTGGACAACGTTTGACTCATGATAATTATATCAATCAAATATTGTGTTTGTAAATGATTTATCCGGCAAAAATTTGTGGTAGGTATTATTAGCGAGGTTCCACTATATATATATATATATATATATATATATATATATATATATATATATATATATATATATATATATATATATATATATTTGTATGTTGTTTTTTTTACAAATGGTGAAAGTTTGGAATGTATTGTAGATAGCGTGGATTACAATAAATAGGAAACAGGTGTAAATAACATTGAATAATATAAGCAATTTTCCGCTTTTATATTTTTACATTTTCTCGGAAAAAAAATTACAACTCTTAATTGTGTCAATGTTTATTAGCACGACCTGATTTATAAATGACAATTGAAATGATTTTAATGACAAAGGTACTATTGCCGCTGCTTCGTAAATCTCTTTACGCTGAAATGAAATAAAATTGACATTCATTAGGATCATAAAAATACAGGTTTGCACCTTCTTTTCATGGAAAAAGGTTCATAAACAGGTGTTTTAATTAAATCATTTTTGTCTTTATCTAGCAGGGTATTTTGTATAAACAGGTTTATTTTATTCACTACACTGCTGGCTTTCAACTTGGGTTTTGTGAAGTAGGATTATTCAAACTTGCTACTTTTGCAATAGTTATGCATTCTGTCATAACTCGTAATGTTACATCACTCCTTGACGGCTGTTTGAATGTGGCTGGTGTTAATTAACCACGTAAGTAAACTGCAGTGTTGAGTAAATTTTGCAAGATTTTTATTGGCTGAGAAATTAAATTCAAGCTACTTATGAAACAATGACATATTCGAAAAAAGTACTTGACGATACATCAGGCCTGTAGCGGACGGTAAAAGTTGGCGATGTTAAAAAATTAATTGGTGAGAGGTTCGTTATAAAATTTTAATATGGGGGTTATCTACCTTTGACATACCGATGTAATCAAAATGTGACCGAATCGAGATATGGGTTTGACGTGACATGATGTAGACATGATGTTGTCTAGACATGATGTAATGAACCAAGTATGGCAGAAACAGGTTATTTTCATGTTTGTTTAAGTCTTGTTACATAATTTTCAACAAACCTGGTGTTTTGATTTAAATTTAAAATTAACTAATCTGAGTTGGCTAAACATGACAACCAACTACTAACCCTGATATTAGTCAAAATGGATATCGTAGCATGTAATACTTCCCAACATACATATAAACTTCATTTACTGGCCATGTGAATGATATATAACGATATACAGGACAAATATGTGTGCAACCGGGTCCAGGTCGCCACGAAAAACTTCATATTTGTCGGTGTTGTTAGTCATTATAGTGCTTTATATAATTCGTTAAGATCCGACATCCTAGGATATATAGTTTATTGGATTGAGTGCTTTGTATGTATACATGTATATATTGACATATATAATTATATATATATATATATATATATATATATATATATATATATATATATATATATATATATATATATATATATATATATATATATATATAATTATATATGTCAATTGTCAAAACAATTAGATAAGTTCACTAGAATATGATATGTTGACAGCTTTGCACTGCAGAATTGGACCTTCAATATAGACTAAACTGGAAAGGTTACAGGCGAACAATAATCACAAGAAATACTGACTTATTTCAGTACTTACGTGTACAGACCCCACAGAATTTACGGCAATTCTTGTCCCTAAATAACAAATAAAAACGATCCGTGCACATATCTGCCTCGTATTCGTCGCAATTAGGAATATTGTCTACACATGGGAGTTGGGTGGTTGAAGCTGTAAAATATCAAATACTTAAATATCAATAAACACATCTTTTTTTTAAATATCGATGACAGTGTGAAAATTACTCGCATTTGTCATATTGAAAGACTGAATCCAAATAATAACAAAATGAATAGATAGATAGATAGATAGATAGATAGATAGATAGATTAATTGATTGATTGATTCATCCTTACCAATACAAAAACTACAATAAGCTCTACAGTGCACACTGGCCCATGGATGATACAAACTGTCTGGCGTACAAATTCTGCCAAATTCATATAATCGGCAGTCTATATCGGGATCGTCTTCGCACACACCTTTTGATGATGTAATGAGAAAAAAAATGAAGAACTGTTGAAATAAATCAAATTACAAATAATTCAGATAAAAATGTCTGTATGATTACATAATGGATGTATCCTTTTAAAATCACTTTGAAGATTTTTGTAATTACGTGGAAAGATAAAGTCATGGGTGTTGGGAATTTGTAATGATTATACCAAAAAACAGATAGATTGTTACCTACGTATTCGATACATTGCTATAGATCAATTGTAAATATCAAATTAACAATTTCTGATATATTCCATGCAGGATTTATCTCTCATTGGCTGAGTTATCTCCACTTTATCTTGTAAAGACTTATGCGAACATTTTTTTGTTTTTCTGCTTAAAAAATCCTTATACACCTTACAGACCTAGATAAAATTAATTTACCTAACATGTTATTTTTTTAAGTTTTACTTGGTTCATCATGCTGTACAATTTTTAAAGTAAAATTAAAAAGTCGCTTTTCGTCCAATTCGTTCAATATAAGATACCAGCTATAAAGAAAGACAACTGTTACAAATGGGAGGTTACTCTGTATTCCGTAAATCGAGAACAGATCTTATCGTAGTTGTGAAACTAGATTGTTCACCACCAACACTAAGGATCATAAAAATATTTAGATATCCAATCACTTTTTATGTATAGACACTGATTAAAATTGTGTAATAGAAACAAGTTGGTGATGTAATCACAACTTATATTGGAATAAATTGTAACTCTAAGTAACCACCTACTAGCAAATAAAAATATTGTATTTATATTTTTTATAGCAGATGAAATGTCCACGAGATGTGCATACAATTTTATAACGGAAGACTAATCGATAGACAAAAGGTATATTAAAGTGAAATAGGTTACTCTCCACATTACATATCATTGTCATTAACTATTTGAACATTGACAGAACAAATTATTTTTGCCGTTTAGAATAATTTGAAGGTAGATAAGTCTTACCTGTCACGTTATAGCCGCTTGTTGAGTTGACATCTGGTCCACCTTGTTAGAAAAACATTATTTGTTAAAAAATACACGGATTAATGGTATTTCATGAATTATACTTTTTTATTACAGAAAACAATACATAATTCAGGTTTTGTCTGTTGCCATTTCCGTAAAATCATTGTTTTTATTTTCATAGTTTCATAGAATAACTATTGCAATATACCTGTGTTCAAATAATTAATTGCATAAGAAGTCTTAGAAGCATTTATCTTTAAAATGTGCACTAATAAATGTGTGCCAAAACATAACAAATATTAACATTTATTGTATATATAATAGAACATATAATATCTGAGAAAATATACAAAAATTACAAATCTGAACATTTATTGTATATTCAACATACATGTGCTCTTTCACAGAATGTCGCTTGTATTGTCACAAACATTTCCCTTGAAGATAATGCTTTAGCAATTATTTGATGCATTTTAACAAACACATCGCCTGGAATCGATGTAGTTCACCAAAAGCTGTAATTCAACATTTTATTAATTGACTTTATAAAGTTTATATTGGGAACTGACAGAACGTCTCAGACGCGCTATAGATCTTTTTCATCGTTTTTCATCCATCTTAATTTGGGAAGTATTTTTTGAAAAATGGCATTAAGTGATATAGTCAAATTAAATAGGATATATGATAGAAAAAAATAGAAATACAATTTTCTATGAAAGGGCATATTCAACAATATTGTTTTTATCAATGTTACCTGCAGCGCTACCGGGATTTACAGTGTTTCCCGTGTCTGTCCCGGCAGTGGTTACTACTGGGCCGCCTCCCTGAGTAGCTCCAGATGTATCGGGTTTTCCTGACCCTGGACGTTTAGTCGGGACGACAGGCACACCGGTCGTTCCTTCCACAACCGGTTTTTTCGTGGGAACAACAACTGGACCCGTAGTTTGGCCTGGTCCTTGTGAATCTGTTGTTACTTCAGAAGGTGCAGCGGTTGGTGCATCAGTTGCTGCAGCTGTGGATAATTTTGTTGGGACGTCAATTGAAGGTTTAGTTGTTGTGGGATTTGATTGCCCCATTACCATAGTTGTCAAGCCGCTTCCATTGGTTGTCTTATCAACAGTTGGCATTTTAGTAGGAACGTTTGGTGGCAAAGTAGAGGTATCAATCGGAAATATGCTGCCAGAGGGTGATTTTGTAGGGACCATCACCACAGTGGTCATTTGCTCAACAGTAGATGTGTCTGGTAAAGCACCAGTTGTCATGGGAGACGACATAGCAGGGGATGAACCCATCGGCAAAGGTGTTGAAGCATCTATAGGAGCTTTGGTTGGCACATCAGGAGAACCTTTTGTGGGACCTATGTAAGCAGTACGAGGAAGCAAGCATTGCAACATAAAGCTATATATTATGAATATGTCTACAAAATGTTTAAACACAGGGGCGCATGATAAAGAAATATAAAGCTTAACTTTCTGCAAGCAAACGACGAATTGATATACATAAAATGACATGCAATACTCCTAATCTCTTTCAGATTACTAATCAGTGCTGGTGCATCCAGATATCTTTATAAAAGTGACGGTCACCACTTGATTGTATGGTAATGTCGCTCATAGAAATTATTCATTGTCCCCACTTCTGACAGTAATTTTTAGAATGAACGGTAATTCAAAATTTTTCAACACAATTATCAAAAGCGAGTAACATTCAAAATGAATGATACCTGATCGTCGTTAATAGTACTACATATTATTATTACTATTAATAGTTCTACATAACTGTAACGTTTAATAATGAACAGTAGCCATCAACATGAAATATAAATAAAAGACAAATGTTAACATTCGACTTCAAAATTGATGTCTGTTTATTGTCAAGTTAGTAACGACGTTAGCGTTCAACAGCTGTTAATGTTGAGTTCAGTTAAGCGTGACCATTTTTTTCATAAAGTTCAAGCATGACAGGTTACGTGTAACATGAACCATGAATTATACTCTATCACGTAACGTCAAACATATTTATTTTAACGTTCAGCAATTAAAAGTATCTTTTTGCATAAAGAATGAATAATCATCGATTGTTGAAAGATTCAGTAGGGACTGGAAACTTTCACTTTGAATGATAAATACATATCGTTTTATGTTCAGTAATAAAATAAACGATCTACGAATGTTCGTTATTCATTGTATTGCTCAGTGACGTGTAACGTTTAAAATATCGATCATCTTTTTTCATTTCCAGATGTTCTTTATTTCATCCCATAACGTTCATCATTTTATCTAGTACCCTAAATGACGAGGAACAACGGTAAACAGGAACAACATTAACTCTGCCGCAACAAATATTTTTACATTGAAACATACTGTAGAATCAGACATTTTCGTTGGGTTTAATTTCGTTATTTTAAAAATAAAACAAATTCATTGACATAAAATTTCGTTGAAATAAAAACTTATTTGTTAATGAAGCTTTTACTATTAATTTGAATAATTTATATAAAATTTCATCATTGTTTAAATTTTAAAGTTGATGAATGAAAACAACTAAATAAACGAAATTAAAACCTCAACGACATTTTCCGATTCTAAAGTGTTGTCCATGTTTTAGAAATTATAGTGTCTTGTATGTATTGTATGTATTCTATGTTTAATGTGACACCATTTGGGTCACTATAACCTGTTATTTCAGTCGCCAAAGAAGGAATGGTATCTATTGTCTGTCAAAAACTGTAAGTATTGTATCTGAGCAAGGGACAAGCATCTACTAACTATTTTCTTTAAAATACATATCTGGCTAGATTTAAACTCCTGACATCCTGCTTGCAAAAGCAAAAGTTCTTACATTAACCGGTGAGACGAATTTTCCGGCCACAAAAAAGCAAGCTAAAATGATGCAGAACAATGCACACAAAAGGGCTGCAGGAAGGCTTTATTCATAGAGTGTTTGGTATATATATATATATATATATATATATATATATATATATATATATATATATATATATATATATATATATATATATATATATATAACACGAATGAACGCTTGCCAATATGGATGCCGTTTTGGTGACAGAGAATAAGAATGGTGCCCGCTAGGGCATCCATATTGACAATAAATACACTCTGATAAGCGTCCATTCGTTATATTTACATAACACAGTTTTCAAATTGAAAAAGAAAAAGAGTTTTTTCTTGTATTAATATCTTCAGTTTCATTTAAAATTTAAAATAACTATCATGTTATTTCACATCTATTCAAAGAAGAAATCATTTTGACATCAAATTTGTTCTTTTTCTTACCTGTCACTACAGGTGATGTCACACCAGGCGTGTTTCCACCACCGCTTGTATTTGTACTGCTGGTATTATTGCCATCTGGAGCTAGAAAACATATTTATGTTCTATTTTACCGAATAAGTTCTAATTATGTCATCTTAGATTACCATTAATATAAATCGTTTATTTATAAATACATAGATTGATTTCCACACACACACACACACACACACACACACGTATATCTGTGTGTGTGCGTGTGTGTGTGTGTGTGTGTGCGTGTGTGTGTGTGTGTGCTCTACATACCTGGTGTACATGCATCTGGTCCAGAACCACATGGCAATGGTGCTATTGTAATGGTACCATTGTTACCAGGAGCAGATGTTGTCACTGGTGCTGCTGTCACAATATCAGTTGTATTATCACCTGTGTCTGGTCTTACAGTGGTCATATCTACTCCACTAGTTGTCATTTCTCCGCTACTTCCATTATTATTTCCATTGTCAGTTCCGGTGCTGTTTCCACTGTTGTTACCATTGTCAGTTCCGTTATTACCAGTGTCCGTTCCATTGTTATTACCGTTGTCAGTTCCAGTATTTCCGGTATCTGTTCCATTGTTACTACCGTTATCAGTTCCACTAGTATTTCCGGTATCGGTGCCATTGTTATTCCCATTATTGGTCCCTGTATTTCCGGTGTCAGTTCCATTGGTACCACCGTTATTAGTACCACTGGTATTTCCGGTATCGGTTCCGTTATTATTTCCGGTATCGGTTCCGTTATTATTTCCGTTATCGGTTCCATTATTATTTCCGTTATCGGTTCCATTATTATTTCCGTTATCGGTTCCATTATTGTTTCCATTATCGGTTCCCGTATTTCCGGTGTCAGTTCCATTGGTATTAACATTGCCAGTTCCGCTGTTTCCAGTGTCGGTTCCGTTAGTTGTATTACCGCTGTCAGTACCATTATTGTTGTTTCCTGTGTCAGTTCCAGTGTTTCCAGTGTTTGTTCCATTATCGGTTCCGGTGTTGTTTCCGGTATTATTACCATTGTCAGTTCCAGTGGAATTTGTACCGTCAGTGTTATTTGTGGTTGGTTCTGGCGTCGGAGGCATCGTTGTCTGTGGCTCTGGTGTTTCTGAGACTGATGTAGTTGGTGCCGGTGTTGGTTTTGAAGTCGTTGGTATCACTTCGTGGCCTGTTATTAAATTTTATAGTATTTTTAAACATGACAAAAGAAGTTTTTAAAGTTACGTAAAATCTTTAATTCACGTGGTATTTGCGAATGCCATCATATGAAATATCATGTACTGTACATAGTAATTCGATATATTGAATAATTATATATTATGGATGTATCGTAATATTTACTGTAGTAGTAGTAGCAGTAGTATTAGTAGTACATAGGTGGGTTGGAAGTGACTGGTCGGGTCTCGTCCAGATGAGACTTAAAATCGAAATCAGATATAATAAAACCTAGATAACTTGCCGATATGGTCTTGTGAACCCTTTTTTGACCTGGGCCAGTTTAAATTTTAGGTAGCAAATCACATCATTAAAATTACAATGGCTAGATGAATCGTTCCTCCTTGTCACAATACATGAGAGAAAACCCTGTGAGGAATAAAACGTTTTTCTCGTGCAGCTTGTCACAACCGAAAAGTGAGAAAAATCATCCATATGATAATCAAAAGGTTACTCCGCCACGACATCTTATGTGAATCGGACAATATCACGACAGACAAAAAAGATGAATGAATCGTCAATGCATTGCATCGTCAGTCTATATCACACAATGCAACCTGTCGCACTCAAGTGAAATAATAACATTTGACGCCGCGATGAGTCACTTCTTACAAGTCACTTCGACAGTAATCATGATGGATATTTTGTTCTCAGTACTATGCATAAATTATAGCCTGGATTTTACAAATGTTTATGAAACTAATCATGTACTTTTCTTATCTTAAAAATGTGTAAATACTTAAACTTACATTCAACATTAGGAGCAACTCCATGTTGGCTTCCGTTATCCTCTATATGAAAATAAAACACAAACTTAAGAATATAAGATATCTATATTGTTGAAAGGAAAGTTAATAAAGAAAATCAAGAGAACATATTCCGTATCCCAATGATTGAATAGGGAAAATCAAGTAGATAAATGGTTCCGAGGCTGTAGTCGACAATGACAATATTCATCCTTAGATACTTGGCATTACAATATGTCGTACGGTATTTGTTTGATACTTTAAAGGTAATTTTCAACAATTTCAGAAAGCGAGGTCCGACATTTCTTGTCGCATTAGCTTATGTTTGTTCTTATTACTTGATTGACATGATTACATCGACTTTATACAATATAAATAACCAAAAACATATAATTACTTTTTACAGTATAAAAATGAATGTGGCAAAGATAGTAAAATGGATAAAGAATTAACATTGGGCAATGGCTGCTTCTCATCTTCACACTCAATCATCAACCCCTGTGATCACATTTAGACTAGCCAAAAATCAATATGTTGTATGTTCTACTGTCATAATTCAGGTGTGAATAGGTGGTTCATAATGCATGTAAGATTATTATTAAATTTTCATTCTAAATCATACATCCCCGAATTCTGACAGTGGACTTAACCAATATTTGAAATTGCCGGTCCAAATATGACTTCAAGGGTGTATCAGTTAGTACATTTTGACTGATCATTTTTAATCTTGATGCCTAACAACGGGTTACCAAGACAACACACATTGTTCGATAACTCTAGACCTGCAATATAAGACCACACACTGCTACAGATTTCAATAATATAGTTAACGTTGTCACAACAACTGATTGGCCAATGACGTCATTTTACCGGAACCAGTTATGCGACATCACCTATTCAAATTTGGTATAATGCTTTACTTAGCTATTGCTGTGTTCCTGCTCATCATTAGCATGGAAAAAAAGATAAAAAGGTAATAGAAAGCTTTTAAATATTGTTGTATAACGTTATCTTATTAGTCTAAAGAGGTGCTCTTTCATAGTTTTTCTTTTAAAGTCAAAATTTCAATTTAACTTTTGTTTTAGAATTTATTTATCGAGTTGAAACAGAACATTATAAAACAGGGTAAATAAACCTGCATCTTTAAATTCAACATAATTTTAATAAGGAACGTGCAAAATATCTTAGGCGGTTAACCTATTTTTTATTCTGGGGATGCAATTTTAAATACAACAGATTTTCCAGAAAATAGAATATAAAATTATAACTTTTAAAACCATGTGATAGAGTACAAGTAAGAATATATATATACATTTTACAGTAAATACTAAATATACTAAATAGAGTGAAACCTAATCTATAGACCACCTTGCTTAGGAGACGACCTCACATATAAGACCATAGTCTCTTCATATATATTGAATCAGTACAATACCTCACTTATAGACCACCTCACTAATCGGACCACTGAATCAGTCTGTAAGGTGATCTTAATAACGAGGTTCCATGGTATACTAAATATACTGCACACTGTTACTGTTACGTACGTTCGACTGGTCCAGATCCTGGCACTAATATAGGTTTACAAACTATAATAGGTTTTGGTGTAGTTGTTGGTGCAGCAGTTGTGGTAGTTGTTGGTTCAGTTGTAGTGGTTGTAGGTTCTGGCGTAGTTGTCGGTGCTTCTGTAGTTGTTGGTGCTTCTGTAGTTGTCGGTGCTTCGGTAGTTGTTGGTGCTTCTGTAGTTGTGGTTGTTGTTGGCGCTGGTGTTGTGGTTGTAGTAGTTGTAGTTTCAGGTGTTGTTGCAGGAGGTATATATGGGATAGGTCCACCGTGGTCGGCATCCGAACCTGGTGGCTGTGGGTGGATTGCTTGGCGCTTGGCTATAAATTCAAGACAAATAAAATATTGTACATGTATTTTGTCGAATTGTCCTAACAAAAGTTTAGTGTTAGGAGGACAGAATAATTAACTGTCAAATGATTAACCACTAAATTCATAAATAATACGGTACTATCTAATATAGTATACGAGATCAGTCGTAAACGAGATTTGCAATGCTTGTCTCGCATGTTCCGACTAAGGATACACTTGCAATGGTTAAGCTAATGCATTTAGGACTCATTTAATACAAATTTTGTTCAAATAGATCTAGTATATCAGAATTATTCATTACAATTCAATATACATGTCCTAATGTTTATAAATATTGAATACATATTTTATCTGAAAAATAACATCCACTAAGAGGGTTTTCGGAATCAATTGAAACTAGAAATATTACGAATATTTGGATATCAGGGAACCATTTTACAAAAGATCGCAAGTCTTGGACTTGGTTTACGACTAGACAGATAATTTGCGACCATTTTACAAAGAATTGGTATCTTCGACCTACGACCAACACATGCCCAACCGTGACGACTTCTCGACGGGCAGCTCGTGTTATTTCGTGCTTTTCGTTTTGGATTTTTCTTTTTTGTTGTTGTTTTACATCCCGGCAAGAATATTGCACTTATATGGATATTTCACAAGCTTCAGGTGAAGTGCCACAAAGTTTATCTGAGCTACAGACTGATGCCGATGCGATGAGGGTTAAATGTGCCACGTCTGCCTTAACACGGGACCAAGGTTTTAAGTCTCTTCCGAGAGATTAATTATTTTCACTTCGTATTTCGAGCTCATAACTGTAGCCACAGAAACTTGGATGATATATTCAAAGCATCAGCACTGCTACAATTGCTTTGATACACAGCCAATCTAATGATATATGGAAAACAACAATAAGCTACGATTGCTTTGATAGACGGCAAACTTAATGATATATGGAAAACATCAGTACTGCTACATTTGTTCTGATACACAGAAAATCTAATGATGTATGGAAAATATTAGTGCTGCTACGATTGCTTTGATAGACGTCCAATGTATCTCACAACAGAAGAGACATTGTACAATATAACAAAAATGGATGAAAATCGGGGGATGTGTCTTACCTGCAAGGTCACGTTTTCCTGGAACCATTGTTGGAACTGCCATTCCTGATCCTGAAATGGAATTTTATTAGATCAAAATATTCATAAACCTAGACATGAACACACACACAACACACACAACATATATATATATGCATGCGCCCTCTCCTTGAAAAAAAGCGATAAATATGAGCACGTTGAACAGTCTGTCATTATTGGTAGCACAGCAATTACTCAGGCACAGTTTCGCCGATATTACAAAAAGATTCTCAAGATAATTATCTAATAATACGTCTATGATTTCATTGTTATACAAACTGCTTGTATGAAATATATATGATGTATGACATATGATGATTTCATTTCGACGACGTGAAGTATAAAATATAAAGATGTAATTACTCTCTCTTTCTCTCTCTCTCTCTCTCTCTCTCTCTCTCTCTCTCTCTCTCTCTCTCTCTCTCTCTCTCTCTCTCTAATAATATTGTCAGTAATTCACGAAATGACAACAATAAAACGCCCGTGTACAATGTGGTTTATTCACTTTTCATGCTGGAAAGTAAGATGCTGATATTAAGATCAATTAAAGAACATTTGCAACGATAGTCTCCATGGGTTTATTCTGACACAATGGAGTTTTCTCTACCCATGGTATAAAGTGGGAGTAACCTGAATACCTTGAGGTGTGGGGAAATTCATCCCCGGACTTGGAGTCTGTGGAATGCTTGGAACGTTTCCACCTGAAATATATATATATTTATATAAATATTGTGAGAAATAAAATATTCGAATGGAAATATACGTGTGTGTGTGTGTGTGTGTGTGTGTGTGTGTGTGTGTGTGTGTGTGTGTGTGTGTGTGTGTGTGTCTAAAGTCTTATCCTGCTTGTAAAGAAAATGTCAAAATTTGTGTAATTCTATTCAGTGTGTACTAATATTCAATAATAAATAACTTTATGTTTTAATTATATGTTTTGATTGAATTATGCCATCAAATAGTATGTTACCTGAAAGGTACTGTTCGCCGTTGTGGTATATGAAAACATGAACTACAAGCATGATCGCATTTAAAAGCAGGGAAATTCCAATGGTCTCCGACGATGCTTTTGGTTAAAAATCCGAAAACCGCCAGGAATATGGATAAAGCAGTATAATGAAGCAAGCACGATATAATCATTTCACACACACACACACACACAGACAGACAGACAGACAGACACACACACACACACACACACACACACGCACACACACACACACTTCCAAATATTACAAACAATCTCGTGATTCTTTTAGTTTTGCAAAATACTGTATGAAATGTATCACAATGCCGATGAGCTGATGTGGGTTAACTTAACTATGCAATGAATACTGTGAACGCTGTGATTAAAAGCCAAGGTGATGTGAAAATGGAAACGGTGTTACTTCAGTATGGTCAAATGAGCTCAGAGTCTTAACTTGTTTATTGTTTCATATTGGAATCAACAATAATGCTGAGCACTGCGTAATTTAATAGATAAAAGCCAATGATTTATTCACATTTTCATACTAGTAATCAATTATTTTACACAAGGAATAACAGACATATAATTGCTTTGTAGTTTCGAGAATCAAGTGGATGCATTTCTTCCCCCCATAGCACCTGATCCCACCTCTATATTTTCCAAAATTGACCATATACATGTCTTATGGACTTGCGTTACTAGTATCTATACATTTATACATCTTAGACCTCTATATAGTTATAAATGATTCAATTACTACATATCAGTAATATCTATAACGCTTTAAACTTAATCAACACTGGATACTCAAAATCTAAGATTAGGAAAAACATACCTCCAGAGCTGGTACAAAATTGACAGTGTTTCCTGCAGTTCTCTTCTGCCCATGGTCGATATTTCTCATCTGTACATGCAGTTTGTCGGTACGCTGCACAGTTGGGGATCTTGTCTTCACAGGCCTGAGGTGGAGTTGGCAATCCTGAGAAAAAAGAATACAAACAGGATACATGGTGATCGATTTAAAAGGAACACAAGAATGGATGTAACGGAAGAGTTTTCTTTGCTAAATAAAGCACACTTGAAAGTTAATTTTTTACAACAGCATACGATGTTTCTACAAAGCGGAAAATATCTTGTATTGCAATGTTTTGAAAAAAAGGCATAACCAATTAAGGCAAATGGTAAAAATATTCTTTATAAAAACTCGTACAGTGAATTAGATTGGACTTTCTGGTAATTTGCACTATTTTAAGTAGATATAACATCAAGTCAAGTGCATAAACTTACGTGGAAAGAAAGTTTTGACCCTCCGATCTGTACAAATTGTAGAAGATAAAATTTAACCGTGTGCGCTCATGTATCATAGACGGACCAGTTATCATTTATCACGATATGCCGCCATTTTACTTACCCTTACAGAATTCACAATAATTCATACAGTTGTCATGTGCCCAGTCAGCATATTGTGTACAGGCCGGTTTGCCGTAACTATTGCAGTTCAGTTTGTCAACACATTCTGTAACATACGTAAACAAAATTGTAATAACGGCAATTGAAGAAAATTATCTCAGTGTGCATGTTAAAGTATAATTTATCTTCCAGTTCTATCCGTCTCACACAAATAACATATGGTAAGCCTCATTCAAGATCAAAGCAAAATAATTAGAAGAAAAATCTTCAAAATATAATTTTACAACATTGCCCGGTTACGTCAGTAAAATGTCCAAAACAAGGAAGAGGGCCTCTTGTGACATTAGACTAAACGACGTTATTAGCGTGTATGTAAGAATAATCATAACTGGATGCGTAAAACTTGAGATAAATATAACAATCACCAAAGTATTAATCTCGAGGAGTTCAAAAAATAAATCGAACGTTAGTCATGTTGTAACACAGAATTCAGATTTTGCCAGTATCTATACGCCGTGAATTTAATTTACACAAAGATGATGTTTGATGTGAAACACGTTAAGTTTACATTTTCTATCTAAGCTCATATTGTTTAATTAACACGGGGATTTTAACCGGGCATATCGGCAAATGCGAAATATGGCTATAGCAATAGTCGAGTTGTGCGCAATCGACTTTTTGCGCATGTGATGTCCCCATTACCATTAAAATTAACTGCGTGCAGCGATATGATAAAGTGCATGAATACTGTGTTTAAAATATGTATTGAAATTTTCTGATTTTATTACTACAGTGGCTTCAACATTATCTAGATTATTTATGGAAACAGAATTTCTTCTAATTATAAATTCTTGTATATTGGAAACAATTTTTAACCTTTCGAATGCGAAGATTCAGAGAGTGCTAGGCAGAACACGGGAATGATAAGTATGATGTCCGTATTACCCTCAGAATAAAAGAAGGCAACATTAGGACTTGAATATTGTGAGCCCGCCTTTCAGTGTTATGATATTTCAAAACCTCGATCATTGTTTGAATTTGGAAGTAAAATACATTGATTAACAGTCGGTGTTAATTGAAACGGTTCTGCCAGTAACGCTCATGTAAAACTGAATGTGAAAAATGATAATTAAAACCCATTATTGACGGTCATAACGATAAACCGAAAACAATCACAACACAGAAGCAATGCATTATTTCCGAATAAACTTACTCTCGGGTGGAATCGTTGTTGTTTTGGAATCAGCAATCGGCAACTGAGCAGCTGAAATTTAAGACAAATAAATAAAGAAATAAAGTTTTGTGGTTTTCTGAAAACTGGAATGAATTATCAGTGTATATAGTAAATGCATTTCAATATATTGCTTGTCATTTTTTAGGCATTACCTAATAAGGCATAAATATTCTTAGCTAGCTTATTGGACACATAATTTAATTTTTATTTTCAAAGTTTGAATATTTATTTATCTAAATTCATGTATAATTGTAAGTATTGATATGGTTAGACATGAATATTTAAACGTTTAATACAGCATTTTGCTCCTTTTTATACTGCTTGCAGTCGGTAATCGGTTTCAATCTTTTCATTAATAATTGGTCATTTCACGCGGTAGAGTTGGTTACTAGTGATACTTTTGGCCATAATAGTCACGTGGTATCATGCTAATCATGTAAACAAACATGTAAGGTTCAGGTTCATAATTATGATACAGGAGGCAATGAAAGGAATATTTGCAAATTGTTATTTTAAACTACAATATTAGGGAAATTAAAGCGATAAAAATATTGTAATTGGTACGTGCAAAAAATAAATGTTATTTTTGCCACATAAGTGTTTAAAGGAACAAAGTTTAGGATAGAAGTTCATAAATCCTTATTATCAAGCAGCCCCTGCCCTTGAAATAAACGATGATCTTTCTACTGAGTATGTGTCAATCAGATGTCAAATTTGAAACACACAATAGTGTGAATAATGAATTTTCTCAAATAATTGCAAATCAAATCGAATTAATATTTTTGTTATTACCTGTACATTGCCGACAATAGTATCTACAATTCTCTAGCACCCAGGGTTCGTATTTGATATCTGAACAAATATTAGAACCATACAAATGACAGTCTTCTAGTTTGTCTGTACATGGCGGTGGGGGTGTTGTTGGTCCTGCAATATGAAGAGAAATATCTGATAAGTTCCTTCATCGGAGTTAGCTCCCCTGATTGAACAGGGCATATCAACAATACATATATTAGTAATTATTACTGTTGGATTTTGATCTGTCTCAAAGTAGTGGTGTAAAATAAATCATTTTCCCTTTTAAATATTATCCGGATTTACACAAAAGTGTAAACAAAATATATGGGATTAACCCCAAAAATATAAAGAAATGTAAACACGATTCTTAAATTTTACTTTAACGACAATAAAATATACGTTATTTACGGAATTTGACCAAAATCTGGAAAAATAACCAAAATATGATCACGTCATATGAAATCCATGAGATATCACATTTATTTTCAGAACGCTGGATTTTCCTAAGAATTTGGTTCAGTTACTGTGTGATGTAATACACACAACTAACTCACTATTATCATAGTATGATAAGGTCATCGGCAAATATGCAAAAATGAACCAAATCCTATTTACTAGTTACTGAAAATAATTGAAAATTAAAGTTTTATTTTGCCGAAGTGAAATTCTTTGGTTTTGTATTAAATAAAATTCCCCCTTGATACGTCAATATTCATTGCCAGTGTTAAAAGTAAGAATCTGTAACTGTTCATTTGTAATACCTATTTCTTTAATCTAATAGAGGAAGTGTCATACACTAAAAGATGAATAAACCCGAACCTACAAATATATTAATTCCCTGTTGGATCACACATCCAAAACACGATTATCGAGAAAGTTATTCAGTAGAGATAACCAAGGCATACAATATAAACAGGTAATAATCCTATATAACCTACATAATACAGAACCTTCTTGTTTGAAATAGTATCAGTTAGGAGGTGCTCCTCAGTTCTACGAATAGTCCAAGAATTAAAACTGACTGATAGAACGATAGATAGATAAAAGATAGAACGATAGAACGATAGATAGATAGATAGATAGATAGACAGATAGATAGATAGATAGATAGATAGATAGATAGATAGATAGATACCTGTACAAAATCCACAGTATTGTGGGCAGTAATCCTGAGCCCATTCACGGTATGGTGCAACACATGAGGATTTCCCGAATGAATTGCAGTTATCTAGCTTGTCCTTGCAGTCTGTAGATATTAAAAATATCTTTACAGGATTGTAATAGGTAATTCTAATGACGTTAAGAGTCCAAAACAACAATTTATTTTGTTATTATTTGTGTTTTTCTAATGAGACTTGAAACCAAATTGTTCTATTTGATTAGACGTAAAAGATAAGATGATTGTTGCAGTAAACTATGAAACACAACTATGGACACAAGTCCACGAATGAATTAAGATAAAGGTAATATATATAAAATTCATGGGTGGGGTCTGCCGCTGACCGTATCTGTCTTTGAATACACATTGTATTTCAATGTAATCATGCCAATTATAATGTTAACTCTCATGTCGTCCATATTGTCAAAATAAATCCTGCTATAATATCAGGGCATATGTACATGTATTAAATAATTTTTGTATAAATCCTGTGGGTAAATGTACATACATTATGCAACCATATTTTTATATAGGAATGACAACCAACAGACCATAAGGGACATTCTGTTGACAGTATTCTGGACATTCGTACTCACTTATGTCAAATCCTCCCGAAGGTGGCGCTTGTGATGGTTGTTGGGTACCAAAAAATAAGCTGAAGAAAGGCGTCGTTGGTACTCCGTTCCCGAGTTGAGCGTTGGCTATCGCCAGTAAAAAGTTACAACATACAATTGTCAATATCATATTTGTTCCTTGCATTGGACTAACAACTACCTCCTTTGAAAATAAAAGGTCTAATGACACGGCACTACGTTCTCTGGTTAAGATAAGATTTTACCAGCTGTTAGTTTCACTCTAGATCATAGTAGGTCAAATGGTCTTATCTATGGCCAGAGAATCCAAAATTCTGACCAAACTGTTCTTTCGTCAGCTTTTATACTAGACTTTGTCTCTGTCAATATTGTAGTAGGCCGGCTTATCAATTGTTTTATCACTTGCGCACCATTTAAGGTGCAAATCAAAGAGTTCTTGTTGACCGAGACACACACACACCATGACTTTTGGCTTAGATAAAGAATCTCGCTAACTTTTCTGAACTAAATCATCCCAAAACCAAGAGCATTTTAATACATTTACAAAATGTCTGCCTTTAGTTTCTGTGCCCGAATGTTTCATTATTATCAGTGAAAAATGACAAAATAAATGCTGGTGTGCTTTACAAGGCAAACTATCGGTAGCTGTATCGATTCTGAAGCAAAGCAACCAATAAATAACATCTATATTTTTAGTAAGATATAGTGAACATCAAGAGGTGGGATCAGGTATCATGAAGTAGTAAGCATCTCCTACTAACCTATCACATCCGCCGTCCACAATCAAATCCAAATGAGATACGTGAAAAACAGATCCTCGTCACAATAGGTGCAGACGTCTCAACATCTATTGGACAGGCAACTCAACATTTCACCTAGTTTAACAGAGTAATCGCAAACAAGACTAATATACCGACCGTAAAATTTGCGGAAGGTTGATATCAAACGCGGCTTTCAATAGCCCTTTGTCAATAATTTATCAGTGAGTAGTCTACCTCTGTATATAAAATGTTTATATGTTGAACCCCTGTCATATCGGATCATTCGTGAAATATACACGCCATATACAGGTAATTATGGGATATTACTACTTAAATTTGAGAAATTTGCAATGGGAAAGCCGAAATCGTCCTTTTGTATTTTGTTGATTTCTGTGTCTTTAGTAAGTAAAATGTCTAAGTATGAAGAGTGTGTGCTTTAATTTATAGTTCGCTGGAATATATTGGATTTCTTTTTGGATTCAGTAGTTTCTGAATAAAGTATGCTTCGTATGTATAAAAGGAACAGGTTAGCCATTAAAGAAGCACAATTGGTTCCAATAGAAATATCGACAGTTTGTTGAAAGACCACGTCTCTGAACATTAAAATTATATTGTCTATCAGAAATCCTAGCATCTTTTTATATCAGCTTCAGTGTATTTATGTTTAGAATCAGAGTGGAGTTGGACAAAATAAGTATCATGATAACCAATGACTAGTTATTTAAATTTTCGGGTACCACCTTTAATGTAGAAAGATGTCGATGATGCTGAAAAGTCTCATGCAATTTTTCATGTGGAATTGTTGTGTAAAGAGTAGAAAAATGGTATGTTTTGATACCGTGAATTTGAGAAAAATTGTGAGCCTTCAAATTTTCTAGAAGTTGTTTTTGATTTTCACCGCTTCTGAAATTAGCAACTGTACAGAATTGCTGAAGTTTCCCCTTGGCGGCTGTCAGTATCTTAATAAGGAGTAAAGATAAATGTTTGGTAGAACATTTGCTATGTATAGTAAAATTCATTTACCTGGCGAGGTGGAGCCTTGTCAACCCTTTTTTGATCTGGGCGAGTTTAAAGTTTAGGTGATAAAGCATAACATTAAAATTACCCTGGCTACAGTAATCGTTCCTATTGTCAATATACTTAAGAGAGTATCAATGAGAAATAAAACGTTTTTCCCTGCAGCTTTTCATAACCGAACAGTCAGTAGAATCATCCGACAATCAAATAATCAAAGGTTACTCCGCCGCGCCATCTTATGTGATTCGTACAAAACCTCTGTTTATATGGGGTTTTGTGAAGTTTAGGTATCCAATATAAATATTGTAGCTCAAAATCAGTATCGTTTGTAGGTACATTAAAAAAGCGAGTAACAGGTATTTCGGTACCAGCTGATTATTTTATACTAAAGCAATATTTCATGTCGGATAACCACAAAAAACGAGGGTATACATAAACCTAGTACCTTGTATTTCGGTACCAGCTGCTCATCTTATACAAAAGTAATATTTGACACTGTTAACACTATTTAAATTCGAAAATTGTCTAAAGCTAAGATAGTCATTTTTTTTTACAGCGGTTACTCTCAGACGGATTTCGGCTATACTTTTAGAGATATTATTTGGCCTTGTATGATACCACTTTATCTTTGGAAAACACATACTTTTCAAATTGGAGCTCAACTGATGAAGTCTAATTGACAGAAACGATATCGTCTTGAGCATTATAACTTTGGTATTATGTTTATAATATTTGTCTACTGAACGTCCTGACGATTAATTTGGTATCTATCATTTATTACAAACCAACACGGAAACCAACTGTTTTCTCTTGTCTTATGGCAACTACTTCGTAAAGTATGATATCTTTATTACACTCAATAGTTGTTAGAAGATAGTTGTAGACAAATATAAGATATTGTCTCATCCTGACTACAGTAAAAGTCTGTAGAAATATTGTGACAACATGTAAAAAAATACAATTGTGATGGAACGATAATCCCAATATAAAGATATAGAATATTTAGACACAAGATCAGGACCGGAAGTCACCAATTTACTATATATCCAAGCTCCACATTAATTTCAGTATTTTGAATATATGATTGTTTTTAACACTTCTGGATGTGAATGAATAAGCAGTACATAAGTATTTTGTCATAATGTTCATACCCAAACTAATTCGGTCAAGTTTATGAACTTTTAGAATAACGTTTTCTTCAAATAAGCAATTATTTCCATTATTATCTTAAACTGTCGTAATTATAAAAGTATGTTAAGTCGCAGCATAAATTTTGTGTGTTTCATCTAAAAGAAATAATAAAAAGTTAGACAAACATATTTTTGAGTAAACCTTGTGAGTTTTGATACATAGCAATCAATCGTCGTCTATCTAGTAGCTCAGGACGACAAACTCAACGTCACGCTTCGGTGAAGATCGTTCAATTTTTCAATTTACCGAAACACACACACACACACACACACACACACACACACACACATATATATATATATATATATATATATATATATATATATATATATATATATATATATATATATATATATATATATATATATATATATATATATATATATATATGTTGTATTCGCAAACAATGTCATAATAATGACCGAATGCGATTCGGTGACTCGGACATGATTTGGCATATCTTTGTTACACTATCTTATCACCAAGCAATTTATCTCAGTAGGACTACATGAGAGGTTTATAAATTTCAGAATTATAAGTGGCACTGTTTTCCGAAATATTCCTAGTTTTTATAAAAAAAAATCGACAAATTATGTGGACAAATCATCGTGTTCCTTCGCAGGTGGATTAAATAGTACTCTCTTTTCAAACAATACCTGCCGACTACTGCAAAACTATGTTTAGACATTATTTCAAAAAATATGTTTATAGATGTTAGAAATCTAGAAAAATCTAAAACATTTTGTGGTAATGTATTACAAGAATAAAATAATAAACCATGAAGTGTAAACGATGTCATTTGGTAAACAAAGTTCACGCCTACTTGACACAAATTATAATCTCTCTCACCTAGACTACTTTGACACCTATTGTAAAGTTTTTCAGTTCATATTCCTATAAACATTTCAGTTTCTTATCACGATTTAGAAAGGTGAGATAGTAGAAATGAAGAACAATAGTAATTTTACAAACATATGATTCAGTTGTAGCACTATTTAACCCTGAAACATTTCATTAGCAACTGCGGAGAATTAATTATTTTCCCAAAGGTAAATAATAACGCTGAATTCATAGCATGAATGTGACCGTAGATCCGGGACCGTGGGGATGAATTATTTTATTTCACGTGTTCATTTACAATAATGTTGTGGATCACTTCTATTAGATATTGTGACAAAATCTTACACAGATACAACTATAATAATTATTTATAAAAGTTTTCAGAGATTGAACTGATGGTTAAATATTTTATTCACCACTGGATCATTGGTGGTTAAGACAATTTCTGTCTTGGTCAATAATAAGGTACATGTAATTTACTTTCTGAAGTGAAACACATGGAAACTATCCATTAAATGGGTGCACTCTTTTAACACACACATACACAGACACACAGATATATATACATATATTCGTTTAACTCATTCAACCCTAAAGACATATTTTGTCTAAGTTATTGATTTACAGATGAGTCCATTGTTTTTCAGGGAGTTAATGAATAGTTTAGATGCAGTGTATCAAAGTTTTGGATACATTTGTATACACATACATAATTTGTTTGATATGATTGAAATAGTAAAATCTTTAAATAGACAATTTTGCTCTAAAGAAATTGTTGAATAGTTTACATTGATTGGAACATTTTTTTCTGGATTTGGCTGTGGAGTTGTCAGAGGTGCTTATTCGTCAGTGACTTCTGATTTGCGGAAGTCCCTGTTTCTTTACCTTTACGACATTAGTATATTATGGGTCTTTACGATAAACACTTTAACATTCTTTTAGTAGGTCTAAGAGATAAGAAAACTAATTGTACAGATGTTTATGTATCAGGTTTTATTAGCCCTACAGTTATTTTCATACTCTACTGCAACTACACCAATTTTACAATTTCAACCTTCTATATAACATGAACAATATCAACTGTCTGAGATGTGATTCCAAAAATCGGACAGCTTTTAGAAAATTTGAATGCACACAATTTTTCTCGAATTCACAGTATCAAAACTTATGACTTCTCTACTCTTTACACAACTAATCCACATAAAAGTTTAAAAGAAAAACTTTTTAGCATCATAGACAACTGTTTTTTCACTAAAGGTGGTATCCGAAAATTTAAATATCTAGTAATTGGCTATCAGGATACTTATTTCGTCAAACACCAGTCTGATTCTACACATAAATACACGAAATACATGAAGTTGATATGAAAAAACATGCTGGAATTTCTAATAAACAATATATTTGTAATGTTCCGAGACGTCGTCTTTCAACAAACTGTCGGCATTGTGCCCCTCTATTAGCCGACCTGTTCCTTTATTCATACGAAGCAGACTTCATTCAGAAACTGCTGAAACAAAGGAAGAAAAAGTTAGCGGTGTCTTTTAATTTGACATTTAGATATATCGACGACGTTTTGTCAATTAATAATTACCGTGACCGATCGACAGGGGATGCTTACTCCTCCATGGCACCTGATCCCACCTCTTGGTTTCCAGAAGTCCGTGTTTGTCCATTTTTACCGGATTTGTATCAATATCCTGGACATTTTATTAATTTATACTTTGGTATCTGAGATTTTTATACATTTAACATAAACCAAGAACAATGTTAAATATCCGTGATGTGAATTCAAAAATTATATATACCAAGAGCAATATCAAATGTCTGAGATGTGATTCCAAAAATTATATAAACCAATAATAATGTTAAATGTCTGAGATGTGATTCCAAAAATTATATAAACTTAGAGTAATGTCAAATGTCTGAGATGTGATTCCAAAAATTATATAAACCAATAATAATGTCAACTGTCTGAGATGTGATTCCAAAAATTTTATAAACCAATAATAATGTCAACTGTCTGAGATGTGATTCCAAAATTATATAAACCAATAATAATGTCAACTGTCTGAGATGTGATACCAAAAATTATATAAAACAATATGTTATATGTTAAATGTCTGAGATGTGATACCAAAAATTATATAAACCAATAATAATGTCAATTGTCTGAGATGTGATTCCAAAAATTATATAAAACCTTGAACATTTTTAAATGGCAATAGGTTAGGATTAGAGGGACAATGAAAGTGCTGTTTCCCCTTATATCCATTCAATACCTATTTCATCACACCTAGAAAAAAATATTATCACAAGAGGAAAATACAAATCATTATACAATAAACCGTTTTAAGATAACTGCGTTCCTACCTGCGCACTAACACTTCCAAGTGGCATCAAGAAGTTTCATACCCAAAACGTTCCATACAAATTATATCCTTTAAAGGCACGTTGTACCCTGTGTATGATTTGTATTTCATTGGGTATGGTTTGATTTATATTGGGCACTTAACATCTTGATACCACGCGAAAGTGTCAAGTGAGAAACGCAGTTATCTTAAAAGAATCTATAAGGAAAGCGAAGCCGAGGGAAATACGGACATAGGCCTAGTCAAGGGCAACCAGAACCTCAATGGTATAATTTAACTATTAGATAGTATTCTGGAGCACGACCACAGACAGTGACTCTCTTTCACCAATCGTGTTTTTCACCGAACTTGACATCTTCCCCAAACTTGACCTTTTCACCAAATTTCACACGTTCATCAAACTATAAAGGTTTCTATGGAATATTTGCGACGGGTGTGGCATGCCAGCAGAAGACGCTGACTCCTTTCGGACACCTTGTCCTATCCCGTTTGGAATTCGCAGCTGTTCTCCAAGTGGAGACCGTTTGTATATCTTATTCGTCGTGTTCTAATAGGCTTGAGTTTCTATTGTCAACTGGTACTTCTTCAATTTTACTTATTATACCGAAACAAACATTACAATTAGGACGGCGCTTCATGCTCCGAGTTGCTGACACAAAACTCTCCAGCCACAGGTTAGTAATTACTCAATCACCACACCCTTTTTCGGGGTAATAGTAATTTGCAGTCAATTTTAGGAAAATAGCTAGCTTTAATCAGTAAATATATGATAATGACAACTCTCTGAGATGTGATTCCAAAAGTATATAAAACCCAGAACGATGTCAACTGTCTGGTATTTGAGTTCCAATAATCATATGAAACCCATAGGAAAGTTAACTATCTGAATTGTGATTCCAATATTATATAATATCCAAAACAATGTCAACGTTACGATTAGTTAAAGACACACACACACATACTCTGCGTGACAACATTCTTCTCTACATTATACCTTGTACAGACTATAAACAGAGGAATAATTCAGGTCAGATAGACTCATGTGAATGCGTAAAAGTTTGTCCTCTACCTAGGAGTCAATATATCCGCCCAAAATATTTAATCTGAATACAGTGTACTGCTTTACCTTACATACTATAACTTTGTAATCAGTTGTGTTATTTAAGGTTATATCGTTCATAATTTTACACGAAAATGCATTTTTGTTTTCAGTTGCGAATCAGGGAAAACATATTTCACCATTTATTGACTGCCTGTTTTAGCTACAAAGAGGGAGAATACATAAAGGTCACTGCCTATACACACCCAATGTTCTTACGGTCTTTCATTTCAAATGTTGTATCAAATTCATTACTGACTATCATGACCTTTGTACTTTAAAAAGCAAAAGTTCGTAGCACTGGTAAAATGATTGCAGCCGTCCATATCATTGGGAATATATAAATAGATATGAATCAGGAAGTCTCTTTTTTACCAGATGATTAGAAAGGTATTACACTTAAGTATTACAATATGGTAGCTAATGATTCGCATTATTCTACCATCTTCAACAAATAGTTGACCTTTATTTTGATACGAAATCCGTTTTCAGAATTAAAAAAAGTTAAGTGTAACTTGAAATACATCTATCTATAAGCCTAGTTATATTTTAAAATAAATCAATATGAATTTGAAAAATTCAGCTTATAACTTGTATATTGTTACAAATGTTCTGAGACTTACAAATATATTATGACTTAAATATTGCATCACCTGTAAAATAAATATTCTATACGTGGAAATTTTCGCCCCCCCCTTTTATTTCCGCTGTTTTCGCCCTGATATGAGAGGGTGAATTTAGAAAATTTAGAATGGAAACGATATTTCCAAGGTAAATATTTGAAGCATGGATATACATGTAATCCATGCGACTTGTTACTTAGGGTGAATTTAGGACGAATATGATCCCTGGCAAACAAGGGCAAAAATAATCATAGGCGAAAATATGAAGGTATCCAGGGAGTGAAAATCCTGATGTTTATCTTTATATTTCATTTGTCAAAATATAAACATAACAGATAACAAAGTATTTTACTTCAAAATGTTTAAGAGAAATATGATGATACAACTCTGGTGAACATTCGACAAACACTGTCCTCTGGAAATCCAGAGGTGGGATCAGGTGCCATGGAGGAGTAAACATCCCCTGTTGACCGGTCATAACAGCCGGCAGTACAATCAAAATTATAGGAATAAGTGAGTGGTAAATTATTGTCACAATTGGTACAGATAAAACAACAATCGCCAGTTAACAGGTACTCAACATTTCATTTGGTGAAACAGTAATTGAAAACATGGCCATCATACAGACCGTCAAATTTTTGGAACACAGTAATTGAAAACATGGCCATCATACAGACCGTCAAATTTGTGGAACACAGTAATTGAAAACATGGCCATCATACAGACCGTCAAATTTGTGGAACACAGTAATTGCAAACATAGCCATCATACAGACCGTCAAATTTGTGGAACACAGTAATTGCAAACATGACCATCATACAGACCGTCCAATTTGTGGAACACAGTAATTGAAAACATGGCCATCATACAGACCGTCCAATTTGTGGAACACAGTAATTGCAAACATGACCATCATACAGACCGTCCAATTTGTGGAACACAGTAATTGAAATCATAGCCATCATACAGACCGTCAAATTTGTGGAACACAGTAATTGCAAACATGACCATCATACAGACCGTCCAATTTGTGGAACACAGTAATTGAAAACATGGCCATCATACAGACCGTCCAATTTGTGGAACACAGTAATTGCAAACATGACCATCATACAGACCGTCCAATTTGTGGAACACAGTAATTGAAATCATGACCATCATACAGATCGTCCAATTTGTGGAACACAGTAATTGCAAACATGACCATCATACAGACCGTCCAATTTGTTGACCATTGACGTTAAAGGCGATACCTGATATCACTTATTAGTCAGTAGTAAGTCTCTGTATATGAAATGTTCATATCTTCACTTAGGAGAAGATGGCCAAAGTTATCCAGTGACATTACTTGCGCATTTGTTAGTTCATGTTTCAGATCAAAAGATCGATACTGTATTTTGAAAAGGAGCAATGATGAAATGTGCCAAAAATAATTTGCCTGTTATTAGTAAGTAGGTAGTCTGTATATGAAATGTTCATATGTTGAACATATAATAATTTTATGCCAAAGACCATCTTCCCAAGTCAAGATTTTTTGGTCCACTTGTTCGTCACCTTGACTCAGGGGAAGATGGCCAAAGTTTTGAAGTAACATTACTTGCGCATTTGTTAGTTCACGTTTCAGATCAAAAGGTCGATAATGTATTTTGAAAAGTAGCAATGATGAAATGTGCCAAAAATAATTTGTAAGTAAGAGGGTGTGTATTTTTTTTACACTATTAGCTTTTGTTTCAAAACCAATGAAGGAATTTTGACGAAAATTTACAGGAAGCAAGCACTAAAAGTCCTATACGAAGTTTACAGTTTTCAGCCAGATCGGTCCAGAGTGGGATGAAATAGGTCCCATAAGGTCCCCGTTTTTAAAAATTCTTCTCCTGAAACGCTATATAAATTGAATCAAAGTACTGAAAGTACTGATACGAGTTGATGGCAATCGTAAGTTTTAATGAGTTATAATGCACTCAGTATACTGAATACTTTTAAATTCGATAAAATTAAGTTTTACAAAAAAGTAACTAAACATCCGGTCAAACACATCAGTTAAGAATGATGTAACTTCTATGTCCAACTTCACAGACAAATCTGGCCAATACACTGTAAGGGAAACTTGACCAAAACTCATTTGCATATTAATTGTGCGCAAGAATTATTAACACTCCATTCTATCGCTTTGAATGTCAATTCCATCACAAGAGTATACTGGTAAAAAACATTCTAAAGCGAATTTATAATATCTTGAAATTCATAAAGGACACCAAAATTATCTTTAATAGCATATATTTCAACAAGTTTTGTAGACCTATATTTTTCAGCAAATTGTTACTATATTTTTGTCATTTTAAAAAGCTAAAGTGTGATTTCGAAATTTCAATAAGGAAGTTGAGTTTATGTTTCATGAAAGGCACATACATGTGTAATTTTGTGTCAATATAATGTGTTATTAACCCCATACTGCAAAATGTGCTTTGACTTGTTCCTAATAAACAACTTTGCATAACATAACTGCGTTGATGTTCTGTCAACTCGTAAAGATTATTTCTGAGTCATCTACATGGAATTATGATTCAAGTTTGTATTCTTCATAGAAATCAGAATATGACATTTTCATATATTTTTGCATGATTTCCCCAATTATCTTCCCTTGCATTCGCAATGATGCATTAATGTGTTTTACTTGTATATAGTTGAAAAAATGTTTTAGAATTTTTCTGACATTTAATCTCTAGAATTTTTCATGAATTTCTTAAAACAGCAATATTTATGTTCCTCAGCCAGATCAGCTTACATGTACAAATTCTTCTTGGTTTTCTTTCCCCATTTGTAGATGGTTCTCAGGTGAGCGATTGAGGCCCTCTTGGGCCTCTTGTTTCCTTCGTAATTAAAGCTCTCTGCTTCCTATAACTGAAAACTTTTAAGAATGCCATGAACTTTAACAACAATAAACGAATACAAAACTAATGTAAATGAAGATAATATAAATATATAGACTCACGGTGGGTGTTACCAGTGCTCACTCCTCCATGGCACCTGATCTTACCTCTTGGTTTCCAGAGGTTTGTGTTTGTCAATTTTTACCAGATTTGTACCTATATTCTGGACATCCTAAAGATTTATACTTTGGTATCTGAGATTTTTTATATAACTTCGACATAAACTGAATTTCACAATTACAAAATTTTCAAAATTTCAAATAAATCTTTAACACTTAATATTTTTTCAAAGTTAAACTGCGTTTCTGAAACGCAGCTTGGAGAGGTCTCCGCTGTAAACAGATATTTCTATTCCTCTTCTATGAAGATACTATATCGATAACAAGAGAATTTAGTCAAGGTGGGGAACGAAGTGGATCAGAAAACCTTGACTTTTTTAGTCAAGGTGGGGAACGAAGTATATCAGAAAACCTTGACTTGGAAAGATGATCATTGGAATAAACTTATTAAAGCATCTGATAAATTTAAGTCCCATCGCAAGGACTTGATGCTTGACACTGGTATTGTGGATTTCAGTTTTGACCTGTGTTTTACGTCACACTCGACAGACAATTTTTCATTTACATGGTGGCGGCCAGTTTTTAATGGCAGAGGAAGAGTCCGAAATGTAACATTATGGCGTTCGGGGAGGGGGGGGGTACTTATTGTAAAATTATAAACTTGTAAATACATATAGATAGACAATAAAATTGGTGTGCCATAAGGTTAAATATGATATGCACTATGTGATAAATACAGGCAGCTGGTTTAGATACTAAGTTAAATTCATAATTAAGAGAAACAATTTATCACAACATTTCAGTTAAATTTAATAATAAGGATAACAAACAAATGTATAAATTAAATTTTGATAATGGTTGCAGCTGTAAAGTTAATTAGGTCAAATCTGTCATCGTCATCCTTGGAAAACAAGTTTTGAAACTTTTGATTGTAATATTAAATAATACACTGTACTAAATGTGTACTAGTTAGGATGGTGTAATAAGGTTACGGAAGGTGAAACTTTGACAGATTTTGATATTCCTTCTGTTTTAAGTTGATCACAATGCGGTAGAATCTTCTAGAATTCTGTTCTAGTTTACTTTGTTTTGAATTGACATTTTGTTACAAGCTACAGTTACCTGAACATGTTGTAAAGTCTCTCTTGACGTAAAATAAAATCTCTACAAAACAATCACCTCTGAGTTATTGATTCCTAGAGGGTTACAGAGGACATCGGCTTCAGCAAGTAAACTGGCAAACTTTCTCACAAAATCATATTAGGTTCCTGAGCTGATCAGAAGTGAGAGATACCATGGTTCAAAATCCATTGCTCTAACTACTCCATCATGGAGGTATTGTGACAACATATGTATATTCTATGCAATGTTTTATTTCCTATAATCCAGAAAGAGATCAACGGTGCTAAAAAGAATAAATGCATGCATTTATAATTAGAATAAACTTGCTAAAACGTAACCCATAAGTTAACTCGCAAATTCACTATCGGCATTCATTTATGAAAAAATAACCCAAGATATACCACATCACATGGGACATATACCCATGCATCTACTGAATATTGGCAGCTCGAATATTCCCAGATCGAACAGGGGTAGACCTTTTCACGATAAATGCGTTCATACTAATCTCACCTGCGCATTTTACACTTCCAAGTTGGTATCGTGGCCAATGTTATAAACACAGGGAACAATTTGACTTTCATTGGGTAGGATTTTGTCTAATGTGCGAAACATTTTGGGCACCAAGCGCCTTGATGCCTCTCGGAAGTGTTTGTATGCAGATAAAATTAGTAGTAACGCATTCATCGTGAAAAGGTATATTATATCGAAAGAACTTGGTCCCCGTCTAGCACTCTACGTATTTACATTTAGAATGACGGCTTAAATAACACCAATAAATACATCTGTGATAAAGAACGTATTCCTGTTTATACGGCAAATCAAAAAACTGTAATACATTTTGACATGTGAAACATGTACTGTATTTTTGCATGTAGTAATTTAATATAATATACTATATTGTATCGGACCGACAATATTGCTATCCGGTGCCTTGTGTATGACTGTGCATAATTCACTGAAAACAGTAAATAAGACTAAAAATCGTTTCAGTAAACATTTTTCATTGATGCTGATTGTTAAGCAGGTGCCACATGCGCAAAAATTCGATTGCGCAAAAGTGTTCTGTGACTATAGCTGACTTTCGCCTTTGGCGAAGCCCAGCTTAAAATTGTCTCACCGAAATAATACAGGGCAATAAACGTGCTGTATCAGCATTTTAAATGAGGTTACGTGAATTGACATTATGTGACACGATTTCCTTACGAAATTGACAGATGATTGTTAATGTGTGTTTCTTAGTAACTAGTTCGATTACTTGCCACCTAAAGTCTGGGTCAAGATAATTTACCTTGAAGTTAACCTTCTTATGATTTGCAAGCTTTATGTAGAACAGGGCAATCTAGCAGTACTATCCTTCTATTAAATTGTTAATAGTGTCGTTATCACAATGAAAAACAGATGTATTTTGAAAATATGACGTGACAATTTCATCCCAGTCTACATTACTTGTCTCAGTTTAACATTGTTGTTATTGATAAGAAAAAAAGACATCAATCGATATAAAAATGTCTTGTATATAACAAAAATACAAAATATAAAATTCAAATTTCATTTCATATTATTTGCATAATGTACCCAATGATGCAACATGTTTTGTAGAAACATCGCAACAAAAAGACCTGCGACTTACTTATAATACCAGTTTTTCAAAATAACGTAACACTCTCTGTTGAAGAACACAATTTAAGATTTTGGTATAAAATTCAAAATATTCCTAGCCTAGGCCTTAATTTGGAAAACACAATAATACATAAATTAAAACGAACCCCTGACCTATGGAATTATCCCAATCACAGTTAATCTGCCAAGCAATTATTGAGAAGAATTCAAAATGGTAACGGACAACTCACGACGGGGGTATTTGCTAGTACCCGGCCAGGACTAGTAGCCGGCAATTGTCTGATTTCGGCTATTGAGAATACGATTCTTTTAACTTTCTTTTGGTAATTCACAAGATGATGGACAATTTTCTAAAATAGAAGAAAAAACATAATGTCGAGGTATAGTCCGTTTGCTCTCCACTGAAAATGGGGTTTAGTCATTTTTTGCAAAAACTACATAATTTATATATTTCAAATGCTCATCATTGTGATTTCAAAGGTTATACATAACTAAAACTGAATTTCAATCGCATCAAGCAATTCAAGGGGGGGAGTTTCCCATTACTAATAATGAAAGATTTCTTTCCAATTTAAAAAAAAATTGCCTGGGTGTAAATCCAATCCATTAAACAGCCATGACACTAAACATAAACAGTTTTCACAGCACATGGTTACCTAAAATAGTCAATGTGCCTGCTTTTGTCCAATTCACATAAGATGAATAGACCTAACTTGTTACACACTTAACTCATGCAGACTGGTCAATAAGGGGTCATCTCACAACTGCAAGTCAACATAGGTTTCGAGTTAACAATTTTTATTTGTTTTTATGTTGCTTTACACCCTGCGTGCCAAGAATACAATTAATACGATGAATTTTTTCAGTAACATAGTTTTGTGCATTATATTAAAAATGATGCAGTCTTATAATTCCATTTGTTTCAATTCATTAAAAATAATTATGAATTTATGACAAAATCCCATGCCAGTTATACGGCCCAGAGTTTCTGATTTGCATATGACCTATTTATACATGAATCAGAAAGAATTATGGGTGCTGTTTTATCAACTCACTCAAATAATTATATAGGCTACATGTATAAATGAATAAATAAATGTATGAATAAATTTTCTAGATATAGGCCTATGTATGAATAAAGAAATAAAACAAGGTTTGAGAGTATTGATGAATCAATAACACCAACAGAATGAAAATAGGCAATATTATTACTTAGGTATTTGTAAGCCCGGCTTTTAGTACTTTCAGTTCGTCATGGACAGGGATTTTTAATTCAGTATGTACAGGATACCGCTACGTTAAATTTAAGTGGTAAGAATCAACCATTTTATATTAATCAGCCAAAACCAAGGGACAAAAGATATTTGGATCAGACTGTAAAGACGAAGTAACACCATAGCCGGCTACTGGTCCTCGACCAGTGTAGACTATAGCAAGGCATTGGATCTGGCGCCAGATACTAAAACTTCCATACGTTTGTCATTGAAACATGTCTTGTTCTGATTGGTAAATAGTTGTACGCGTATATCATGCGTTGGCATAGGCCTGGGTTGACATTACTGAATTATTTAGCCCGTACATGGATATCATAACAAGTAATGTAAGTCATTTCCCTTGTTCGTTTTCAGATAAGAGGTTTTACGAAGTAGTGCCCAAAACGTTCTCATCCATGGATGCAGATGACGAATGTTTTGGAATAGTAAAAAAAAAGTAAAAGCAAAATTTGTATGATTTAATCGTTGTTTTGCCATAGATAATAATTAGCAGACATTATACCAATCTAATTAAAAACCGATCTCTCACCGCTCCCGTTTTCTGATGTGTCGCACACATCAGCGAGTGAAACAGAGTAATCGCAAACAAGACTGTTATACCGATCGTAAAATTTGCGGAACGTTGACATCAAACGCGGTTTTCGATATCCCTGTGTCAATAATTTGTGAGTGAGTAGTTTCCTCCGTGTATAAAATGTTCATATTTGAACTCGCCCTGACATTCGGATCATTTGTGAAATATAAACGCCATATGCAGGTAATTGTGGAATATTACTACTTGCATGTGGAAAATTTACGATGGAAAAACTGAAATCGTCGCCTTTGTCGTATAGCTTAGTTGTTAATTTCTCGTCTATGACTTTAGCAAGTATAATGCCTAAGTAGGAAGCGTGTTTGTTTAATTATCTTATATATTGACATATATATGAAAATTATCATTTTTAATTGACAAAACGTCCTCGATATATCTATATGTCAAATTAAAGGACAACGCTAGCATTTTTTTCTTTTTGATTCACCAGTTTCTGAATGAAATCTGCCTCGTTTGAATAAAGAAACAGGTCAGAAAATAAAGGGGCAAAATTTGTTCCCACAGGAATGCCAACAATTTGAAAGACCAAATCTACGAACATTAAAAATATATTGTCTATTAGAAATTCCAGCACCTTTTTATATCATTTTCAGCGTGTTTATGTGTAGAATCAGAGTGATGTTGGACAAAATAAGTATCATGATAACCAACTCCTAGATATTTCAATTTCCGGATACCACCTTTAGTGAAAAAAAGGTGTCGATGATCCTAAAAAGTCTCTTGCAATTTTGGATGTGGAATTGTTGTGTAAAGAGTAGAGAAGTCATATGTTTTGATACCGTGAATTTGAGAAAATTGTGAGCCTTCAAATTTTCTAAAAGTTGTTTAGAATTTTTATTTATTCACATCTGATTTACACCGCTTCTGGAAGAAGCAAAGGTTTCTCCTTAACGGCCGTCAGTATCTTGGTAAGGAGTAAAGATAAAGGTTTGGTAGAACATTTGCTGTTCCTGTTATGTACCTCTGCTTATATGGGGTTTTGTGAAGTTTAAGTATCCAATGTAAATATGATGGCTCAATATCAGTATCGGTATGAAGGATTACCAAAATTGGTATTAAACCCTAGTTCTTCTAATTAAACAATTATAGTAAAGTGTCATACAAATTAAAACTATATTATTTGAGTCTTTGTCTGCTGGGACCCGTACATATTGGTCATGCAATCTATCCAGCTTGGTTACCACTTCTGTGCCACTAAATAAAAATGGATATGTTTTCATAGTTCATGTTTGGCCCATCGTCTGGAATAATCCTCGACAGAATCCATAACTAAAACTAAAATTCTGTCGCCAATTAAAGGAACGGGCATCGCCGATGACATGCCTGATAGGATTATGTATTAAGGGAGATGATGCACATTAACGTGTGACGATGTTATTAGAAGATGGTATATGTCTAGGCACTGCAAAACCCGTTTGTAATTGAAAAGCTTGGATGCGATACTAGGTGTATAGCTATATGAAATGCAAGGGGCGGTCTTGTACTTAAAATATGGCGAAACACAAGAACTTATTTTTTTTGTTGATTTAGACCGTAGTGTAAAGCGTCTATACCTTTATTTGTAAATTTAAGTTTAAGGGAAAAAGTTTGTGTTCAAAACAGTTATCGTTTATAACGCGTGTAGGTTTGAACAGTCTGTGGTAAGCAATGTCCATTATAATGGGATGTTCAGTGCGTATTATGTGGTTCATTCTTGCTTTCTGAAAAAAAGTTCATTAAGAAGTGTAAAAGGACTTGGATAAAGTTAGCTGCGAATGTAATGAAGATCAAAGTCTTTGTTAACGTTGTTGGCATCATCTATGTTGGGTCTCTTGTATGAAGAAAAGGGGGGGGGGGGGGGGGGGGGAAAGAGAGGGGGGGGGGGGGGGGGGGGGGGGGGGGGGGGGCGATGTCCAGTGGTATATTTTTTCAATTATACACACTCTCATAGACAAAATGGAATGGTCAGGAGAGTTGAAATGTCGATGGAGTATTTGGTTACCCCCAATATAAACCTCGACTCGATGACCAGATATTCTATTATTTAAGGGCCCCTTTGTCTCGCCAACATAAAGTAGTCCACACAAGGTACGCTCAATTTCATAAACAATGTTAGAAGATTTACAACACAGGTGATCCCAGCTTCTGAAATTGTAATGCTTATTTGTCATATTACAAGTGAATCCCCGATCAGTTATTAAGATATTGCAGGTTTTAAAATTTTTGACTGAACACTTTGAAATTGATGGTATATTTTTTGAAAATGAATTGTCAAAAATGTCATTAAGTCGAATCAGACAATTTTTATGGGCATATAACCATCATTATGTCTGCACCGGAACTGGTCATCTTTAGATTGTACAAATGATGAATTAGTTATGTCGCCGAGGACAACTGGAGGAGCACCAAACAATCTCTGTGAGACCCGACAGAAGGACATCTTTAAACGTCTTTTCATGGAAACGATACATTCGTTTTAAATTCAAGCTCGGATGATTTTATAAGTTTTAATTACAGAAAAGATCGTCTTGAGCATTTGTTTTGATTTTTTTTTTTCAAAACTATAATTTAGTTACTTTTTATATATTATATAAACGAGTAGAAAAAGCATATTTTCTACTTTCTATTTGCAATTATAGATTCTTAATATGTTTCATTGTCGTGATCAACGGTGATGCATTATTCGAACTGTTGTGTGTTTATTCATATCTTCAATATAGAGTGTTTCTATATCTTGGAATCTATGTTGATACAAAAAAAGAGATCTGAACAATCAAATTCAAAAGTTTTTCAAATAATTCTGAAGTCAAAATAGCCCAATACCAGTTGAGTTTAGATACTTATTGAATTTCACTGGTAAATCCACTCTGTAACAGGGTTGAATTTCATTACATTGTGACGATATTTTTAACGTAAATAACTCTTATAAGTTAGTTGTTGTCTTTCTTGGTTGTCGTTCGGTATACGTTCATATAAGAACAATAACTCATACACGTATCGACAAAGTTGTCGTTCTTTGATTTTTTTTATTAAAGAATTATTTTGGTGTATTTTCCATATCTTCATTACCCTTAATACTGTTGTTTTATTCTAAAAATAAGAATCCCGTAAAACTGGTTTCGTTAGTGCAACGTTTGTATAAAAGGTTTTGCGCGGCAAAATTGAGAGACTTGCACTGTCACACGACGACAATAACATCATATTTTGGTAGTCATCAACCACACCTGAAATCTATAAATTTATTTCGTATTTCTGATGCTCTGTGGCACACAAAGGTATATATATAGTTAATATTTTGTAATATTTTGTGTCGTATTATTAAATTGTTTTACTTTACTCTTATAATGATAAGTATTAGATGTGTATAGTGAACAATTTGTTCAATTTGCAGATGTATATCGATGTTGCTCATATCGATGTTCTTCATATTTTTCTCCGAAATTTTTATGTCACTGTCATTGATATACCATGCATCAATCTGGTCGTTAATAAAACCATCTTTAACAAAGAACGTACGGACTTTTTGACACCCGGTCACAACAGAGCCTCCAGTGAGGACACGACCAACAACTACTACTTGTATACGCTGGTGCACTTGCACAGTAAGTAATTTTATCTACGCTGATTCGAACTACTGTGTATAGAAATTCAAACCAAGCCTGTTGATATCCTGATGGACTTCATTGTCTTGTATTCAAGTTGCCGTATTGTTTATTCAGTGTATTACGTATTCGTAAAACTTACCTGTGATTGAGAAAACCGTGATTATTCTGAACCAGTGTTTCTTTCACATAGAAAATTTTCGTGATTTAATATTCCAGGCTATTTCATTGTTATCGTGATATATTTTTAGACATTATATGAATTGTCATATTTTGAAAATTACTGACATTATTTCTGATTTTATACGTGTTATCCATCATGAGATTAGGGATTGACTTTATTTGATATCAGAACAAAACAGATTAGCCTATCAATGCTGATACGCTCACCTCACAATAACATATAAAACACATAAAATATAAAAATAGGCTATGTCCAAAGAAGGGCACAATTGTACAAATATAGGATTAATAGAACAAAACATATACTTAGAATCATAAGGCATATACAGTAAAACCTATATATTTACATGATCTGCTATTCACCCTATGTTAAGAAGTATTTCCTTCATACCTGCATACCGAAAATTGATTCCCCACGTATTGATTCAACGTATGTAGGCCTATATACATACATGACATGGACCTACTTGTAAGACTTGTGTTAAAAGTCTTTAATGATTAACAGGAAATTATGAAATATGACATTCTAAAATGTATTTTTAATTCATAAAGTAGAGAATTAAAAATAACTTGGACTATTTTGTTATCCGTCATGTAGATACCCTTAGCCGTTGCTATTCACCTTAGCAACATTGACTAAATGGCCATGCAATGGAAAAATACGTCAATTGCATGTAAATATATGGTTTGAATTGCATTTGTATTGCGTGTGTGGTTTTATATCGGAGATTGATATAGAGGCAGTTTCAACATGCGATATAAAACTATAAACGCAATAAAAATGCAATTCAAACCTTATTTTCATAAATGTCAGACAAAAGAAGTAACATAGTAGCTGACACGTCGCCCACTATAAAAAGGTGTCAAATTGCCATACCTCAGGACACGGGTATGTCAGTTATCGTTGGTGTCCCTCGCGTGGTCCTACGGAACATTATTAACTCAAGTCACATCGTCAGTGATGACGATAGATTATGGTATGGTAATGCCGATAGGGTCATTCCAATCAAACAATGTCAAGTGAAAATGGTTGATGTAAAGACTACAAGTTTACCTCCAATGACAGCAGAATTTCTAAATGCGGAAGCAAAATTTGCAAAACTTGTCTTACACTCATTACTGACAATTCATTTACATCCAACCTTACGAAACGTTAATTTTAACTCACGGCTTCGAGAACCTTTTGTGTAAATCTACCAACATAGTATACGCTATTGAATGTTTTTTTTGTGGGATATTATATGTGGGTGAAACCAAGGGAAGGTTGAGTAGTAGAATATCCGGACATCGATTCCAGATTAATCATGGTGGTAACCATTCACTATACAGACATTTTAATCTGCCTGATCATTCTATACTTTCCCTGAGAGTCCGTATTTTAGAAAAGATATATCATCCCACAAACAATCCCAACTTAAGCACCCCTTTTAGACGAAAACAGAAAGAACACTGAATTTGACAGCTTTGAACTGCTGCACCATATGAATGCAACGACCATGTCGACAGCGTAGGGAATCTTACCAGTCCTGGATGCCAATTAGTAAATGTTTTAAAATCTATATGGCCGAATCAGTAGAAGACATCACAGCCATGGCTCAAGGAAATAAAACAAACCCGAGATTCATAATGTCATATTCGATGGTCTTCTACCATTTGTCAATCGTCAACCTGTCTCATTTACGTGGCGCCAAAATTTTGAAATTATTATGGACGCATGTGAAGAGTACACCATACGTTGGGTTGCATCATATTCGTACAATACGGTACTCACTCCCGTTGAAAAAAAATACATAACTTGTACAAAGCTACGATGACAGTATGTTTTACTGATGCTGGTTCTCCAGAGTATCGACTTCATGGTATCATTTTGGACATTTCATACAACAGATTATTCAAAGCTGTCAGGACTAATGAACATAATGAAACGAGTAATCGCCCGTTCTTCAAGGTCAAATTTGCTAATAAGGGCATTGACGCTTTGAATATAAGCAATATTTTGAACCAAATAGCCGTCCAAATTAAGATCCCGCCATAATTCCAATACAAAGATTCACCATGTATTTCCAATAACTGTACGCGTTCAGTTGCTTTTAAGATCTTCAATTACAAAGCAAGTCTTCAGCAACTCAATTTACCGAGCTTTTCCCAGAACATTCCGCCTTGTACCTGTTCTACATCTGAATTCATGTAAGTTCCATGTGGCCATGTTGTGACAGGTGATCTCAACATTGTGCGCAACAGGAAACTGAGAGATATTTTATGCAAAGGCCCAAAATGTAGGAAACCTGTCTCGTTTACATGGCGCCAAAACTTTGAAATTATTATGGACGTATGTCAAGAGTACACGATACGCTGGGCTAAGAAAGTTGTCGAACTTGATACTCTTTCAGAGTGGATTAAGTCGATCAGTAATGTTCTTAAACGAAGAATTCGACGACTTAGACATTCTGTCAACACAAAACACAATTCAATTTTTCGTGACCCTGATGTTGTCAGAGAACTTTCCCGTCTCCATGAAAATTTTATCATCGTTTGTGCTGACAAAGCATCTAACAACTTCACATTTGTCTGCAGGCGATACTTCTTCAGCAACTTACAAGGGGAACTTTGACTCAACACACTTCCTGGAAATCCTACATACTCTTTGACCAATTTCTCTACCTCTGAAATATTAGATAATTATAAATCCGTTCTCACTTCGTTTGGAATACGCACAAGTGACACGGAGCTTGAGTTGCCATATATTTATCGATTCCGAAGATGCACAAAAATCCCTATAAACACCGATTCATTGCGGGGTCATCTAAATGCTCAACTAAGCCTTTATCAAAAACAGATTACCATCTAGTATACAAAACTCTTTTGTATACAAAAATGGAAATCGCAGACATAATTATTTAGTGCTAGGTCATGGAGAACCTTATTTTGTGAAGGAACACTCTGATTCCAATAACAAGTACACTGTAGACGATATTATCAATATGCTGGGGTTTCTAGTAGACAACATCTTAGTGGTTTTTGCGGGAAAAGTTTTCCATCACATTGTCGGCATTCCAATTGGTACCAATTGTGCACCTCTCTTGGCTGACATCTTTTTGTATTCATATGAAGCGAAATTTATACAGTCTCTGCTCTCCAAAGGAAACAAACAGCTAGCATCTCGGTTCAATTTTACTTACAGGTATATCGAGGATGTTCTGTCCATAAATAATTCAGAATTTTACAGTTACCTCGGCCAGATGTATCCTATTGAGCTAGAGATCAATGAGACAACAGAGAGCAACACATCTGCTTTTTACCTAGATTTACTCCTGTCGATTGGAAAGGACGGTCAACTTTACACATCCCTTTATGACAAACGCGACGATTTCAAGTTTCATATCACGAACTTCCCGTTTCTAAGTAGAAATATTCCATTTTCTCCTGCCTATGGCGTTTTCATTTCACAACTTATACGACATGCCAGGACATGCTCGTCTTATGAAGGTTTCATTCTGAGAGCAAAACGACTAACCAATAAGCTACTTACACAAGGTAACGTTGAACGCTTGGAGTCATCGTTTAAGAAATGTTATGGTCGATACAGGGATCTTGTTAAACGTCCCCCTCTCAGAAAAATTAGATAGTATTCTGAGGCACGGCTGCAGACAGTGACTCCCTTTCACCAATCATGCTTTTCACCGAACTTGACCTTATCACCAAACTTGACCTTTTCACCGAATTTGACAAGAAAGGTTTCCATGGAACGTGTGTGGGATGCCAGCAGAAGAAGCTGACTCCTTCCGGACACCTGGTCTTATCCCGTGTGGGATTAGCAGTTGTTCTTCGAGTTGTGACTATTTACACATCTAACTCGTCGTGTTGTAATGGACTTGAGTTTTGATTATCGATTGGTACTTCAATTTTACTATATATATATATATATATATATATATATATATATATATATATATATATATATATATATATATATATATATATTAATATATATATATAAGGATAATTAGCTTCACAGTTATGGAAGTATATAGTCTTCTTAAATCTGATGTTTAGTCCGACTTTGTAGATTACATGTAGACTGGATATTCTGTCAGGATATTTAGCCAAACAAAATTTCTGAAAAGGCATGTAGATTTTGCCTAGACATTTTAGGACACTTAGCATGGACACCCAATGACGTCACTGTTTTGACTGCAGCCGAGTCATACTTTCATTCTGGACCTCGGTAAAATAATAACTCCTGAGCATGGACATTGTAAGCAAAAAACAGTGGCAATGGATCCTTCTCACCTTGACAGATGTTCAAAATGGGTACTGGGGACAAATGCATTTGACAACCTTTATTGATGAAAATTTTCATTTAACTCTAATCCCCACCACCTCTGGACTCGAGTTTTCTGTCCTGGTGAGTTAGAAAGTAAGATTTAATAGTTAGGTTAGGTTAGCTCAAATCCAAACGCTTTCCAAAAGGTATAACGGACTTGCAGATTGACTAAATACTTGTATTTAGTCTATACCCTGTCGGAATTTTACAGCATAATATACGCGAATGTTGGAAAAAAGTAAATAAATGTACCTCACTAACGCACTTTGAAAGGATGTATTTTTTTCAAATAGTGCAAAGGCTGAAAATTCCTTAAGTCCGAGGTCCGGGACCTACATATTTTACTTCCGTGTCATTTTTCTGCTATGTGGGTCCAAGGAGCTAACAAGTATGAATCAGTTAATGACTATTCTGTCAATTTCTTTCTTTCTAAACTTTATTTGTTTCCTTTGTAAAGATCAGTTGTCTTTTTCTAATATGATTTTGGTTAATATAATTTTGTGTTCTCTCTTTTGATAATTGTTATATGTATTGATTAATTATATTCAAAATTTGACTTAGATTTATTGTAATTTGACCCATATGTTAGAGGACCGGACACAGGCAAAATTTAACAAAAAAGTTTTAGACCTAAGCAGCTGAAAGAAAATTTTCAGCCCCTGTAGTGTTGACCTAACTGTGACAATTTGAAATATTTTTCTTCAAATCGCATTGATTCTGTTCCAGATAGGTTAAGTAAATCTTGAAAGAATGGACTTTAAAAAATTGTGGTGTAAAGCAAGGTGGCAAATGAAATGATGGGCATTATAAAGAGGTTTTACTGTATAATGTCGGTCTGATACACATGACTTCACAAGACAGAAGATAAACATTTTCAAGGTTGACAAGTCTGCATAAGATGGCGGGGCAAAGTAACCTTTTGATTACATACAGATGATAATACTCACTTTTTGATTATGACAGACTTCACGACACTAGAAGGTGTTTTATTCTGCACTGGATACTAGTGGGTATGATAAAAAGTTAGAATGAATACACTCTTTGTAATTATGGCGTATTACCCAAAATTTAAACTAATTCAGGCCAAGAAAGGGTTCACAAGTCTCAAACTCATCAAGTTATATGGATTTTACCATACCATACAAGTTGATATCTTAAGCAGTAGAACTAGAATACGGTAAACCTAACTACAACTTATTTTCTGTTTTACAGACACCAACACCAGGACATCAGTCGTTACCATCTTCATCAAGGTGAACTAAACATTATGCCTCTGAATGTTATGTTGCATTATCAGACCATTTTTGCTTTCTAATACATAAAACTGTCATGATAGATTTGTATCTATGTCCTGGACTTTCTACTGATTTATACTTTGGTATCTGAAATTTTTTATATTTTAAGGCAGCAGATATAAGAAAAGTGATTATTACCAGAAATTGTTTATAAATTCTAAAATTTGAAAAAATACCCAAAGGTAACTTTCTCACTACAGTCAACAACAAATAAAAATAACCAATGAATGGTGTATTGTAGAATATAATTCACAAAGTTTTGAATTACTTGAATTAACAATATACAAAACATTTTCATGATTATGACACTAATTCTTACAATATACAACCTTCTATTCAATCTATATTGCTGCAACAGTAATTTTCTTCGTTTATTTCATACATATATGAATTTGCAGAAAATGTGGAATTCAGAAGTGAAAACTGTAATTGCACCTTTATACAAGAATGAGAAACAGGAAAAGGAATCTCCACTAAGGTGATAGATTACACACTAAATCTATCTATAGTCTGAGCCATATAAAGTCAGGAATTTCAAAATGAATTTGTCGAGCAAACAATCATCAAAATAAAAATATTTAAATTGATATAATTTAAAACGAATAAAGTTTATCCCATATCTTTTCTACATACTTTATTCTTTGTTTGGTCGCTTCTGTTTTTGAAAATACTCCTCCTACAGGAATCTGTGTTATCCATGCAATGTCAATAAATTGGGTCATGTGAGTAATCATTACTATACTCGCGCCTCTTTTCACAAGTTACATGAAGGGGAATAACTCCCAATATATATATATATATATATATATATATATATATATATATATATATATATATATATAGTATATGTATATTGTATATATATAGTATATTGTAGTAAAGAATCAATGAGTGTGTATTCGTCGATCAGGGAGCCAGACTAAATCAGTATAGCCAATAAAGCTCCCTTTCTTTCACTTCCACTTTCAAAATGGCTGCCATTACCAATGTCAAATTAATTTGAGTGCGAATATCTGTTACAATATTGATTAATTTGTATTTGTCTTGGGCATGGATAAATTAGTTGGTGTACATAGGATACCGTTATGTTAAATTTAAGTAGTGGGTACCAACCATTTCTTTTTTAATCAGCCAACACCAGCGGCACAAGGAAATTTAGCTCAGACTATAAAATGTGTTATCAAATACAGGCATAATTTACTTTGCACAACACACCATATGGTCCAGACCATATGGATATACCTGTTCCTGTTCAACATTCTGCACTTATATATATATATATATATATATATATATATTCTCCCAAGTTTTTTTCATTAAACTCTTTGATTTGAAAAATCTGTAAACTGAAACCAAAATTGCCTTCCAATTGCCTTCATTTTCTTGACTTCAATTACAATATACACATTTAAATTGAATTCATTTTGCTTAAAATATCAATTTATTTAAAAAGAATCCACTAGAAGGTCCACTAAACACAGGATGTATTGTTTCGTTAATATATACCATATTCAACCCATTAAGCACTCAGGGGGCTACAATAATCAGTAAAATGGGATGGGCACTTTATGGAGCTAATTAATAGTGAAATTGACATAATACCGTTAATTTTAATAAGGCACAGAGGTAAAGTTGTTGTAGTTATTACTGGGATATCTATCAACATAAATTGTTGCTGGGGGCTACAGATAAACTGTTACTTACAGTTTTTCAGGTCCACATTTCATTGTCAACCAGCTAGAAAAGTTTCTCGATTGTATGTAAAAAAGGGGAGGGACACTTAGAGGGACATGGATGCTTAATGTGTCGAATACGGCAATTTGAATTCCCTTGAGACTGGTGTAACCATCGCTGTTGCTTTAACATTGTGGAAGACTTTGAGAACATACATGTATCAAAACCTATTATTGTCCAAAGTCTGTCATTCAATCAAATCTTTGCAATAGACACATACCATGTCATTCTATTAGGATTACCGGCCCCTTTACACATTGTTTTTAAGTTAAAATGTCCAATTCACATAACCATAGTAACCTTTTGATAATCATATGGTCATTTCTATTCAGTTTTCAGTTAAAACTAGCTTCACAAGAAAATCGTTTTATTCCACGTTTAATACTATTAGACATGGTAAAAAGTAGGAACAATTACCCTTGCCAGAGTAATTTAATGTTGTTATGCTTTGTTACCTAAAATAAAAAAATCACTCAGGTCATGAAAGGGTTCATGAGACTCCATCCCGCCCAGTTATATGGATTTTACTAAACCTTAGGTAGTTTATCTATATATCTACGTAAGATAATATCGCCCACTGTTATCAGTAAAAGTTTGCTTCATCCTTAACCCATCAACCCATGGAAAACAACGGACTCTTCTGTAAATCAATAACTTAGACCAGTCCAAATGTGTCTATAGGGGTTAGTGGGTTAATATATATGGCATCAATAAGTAAAAGCAATTAAAAATGAAAGTGACCTTAAATAACAGATACAACATTTGTTTAAATGAGTTCAAAATGTTTTAAAATCAAATTTGATCAAGATATACATGTATTAAAAGATAATTCAAAATTCAACATAAAACTATTATAATGCTAGAGGAATCAGAATGATATGCTTGTGCTGAAAAATGAATTTCACTTACAGTTTCTTAAAACACTCTCTGTCTACCTTTGAAAATAAACTGTTCAACAAAATCACTGAAATGTAATTAGATATTCAGGGTATGCTTGAGTATCATTGAATATTACAAATATTCCTGGCCTGGATACATTATCAACAATGGAATCATACATAATATTCTGTCCATTGGCATTTGTGTGTTTTGCTGGAGGTACAATCATCCCATTTGAGCCCCTAGTAAAATCCCCTGTCAGAACCTTACTCCAGTACATCCTTTTGTTACTGCTAATGTCCCTCGGAGAATATGTATCACTGGCTGAGTAATTCGCATTTAAGGCAAAATAAACTCCGTTTCCATACACAGTAGCTGTAAAAGTTGAGATAACAGGTAAATTGTATGTGACATGCTGTGAGTAAATTATGATTTACTAGGTACTTTTTGTAAATGTGTGTTCATTGTATACATTCACGTAATTTAATCTGTTGTATACTGGGTGGAAATTATGTATAAACTAGAGACAAATTTGCTTTTACTGTACATAAAAGCATAAAAACATAATTACAAAAACAAGTCTATGGAAAATGTATAAAATTCATACTAGTAAACAGCTCTTATATACATCTAATGTATTGAACAGCATACACCTTGAATAGTTTTACATTGTCAAATGGTTTTAGAACTGATTAAATACAGAGACGTGTTGCATGTTGATATTTTGGTTTCACACACATGCAATTGAAATTACAATATTTAATGGAATCTTTGGCAAAAGAATAATCATGATTGGTTTTACAGAAGTTTCTGGTATGACCTGGACTGGAAATCAATCCTAGAATGTCCTGACAATAAGGTGAAAAGCTCAATATATGGAGCAGAACAATCAAAATATTGCAAGTAGATGCTGAGATATGCTACAGAATCACAAACAAACTGTTTTATGTTTAACAAATAAATGACTTTTAGTTTAGAGTAAACATTAATTCTAGTATAGTGTATCAACTTATAAAATTATCATCATAGCTTAATGAAACTAGCGACTCTCTGTCTATCCATGAAAATAAACTGTACAACAAAATCACTGAAATGTAATTAGATATTCCGGGTACGCTTGAGTACCATTGAATATTACAAATATTCCTGGCCTGGATACATTTTCAACAAAGGAATCATACATAATATTCTGTCCATTGGCATTTGTGTGTTTTGCTGGAAGTATAGTTTGTTTGCTCTACATTGAAAGTGGGGTTTAGTCATTTTTTTGCAAAAAACTACTTAAGTTATATAATTAAGATGCTTATCAATGTTATTTTAGAACTTATACATAACTAAAAATGAATAAAATTGCATTGAACAATTAAAATTAAAAGGGGAAAGTTTCCCATTGTTATTGATGTATGATGTCTTTCAAATTTCAAAAAAAAATACGTGGGTGTAAATCCAATACACTGAACAGCCATATATTGCAAATATAAAGTTTTCAAACCACATGGTTACCTAAAAATAATCAATGTGTCTGCTTCTTATATTCAATACCCTCATGTATGAAAATGATAATATATATCCCTTAAACTTGATTCAATATCATTTTACCATAATGGCTAAAGGATACAGTTAGGTCTATATATAGGATAAACAAATGTTTGAACATTCTTTTTTTTCACAGAGAAAATAGGAATAGGCCTAACTTGTCACATACTTAATTCATGCAGAATGGTTAATAAGGGATCCTCTCACAATTGCAAGTCAAAACATGAGTTTCATGTTAACATTTTTCGTGTGATTTTATGTTGTTTTACAGTCAGCGTGCCAAGAATATGACTAATAAGATGAAATTATTTCAGTACAGTAGTTTTTGCATCTTATTAAAAATGATGCAGACTTTATAATTCTGATTTTTTTCAGTTAATCAAAAATATCTTAATTATGACACAATCCCATGTCTGTCTACTTTTATATATCCAAAAGTTTCTCATTTGCATATGACCTACTTATGCATAAATCAGAAAGAATTATGAGTGCTGTTTTACCAACTTTGCATTTGCCCACACAAACTTTTACAAAATTATATATTTCAGTAAATGGGTAAAATTTAAGTCAGATAACCAAAACCAAAAATTTGAATATTGACAATTCAGTTACGTATGGTAAAATTAAAAACATTGCTGTAAAATTCTATGAGGATTAACCCTATACACATCCCTTGCTAAAACCTCATTTTTGGACTTTTGGCATTGAATGTTTGCCCAATTAAGGAAGGTTATATGGGTTATGCCCCCATGCATGTGTAATATTTCTGAGCGGGGGTTTAAGGCTATAATGAGTCTGATTTGGATCATGGTTAAGAGTCTAAAGGTTCAGGCAATATATATAAACATAAACAAACATATACAAATAAGAACCAAACACTACTTGTGCTTTAACGATTTTCTTTTACAACGACAACTATGAACTATTCTAACAAGAATTGTCATTTAACTACAGTAACTATTATAAGAGTTTCAGGTAATCACAATAAATCACAGTTAAATTACAGAGATTAAATTATTTACAGTGGGTCACGGAACTTGTATATGTATTTAGGCTACACTGCCAGCAAGTGTGTTTTCAGCACTAGAATCTGCGACCTAGGACTCCAACACCACTCTGTGACTGTGTCTCAGCCTTATACAAAACTATCCCAAAACTAGATGACAATAGTCACTATTTATCTGTGATAAATACAGTAATACTGTCCCCTTCAATAATCTGCTTTTGCTATGTGGTTGGTTCAACTTGCAACTTAGCGACTGACCGTGAGTGATGTTGGTACCTTTATTTATATACACAGAGGTCAACGCTAATTGGTCAATAATTCTTGAATTCGCCAAAGGTTTAGCTTTTGTCCTCGTCCGTCTGTTAACATTCCCATTTAAACATCATCTTCTTAAGAACCAGTGGGCAAATTTTAAACAGACTTGGCATATAGCATCCAAATGTGAAGCTGCATAAAGATTGCGAATGAATACAGGATAGGACCAATAGGGGCTGTACAAGGGGCCAGAAAGGACAAATCTTCAAGGAGAACCTGTATGTCAAATTTCACAAACATTCCATCAGTACTTTCAGAGAAATAGCGATAACAAACTTTGTCAAAATTCAAGATGGCAACCTGGCAGCCATTTCGTGATCCGATCCGCCTTAAAATGTACACTGCACAACTAGACCTCAAGGGGAACCTATATGTAAAATTTCGTGAGAAATAGGGATAACAAACTTTAATTGTCAAAATCAAAGATGGCCGCCTGGCAGCCATTTTGTAATCTGACCTGCCTGAAAATGTACACTGCACAACTAGACCTCAAGGAGAACCTATATGTAAAATTTCGTAAAGATCCCTTCAGTACTTTCTAAGAAATAGTGATAGGAAACTTTAATTGTCAAAATCCAAGATGGTCGCCTTTTAGCCAATTTGTAATCTGATCCGCCTGAAAATGTACACTGCACAACTACAAGGAGAACCTGTATGTCAAATTTCATAAAGATCCCTTCAGTACTTTCTGAGAAATAGCATTAACAAACTTTTATTTTTAAAATACAAAATGGCTGTCTGACAGCCATTTTGTGATCCAACCCACCTGAAAATGTACACTGCAAAACTAGACCTCAAGGAGAACCTATATGTCAAATTATATAAAGAACCCTTCAGTACTTTCTGAGAAATAGCGATAACAAGAATTGTTTAAGGACCGACGACGGACACCAGACAACGGACACCAGACAACGGACCACAGACGGAGAGTGATAAGAAACCATGAGGGTTATAGTACTAAACCAGCATAAGAAAGATCATTGAACGAGTTCTGAGTCAAAGTTGCACCAGAAGACGCTTCGATGGTAAAAACCAGCAGCCCACTATTGAGTCAATTTGAATTTTGACATGAAATCTAATCTATGGGCAAGTGCTAAGACAGGATGAAACTGAAGTTTGATCATCAATATTACAGATGCAGTTAGTTCTTTAATCTTACAATTTTCAGTTTCTCATAAATATCAAAAATATGTCATACCATTTTTACCACAGTAGCTACGATTGAATCCATAAGTGTTGATACTAGCCACTGCACCACTATCTGTGCCATGCCACAGAGATCGTTCAACAGGGTGTGATGAGCCACTATTTTCTGCTTCCATTTGTGTTTTCTTTGCGGTGTACTGCTGATATAGCATACGATTCTGGATTCTTTCCACCTGACCAAAACAAAATAGAATGATAAGAATTTGTGAGGCAACAATAATGACATACCAATTACCAGGAATATATTTCTGTTACTTTCTTGCTACAAATGCAAGGTGGTTCTCTTTGCCTTTATGCTGATACAAACATAAAGATATAAAAATTACCATCACATTTGGCAGGGTAAGATATTGCTCTTCTGTTGTACACATTTCCCACAAAATATCATGTCATGTAAATAAGAAAAATAATAATTTAACCTTAATGTTAATACATTTAGAAAGATTGTCTGTTGTTCTAAAGATTTCTGTGTTACCATCCCAGTAAACATTACAGGTGTACTATAGAGTTTGTTCTCACCATATGTAGGCCATAGAGAAAGACTGCATTGTTGTTTGTATAGTGGCATCCTGGTAAATGGTACATATAAATCAAAATACAGTGAAACTTGTATATAAAGACACCCTTAGGGACACAACAAACCCAGTCTTTATAGGGAGGTGGTCTTTATATAGAGGTTTTTATAGGTGGCCACCAAAGGTTTTATTGTATAGACTTTATCGTCTTCTTAAAGGGCTATAGAAAAGGATATCATTTCTTTAGTAACATCCTGGTAAATGAAACATGTGAATCAGGAAATTAACTCTCACCTTAATTATTGTAAAAGATTGTCCTGTTGTTTGACACATTTCTTTAATCACATCCTGGTACTCTTGATCTGCTTGTTTCAACTGTACAACAGATACATTTTCCTTGTCCATTGGACTCCAGAATGGTGGGATTTCCATTTGTCCACCTGTGTTAAGTTTTTGATTTATATACAAATGTAGTCCAAGAATTGTCATTTACACAATAATAAAAAATCCAAGACTTATCCACCATATAAAGTGCAGCATGTGCTAAGAATTATAAGACACTAACAGAATCTTACATAATTGTTTATTGTGGACAAGGAAATCTTAAAACCAGAGGGAAAGAACATGACTATCCAGAATGAGGCTTTGCCAAGTTCTGGGTTGTCAAGTTCTTTCCGAGGGTTTTAATATTATCCTGTCCACAACAAACAATCATGTTTGATTCTTTTTCTCCCAGTCTTTACAATAGGGCAAGTGTAATGATCAATTATATTTGCAGAACGCAAACATGAAAACATAATTCATGACGCAGTCAAAACAGTAGCATGATGAAGACCAGTTCAAAATTCAAAAATTAGATAGTGCATCTATGACGTCACAACATGTGTGAGCTGTCTTTCCTGAGGGAAGGAAAGACAGGTTTATCTTTTTACGGTTAATCAGTGTGTTTTAAGGGCAAATGTGGTAGAAATGTATATCTTGCTCTAGAACAATACCATAAGTCCAATTAATGTCCTAAATGTGAGCTGTAAAGCTCAGATTGCATTTTACTCAATGACACAGTTTTTTCTCATTGAGTTTACAGATGATATGGGCTTTGTTCCAAAACATAATTCATATCTATTTTCAAAATTAAACAAAAATTCCAAATTTACTCTTTCAAGAAATTGTGACAGATCTGCTTAAAAATCCTAACCAAAAATGTTATTTTGTAGTTTAAGTCATAAAATAAAATTGAAATAATGCTGTTTCATTGTTGTATTTTTTAGATACATGTACTAGCGTTCAATCATTTAAATTTAATGAAAATTTCTAAATTCTCAGAAAAATGCTGATAAACATGTACATGTAATTTCAAATTACACTGTCTAGGAATATCTTCTCATAACATTGAATGAATCACTGCAATCATATAGCCTTAGGGGTCATGAATCTTTGTAAACTAAAGAAGCTAACCTTGTATCTTGCATTTTCTAATGACCTTGACCCTATCTGTCTTATTATCTTCTGGGTATTCTTCATAAGAGTTGAAGTCCACGATGTACTTTTGACCTTGGTTGTCTGTAAATTTTGCATCAGGTTTTTGCTTTTTATGCTCTTTTTCTAGAAGAAGATTTATTTCTGGTGGATATTTTTCCAATTTCTGGCCAGTAGGGGTGATATCAATGAAGCACCACTCCACCATATCTGCTATGAACTTCTCCTCTTCCTTCTGATGATGATTTTTAACTGCTTTCTGGATCTCTTTGTGGATTTCATCCTTTGCTGTGTGTATGTCTTCTATACATCCATGTAATTTGATTCTACCAATTCTCTTTTCTACTTTAATATCAATGCCATGCTTTTCCAAACTTTTTATGTAATCCTCCTGAAATTAATAACATTCAGTAAGATGACCATATACACTAAGCGTAAAGGGATTTCTTATAAAGACAACAAGAGTTATCAGATGACAACACAGCTGTCCATAGGCAGCACTGATAAAAAGAGTTGTCTGAGGACAACTCAGCTCTCCATAGCCAGCATTGACAACAAGAGTTGTCTGAGGACAACACAACTCTCCATAGCCAGCATTGATAACAAGAGTTGTCTGAGGACAACACAACTCTCCATAGGCAGCATTGATAACAAGAGTTGTCTGAGGACAACACAACTCTCCATAGGCAGCATTGATAACAAGAGTTGTCTGAGGGCAACACAACTCTCCATAGCCAGCATTGATAACAAGAGTTGTCTGAGGGCAACACAACTCTCCATAGCCAGCATTGATAACAAGAGTTGTCTGAGGACAACTCAGCTCTCCAACGCCAGCAATGATAACAAGAGTTGTCTGAGGACAACACAACTCTCCATAGGCAGCATTGATAACAAGAGTTGTCTGAGACACAACTCGCCATAGCCAGCATTGATAACAAGAGTTGTCTGAGGACAACTCAGCTCTCCAAAGCCAGCATTGATAACAAGAGTTGTCTGAGACACAACTCTCCATAGGCAGCATTGATAACAAGAGTTGTCTGAGGACAACACAACTCTCCATAGCCAGCATTGATAACAAGAGTTGTCTGAGGACAACTCAGCTCTCCAGAACCAGCATTGATAACAAGAGTTGTCTGAGGACAACTCAGCTCTCCAGAACCAGCATTGATAACAAGAGTTGTCTGAGGACAACACAACTCTCCATAGCCAGCATTGATAACAAGAGTTGTCTGAGGACAACTCAGCTCTCCAAAGCCAGCAATGATGACAAGAGTTGTCTGAGGGCAACACAAGTCTCCATAGGCAGCATTGATAACAAGAGTTGTCTGAGGACAACTCAGCTCTCCAGAACCAGCATTGACAACAAGAGTTGTCTGAAGACAACTCAGCTCTCTATAGCCAGAATTGTATCTCAAATACTCAACTTATTACACAATTATGATTGACTTTGAGAATTACATCAGATGTGATGAAAGGGCCAATCAGAAGAATTGCACATTTAAAATATCAAAGATCTACACCTCATATTTAAAAAAAATATAGCCAAGATAAGTTGTTTTTTTTTTTTTAAAAAGAAGGTCAAATAACATAATCAAAGTCACAAGGCCACAGTTCATGGAACAACAAAGGGCTGACCATAACAGCTGCACATATTAAATATCTATAATCTTCTCTTTATATTTCTAGAGTTACAGCCAAAGTTAAAGTTTTTAAAAAGTCAGTGAAAATGGCACTATCTAGTCATGAGGTCAAAGGTCATGATAGAAACTGAAGAAGCAGACCATAGGGATTACACATGTAACATCTCAAAACTGTATTATTAGGGTCATCCGACTTTAGGTCGGATGACCCTCTTATTATTGTAAATATTATTATTATTATTTTTATTCTTCTGTTCTTCTAGTAAAACTGAAAAGGTCAATGTCATTAATTCAAAAGTCAAGCCTCATTCAAAAGAATATACATGTAAAATATCAAAACTGTATCCATTATAGTTCAAAAGATAAAGCCCAATTTTAGGAGTTTTCCCATAATTCAAAATTTTCAAATTACAAATTTGTTGAAAAAAAACCTTAAAAATTTATAATTTGTTTACCCTCTCTTTAACTGCAGACATTCAATATATGGTTAATCCAGGAATCAATAGCACAGTTCATTGTAAGTGAGTAAATTACTACGAAAACAGCACTTTTAGGGAATGAAAATTTATTTCAAAATAACAGGGTTTTTAGAATAAGTAAGTTCAAAATACCGTATAAGTAGAAATGTTAGTGAGGATTCAATTTTGTCATTATTAGCAAAGTTTTTGAGAAAGCTAACAATGCATTCCCCATTACAGGTAAGAGTTAACTTTTTTTAAATCATAAAATAGCTAAAAAACACTAAATTTACATCTCACTAAAATTTGCACTTATACGATAGTCATAACATTTGTTTAATGATATTGAAAATATATGAGCAGGGAATCAAAAATACTTTCATACAAAGCAGTATTTCAGTGAAACAGGGTTCAATATAAGTGGGTTGACTGTATTTGCAAATACATCTTAAATGATGTGTCAGGAAATTAATTAATTACACAATATTCAATTAAAAGTCAACATTTCATATTGACCTGTAATGTACAGTAATTAGATATAAAAAGATGAATTTTAGTAGGGAACTTTTGAGTTAACCTGAATTATCATTATGATCCTGCATTTAGACATGTTCCTCATGTGTTCTTCCTGTTTTCATAATTACCTTTGCAACGTATGCAACGTACATGGAATATCCTAATGTTTTAGTGCATTAACGTTATTTTGTGTAAAGAAATCCAAGATACTCTTAAAACATACCTATGTGGATTATTTAGTTGAATGCCAAATGTAACGGAATGGAAACAAACCCAGCACCTTCTGAGCACTAGTAGAATGCTTTACCAACTACACTATCATTGCTGTCTGTATATAATGGTAACCAGAAGTAACACTGAGAAACATTTTTCACAATTCACATGATTTGTGCCACTAAATGCAGGATTATAATGGTGATCTGACCTAACTCGAAAGTTCTCTATTGAATGTTTATGCTCATATATTTAGAAGGATAAATTTATCAGAAGATTGGTAACTTTTGAAGCTCATGTTCACGAGATGAAATGGACAAATAATACATATATATATATATTAATAATACTACTATATGTACAGGCTCACATATATTTACAAACACACATGCACAAAGACACGTACACTAGCAGTAGTCTAGTGGCTAAGTGTTCAACTCCCAACCTGAAGGTCCCGGGTTCAATTCCTGGACCGTGTCATACCAAAGACTTTACAAATGGTAGTGACTGTTCCTATGCTAAGCACTCGGCATATGAAGTTAAAGTCAAAGTCTTTCAGATGAGACCGTCAACAGAGGACCCCTGTCGCAGAAGGCGTGGCAATTAAAAGAACCCTCGCTGCACAGGCCAAAATTTGTAGCACTTCGCTAGTGACATCTCCATAAAAGTGAAAAATTCTTGACGGGATATAAAACAACAATAAAAAATAATCACAGTCATCTACACATGTACACTCACAAATATACACCTACACACACACTCAAAAATATACACTAACACACACTCACAAATATACACCTACACACACACACATACTGACAAATATACACCTACACACACTCACAAATAAACATTTACACACACACTCACAAATATACACCTACACATGCACACTCACAAATATACACCTACACATGCACTCACAAATATACATCTACACATGCATACTCACAAATATACATCTACACACACTCACAAATATACACCTACACATGCATACTCACAAATATACATCTACACATGCATACTCACAAATATACACCTACACATGCACACTCACAAATATACACCTACACATGCATACTCACAAACATACATCTACACACACACTCACAAACATACACCTACACATGCACACTCACAAACATACACCTACACATGCACACTCACAAATATACACCTAGGCATGCACACACATTCACAAATATACACCTAGGCATGCACACACATTCACAAATATACACCTACGCATGCACACACATTCACAAATATACACCTACGCATGCACACACATTCACAAATACGCACCTATGCATGCACATAAAAAAACACATACATGAAAAGTGAAGTAAACAAAAGTCATCAATCTTAATCTCACACCAATTTATTTCATACCGATATTCCCCAAATAAATCTGCACTAAAACAACTATCTTAACAACTTATCCACATTAGCATCATTTAAAAAACTTTACAGGACTAATACAACATATACAATGAATAGCATGTACTAAGAATTGTAGAATAAGTCTATATATGTAAAGTAAGTGAATGTAAAAAACAGGTAAATCTGATATCAACTAATTACCTTAATCTGATATCAATGTCAGGGTGATCACATAAGTAGCCCCACCCCCAGCCTTAAACTTTGTAGAGTTAGAACAGCTAAAAATGAAAACAAAGAAGCAAAAAAAAAAGCCACTTCCTTTTCTTGGATGTTATATTACTCTAACAGTTCAACATGTTTCCAGCATAAAAGCGGTGAAAAATACAAACCTGATCACTTGTAAATTCTTTGATATAAGGATCTTCCATAACTTCACTTCTATACACCTCATCAAGACTGGTATCAAATTTGCTGATAGCTCTCTCGATACATTTGATTGTTCTTCCATAAAAGATCAAGGTAATTGATGGAGAATTTACAAGAATTTTGGTTGTTTTAAAATTCTCCCATGACACATCCATTTTCTTCCCTGTAAAGTGAAATGTGAAGTGAGGCATGTGTTCTTAACAAAATACAGTATAGCCAATTTTTAGTACCATACTCCAGGTATTTATTAGTACCATACTCCAAGCATTTATTAGTACCACACTCCAGGTATTTATTAGTACCATACTTCAGGTATTTATTACCACCATACTCCAGATATTTTTTTTTCATTTTTTATGGAAAAACGATAAATTTAACAAAAAAATTTTATTTAATATGCAAGCCCAGTTAGCTCTTTATTGTAGAAATGTTCCATCTGGAGTTAAGTCCAATAATTACAGCGCCCTCTTACAGTCAGAGTCAGATTGTGTACTTTAGGCTTCAAAAAGTTAACTACATCATAAAGAACTATTCTGATTGGTCAGAATTCCTAGAAACATGGCTGTCATAAATGTCAAATCTGACTGGTTAAATTATACATGTGGTTGAGTACAATAGGTTTAGTGACAGCCAGAACCCGTAATAGGCAGATTAGTTACAAGTCTAGATACGATGGCATTTAATATTACATTACGATATTACAATGACTTTGCTCACTTCAAGGCAATGCCTTCATATTAAAAGCTAAAACTAATGTGTTTCCTATTAAGTCACACTTAGAAGTTTTACAAACAATTACACTGTAAAAAATAGAATAAATGTTGAAGGTTAAAGGTCACACTTTGGGCACAAGACTGAAAACTCTGTAAATATAAGATCAGACTGCTTTAAAAGAGGTTTTATTTCAAAAAAATGTTATACATTAGTGGGAAAGCAAAATATTTTTGAAAAATGGCTGAAACAGTTGATATTTCTACCTACTGTAAAAAAAAAAAAGAAAAATGCCATCTTGGACAAATATCCATGCAATCACCAAATATAACTGTTAACATAAACATTACAAATAAGAACTTTAATTCCTGTTGATTACTCCACACCTATAGTAATTGTAACCTGATATTGCAAAACCCTAAATTCTGTTTTGCTGGGATACAAAACAATTCTGAATAGGAAAAAGAATGTTTTAAGTTAAATCATTCGTTTCATAAATTTTAATTTTTAACTTACCAAGGCCAATAAAATTTGTTATTCTATTAATAAATGTCTTTTTTTGGGTTTTAGGCTCATTACAACAACTCTTCACAGAGTTCAAGAATGGCAACACTGTTTTTTCATCAAACAGGACAACATGAACTTCTTGGAGAGTTTTCAGACCACTCTGAACAGAGACAATGGCATTGAAGATGTACTTGGCTATTTTCTCTGGCTGAATTCCAAATGCTGAAAAGAAAAATTTCAAAATTTTATTCAAATTACTATTGATATTACTATAAGTATACTATATTACTATATACAGTCTAACGTCGATTATCCAGACTGAATGGGAGACATAAAAAGTCCGGAAAATCGGTCATCCGGATGATCGATCAAATTGTTGAAGTCTGTACATCCCAAATTTAGATAGTGTTAAGTTGGTCTTTCTCTGTGATCATGACACTGAAGAAATATTGATGTTTTCACAGGCATGTTGTTATTTTAATTTGTTGATGAGTAAAGCAGTGATTTATAAAGTCTCTGCTGGTAAAATATAGACCTAACATACATGTGTGTATGTATGAAAAAACACAATTTCACTTCATATTAAATTGCATGACTGAAATCACGTGTAGATCTAGATTCTTATGTAGCCTTCTTCATGTCATTAATTTTACACCTACAGATGTTCTCCCGTTAATAGGAATGGGAAACTAAAGTGCTAGCTCACTGACATTATCTTTAGTCCTAAAAGTCTCTGTGATTTGAAGAAATCTGACACTTTGGTCTGTTGCAAACTCCTTTGAGTCTTGACCTAAATTTCCATAGCATGAGGCCCGATATGGGACGCTTGTACCAAATTGCTTTAATCATAATCAAATTCCTTGTTAAAGCTATTATTTTTTCTAGCCGTCAATGTCTTAATTTTGTACTTGACATATCAATTTTAAGCAAGTTACACAGGTGAGAAAATTTAATTTTACGTGACTTGGTAGTGTCATTGCTGTGAAATAATTTTTACATGTCCTCTCGTATCTCACCCCCCGATGTTTGCCAACTTTTGGACAGTCGGTAACACATGCTTTGCTTGCGTTTACCCATAGGACTAATAAACTTGACAACAAAATAAAGAGTGAAACTGATATTGTATATCGGTAAGAAATATTTATTTATTTGAAATGTTATTGACTTTGCAGTTTTAATGATTGAATCTTCTTTATGGATGCTTGTTACGACACTTGTGACCTTCAATGTTGAAGTAGCCTATTAATAATATGCCGGCTGGTTTTGAAGGTCTCAGTTTTATCTCAGATCCCCTACAAAGGCTAAATAACTCAAATATCTAAAACAATAAACAGAATAACTGGTTTTCTGATGCTATTTCAATACTTACAAGACATTTTGTGAAACTTTTATCAGTGAATTTACAGAATGTATATTACAAATTTTACCTTGGTAAAAATATTTGGGGACATGGCATTTGTCCATACGAGCAAAAAATCCAGATAATCGTCGTCCGGATAATTGGCGTTAGACTGTATATATGTGCCCCTGATATTTGATTTGGAGTAGATATAAAAAGTGTAGAAGTGGCAGTATGGGTTATCTATTTGTGGTTAGGTTAAAGATCATATAAAAAATTCATGGTTAAACTGCTGTAAATTTTCATTAATATGATTGTAACTTCATGCTGAAAAATGGTTCTACAGGTGATCTAAATATCTAAATGTGAAATAATGCAGTATTTTGGATTTAGGTCATGTAATTTTTTTAAACAATTCAGACAACGTTGGCTTGTTGCATATTTGCCAATTTTAAAACCAAGTGGAAATTTTTTATGGTTTTGTTCAGTGATAAAGCTAAAAAAAAATAAAAATAATAATTTAATGATAATTATAACAATAGTAATAAATAGTGTGTATATATATCATCTACAAGAGGTCACTCACACGTGACCCCATAGCGGATTGTGTTAGATCCTCTATGCGACCCATCAGAAAACAGGAGCGGTGAGCGATAGGTTTTTAATTAGATTGGGGCACAGGTAACAGCATATTGTTTTGGTCTGTCTGTCTGTTGTCCTTTTGCTGTTATCTGCCTGTTTGTCTGTTTATCTGTTTGTACATTTGTCTGTCTGTCTGTCTGTGTATTTGTCTGCTTGTCCATGTCTGTGTTTGTCTCTGTATTTGTGTTCTTCCCTTTATCCACTTGTCTGTCTGTCTGCTTGAGCATTTGTCTGTTTGTCTGTCTGTCTATCTGTACATTTATCTGCATGTCGGTAAAATGTATTACATGTAAAAGATAAGGTTACTTCATTTTTGGACTTAAAACACATAATATTGTGATATCTTACCTGTACCCAAAGCAGGTAAAGCAACTGATTGCACTGCAGAAGAATCTGCTTTGGTTAAAATCTTCTCTATTTTCCGTTGCCAAGTAATGACAGTAGACTCTGAATCCACATGTATAATAAGCTGGTACCCTGCTTGAGGATCACAAGCTGTTGTCACTGCTATACCGTCTTCCTTCATGTCTTTTTCTACAGCACAAAACAATTTTATTGACATTAGTTTTTATTTGTTTGTTTGTTTGTTTTGATTGTGTTTTACCCAAATTCAACAATTTTTTCAATTATACTTTGGCAGCCAGACAAACATTATTCAGAGGAGACCAGTCACCTAGCAGGCATCATTCTATTTATCTGTCAGTTGGCCCCTTCATATTTACAGTAAACATGAGAAAGAAACTCTGACAAGCATTCAAATATTCATTTGTTATATTTACATATCGTAGTTTTCATATTAAATAACAAAATGAGATTCAAGTATCCCACCAAAATCAGTCTCACCTTAATGAAACAGCGAAGTTAAAGATAGAAGAGTAAAGTATAGTATGAAAAGTTGCAATATCATATCATATAGGGTCCATGCCTGGGACCTGTTTTCAGGTTCCTGGACTATTTCTTTATAATATTCAAATGTACTTTAACCATAACACATTATGAAAATTTTTGCGTTACTGTGATTTTATGTGAATTTACTGTAATGAAATATTTTAAATCATAAACATTGTTTCAATGATAAGGATATATGATAAAAAGGTTATAAAATTTACATGTTGAAATATTTATGCCATCATTCTTGGTGCAGAGAAGGACCTTGCAAGCTCGGTCCTTTTCCACACCAAGAACTCGGGTTTAAATATTTCAATATATAGATTCAATAACCTATACATATCTTGGTCTGATGTCATTTTATTAAGGAGGATAAATCTTTCTGTGATGTCATAGGAAGAACTTCAATAAAAGCTGATATAAAGGCATCAATGGAAGACACCTGTGAGAAATATATATATATATAGTGGAATGTTGTTATCTCAAAACTCAGTGGACCACTCTTATTATTTTGAGATATCTGGATTACTAGATAACTGAAATTTTAATTGATATATTGCTCTATCTATAACAAGAGGACCGATGGGCCTTGACGGTCACCTGAGAACAACATAATTAGCTCTCATAGGCCCTGACATGACAATAACTGCCCTGTGGAAATAACTCCCATAAGGGTTGACTTGACACTTGACCCATTGACTTTTTTGTAGATCTTTGCGTGCTGAACATTTTTGCTTCTTTCACTTTTACTCTAGCTATTATACTTTCAAAGATATGTCAAAAAACATCCAAAAACATGAAAAATCCACTTAAAAGGGGAAATAACTCCCATCAGGGGGTGATCTGACAATTTCGGTGCTAATTACTTTTTTGTAGATCTTTGCGTGCTGAACATTTTTGCTTCTTTCACTTTTACTCTAGTTATTATACTTTCCAAGATATGTCAAAAACAAAAAAAACATACAAAAACATGAAAAATCCACTTAAAAGGGGAAATAACTCATATAAGGGTCAACCTGACAATTTCCACCAAAACAAACTTTTGGTAGATTTTGGCAAGCCGCTCATTTTAAGGTAACGGTTTTTTTCTAGCTTCAATAATTTTGGAGACGCATGTATCAAATTTAAAAAAAAATGCTGACTCATTTGTTCTATTTTTAGCCATGACAGCCATGTTTGGTCCTAGCCCCTTTTCATCCACAAACTCAATGCAGCTTTACATAGTTATACTTTCTGTCAAGTTTGGTTCAAATTGACCTAGTGGTTCTGGAGAAGTAGTGAAAAATATTGAAAATTTTACATAAACAGTCATATTTTCTGTTTACATAGGTGTCTGTGACCTTGACCTTTAATCCTATGACCTTGCAATTTTGTCAAAATGATCCTTAGATAATTCCTAACAACTTTCTTTTGTATTCTAACTGTACATATACTACAGATCCTTTGTATTCTAACTGTACATATACTATATATCCTTTGTATTCTAACTGTACATATTCTACAGATCCTTGGTATTCTAACTGTAGATATACTACAGATCCTTTGTATTCTAACTGTAAATATACTACATATCTTTTGTATTCTAACTGTAAATATACTACATATCTTTTGTATTCTAACTGTACATATACTACACATCCTTTGTATTCTAACTGTACATACACTACACAACCTTTGTATTCTAACTGTACATACACTACACAACCTTTGTATTCTAACTGTACATACACTACACAACCTTGGTATTCTAACTGTACATACACTACACAACCTCTGTATTCTAACTGTACATATACTACACAACCTCTGTATTCTAACTGTACATCCACTACACAACCTCTGTATTCTAACTGTACATACACTACACAACCTTTGTATTCTAACTGTACATACACTACACAACCTTGGTATTCTAACTGTACATACACTACACAACCTCTGTATTCTAACTGTACATATACTACACAACCTCTGTATTCTAACTGTACATCCACTACACAACCTCTGTATTCTAACTGTACATACACTACACAACCTCTGTATTCTAACTGTACATACACTACACAACCTCTGTATTCTAACTGTACATACACTACACAACCTCTGTATTCTAACTGTACATACACTACACAACCTCTGTATTCTAACTGTACATACACTACACAACCTCTGTATTCTAAATGTACATACACTACACAACCTCTGTATTCTAACTGTACATACACTACACAACCTCTGTATTCTTACTGTACATATACTACACAACCTCTGTATTCTAACTGTACATACACTACACAACCTCTGTATTCTTACTGTACATACACTACACAACCTCTGTATTCTAACTGTACATACATTACACAACCTCTGTATTCTAACTGTACATACACTACACAACCTCTGTATTCTAACTGTACATACACTACACAACCTCTGTATTCTAACTGTACATACACTACACAACCTCTGTATTCTAACTGTACATATACTACACAACCTTTGTATTCTAACTGTACATACACTACACAACCTCTGTATTCTAACTATACATACACTACACAACCTCTGTATTCTAACTGTACATACACTACACAACCTCTGTATTCTAACTGTACATACACTACACAACCTCTGTATTCTAACTGTACATACACTACATATCAATGTTGATTAGAACTGTTTTATGATTTGACAGAAATTATAAATTTTGTTCAAAAAAAAAACATACATGGTAATAAAACGGTGGCCAGTACACAGCATGCACAAAGACAGACAGCTGGCAACTGATTACCTGAGTGACTCAAGTGACCAGATCATGGCTACATAAATGTTTCTGATAAACTTACCGTTTATTTTGACTTGATTTCTAAGTTCCTTTCCACCTCTTTTTAACAAAAGTTTGGAGACAACACCTGTGAATAGATAAAAAAAAATCATTCAGTTCACAGAATTAAAACATTGACAAACACACATGTATGTGCTTGTATGAATATGTCATCCTGCCACACAACAAGGGACCTTGTGGTCAACATTTTTAGACTTAATGAAACATTTGTCAAGACTGTTCACAAAAATCTTTGAAGATTATAGTAAATTAGTTAGATGGGTTGTGGGTAAGTACTCAATAGCATTTCTACAAGAATGTAATGAATGATACAGTTATATATATATATATATATATATATATATATATATATATATATATATATATATATATATATATATATATATATATATATATATATATATATATATATATGTAGACATACATGTAGTAACAAGAGGACAATGGGATGACATTCACACACCTTTCACTCAACAAATACAAAAATACTATGATGATTTGATAATGAGATATGACAAGATCGATTACATTTGATATATAGACCATTTGTATTAATCTGAATGCATATAATAAGGCAGTCATATTAATTATACAAATACATTTACAGAAGGAATAATTACAGAAATCCCCCAAATACATCTAGTATGTATATGTATGTAAACTTGCAGTTTATCTGGAATAATATCAGCTAGAAGTAGAATAGTATTGAAATCATTTGTTATTATTATGTCCTCTAATGTATCTTTACTTCTGATTACTCAAAACTGTATCATGTGATCTAAAACATTTTTTCATGTCACCCTGAAACATTTATGTCACCTTCTAAGGTGATTTATATCACCCTCCCCTGCGCAGAAATGGATGCGCACAGTTCATTTTTTTCCTAGTAGGCTATGTGGTAATTAGGTGTAACCTCTAGCAGATAAAATGTCTGTTTCATAACTCATAGATTACTCAATGCAGACTGGAATGGAGAGAAACAACAGCTGAAATTTAATGATTTGACAGCATTGATACATCATTGTCAAATATATTTGCTGGAGTCAGCCTTGATGGAGGCTTAAGATTAAAAATTGACGCAAAGAAGGATAATACATATCGATAGTGTTGAGTATCGAAGGCACTGTGTGACATGTGTTACAATCGTTATGAACTTACGTAGGTCAGTTTGTTAATTAAGTTTTATTGCCTTTCGGTATAATAAAACAATTATTGCCCTTGTTTTGGGTTGACATAAATATTTGCCCACCCTTGAGGTGTTATGTCACCCTCGGGTGACGTAACGCCTCTCGGGTATACAAATATAATTTGATAAATGCCAGCATCATGCCAAGTATGATAAATGAAAGTTGATTCTCCAATCATTGAGAAAATAGGTGTTTGATATCAAAATCTTTATCAAAACTTTTAACAGCACTAGAATAATCAGCCAAAGCCTTGAATACATCAATCCAAAATACATTTTTTAAATCTCTTACTACATATTTTATATATTCATTCCCACACCTAAATAATTTATTAGTATCTAAATAGAATGTAATAATTGGTTTCTAGGAACTATCATCAAAAACTAATCTTTGATTCCAAGATAACTTTAGTGCTTTAATAAAAGATCTTATGTTAATCATATTTAAACCCCTGTATTCATATTGTTATGTAATCAAGTCACATTTTAGGCTATCAGGTTTACCCTCCCAAAGAAAAGAATATATTTTTTTTCAATATTTTTAATTTGGACTTCTGTTGTATTTGGTTATGCAATGAAGATATGATTTAGAATTGGTATTGCTATTGTTTAATAACTGTTATTTTCCTGATTAGAGTTCATTTTCTTTTCTTCCATTGCATTAATATTTTTTAATTAAAATATTCTTATTTTCCATGTTTAATTTTGACATATTACTTATTTTAACATCAAATAAAATGCCTAACAGGTTAAAAGAGGTTTTACCCCACTCAAGTTTTAAATATATCTACATATTACATCCTTACTTCTAGCTTTTGACCCTATCCATATAACTTGTGTTTTGCTTATGTTTATATGTAATCCAGAGATTTTTGAGAATTTTAAGAGAAACTGAAGGCTATTTTTCAAAGAATCTTCACGTCCATTTAATATCAAAGTTACATCTTCCGCATATATGGAAATTTTGTTCTCTTTTATAGTTATACCATGAATATCATATATTATATTTCATATTAAAATTGCCAAATTTTCTACACAGAAAATGAAAATATATGGGTACAGAGGTTCACCCTGACAACAGTCGCAATGTAATGTGAAAGAGTAAGAGAAATTACCCCATTGATTAATCATAGCTGTTATATCTGAATATAACAATGATACCCATTTATAAAAAGAGTTGCCGAAATTAAAGAATTTTAGAACTTTCTGAATAAATGACCATAAGAGAGAATCAAAAGTCTTTTCAAAATCAATCAAAAATAATATTCCTGCTATTTTTTCCACATCTGTAAATTCCATAATATCATAAATCAGCCTGGTATTTTCTCCAATGTACCTGCCCTATATGAAGCCAGTTTGATCAGGGTGTATAAGATTACATGTATCTAGAATTGTTGTATACCGAGCTGCCGCCAGAGGACCTTGAAAAGTTCTGGAGTAAATCCTGTAGTACACAAGGACTTATTTATAGACCTAAGGACAAGTATACCTAGCTGCCGCCAGAGGACCTTGAAAAGTTCTGGAGTAAATCCTGTAGTACACAAGGACTTATTTATAGACCTAAGGCCAAGTATACCTAGCTGCCGCCAGAGGATCTTGAAAAGTTCTGGAGTAAATCCTGTAGTACACAAGGACTTATTTATAGACCTAAGGACAAGTATACCGAGCTGCCGCCAGAGGACCTTGAAAAGTTCTGGAGTAAATCCTGTAGTTACGAGGACTTATTTATAGACCTAAGGACAAGTATACCTAGCTGCCGCCAGAGGACCTTGAAAAATTCTGGAGTAAATCCTGTAGTACACGAGGACTTATTTATAGACCTAAGGCCAAGTATACCGAGCTGCCGCCAGAGGACCTTGAAAAGTCCTGGAGTAAATCCTGTAGTTACGAGGACTTATTGGTCTTCATTTTGTAGAGAGTATTTCCTATTTCTTGTAAAGTAAGTTCTCCTTCAAGTTTCTTTGACTCATCCTCATTTAATTTGGTTATGTTATGTCCCAGTGGTCTATGGTTATGTTAGGAAAGTTTAGTTCAGCAGTTAGATTAATATGCTCAATATCACTTTCCCTGCAAGAGAATAATCTTTCATAAAAGGCTCTAGTTGAGTTCAAAATATCTCTTTGATTTAAAATTATATTTCCATTTTCCTCCTCAATTTTTGGAATAAGTTTACTTGTTAAGTTCCTAGATTCTAGCTTACAAAAATACTTGGAAGGTTTTTCTCCTTCTTGTACCCATCTTACAAATGCTCCTTTTAGTTTATGTTTCCTAATCAATTTTAATTCTTTTTGTTTATTTTCAAATTTAGCATAATTCCTATCATTCAAATTTTCCTGTAAGTATTTAATTTGTGCCATCCATATTACATGTATTTTCAGTTTCTGTCCTTTTTTTTCTTAAGATGAGACAAGTAAGATATTGTGTTACCATGGATTTCCATAAGCAGAGTTTCTAAGAATAATTTATCATTTACAGTAAATTAAATCCGATCTAAGGCTTTATTTTCTGTGGCTTCTACGTTATATATGGGAAGGGCATATTGTTTCTTAATTTCACTTATATGAATAATAATAGTATTAATATATTCTTTATCACATTGAAGGGAGTTGTTCATTTTCCATAATCCCTTACCTTTTTCAAAATTTCTAAAACTTATCCTTATTATCTGACCTATATCCTGGAATAATTTTACAAGAATCCATGCTATGTAGTAAATTTTCTGAGATGATAAAGAAATCTAACATTGCTTGTTTTACAGGATTCTTCCTTTTCCATGTATATCTTCTCAAAGTAGGATAACACTGTCTAAAGGGTTCAATAAGATTATTGTTTTCTATAATGTCCAGAAATTTATTTCTTAAATTTGGGTTATTTATATTTATGTAATTGTAATAGTCTAGATCAGGTTTTAAAACTAAATTAAAATCTTCACAATAAAATTTTTACACGTAAAAATCATCAATAGTTTCAAATAGGGATTCAGAAAACTCATTTGGTGCATAAATATTACATAGAGAAACCCTAAGACATTCTACCATTGCTTCTTTATTAAATAATTACCATTAATATTTTTTTTCCCTTAGAGTTTTGATTTCAAAATTGTTATTTAACCATATTGCAACCTCCCTTGAATTAGAAGAAAAAGAAACATAAAAACATTCATATCCCCACATGCTTCTCACTTCTGTTTCAATATCCTTTGTAAAATGACAATCTTGAATACAAAACATATTGTAGTTTAAATTTTTCAAGAAAGAAAATACATCTTCTCTTTTGCTAATATCTTGAAGGCCCTGGCAGTTTAGAGACAAAAAACTAATACCTTCTATATTTTATATCGTAACCAAAGGTTCATTAATGATATTTCTAATTTTGACAAACCCTGAAACATTCTCATACATAATAACAAAGGAAAAGTACATACAAAGACATACACACATACACACACTTTCATAGTGGGCACAAGAAACAGAACATGAACAAGTATATGATACACAATAATACAATGTGATAGAAAAGACGAAATGTGGAAAGATAATAAAGAAAGCACCTATCCAAATGTGTCTTCTTTGTAAACATAATGTGTCTTCTTTGTAAATGTCATCAACAGATGAAAATCATAATTCACTTGGACTTGTAAATAATGTAAAGTTAATGATAGGTAACATATAAACACATATAATGATGTTAATGATAGGTAACATATAAACACATATAAAGATGTTAATGATAGGTAACATACAAACACATATAAAGATGTTAATGATAGGTAACATACAAACACATATAAAGATGTTAATGATAGGTAACATATAAACACATATAAAGATGTTAATGATGGGTAACATATAAACACATATAAAGATGTTAATGATAGGTAACATACAAACACATATAAAGATGTTAATGATAGGTAACATACAAACACATATAAATATGTTAATGATAGGTAACATACAAACACATATAAAGATGTTAATGATAGGTAACATACAAACACATATAAAGATGTTAATGATAGGTAACATATAAACACATATAAAGATGTTAATGATGGGTAACATATAAACACATATAAAAATGTTAATGATAGGTAACATACAAACATATATAACAATGTAATTCTCATTCAAGAAGCTTGAATCAAAACTGATTATTTACAGTCGCCATTACCTTGATGTTTCCGAATGGCGTATTCTATGAATGCTATATGACATATCATATAACTTGCAATACGGGCCTAATACCAGTAATGGCAAAATTCAGCATCCTTCGAAAACGAAAAAGTTTGCCAACTATTGTGTGGAACTTCTGACTGAACACATATTAGTCGGAATCAGAATGGTTGGTAGAAATCCGGATTCTGAGATGGATTTAGTTTTGAAGTAATGTCATTGTGGATGTCAAATTTGATTCGTTTTCCACTGTAATTTGCTGATATACACCTGCTAAAGTACCACACACTTTCTATTTTGCTGAATTTGTTTTGTTATGAGTTCAGCATTTTTTTCTGTGACATCATCTGCTAGATGGACACCCAAACCGCTCCCTTTGACCATTTTGCGTTTTCTCATGACTTTAGCCTTTGCCTCTGTGTTCTTAAATTTAATCAGAATGGGAGACCTGGCTTGCCTGGCATACAGTGGCATCCAATCATTTCCCTCTCTTCAATTTCGACCCCAGCCTTGCATTTCATTAATTTGATAGCTGAATCTTACGTGTTTTCATTTTTATTTTCCTTGACACCATATATTTTAATGTTGTTTTTTTTTCTAGAGTATTGGTCATTGTAATTACTACGGCTAGATGCTTTGATTGCAATATTTTCTGTGTTTTTTTTTAAGTCTGGTTTGTAATTTACGTATCTCGCTGTTACTGGCCACGATCTTTTCCTGTAAGGCCTCTATATCTAAATTTGCTGCTCTACCTGTTCCCCAAGTTTTTGTTATTTTTCCTGTACCTGTTTTTGATTCATTCGCATATTTTTCCATTTCTTGTTTATGCTCATTTAATAAGCTCTTGACTATGTTGGTAACAATATTCTCTAAATCTTCAGTTTTTACTGTTTTTGCTAGAGCCCTCTTAATTCCAGGTCCTGATCTATCAAACTTGAGTTAATCACCCTCCTTCTCTGCAAGTCGTTCATTAAGTTTTGAAACACTGGTGTTTCTTCTCGTGCTCATTTTTTCATTTGTTTGGTCCGAGGACGCAGTGGTGAAATATTTACTTATAGACGGTTCACTATTCATGAAGGCGTTCCATACTATTGGTTAGTTTGGCAGGTATGTTACGGCAGTGATGAATACTTACGTTAGTCAAAGTATCAGTAAAAAATAAATCCAAAGTTCATTAAATACTCAGTATTCTGCTTTTTTGTGGTATAACTACCTTCTCAATCTTTCAGTGTACAAATATACCAATTTATATACTTAAAAGGCACTAAATTAACTGTGAAAACCATTAATTGGACTGACCTATGAATAGCATCTTGAATGAATGATTTACTTAATAGTACAGGTTATATAGCAAAAAAAATCTTCAAAAATAAGAAATTTATTTGTGGACTCATGTCAAATTTTTCAGCACTTTTATTAGAAAAGAAAGACATATAAAGGTACAGGTCGTTGTTACATATAACAACTAGATAAATGAAATAAAAACAAAAATAACGCCTTTCAAATCAGGAAATCTTAAAAAAATCATAAAAATTTAAACCTATTTCAAGATCAAGGCAAACTCTAAAGACATTCTAAACATTTCAATCAAAACTAAGCACTTTTCAAGGTCTATATGACCCCTGTAATGGAAATATCTTATGACAAATAAAATGTGAGAAAATCTGGAAAATAACATGGGTAAATTACATAACTGAATCTAAATCCCTTATACATCTGAGGTCATAAAAATATATTCTTATTCTCGTAACAGATGTGTTGTAATACTATTTCATATAACAAACTATACAGGTCATCTATGAAACAAAATATACCAAAATAAAAGATATTGACTGACTAAAGATGTTAAATACACACCTCTTTCTAAATCAAAATCTGGATTTGTGCTATTTACAATGGCTTCCACTTGTGTCTGAGTTATGTCCCCTTGATATACTTTCAGTGTTACCTTTCCAATATCCAGTATAAACTGATCTTGATTTTTCCTCATAGAACTGTGTCCTGCAATTGATATAAAAAGTGTAAATCCTGACACAAAAAAAAATAAATGTATTAGTTCTGTACAATGTAAAAATCACCAGAAGTAGCACCAAACTGTAAATCCTCTAACAACGGTGCCTGATTTGCCAATAAACAAAAACACTGGTTTACTGTTAAACTGTCAGACCTAAGCCATATGCTGTACAAGTGAAATTTTTAGTGAAGATTCAATTTTGGCAATATTAGCGCAAGAGTTGAGGTCACTAAAATTGAATATCGCTAACAATTCATTCCATCGAAAATATCTATGTAAGTGTCGACTTAAGTCTGAGCCAAAGGAAGCCATTGGGTGCTAAATGCTTGTTAAACTATGATACTACACACAGCTGCTAGACATCATTATTTAAAGAGAGTGGAATTTTTGGTAATTATAATCAGTTATCTGTGGTCCTGTGACATTTATTTGATTGTACAATTAATATAGTTATGAATTACTGTTCTGAATATAGTGATATGCATTAATGTAAATAATAAATAAATTACAATGTACAGCCTGATACAAATAAATTTCATTTTTTTAATAATAAAATCACTAAAATTACTTCTTGGTAAAATTATATACCACTTTTTAAGAACAAAACAATAAATTTGCATCTTGCTAAAAATTTCCACTTATACAGTATCATATTTACCGGTATTACATACTCCATATATAGACTCACCTTCAAGAGAGACCAATTATAAGTCCTGACAAAAGAAAGAAAGAAAGAAAGAGAGAGAGAGAGAGAAAGAGAGAGATAGAGAGAGAGAGAGAGAGAGAGAGAGAGAGAGAGAGAGAGAGAGAGAGAGAGAGAGAGAGAGAGAGAGAGAGAGAGAGAGAGAGAGTGTTAAAATCCAATAATCATTAATTATAAGCACCAGTTGACCCAATATTGTCATAAAGTTTATACCAACATAAAGTTTTGACCTACTCACCTAAATCTTCACTTTTAACAAATGAAATACAACCATCAGATATCAGTGAACAAAAACAGATAGTGGCTCATATACAACATATAATTGCTGGAAATGTATAATCATCAAATATGACATGGGAAAATGGGAATTTACAAATAAATATTCTACTCTCTTCAGTCTGTTGGCATCACAGCCAAGGTGGTTAATTTGCTCCATGATCAAGGAAATACATTGTCTGTATCATGGCACCTCTGAGACAAACAAAGGTGTTCTCATACAAATACTTCATTTTGTATATTTTTTAGTGTTACCATTTGTGCCCCTTAGGATGTTGAGAACTTACATACACTATATCAGAGGTACAAATACTTACAAATAATAAAATCAACCCCTTGATATAGTTTTAGTTTTAGTTTAACACATCTTATTTCACCTGCAGAAATGAGACTGGGTATAAACTTTTGCAACATTATTTTTGCCCTCTCCCAAGTATCATAACACACAAAAATGCATCACAGATGACAGTATATACAATGTTTATATCAAAAGAAGAAAAGAAGGTGATGATGATGCTAGACTTAGTCTAAATGCTAATTTGTTAATTACTTGCATGGGGTTGCTAATCTGGAAAGCATGTGCAGCTGGTCACCCACCCTTAAAAGAGTTAAATGAAAATGAAGATCTGTTAGCCTATTTACAGATGATCAAGAATTAATAGATAATCTTGTATTTTCAAGTGAAAGATCTGGCATTTGCAGGTGATACAACATTTATTTGTCATCCAGAATTAACAGATAATCTGGTTTTCATGGGTGATCCTGTATCCACAGGTGATATGGTATTTACAGATGATCCAGTATTTACAGGCGACACAGTATTTACAGGTGATCTAGTATTTATAGGTGATACCTTAGTTGCAGGTGATCTAGTATTTACAGATGTCCTGGCATTTACAAGTGATCCAGTACTTACAGGTGACCCAATATTTACAGGTGATCCAGTATTTACAGGTGATCTAGTATTTACAGATGCCCTGGCATTTACAAGTGATCCAGTACTTACAGGTGACCCAGTATTTACAGGTGATCTAGTATTTACAGGTGATCCCATATTTACAGGTGATCTAATATTTACAGGTGATCCCATATTTACAGGTGATCTAGTATTTACAGATGCCCTGGCATTCACAAATGATCCAGTTTTTACAGGTGATCCCATATTTACAGGTGATCCTGTAGCTTCCTTACAGGTAATACAGATGATCTGGCACTCAAAGTTGATCTGTTATTTACAGGTGATATGGTATTTACATGTGATCCAGAATTAACATTTAATCTGACAATCACAGGTAATGCAGGATAAATAAATGATCTGGTAATTACAGGTGATCTGGCATTAACTGGTGATCCAGAATTAACAGGGCAACTGGTATATACAGGTAATCTGGTATTTATAGGTAATTTAATTTACAAATACAAAGTCTTATGAAATATTACCTCACTACATAAGAGATAATCATTCCATAGTAAAGGTACATGTAGTACAGTTTTACCAACAGGGGACTATAACATAGTAAATGACAGTTGTTCTATAGGGATCATTGGCTATAAACTCCATCAGATAACTAAGCTTAATGTAAAATACTTATTATTGATCTATATTTAGCTTCGGCTGATGCTCAGCTAATAGTTTCATGTTCAAAGGAGGTTTGAAGCGGTTGTTTCATTCTGAGATGAAGATGGCTGACATAAAAATACCAATTTTGTTGTTCTGTCTGGCCAGACAAAAATGTTTAATACTGTATTAAACCCAATAAGTGTCTAGGGTGTTACAAAGGTAGGAAAAAAGGGGTGGGCATTTATTGGTAATCAAATACATGTAAAGCATTTAATTGTTTATGAGGCATAGTGGTAAAGTTGTTATAGTTGATACCAAGGAAACTTGTCAATATTCTTCTGTTGCTGGGGGGATGGAAATCTGGTTCACATCTCCTTGTCAACCAGTTAGAAGATACTTGAGCATGTGTGAAAAATTAGAGTAAATCTGAACTATTAAGAGGGTGGAGCTTATTGGGTCAAATATGGTATGTACAATATGTAACAGGTAATTATGGGTAGAATTCAAATTACAATACTTGTCTGAATCATACATTTATATGTTTATCATATTTGATGAATTATGCATATGAATTAAGTTCAGTTCATAAACAGATAAAGAATTCTATTTCATTCATAATATATTTATTTAAACATTAGTTTGACTGACAATCTAAAATTCATTAAGTATGACAATCATTTGTAAACATATCACAGCATCTGAATATATTAATCTTAAACATCTCCTACACAAAAAAAAAATCTGAAACTTTGATTCTCGCAAGCTTATCTCATTCCTTAGGTTATAAGTAATATAAATCATCGGGGCCCAAAGCCATCAAAACAGTAAATACTTTAACATCAAGAGGCCCATGGGCCACATCGCTCACCTGAACTGTGTTGGTATCTTACAAATATGGGAATCTCAAATTTACAAATTATTTTAACACTCCTTAGGAGTGGAGGAGACTTAAAAATGAATGAAAATGACAAAACTGGGAAAGATGTCAAAAATTAGTTTTCCAATTTATTCCAAAAACAGAAAATTAAATCATGCATCCCTAAAAATCATTCAAATGCAATTAGTTTTTCGATCCATGCAGCAGTTCTGGAGAAGATTTTTAAAGAGGGGTATCCCCTGGGGTCTCTTTTGCCCCACCCTGGATCCATCCCTGGGCCGATCAGGCCTAAATGACCAGACTTAGTAGAGGACCTTGAGTACTTACTTCCTATAAAGTTTCATCAAAATCCCTCAAGCGATTTTGGAGAAGAAGTCAAAAATGTGGAAAATTACAACCACCCCCCCTCCCCCGCCCTCTTTCATTTTTTCAGTCTTAATCAATTTATTAAGAATTCAAAAAATTAAATTTCAGCAAAATTCTTTCAGGAAAGTATTTATCTACCAAACCACGGGTAAAACACATAAATTAAATGCATCATAATGAATGATATAGGAGAAAATCAAAGAAATCAAATAAAAATGAATGAAAATTACAAAGTCTAAAAAGACATGAAAAACACGTCAAAAATTACTTTTCCCATTTCAAATTAACAAACTAGAATCATACATCTATGTAGATCACTCATATACAGTTAGTTTTTAAATTCATGCAGCAGTTCTGGAGGAGAAGATTTTTAAAGAGGGGTACCCCCTGGGGCCTCTTTTACCCCACCATGGATTCACCTGTGGGCGAATCACACAGAAATGAACAAACTTGGTAGAGGACCTTGAGTACTCGCTTCCTATAAAGTTTAATCAAAATCCTTTCAGCCGTTTTGGAAGAGAAGTTGAAAATGTGAAAAATATGGACAGACAGAAGATGGACAGAAAGGCTCACTTGAACCTTCAGTTAAGGTGAGCTGAAAAGATTTACATGTACTGTTACAAAATTGAGTCTTATGCATCTCTACAGTTATAAATCTAAGTGTTCATAATATGTCTGAAAGATGAGAATCCAAAATAAGGTCCTTGTCAAATATGAGTGATAATTACAATATTTACTCAATTTGACCCGTTTAGCAATCTTTAGCAATTAAATATTTTAACAAGTTTCATCATATTCAATACCTCACGAATTGACTAAGGGCAAAATAATCACAAACAATACATCAATTAAATGCATATTTTTATCGTAATTCTAACCCATATTTTGTTATAGAACTTTGTGGAGAAAGATAAAGTACATTCTAACAAAACTTAGGGTAGATAATGCCTAGAAAATCTTATGTCATAATTGCAATTTTGACTCAAGTTTAAGATCACATCATAATCACTAGATCTGGACCGGACACCAAGAAGTTTAAGAATTACTTAGTCAAAAAATTTATTCAAATCTGATGAAATCTAGAATCTGATTGGCTTAGCAGGCCAATTTAATAATTCTCTCAGACTTTAATTAAGTGAATTCTTAATTTTTTATGGGCCCAATATGGTCTGTACAGCCAATCAGATTACAGGATTACCTAAAGATGAGTGCATAAGAGTTCTATAAAGGCCAGTGTAACACTTAACAAATCAAAAATCAAAAAGATTTTGCAATTTAAGATACCGTAACTGAAATTTTAACTAAAAAATTAAAATATCAAATGTCTAAAATCATTTTGGAATTCTAGATTTTTGACCAAAAACCTAAAATATCAAGTACATGTATTTAAAACCATTTTGGAATTTTAGGTATTTATATTTTTGACCAAATATTTAAAATATCAAATATCCAAAATGGTTTTGAGTTTTTGATATTTTGGAATTGAAAATTTTAAACATTTCAAAGTTCAAAAACTTAAAAAAACAAGTGTTGGTGAACCCAATCAGAAACTGAAAGTAAACTTGTGACTAATAGTATATTCATCTGCCCATAATGGCTAATATATATGGGGCTACGGTTGTGCAAGTGCCAACACACTGATCACGAAAACCGAGTACGAAGACAAGCCAGTTTTATAAATTTTCCTCAGCAAATAAAATCCATATTCAGTACCGTAGCTGCTAGGTCAGAGATATAATTTATCTGATTGCCACCAAATATTTATCTGGTGACCTCCATCTCTAATGTTAGTGGGACACAGTGGTAAATCTTGACACCGCTGTGACAATGAATTCATACTTATGTTTTAGCAGACACCAGGAAATTATATTTGCCTCTCCTTACAACTACCATTCATTAACTAATAAAGATTAACACTTAAAATTGCATCGTTATAAAAATTGAGCCCCAAAACAAGACCCACGGAAATGAAAAAAAGCTAAAGCAACTTAAATGCTTTGAGTTTTTTTAAATGAAACGACAATGAAAATGTTGAATGGGCCTACTAAAGACGGTTTAAGTCATAAATTTGCTTTCAGTTTCACATATTGGGATCACTATCACTCGCATGCTTTGATACATTGTTTAAGTTTTTGGAACTTTGAAATGTCAAAAATCTCAAAGTCTGAAAATACAAAATCTCAAAAATTAAAACAGTTTTGAATATTTGATAATTTAGGTTTCTGGTAAAAAATCTAATATTCCAAAACAGTTTGAGATACATGTATCTGATATAAAGGTTTTTGATCAAAACTCTTAAGGTATTTAATTCCAATAAGGGTTTAGATATTTGACATTTTAGGTTTATGGTAAAAAATCGAAATATCTAAAATTCCTAAACAGTTTTAGGTATATGATATTTCAGATTTTTGGTTCAAAATCTAAAACTCTAAAATTCTGAAACAGTTTTAGATATTTGAATTGTTAAGTGTTACACTGACCTATAAAATCTGGCAATGCTAGGAGTGGTTAAGGTAGATGTGATTTCTTTTTGTTTATTTGGTGTACTGTATATAAGTTAAACAAGTCAATATAATTTATTCTAAATCACTTTTGTTACGGTAAAAAAGTTGATATGAGTTCAATATATACAAAAGAATATGAATCAGTTTTTCAAAATTTCTGTTGCATTTTTGGTACATTTAACACAAAAAATGCTAAAACAGACTGCCATCTACGTAATACAAAATAAGATGTGTTTGAAAGGTAAAACCAAAATCAGGCCAAAACAAAGACAAGACAGACCAAAATCAATATGGCCCATGATCTTCAATATTCCAGGCATATTATGTAACAGCATACCAAAATAAAAATAAGAATACCATTGTAAATAACAACAACTCTCTATAAAAAGCACAAATAAGAATACTATAAATCAATATATTTTGTGATACATAAGGATATATCTTAAATATCGCCATAAGTTGTAACACTAGGGATATATCTTAAGTATTGCCATAAGTTGTAACACTAAGGATATATCTTAAATATCGCCATAAGTTGTAACACTAGGGATATATCTTAAATATCGGCATAAGTTGTGACACTAGGGATATATCTTAAATATCGCCATAAGTTGTAACACTAGGGATATATCTTAAATATCGCCATAAGTTGTAACACTAGGGATATATCTTAAATATCGCCATAAGTTGTAACACTAGGGATATATCTTAAATATCGCCATAAGTTGTAACACTAGGGATATATCTTAAATATCGCCATAAGTTGTAACACTAGGGATATATCTTAAATATTGCCATAAGTTGTAACACATAGGGATTTATCTTAAATATTGACATCAGTTGTAATAGGGATTTATCTTAAATATTGCCGTCAGTTGTAATACATAGGGATTTATCTTAAATATTGCCGTCAGTTGTAATACATAGGGATTTATCTTAAATATTGCCGTCAGTTGTACCACATAGAGATTTATCTTAAATATTGCCGTTAGTTGCGATAGGGATTTATCTTAAATATTGCCGTCAGTTGCAATAGGGATTTATCTTAAATATTGCCGTCAGTTGTAATACATGGGGATTTATCTTAGAATATTGCTGTCAGAAATCAAACTGTTATATACAAAAGCAAGTACATGTATTTCCCAATTCATTTTCACAGAGATAAAAAACATCTCTGATACCAAAGTTTAAATCTCTAGGATGTCTAGGACACAGATACAAATGGACAAAATTGAACCTCTGGAAATCAAGAGGTGGGATCAGGTGCCATGTACGAGTAAGCATCCCCTGTTGACCAGTTACACCTGCCGTGAGTCCACAGTCAAGTCCAAATGAAATACATGAGGAACAAATCCTTGTTGAAATTGGTACAGACGTCTCAACAACCGCCAACGAAAAGGCAACTCAACATTTCACCCAGTGAAACAGAGTAATCGCAAACAAGACTATTATTTCGACAGTAAAATTTTCGGAAAGTTGACATCAAACGTGGTTTTTGATATTCGTGTCAATAATTTGTCAGTGAGTAGTTTACATCTGTATATGAAATGTCCATATGTTGAATACACCCTGGCACATCGGATGATTTGTGAAATATAAACTCCATATGCGGGTGCCTGTGGAATGTTACTACTTAAATGTGGAAAATTTATGATGGGAAATAAAGCCATAAATGTCATATAGCTTAGTTGCCAATTTCCTGTATGTGTCTATAGTAAGTAAAATGTCTAAGTATGAAGCGTGTGTGCTTGATTCTGTTGTATCTTTAATTTCTAGTTTGCTGGGATATATCACATTGACATATGTATGGAAATTGTCGTTATTAATAGACAAAATGTTGTTGATATATCTAAATGTGAAATTAAAGGACACAATTAGGTTTTTCTTCTCTTGATTCAGCAGTTTCTGAATAAAGTTTGCTTTGTATAAATAAAGGCACAGGTCGGCTAATAAAGGGGCACAATTGGTTCCCATAGGAATGCCAACAATTTGTTGAAAGATGTCTCTGATCATTACAAATATATTGTCTATTAGAAAGTCCTGCATGTTTTTTATATCAACTTCAGTGTATTTATGTGTAGAATCAGAGTGGTATTTGACAAAATAAGTACATGTATCATGATAACCAATCACTAGATATTTAAATTTCCGGGTATCTCCTTTAGTGAAAAAACAGTTGTCTGTGATGCTATAAGTCTTTCTTTTAATTTTCTATGTGGAATAGGTGTGTAAAGGAGTTATGTACCTTTTTTTCCCTGTAAATAAATGTGACCTTGCCACTAGATGCCAGTGTAAATCTGAATTACTGATAATTAAAAGTTTTGAGTGGTCATTCCTGTGCAGGCTCTCACATCAGCACAAACATAATTTTGAATCTTTTTAAAACTTTGTTTGTGTTCTACTGATCTTTAAAGATATTATTTGTGAAAATATTTGTATTATTCCTGTTTACATTGTTTAAACATACATACTTTACGCACGAAAATAGCCAACATTCATTTGACATTCACTACAAACATTTACACCATCCTCATCAACTGGGAAACATTTACAATGCAAACACACAGTTAAAACATATGCCTTGTGACGTAGGATATTGACTTTATAACTTGCTTGTGGGAAGACTTCACACTTGTTTTGTATCAAGCACCTGTTCAGATGATCACTCATCTTATGGCAATCATAGAAACACTTTGAGGGATCTTTCCCATGAGCCAATGAAAACATAGCAGCAATCGCAAAATAGCCACAATCTGATTTATTCTCTTGTTGTTGGAATGGAGGCAATTCTACAACAATATTGTTGTTACTGTTCACTGTTACCATAGTAATTATCATACTTCTTACTCTTCTATTAAGCTTCCTATAGCAACTGTCATATACTTTCACAGAACATGGAGAGCAGTACATATTGGAGATGGTGATCCAGTGCTTTCCTTCAACATTGACAATTTGTATAAATGATTCCTTTTGTTTCTGTAAGCCATCTGGACCAAGAACCTCTGCCACACAGGAATCCTGCAAACCTTGAATATGAGGACATTTTTGACGAACCAGTTTCATAGCTTTGTCAATGATATTATCAGTCAACCAGGTTTCTTTCTGATGATCACCACAACCTTTTTTTAAGATACCAGGGAAATATCGAGACATCTTGGCCCCTAGTAAAATATAAAGACATATGCTCAGTCCTTATATATCAGAATATTTCCCAAAAGAAGACAGTGAAGCTAATGGTGAAAGTAGAATAGAAATAATATCAAAGTCAGCAATAATGTTTAAAGGGGCATTAGCTGCATTTCTTTTCAAGATTATTTTTTTCCTTTTTTACTATTTAGATTGATATACAATAACAAAAAAGAGATATACACAGTCAAAGGCATAAAAATGCTTTAAATTCCTATATATTTTGTGATGGTTTGACACTTTTTCTTGTTGCAATTGATTAACTCGACCTTACTATTTGTATATGAATACCACACTGGCTCTAACCTTATTTTCACAAAATATATAGGAATGTTAGATTTTTATGCCTTTGTATATAACTTTTTCGTTATTGTACATCAAGTACAAGTGATAAAAGTATTAATGCCCCTTTAAAACGATCGTCTGGGGTTTGAAAATGTGACTCTTTAATTCTCAATCTAATTTAAAACTGATGCTCCAGTTTTCTGATATGTCACATGTTGTATTCGACCTATTACGCGTCCAGGGCACTACAAAAATCAAGAAAAAGGGGTGGGCACTGATTGGGAAAATTAATTGACAATTGTCAAATTGACATAAAACAGTTAAATTTTATAAGGCACATTAGTAAATTTGTCATAGTTATAGTCCAGGACACCTATCAACATTCTTCTGTTGTTGGGGGCTACAGATAAACTGTTACTTATGGTTCTTCAGGTCCACATCTCCTTGTCAACCAGCTAGAAAAGATTCTTGATCATATGTTAAAAAGGGGAGGGACACTTACAGGGACATAGGCGGTTTATGGGTCGAATGCAGTATATGTCACTGTATATCTATATGAGTGATAACAGATAAAAGCAGACACACCAATATTCAATGCCAAAATTTTATTCATAAAATGAGATTTAAACAATTGTATATATGATAAGTTAACGAATAGGAATGATATGAAAATAGTGTTATACTGACAACAAAATATCAGGTAATTTCTGAGCATATGTCTTTATATATCACAAACAAAAAAAACACTGATATCCCTGCTACAGATACCCTTCAGAACACTGGTACAATAACCACAACTGATATCCCTGCTACAGATACCCTTCAGAGCACTGGTACAATAACCACGACTTTCCAAATGCTGTTGGTATTTGATCTACAAGAATTTCTGTGTTGCCAAAGTATTATTTCCATTAGAAAAAATGATGAATGCAAATTACGCTTTTGTATTTACAGTGAAACCTGTATATAGGGGCCACCCATGGGACAAGAAAATATTTACCTTTATATACAGGTGACCCTTATACAAAGATTCAATTTAGTAGAAGTATGCAGTCAAGGGACTTGAACAAACTGGCCTTTACAAACAGGTAATCCTTATATAGAGGTTGCTGCTATAGCAGGTTTTACTGTAGTTTAAATAAACATTTGACATCAAATTTTTTATTGAAAATAAATGTCTATACATTATATGTCTGTCAATTTCTTCTGATAACTTGGTTTCTAAATAATAAATAATTAACATATTTAGCTGTCTGTACAATGTATGTTTATGCTTTAAACCATAACATCTGTGTAATTAAAGATGGTCATAAAAGTCAGGGCTCGTATGCACAAAAAATCTTAGAATTGCTCTGAAGCATGGTACTTATCATCAAAACAATCTACTTAACTAAGAGATATTCTTATATTGTGTTGCTAGAATTTTTTAAGCATATTACTTATCTCTTCTTAGCCTCAGTAGATTGCCGTTTCAACTTTTTTTACATTTTTAAAATTTTTACATCATTGCTATTCCCGTATAGACAGACACCTGACACACTTTAATCATCGACTTCTTCAACATGTAAAAAATTATCACACTTTAATCATACATCTATGTAGATCACTCAGATACAATGTTTTTCAATCCATACAGCAGTTCAAGAGGAAAAGATTTTTAAGAAGGGGTACCCCTTGAGGCCTCTTTTGCCAAACCCTGGATCCACCCCTGGTCCAATCGGGCCAAAATGAATAAACTAGGTAGAGGACCTTTTGGAGAAGAAGTCCAAAATAAGGAAAATTACCACCTCCCTTTCATTTTTGCAGTCTTAAAAAATTCATAAAAACTTCAAAAAATTAAATTTCAGCAAATTTTTTCAAACCACAGGTAAAACACATAAGATAAATGCATCATAATGAATAATAGGGTAAAAAATAAAAGATATCATACAAAAATGAATGAAAATTACAAAGTCTAAACAGATGTCAAGTTTATGGACAGACAGATGGATGGATTGACAGATGGACAGACGACCGACAAAATTCGATCAGAAAAGCTCCACCTGAACCAAGGTGAGCTGAAAACTCCAACAAAAACAATGACTGATAGTATAGGGGTTAACCAGATTGAGATTTCAGCATACGACTAATAGTGAAGGGATTAATCAAATTGAGAATTCAGCATACAAGTATGACTGATAATAAAGGGATTAATCAGACTAAGAATTCAGCATATGACTGGTAGTGACTGATGGTAAAGGGATTAATCAGACTAAGAATTCAGCATATGACTGGTAGTGACTGATGGTAAAGGGATTAATCAGACTAAGAATTCAGCATATGACTGGTAGTGACTGATGGTAAAGGGATTAATCAGACTAAGAATTCAGCATATGACTGGTAGTGACTGATGGTAAAGGGATTAATCAGACTAAGAATTCAGCATATGACTGGTAGTGACTGATGGTAAAGAGATTAATCAGACTAAGAATTCATCATATGACTGATAGTGACTGATGGTAAAGAGATTAATAAGAAAAAGAATTCAGCATATGACTGGTTGTGACTGATGGTAAAGGGATTAATTAATCTGACTGAGAATTCAGCATACATGTATGACTGATAGTAAAGGGATTAATCAGACTTAGAATTCAGCATATGACTGGTTGTGACTAATAGTAAAGGGATTAATTAGATCGATAATTCAACATTTGACTGGTTGTGCAGGGATTAATCAGATTGAGAATTTAGCATTTGACTGATTGTGTAGTGATCAATCAGATAGAGAATTCAGCATTTGACTGGTTGTGCAGGGATCAATCAGACTGAGAATTCAGCATTTGACTGATTGTGTAGTGATCAATCAGATTGAGAATTCAGCATTTGACTGGTTGTGCAGGGATTATTCAGATTCAGAATTCAGCATTAGACTGATTGTGTAGTGATCAATCAGATCTAGAATTCAGCATTTGACTGGTTGTGCAGGGATTAATCAGATTCAGAATTCAGCATTAGACTGATTGTGTAGTGATCAATCAGATCAAGAATTCAGCATTTGACTGGTTGTGCAGGGATTAATCAGATTCAGAATTCAGCATTAGACTGATTGTGTAGTGATCAATCAGATCGAGAATTCAGCATTTGACTGGTTGTGCAGGGATCAATTAGACTGAGAATTCAGAATTTGACTGGTTGTGCAGAGATGAATCATTCAGTATTTAACTAGTTATGCAGGGATTAATCAGATTGAGAATTCAGCATTTGACTGGTTATGCAGGGATCAATCAGACTGAGAATTCAGAATTTGACTGGTTGTGCAGAGATGAATCATTCAGCATTTAACTAGTTACGCAGGGATTAATCAGACTGAGAATTCAGCATTTGACTGGTTATGCAGGGATGAATCAGATCGAGAATTCAGCATTTGACTGGTTGTGCAGGGATTAATCAGATTGAGAATTCAGCATTTGACTGATTGTGTAGTGATCAATCAGATCGAGAATTCAGCATTTGACTGGTTGTGCAGGGATCAATCAGACTGAGAATTCAGAATTTGACTGGTTGTGCAGAGATATAAATCATTCAGTATTTAACTAGTTATGAAGGGATTAATCAGATTGAGAATTCAGCATTTGATTGTTTATGCAGGGATGAATCAGATTGAGAATTCAGCATTTGACTGGTTGTGCAAGGATTAATAAGATTGAGAATTCAGCAATTGACTGGTTGTGCAGGGATGAATCATTCAGCATTTAACTAGTATGCAGGGATTAATCAGATTGAGAATTCAGCATTTGACTGGTTATGCAGGGATGAATCAGATCGAGAATTCAGCATTTGACTGGTTGTGCAGGGATTAATCAGATTGAGAATTCAGCATTTGACTGATTGTGTAGTGATCAATCAGATCGAGAATTCAGCATTTGACTGGTTGTGCAGGGATCAATCAGACTGAGAATTCAGAATTTGACTGGTTGTGCAGAGATAAATCATTCAGTATTTAACTAGTTATGAAGGGATTAATCAGATTGAGAATTCAGCATTTGATTGTTTATGCAGGGATGAATCAGATTGAGAATTCAGCATTTGACTGGTTGTGCAAGGATTAATAAGATTGAGAATTCAGCAATTGACTGGTTGTGCAGGGATGAATCATTCAGCATTTAACTAGTATGCAGGGATTAATCAGATTGAGAATTCAGCATTTGACTGGTTATGCAGGGATGAATCAGATTGAGAATTCAGTATTTGACCTGTTGTGCAGGGGTTAATCAGATTTATAATTCAGCATTTGACTGTGCAGGGATTAACCAAATTGAGAATTCAGCATTTGACTGAATCAGATTAAAAATTCATCATTTGACTGGTTGTGCAAGGATTAACCAAATTGAGAATTCAGCATCAGACTGATTGTGTAGTGATTAATCACATTGAGAATTCAGCATTTGACTGGTTGTGCAGGGATTAATCAGATTAAGAATTCAGCATTTGACTGGTTGTGCAGGGATTAATCAGATTAAGAATTCAGCATTTGACTGGTTGTGCAGGGATTAATCAGATTAAGAATTCAGCATTTGACTGGTTGTGTAGTGATTAATCAGATTAAGAATTCAGAATTTGACAAATAGTGAAGGAATTAATATGAGCATTAAGATGAGAGTGTTGTAAAAACAATAGCTGGGCTCTAAGTACACCTTGACTTTTAGTCCCCAAATGGATTTTACTTGCCATTTGAAATTTTTTGGATGCCATGATCAATATTGTATGTTTTATCATACAAGTAGCTAGGCCTATAGGCCTATCGTAGGTACGTTGTCATAAATAAGTCAACTAATGTCATCTTCACATTTCCCTCTATGTCAAATAAAATTCTCGCAAAATTCATGTTAATTTGAATTTTTTAAAAAACATTTATGATCTGATGATCTTGAAATTTCTCTGAAGCTTTATTTGTGCGAAGCAACAATTTTTTTATGCAGTGATTATTTTGATTTTGTTGATGGTACTTAGGCCTACTATGAACAAATTAAAGAAGGAATGAAGTTCATTGAATTTTGCTTGGTATTCATAAAAAGAAATAAACATTCAACTATACAAAGACGATGCATACTTCTACTAAAATACACAAGATTTCACCAAATATAAGAGTTGGACTATGCTTACTATTTTAGCATTTACATTGTAAAAGAAAGTCTGAAAAGCTATGGGGAAATGGTGTCAGTCGACTTAGTTACCATGCTCCATAGTACAGATTAAACCAAAAACTGAGGGTAAGAAAAAGTTTTATGTGTAAATGTCTTTATTTCAAGATTAAGATCGATTTATTGTCCATATATTCATTTGACTAATACTTTCAAAAATGGACACAGACATCAAAGTTTATGTTACTATGTAAGAGTAGGCCTATGAAAGGATTCGCTTACATTCAGTTAAGAGTCATGAAAACAACTCTTTCAACCACTTCATCTTCTGTTTGAAGATTTTTAATCTATTGGGTCACTGCCTGTTACATTTCTGGTACATGTATTACTAGCCGCTGTGCCTGAAAACCTGAAATCTGTTAGCAACTCTTGCTTTCTCTTGGGTGTCATTTTATATAGTCACGCGAAAATGCAGGGGAAAAAATGAAGTTCACTGAATTCTGCTTGGTTTTCATGAAAAGAAACAAAAATCAAATTTTAGTCAACTTAGTTACCATACTCCATAGTTAAGATTAAACGAAAAACAGAAAGTAAGAAAGAGTCTCATGTGTCAATGTCTTTATTTCAAGATTAAGACCGATTTATTGTCCCAATGGCCTATGAAAGGATTCGCTGCAGTAAAGAGTCAAGAAAACAACTCTTTCAACCACCTCATCGTAAGAAATTATGTTTAAACATTTTTAATTTATTGGGTCATTGCCTGTTACATTTCTGGTATTTCTAGCGGCTGTGCCTGAAAACCTATAATCAGTTAGCAAGTTTCACTTTTTCTTGAGTGTCATTTTATATGGTTACATGAAAATCCGGGGAAAAAACCTGAAATTACCTTAAGGTATTGCTACTAAAACATTGAAATAAATTGTCAAAACTATAAAGTTAACATATACTTTTGCAAATACTTGAATGTTTACATGTATGGTATGCCTAAATCACATTGTCTTAACATGTATCAATCAGCAGAAAAGAAGTGTTTTATGACTCAGATTGATTATAAACAGTTAGGCACCAGCCATAATACAAGATACGGATTCCAAGTATGATAACATTGCATTTACAGCACCCCATTTACAGTTGCCAAAATGGCGAGTTAGTTTAATTATAAATAATACATAGGTAAACCTATGGAGAGGGCGAAGGCTTTCATCAACAGTTTTACATGTTCAGTTAATCCCTTTGGAGATTCCGTCGTGTTGCCCCCTGCCAGGAATAATATTCAGTGTCTTTATCACGTAAATGTCCCTGTCATTCACTCATTGTTTTAAATAAAATATAGAGTTGCTGACTGTTTCCTCGGTGCTAAAACTTAGAATAGAATCTATGTGGTATTTATTAGTCATGAATTAAATGCACAAACATGTTTTTATGCTATATATATTTCTCTATCCCAGCGTATCCATCATTTCGTGCAGTTCACATTACCAGAATAATCGAGGCGCTTCGTGATCGGGTTTGATGTACAACCCTAGTTGTTATGGCCTAGTCTCAATCTACAAAACGTTTCTAAGTGTGGTAGTTTATTACTTCGTTTGCATTGCGCTTTTAAGTAATGACTTTGCATTACCGACATTTTGTTTATGTCACGTGCATAATCTGGATGTGAGCAGAATTTTTACCATTAGTAGTACGGGTCACCGGATGTAGTAGGAATAAAAATTGTGAGCTTCTCTACATACGCATATGCGACCAAATTACTCGCCTTTTTGAGCCCTGGATAGATCAACTCTTTAAAAGAGCTCTGACAGAACATCATACAATTTAAATATTTTTTTCTTTTGAATCTACTGACTGAGAATTATTTATTCCTTTTTTTAAAAAATCTCATCCTAAATTAATTCATATAGCTCTCAAAAGAAGCTAAAGAGTGTACTTTGACCATAAATTCTTTTTATAACGTACATAAATTCCAGATAGCAGAGATTATAGGATTTTTGGTTATTATCACTATTTTAAACCAATATCAGCTGTCATCGGTGCAAAATATTACATGCAGATTTTATGTAATTATTCATCTCTTTTATATCTATATATCAAACTTACCTGGTGATTAAAAGAACAAATGCATGTGTAATATAATGATAAACTTGCTAAACAAAAACGTTAATTTGAATCCGCCATCACTCGAGTGTCAAGGAAGCGTACGCAATCATAATAGGAGTAAGTATTTTCAGGTTTGGTGATATTTTAAGCTGTATTAATGTAGTTTAGTGTATACATGTATTAGGCAAGTTTGAAAACAATGCCATTACTGACAGCCTATATTGCTTTAATGTTCAAGTAATCAAGTTACTAACAAAATTCCTTATTTTACAAACAAAAAATCAAAGAATTTGATTCTGACACGGCAACGAGTGAAACGTTACCTTCAAATGTTCTTTGTATTAACTGTTATAAACTAGATTAACACCACGGTTTCAAGCTTCAGTTCAAAGCAATAATGCACCTCATCTAATTTCACAGCAGCAAAGCAGTATTGCATTTCCAAGAAATGTAAAAGACAAAATTGTGTCATAGAAAAGTTTATTGTTTTGGATTCTCTACAAACTCACTGGTGTAAAATAAAGAACTTGATACTTATTAATTTTAGAAAATTTACGTATCATAAGGAGAAGAATAAACAAGATGGATACTTCAAGAGGTCGCATGGCACGTAATTCTTCAAAAAAGTTACTGACCAGATGCACCATAGTCCAATTTTTCATATTGTCTTCCTTGTCTAGACATGGACATAGTTCCGCTGTGTTTCGACTCTTCCATCTCAAATGCCTGTAAGTAAAACAAAATATAGCAAAAACTTCCTTGTAATGGTATCAATAACTCAAGTCACGAACACTGAGAGAATTTAATTTGATAGATTATCAGGGCTTTTTCTGTCAATTTGGGATAATGCCACTGGCAATACAATTGAGAATTTCAAAGTGAATTTGTGTCAAATTGGAAAAAAAAAAAATTTGCAAACATAGTAATACAAGATGCCTGATGGGCCTTAACTTAAATTTGAAAAAATTACCTTTCTCAAGTAAAATTATAAAATTTCTCATATATCATTGTATACAAAAAGTCAATCAGTTTTGTGTTATTAAGTCATATGTATACAAATGTACCCTGTGTTATTCAAATGCCCACTGGTGAACTGTTTATTGACATTTCCATTGATTCCATTTTCAAAACATCAGAAATCCAATTAAAGGGGAGATAACTCTCATAACCATTGAAAGTCACCTGAACATTGGTTCATGAGAAGAAGATTTTTAAAGATGTACCAAGTTTTTGTCCTTTTTGGCCCCTTTTAAGGCCTACAGGTTCTAGCCCCTTTGACTTTGCAAACTTTATGCAGCTTCACACGGGGATGCTATATACCATGTTTGATTAAAATTGGTCGACTGCTTCTTGAAAAGAAGTCGAAAATGTGGCCTCAACACCAAATTGGGATTTTGTTTCATCAAAATGGGAAAAACAAATGTAATTTGCATTGGGAGTAGAAAATGGGCTGCCACTACCCACTTCAAGATCCCTTCAAGAAAATTGAATTGTACTCTCATTCACTGAGACCATAATAAAAATGCACTTTCATTTTACCCATATTAGGGAAATGCACTCTTAATGACACAGATTGAAATAAATATGCTATCTCACTGAAAAGATTTAGATAGAAATGGACTCTCTTTGACTCAGATTTAGATACAAATACACTCTCATCGATTCAGATTTAAATAGAAATGTCCTGTCATTGACTCAGATTTAGATAGAAATGTCCTGTCATTGACTCATATTTAGATAGAAATGTCCTATCACTGATTCAGATTTAGATAGAAAGGCACTCTCATCGATTCAGATTTAAATAGAAATGTCCTGTCATTGACTCAGATTTAGATAGAAATGTCCTGTCATTGACTCATATTTAGATAGAAATGTCCTATCACTGATTCAGATTTAGATAGAAAGGCACTCTCATTGATTCAGATTTAGATGGAAATGCCCTGTCATTGACTCAAATTTAGATGGAAATGTCCTGTCATTGACTCAGATTTAGATAGAAATGTACTCTCACTGATTCAGATTTAGATAGAAAGGCACTCTCATTGATTCAGATTTAGATGGAAATGCCCTGTCATTGACTCAAATTTAGATAGAAATGTCCTGTCATTGACTCATATTTAGATAGAAATGTCCTATCACTGATTCAGATTTAGATAGAAAGGCACTCTCATTGATTCAGATTTAGATGGAAATGCCCTGTCATTGACTCAAATTTAGATGGAAATCCCCTGTCATTGACTCAAATTTAGATAGAAATGCACTCTAAATAAATCAGATTTAAATATAAATGCACTCTCATTGACTCAGATTTAGATAGAAATGCCATCATTGACTCAGATTTAAATGCACTCTCATTGACTCAGATTTAGATAGAAATTCCATCAATGACTCAGATTTAGATAAAAATGCACTCTTATTGATTCAGTTTTAGATAGAAATGCCTTGTCATTGACTCAGATTTAGATAGAAATGTCCTGTCATTGACTCATATTTAGATAGAAATGTCCCATCACTGACTCAGATTTAGATAGAAATGCACTCTCATTAATTGATATTAAGATAGAAATGCACTCTCACTGACTCAAATGTAGATAGAAATGTACTTATTAACTCAGATTTAGATAGAAATGTACACTCACTGATTCAGATAAAGATAGAAATGCACTCTCATTGATTCAGATTTAGATAGAAATGCCCTGTCATTGACTCAAATTTAGATAGAAATGAACTCTAAATAAGTCAGATTTAGATAGAAATGCCATCATTGACTCAGATTTAGATATAAATGCACTGTCTTGACTCAGATTTAGATAGAAATGCACTCTCATTGACTCAAAATTAGATAGTAATGCACTCTCATTGATACAATTTTAGACAGAAATGCCCTGTCATTGACTCAGATTTAGATAAAAAATGCACTCTCAATGAGTCAGATTTAGATAGAAATGTACTCTCATTGATTCAGTTTTAGATAGAAATGCCCTGTCATTGACTCTGATTTAGACAAAAATGCTCTCTCAATGAGTCAGATTAAGATAGAAATGCACTCCCACTGACTCAGATCATTTAGATAGAAATGCCATCATTTACTCCGATTTAGACAGAAAAGCTCTCATTGACTCAGAATTAGATAGTAATGCACTCTCATTGATACAATTTTAGACAGAAATGCCCTGTCATTGACTCAGATTTAGATAAAAAATGCACTCTCAATGAGTCAGATTTAGATAGAAATGTACTCTCATTGATTCAGATTTAGATAGAAATGCCCTGTCATTGACTCTGATTTAGACAAAAATGCTCTCTCAATGAGTCAGATTAAGATAGAAATGCACTCCCACTGACTCAGATCATTTAGATAGAAATGCCATCATTTACTCCGATTTAGACAGAAAAGCTCTCATTGACTCAGAATTAGATAGTAATGCACTCTCATTGATACAATTTTAGACAGAAATGCTCTCTCAATGAGTCAGATTTAGATAGAAATGCTCTCTCAATGAGTCAGATTTAGATAGAAATGCACTCTCACTGAATCAGATTTAGATAGAAATGTACACTCACTGATTCAGATAAAGATAGAAATGCACTCTCATTGATTCAGATTTAGATAGAAACACCATCATCGACTCCGATTTAGACAGAAATGCTCTCTCAATGAGTCAGATTTAGATAGAAATGCACTCTCACTGACTCAGATTTAGATAGAAATACACTCTCATTGATTCAATTTTAGATAGAAATGCACTCTCATTGACTCAGATTTATATAAAATGCATTCTTATTGATTCATATGGAAATGCACTCTCATATTCAAATAGAAATGCACTCTTATTGACTCAGATTTAGATAGAAATGAAGTTTAAACTTATTTATTTTACAATGATTAACAAATAAATTTAAACAACTTATAAAAAAAAGGTTGGCGTTATAGGGTGCTTGTTGTGGAAAGAAACCAAAATACCTGGAGAAAATCCATGTGTCTGACCTGGCAACTGCCAGACCATCTCACATACTCCCCTGTCCAATCCAAGGATTGAATCCTAGTCATGTTGGTGAGAAGCAGAGTGTGCTAACCACTGAGCTAACCGGACACCAGCAAATGTGACCCGGGTTCTATCCTTGGATTGGACTGGGGAGTATATGAAATGATATGGCAGTTACCAAGTCAGACATGTTGGTTTTCTTCGGATACTCTAGTTTCCGCCCACAGCAAGGTCCCCATATGCCAACATCAGAGCAAAAGTTTAAACTAAACCCAAAAAGTGCCTGGAAGTGTTCCTGTTGTTTAACATTAAACCAAGATAGTGTTTGTAATACAGACTTGGGATCACTGGCTCAAATCTTCAGTATTACTCCAGTGTGAGAATGTTACTCAATGCTAATGTTAATCCTGAAACCTGGGCCTGAGACCATAAACAAGGAATATTCTGAGACAAATTTTATTCTCAAAAGTTAAGAATTTACTCATCTGAGTAAAAAGGGAAACACAGACCATAAAACGACTTTAGAATTTTCTCAACTAAGGAAAGATTGTCAAGGGGCAGTGTAAATCTCGTCCAGGTATATGTCCCAATTTATATTCCAATTCACTTAACTTCGATATTTGAACATCATTCTTAACATAATCTATGATCAATTATTTAATAACCAACCAAGAGGTATACAATGCATTAAAAATCATGTAGGCAACACGTTTTCTGGCATAAAAAGAGGAACAGATATATAACTTTTTAAAACATTAAAAACATCTTGTAAAATACCAATACATGACTAAAGTCGGTAATTTATACATATAATATGTAAAATGTATATGATACACGATATTCAAGATACAAATAAATTAGTATAAGTGCATTAGATAAGATAAATGACTAGGAACATACACTGGAGCTCATGTACATGTTGTATGGCCAAAACAAGCCAACAGAGAAAGAAACGTGGGTCTCCTAATCCTATTTCGCTCAAATAACATGTTGTTTTCGAAAGCCAAAAGGTTAAACATATCCCGAAATACTCTAGGGTGTCAATGACAATGACAATGCATTTATTTATCCGAGGCGAACATAGGGGGGCAGCCATTTTCGCCGTTAAGAATTACTTAAGTCAGCTACATGCCGTACTTAAGTATTTTATCACATGGGAAAGAAATTTGTCTAAGAATTTCTTTATGGTTCACAAATTTACCCAAGTTGACAAGATTCTCAAAATTTGAGTAAAATCTTGAAATTGAGTAAAGAATTTGCCTGATAGTAGTTTTATGGCCCTGGGCCCAGATTAGCTACACAAGACAAGTTAAGAATATTCTCAGATTTTAAAATATTTTAAGTATTTAGCAAGTGGGCCTTGGCCCTACAGAATTTAGAGGTCATTCTTCAAGAACTTTTTTTTTCTTCTCAATGTAAAAAACACATTGAACCAACATCAGTGCCAATATCAGTTGTAAAACATAATTTGTTTATTGTTGTAATTTAAAAAATTCAATCAAATATGGAGAAATGAGCAGACCTTGACCGTTGCTACATCTTTGTCATACAAAACAAATCTGACATCAGTAATGGTAGAAGTTGGAGTCTGTGTTGCATACTGAGTAACACAAGAAAACATTTCCCGTGCAACAACATCTCTGGGGTATCCAAGGTTACCAGTGCCCATGGCTGGAAATGCTACTGAAGATAATCTTTTCTTCTCTGTTACTTCAAGACACTTTCTCATGAACGTCAGCATAGTCTGTAAATGTAATTTGGAAAAATTGGATACAAATCTTGAAATTGATTTTTTATGGCTTTATTACAAAAAGCCCCAAAAATCTGAGTTGTTCAGAAATATTCTCTAGATCCAGCAAAGCCTACAAAAATGTTAGCTATGACTGTACTTGAGCCATCCATAAAAAACTGGTAATTTGCTGTAACATGATACAGATTTTTTATTGTGAGTACGTAGGTAGGATTTTTTTTTGGGGGGGGGAAACTGTAAATCATACACATGTACAATATAAGGAAGCCTGGTATAAAAACAAGAGTTGTCAGATGACAACATAGCTCACTTAAATAAGTGCAAATTATCACAAGAATTACATATACTTACCAGTCCCTGTTTAGACATCAAATGTAGGATAAGGGATGTGAATGTATGACACATTATAAGTTAAAATATATATTCCAGAAATGGGGCGGGACCCCTATTTGCACCACCACTAAATGTGTCTCCCCATAACAATCAATAATGTATATGGTTTAAGGGTGGGGCTATGAACAGTTTTTAAGTTACAAATAAAGATACATGTATATATTTCTTGGGGTGGGGCAGTGCCCCCACATACATCACTGAATATGTTTTCCCATAACAATCAATAATATATATGGTTTAAGGGTGGGACTGTGAATGGTTTTTAAGTTATAAGCGAAAATATTTTTTTTCAGAGGGTGGGGCAGGACCCTATATGGTTTAAGGGTGGGGTTGTGATTGGGTTTTTGTTATTTAAGTAAATATATATATTTTTAGGGGGTGGGGCAGATCCCCCATACACCATTGAATGTGTTTCCCAATAACAATCAATAAAATATATGGTTTAAGGGTGGGGCTGTTATACGTTATAAGTAAAAATATATATCAGAGGTTGGGGCAGGGACCCCCAAGGACCCAATCATATACCAATAAATGTGTCTACCCATAACAAACAACAATATATATGGTTTAGAGGTAGGCATGTGAATGGTTTTCAAAAAATACATAAAAGGATAAATTTAAGGGGCATATACCTCCAAAGACTCCAATGCACATCAATAAGCACTGATGTTCTACCCTAATGGAACCTCCATCCAAATTATCAGGTTTCTAACACTATCATTAACCAAGAACCAAAATCCTAATGAAAACTTAACATTGATCTGAACACAGCCAATTTTTGCAAGAAACTAAGTCCAAAAAATCACAAAATATGTCAAAATTTGAATTTATTCCCCAAAAGTTTCAGATTTCACTCTGATAATTGATACTTTACCCCAAAAAACTTCTTCATAACAAATAACAGCTTCCTACAACATATATTGAATGATTTATAGTGCTTTCCAACACTTGCTCCAAAACTTTAACCTGTGAATTTCATGAATAAATGTTTAAGTCGCAAACCATGTCAAAATTTTAATTTTTTCCCCCAAAAATTTCAGATTCCACTCCACTAATTGATACTTTAGCCCCAAACAGTCCTTCATATCAAACAACAGCCTCCTACTACACATATTGAATGGTTTATAGTGCTTTCAAGCACTTGCCCAAAAATTTCAAGTAAAAAAACCTGTTAAAATTTGAATTTATTCCAAAAAAGTTTCAGATTTCATTCCACTAACTGATACTTTATCCCCAAAGAGCCCTTCATATCAAATAACTATACCATACTACACATCTTGAATGATTTTTAGTACTTTCCAAAACTTGCCCCAAAACTTTAATCTTAACCTGGCAACGTCAGACGCTGACACGGGGGTGACTAAATCAGCCCCCTATTCTTCGAATAGGCAAGCTAAAAATGATTCTTGGAATGACAATAAAACAATTTGAGTCACAGGGTTTTGAGAGAGTCGGTCACGTTAAAATAAAACAGAAAAAGAACAGATGGCCTTATCCTATATCTAGTAATATGAAGTAACATATCTATCTATCATAGCTCTAGTTAAAATTGACCAATTGGTTCTTGAGAAGAAGTTGAAAATGTTTAAAAGTTGACAAAAAACTAATATTTTCCATTTACTTAGGTGTCTGTGACCTTCACCTTTGACCTTGAACTTTGTCACAGTGATTCTTATATAATTCCTAACAACTTTCTTTTATCTTTGTATACAAAATGTTTTGAGTTAATATGCCATCTCATCAAAACTCTATCCTATGTCATTTTGCTGCACACCTGTTTTCATTTGCAAATTTTGCATTTATTGACTTTTAAAACAATAACATATACGGAAATTGAAAGAAGATTGATCATTGGTTCATGCGGAGAAGATTTTCAAAGATGTACCAAGTTTTGAACCTTTTTCACCCCTTTTTGCATCCTTATCAGTATGAGCCCAATTCTTTTTTATCTTTTTTTGTTTATTGCAAACTTGAAGGCCTTTTTCCTGAAGCTCACCCGGCCCTTCATTATGCTTCCCTATTTTTGGTCTTAAGGACATTAAAAAAACACTGACCTGTACGGAAGACCCATTTGGACTCCAATTGGGCAATGACCCGTGCAATATATGCTGACAGTTTAGGTTACCTCCAGTTGTTATGGCAACTTCACCTTGCTTGATGCCATTTGGATAGTTCATACTGCATTCCTGTTGTATAATGGAACCACCTGCTTGTAGCAATGAGTTTGACACAGCACCATTGTTTAATTTTAAATCACGTGATGTTGTATTGACAATCACATCAACCTGCCAACAAATCAATAATTTTTGTAATATAACTACAGACCAAATCCAAAAGTGCATACATAAAGTCATTCAATTCTTATTTTCATATCTTATAGATAAAACATGTGTAAGTCCTACTCAGCAAGATTTGTCATGTTCTATAGATATAACATGTGTAAGTCCTACCCAGGAAGATTTGTCATGTTCTATAGATATAACATGTGTAAGTCCTACCCAGGAAGATTTGTCATGTTCTATAGATATAACATGTGTAAGTCCTACCCAGGAAGATTTGTCATGTTCTATAGATATAACATATGTAAGTCCTACCCAGGAAGATTTGTCATATTTTATAGATATAACATGTGTAAGTCCTACCCAGGAAGATTTGCCATGTTCTACAGATATAACAAGTGTAAGTCCTACCCAGGAAGATTTGTCATGTTCTATAGATATAACATGTGTACGTCCTACCAGGAAGATTTGCCATGTTCTACAGATATAACAAGTGTAAGTCCTACCCAGGAAGATTTGTCATGTTCTATAGATATAACATGTGTAAGTCCTACCCAGGAAGATTTGTCATGTTCTATAGATATAACATGTGTAAGTCCTACCCAGGAAGATTTGTCATGTTCTATAGATATAACATGTGTAAGTCCTACCCAGGAAGATTTGTCATGTTCTATAGATATAACATGTGTAAGTCCTACCCAGGAAGATTTGTCATGTTTTACAGATATAACATGTGTAAGTCCTACCCAGGAAGATTTGTCATATTTTATAGATATAACATGTGTAAGTCCTACCCAGGAAGATTTGTCATGTTTTACAGATATAACATGTGTAAGTCCTACCCAGGAAGATTTGTCATATTTTATAGATATAACATGTGTAAGTCCTACCCAGGAAGATTTGTCATGTTTTACAGATATAACATGTGTAAGTCCTACCCAGGAAGATTTGTCATGTTTTACAGATATAACATGTGTAAGTCCTACCCAGGAAGATTTGTCATATTTTATAGATATAACATGTGTAAGTCCTACCCAGGAAGATTTGTCATGTTTTACAGATATAACATGTGTAAGTCCTACCCAGGAAGATTTGTCATGTTTTACAGATATAACATGAATAAGTTATACCGAGGAAGATTTGTCAAATTTGGAATTCTTCCATGTGAAAGACACAAATGTAACCCACATATCAATTGCTCACTGAGCATCCATCGAAAAAAGAAAATTGTATGACATTTGAATAGTCATTTTCTAAACATTTAAAAAGTTAAATATAGCTTGCTACTACAATATTGAAGATTATATAGAGATTATTTTGAGATTATATAGAGATTATTTTGAGATTATATAGAGATCATTTTGAGATTATATAGAGATTATTTTGAGATTATTTTGAGATTATATAGAGATTATTTTGAGATTATTTTGAGATTATTTTGAGATTATATGCATTTTAAGGATTTTCCTACCTCCTGGAGTCCAGTTTAAAAAATATATTGGAAAATACACAAATTTAAACTAAAACAGAAAAAACTTTACTTGAGTCATTTGTGTCCAAATACTCCATTCAGTATTTTCAAATTCCAAAGTGGGAATTTTTGTATCTTTTGGGGTAAAAGTACAAGCCATTTTGACATTTGGAGTGTATCCTATAACAAGACCATCAAAATGGCCAAAGAAAATCCTAACATTTACATTACAGCTTTACTGCAACATGATTGACATTGCCCAAAATCTCAAATGATTACCTGACACAAAAGACCTAATTTGAGACAGTTACAAAACAAGAGCTGTTTATAAAACATTTGTTCCCCTTTCCCATACACAGAACCTGTAAAATATTGCAAATTTTCAAAGTCCAAGGGGCATAACTCTGTCAAAAATTGTTTGATGATAACCAAATAAAACCTTGACCTACATGTAGATATTCCCACGATATATCTGTATGCCAATTTCATTTCAACATGTGCACCCATTGCAGAGATATATATTGAAAACTGAATAATTGGAAATTTTCTAAGTTTAAGGGGCTAAACTGTCAAAAATTGTTTGGTGGTAACCAAATAAAAACTTGAACCAGGTATTCTCATGATGTATCTGTGTGTCAAATTTCATTTCAATATGTGCACCCTCTGTAGAGATAATGAATGGAAATTGTTGGTGTATGGACCGACCTACTGACATACTGATTGACCAACAGCAGTAAAGCAATATGCCCCTCCTTGTTATTATGCAGCTCCTTCTACGAATAGGGGTATAGCAACAATGGAACATACTAGAATGCATAATTTGAATCTTCTGTAATTTAAATACATTTGTACTTCCTCAAAATATTTAAAATATTCAATCAGATATCTGTTCAACATTTACATAGAGAAACAAAAATATTTTACCATTTGTTTAGAGATCTGTCCTTTGATAATTTGAATAGAAATTCCTCCAGCAGACACAGCTTTGGGTGCAGAGAATCTTGCAGGCTTGCGAGCATCTACCCAAAGATAAAATTCCATTGAATATTGTTGATGCAATAAGGATAATAAAAAGAATATTTGTAATATTTTGTATGTACAAATTATTTGTACACCAGTATAAAGGTGCAATAAATCATTGACTATATATTGGCAAGTTTTTGTTTATTTGTTTGTTTTACATCCTGTAAAGAATTTTTCATTTATATTGAGATGTCACAAGCTTTGGGTGACGTGACAATGTTTGACCTGTGATATGGACCGACGCCAGTGCAGTGAGGGTTCTTTTATGTGCCATGTCTGCCATGACAAGGAATCTTTGATTTAAGTACCATCAGATGGACAATTGTCTTTAACTGTGTATGCCGAGCATTTGGTGAAGAAACAATCACTACCATTTTTAAAAAGTCTTTGGTATGACCTGGTACCGAAAATTGAACTCGGGACTTTCTGCTTGTTGAACACTATGCCATTAGACCACAACAAGTCTTATAGACATTGAAATAAAGCTTTTATAATTCTATTGACATATGTTAACTTTTTTCAAAGTATGCGTATATGCAGTCACCAATAATTCAATGAACATACGTAAATATAGAGGCAGATATATATAAGTCTTTTTGACATATAATTTTCAAATACTTATATATTACTGCTCATCATTATTTACTAGAATTGTGACTGACAGACAAAGGAAATATGTCAAGTTGATCAAGTCCATTTAGGCGATATGAGCCATCAAAGGTGAAAATTTACATGCCAATTTTATGTAATATTTTATCTCGTATATATTCCAAAGAGACCATCTGGTGGTTAGAATAACAAATGCATGCATATAATTGCAACAATCTTGCCAAACGTAACCTGTAATTTCAATCTTTTTTTTGTCCACCATTATTCTGAGCATTGCAAATTCATACATCATCATTTCATACCTAAACAGGCAAAATTGTTTTTATCTGTCGTTTCAAAACATTCACTTCTGAAATTATGAACTTGCTTGGTATATCAGGTATCTCAACCCATTTTTAATTTGTCCCGTCACAATCTGTGTTTTATCATTCTTGACACATTTGAACTGCCCAACTCCAATGGACATAGCAGCACGAATGTAAAACATGAGATACACATTAATTTCACTTGTTATATTGTTTTGATTTTGGCAATGTCAGCATTCATTTTATGGTAACATTAAGATTTGGAAAATTTCTTTTAGTGACCCGATACTTTTATTTGCTTCAGGTATTTATAATAGCTCTGAAAAACATATTTTACTTAATACATGTACCTTCCAATAAAAATCACATCCTGTATTTTAAAAGTAAACATAAAACACATTAAAATAGGCAGACTTTAACTTACGCCAATTATGTCAAAAGCCGAGACTGCTGATAGACCAAGCAGGTAATGGACTGAGACCCCCTGACAGAATTATGAAGCACATTTGATATTGAGAAAGTTTATCTGAAACATCTTTGCATATGAAAATACAGCCCAATTTTTTAAGATATGGTCAAACTTAAATTCTAATAAAACAAATAACTTCGAAAAGAAGCATGTAAATCTAGTTTGACACATTAGTGAAATTTAGGTATTTTTGGGAAATTAAGATATCTGGGATTTTCCTAGCTACAAAATTCTGGGTCCAGGGTCAGAAAATTTTGGGAAATCTTTTTACATTTTTACTAAAATAGAAACACTTAACTTTAGACATTTGAAAATGCTATATCATTTATTTTGAATAGGAAATTTTTGCATAATTTGAAATATAAGCCATCTTTGCATTGGGATTGGAACCTGTAACCGATCCCAAAATCAGTCTAGGAAAATCCCTGGATACATACATCTAACAGGATGTGTTGGGGAAACACTTTTCCTGGAAATTTTCTGACATTTTTAAGTCCCATAACTCTGACAAACATTGCCAAATGTTGACCAAACTCAAACACATCTTTGACCTTGTTTATTTAGCATGTATAGACTCGTTATATAGTGGCATATAAAATTTGAGGAAAGAAACCAAAATGTTGTAGGCAGATAATGACCAAACAGGCAAAAAGATTCACTTAAAACAATATGCAAATAGACTTACTAAACACAATAAGTTCTCCAATCTCTCAAGCATAACCAAAAAAAAAAAAACACAATGTAAATAGTCAAAATTACAATAAGTATCTTTGATAATACAGTGGAACCTATCTTCTGCCACTAAAATGTGGTCTTACATGTAAAAGACAGGTGGTCTCTCAAAAGAAGTTTTATTTAAAGGATTATTGAACCAAGTGATTTTGGAAATGTGGTCTCCCAAGAAAGGTGATCTTTTGCAAAAGTGGTCCCTCGAGACAAGTTCTGCTGTAGAAGAAAACTGTTAAACAAACCCATTAATGGTGTTGGAACTCCACTTGACTGCCATGTCCCAACAGCTGTTCCACCTGACTTGACAGCAACATTTTTCGTTCCAAATATTTTCTGCATGGCTGCAACAAAGAATTCAACAGTTTTGTCTCTCACATCGATGAGATAAACAGTATTTATTGAACTCTCTGGCATTTCTTTGATGAAATGATCCTGGACAGCTTCTGTGATTACTTTTGTAGCCTCTCTGATGGGATACCCAAACACACCAGTACCCAAAGCTGGTATGGCAATAGAAGTATAATTATCCATGGCTGCTTTTTCTAAGCTCTTTAACACTGCTTCTCTTAGATATTCTTCCTCATTATTTTTGTTATTCTGCCAAACAGGAGCTACTGCATGGACGATAGCTTTACATTGCAAATTTCCTGCATGACTGAGAAACACATCTCCTTCCATAATTTTGCCATGTCTTCTGATAAAAGTGTTGCATTCTTCCTGGATAGAGTTGCCACCTAAATATCAACAAGAAAATAAGATGTCAGTGATTTTTCATAATGTTCATTATCTCTTAATTGAAAAAATCTTTTTGGAAAAAAAAACACTCAAAGCAACTGCACTCATGAATAAGTGAGCTTTAAGCAAAGAATGAATGCCAGCTAATGGTAGTACACATTTCAATCAAGCAGTCAGAATACTAGTACAGATGGCTTTGTACCGTAACCTGAGAAGACAAAAACAGGTGTCTCAACAGTACAATCATTTCTAGACAAAGTAAAATAAAGATTTGCCTGAAGGCATTGATACAGTATAAAAAGGGGGGGCAAAGGTCTTATAAGAAAACCCAGCATCTACTGTTGATTTTTGTCTAGTAATATGTTCATAAACTGCATCAGATAAAGTATGCATTGATAACCAGGTATGATCAGTTGCTGTATATATTCTTTATCAAAATATGACTTTTTCAAATACTGCCTATTCCAGGCTTTTTAGGAAGGCTAGGGTGCTTTCTGTTTTTTAGTAGCACCCATTTTCACCTATTTTGACGAATTCGTCATTACTGATGACTGTGTTTATCAAACAACACATTTATGTTAACATTATTGTCGGAATTATGAAAAGAGTGTTCCAATTCTATATATACTTACCATATCCAGAAATCTGGATTTCCAACATACTTGACATGTATATTCTGGTACACGTCTGTGCTTACTTTAGAAAATTGGAACATGTTGAAATACGTAAGAATAAATTTCTAGCTGGAATAAATAGTCAGCCTGACATCGTCTGGCTTTAAAATTTTCTACAACACATATTTTTTAGTGACTAGGTTACTTGTGGGTTATTAGTTAACACTAAAAACCGGAAGTTGTTTAATCTCGTGTGCAAACAACACAACACAGTAAAATTATTTCAGACAGTAACTTGTAACAACACAGCTGAAGCAATAACTGTGCTGCAGTAAAGATAAAATTACTCAGAACATCGTTCTAGAGTTCAATAATAAACTGTCAATGAAATAATTGGTGTTACAACAAAAACATGTGTACACTTGCCTGCTCATGGAAAAAGATGGCAGTACTGACACATGCCCGTTCTTATATAACTATCGTTACAGGTCATTGATTTTGACCTCTTTAAAGGTGAGTATAATAGCCTGTACCTGGCCGGACAGCACGGAAATATGCAGTATAAATACCCTAAGAAGCCACAGGCGAATAAATAAGAATGACGAAGATCTGAGAAAAGTAAAAGAAACTTAACAAAAAATAATTGTTTTATAAATATAATTCTTTAAAAGAAAACTGATACCGTCTGACCTCATCATGACCTCATAGACCAATGAACAATTGTAATTGTTAGTAATGAGTTTCTGTCTGAAGAATCACGATGGTGAAAGCGCTAATGGAATAAAGCAAATATTAATAGACAATTTTCTTAACATATTAATCATACATAAATATATATGATTACATACCCCTCTCTACTAGGATCTTTGCTAAACCACCAATATGTTTCAAATCTTTGTTGGCAGCATTGACCAGTACATCTACATCTAATTCTGTCATATCTCCCATCACAGCCAACACTTTATGCCCATCTTTATCTTTATGATGTGCGAATTCTTGAATCTTCTTCGACGGTGATGATTTCACATAAGAATTTTCATCTGAGCTATCATCTGACTGATCATCACTGACTTCTATGACAACACCCTCTGCTTTTTCTACTTTTGACAACTTATCTAAGCCCTGCTCAGATCGGATAAACTTATTTATGCCAGCTTTCTCTACTCGGTGTTTTTTGGTTTCAACTTTTTTCACTAGATCATCAATGTTTGCCTTTGCCTTGTTCAGGCCAGTTTTTGTACCTTTGATGTATATTCCAGTGTTAGAAATACTAATTTCAACCTGATCATCTTTAAGTTTTTCGCTAACTGATTTGATCTCTCTTCCATTCTGTTCTTGCAAAAATCGCATTATGCCAGGAGCTAACTCCAGGGACTGTTGGTAAACTGTATTGAAATTAAAGAAATCAGTTACCAATTCTCTCACAACTGCAGACATTTTATCCGTTGAGAGTAAAGTTACAGTATTCTGATTTATCTGAAACACAATTTTCACCAGTCCAGGTTCTTCAATACCTTCAATCTCTGAAATCTTTTGTTTCCAGATGTTTTGTGTAAGGAGGACAATTGATTCCTCTTCCAGTTGAACAAAAGACTCAACAACAGCATCCTTGAGTATGTGAGCAGCTTTTACTGCATCCTCATCCCCAATGGAATATACACGGACTTTATCTTTTGTGTCTTTGTTGTCCATTTCCCAAACACCAATGACATGGTTCTCCTTCATCTTATTTCCAACATATTTCCGAACCACATTAGTTTGAAGGAAACTCTGTCTTTCTTTAGAAAATGAATCTACTTCTGACCTGCAGATTTTATTGACAAGTTCATACATCTTCACTTTGACACTAGTTATGTCCCCTCCAAGGCCACTGAATATCACAATATGTTGCTGAAGGTCATACGTCATTTTAAAACCTTGGAACTGTTTGTTCATATCTTCATCAAAGTGCATGAATTGCAGTACTAAAATTTGATGATGTTTCAGAATCACTTTTTCTTGAATCTGCTGTTTTTTACGATCCAATTCCTGACTGACTTGCAGAATGATGTCTTTTGTCTGCTTTGATACATCACTGACCATATGTGTGTGACCCACAATGAAAATCTTGCATTCTGACTTTTCTAACAAGACAGCTACAGCATCTGGATTTGATATGTTTATGCTCTTTAACTGATCCAAAACAAGTTTCCAAGCTTCCTGCAAGGCGGGATGACACTCAACTGATAATAAGTTAAGATACTTGTTCAGCTCAAAATGAACATCTTTCTTCCATGTTTTGGCCAATTTATGACAGTCTTTTGATTCAGAAGTCAGTGTACACTCAAACTTCAAAACTTTGGATTTAGCTTCTTCTGAATTTGTTGGCCATATTGGTTTTGCAAAGCTGCTCTCTAATTGTACGGCTACTGCCTTCTGATTTGACTTGGATTTCATCAGGAACTGCAGCTTTCTATATTCCACTTCTATCTCAACTGGTTCAGGTGGAATGAATGTGCTATCATCACTATCTACTGATTGACCAAGGCATTCATAGTAAATCTGAACTTGAAGTTCATGTCCGTCTACTTTATGTTTTCTTTGGAGAACTTGATCTAAAACTGATGAAAGAAATATACATGTATCATTACAGTCAATTTCACTTAATTGCATACCCAATAATTTCATATTCCTTTTCATTGCATAAGACCTCGAAACATAAAACCATTTCCTATCTTTCTTATGTGTTAATATTCCTGCTAATTGTATGGGTTAAACCAAGAATTCTTATTCATTGCCCAAAATGGACAAAAATGTACAAATGTCTAAGTTTGGACCGGTATGTGGAAATACTAGATTAAAAGAAATAAGAACATACTAAACTATGTTTTATGGAAATTTTGTATTTATGACATTATTTTACCCTTATGCTTAATAAAATTAAGAGGAATCCACTGTACTAGGTCTGTTTGCTGTACAACTCTGAAAACAACCAAGAACAAGATACAAAACTAAAACCAGGTGAAGTTGTTGAAGAATTCTGAAAATTTTCAAATATGTTTCAACCACATAGGTAACTATACTTGATATTTCATTTACAGCAACACAGGACATGAAATATATCTAACTATGTCTTATCATTCCTTTTCTATCATTCATCTCATTGGTCCATGTTGACATAATTTATAGTTCATAACTGGGCAGTACAACTCATTTTTGAAGACATTGAGAACCTGTGGTCATTTGAAAGGAATTTTTGTTATTCCAAGAAGATTTTAAAATATTTTTCACATATTTTTCACTTTTATCTTTTTCTAAAAATGTATTCAGTTTTTCTTTACAATGCATAAAAGTAGAGAAGATTTTGTACGATAAAGCACATCATGACTGTATGGCCATATTGGCCCCATCCTAGACCATGAACCCTTTCTGCCAGAGTAGTAAATTTCACATTTCACCCTCTTTCTAGCCATGTATGAAGTTCTGTCCTTGATGTGTAAGGAGTAAAGAAAAAGATTTTTAAAGTTTGGGCAATTTTAGCAGTCTTGGCCACACCCAATGTTCTTCATTTGATCTATGAAAGACTGTTCTTTTCTCTTATTTTGTGGCTCAACAATGTATTTGAAATAAAACCTAAATATCTGTCTAATGTTTTCTAACAAGATTATAACAATACCAAATACAAACTGCTATAATCCAAGATAGCTTAACCATACCTGTCAACTTCTAAAAGTGAAAATGCTGGTCGTGACCTGCATTGAGTAAAACTACCATTACACATAATAATCTGTCTCACTGGGCCCTGATTTGATATCAAATGTAGCAAAGTGAATATTTCAGGGATGTGGCAGTACCCCCACTTACACTATGGAATGAGTTTTCCCATATATATGGTTAAATGGAGGGGCTGTGAAGGGTTTTTAAGTTATAAGTAAAAATATAAATTTCAAGGGGTGAGGAAGGACACCCCCCCCCCATATGACCCAATGATCATACACCAATTACTGTGTCTACCCATAACAAATACGAAATACATCACTCAGTGGTAGACAAAGTAAATGATTTTCAAGAAATACATAATAACCTTTAATTGTCCAAATCCAAGATGGCCATCTGGCAGCCATTGTGTGAACCGACCTCCCTGAAAATGTACACTGCACAACTAAACCTCAATGAAAACCTATATGTCAAATTTCATAAAGATCCTTCAGTACTTTCTAAGAAATATCAATAACAAACTTTAATTGTCAAAATCCAAGATGGCCGCCTGGCAGTTATTTTGTGATCGGACCCACCTGAAAATGTACACTGCACAACTAGACCTCAAGGAGCTTCAGTACTTTCTGAGAAATAGCGATAACAACTTTACATGCCAAAATCCAAGATGGCCACCTGGCAGCCATTTTGTGATCCGATCCACCTGAAAATGTACACTGTACAACTAGACCTCAAGGAGAACCTATATGTCAATTTTCATAAAGATCCCTTCAGTACTTACTCAGAAATATCGAAAACAACATTTAATTGTCAAAATTCAACTTGGCCATTTTGTTATCGGATCTGCCTGAAAATATACACTGCACAACTAAACCATAAGGAGAACCTAGATATCAAATTTCATAAAGATCCCTTCAGTACTTTCTGAGAAATAGCGATAACAAACTTTATTGTCAAAATCAAAGATGGCCACCTGGCAGCCATTTTGTGATCCGTCCCTCCTGAAAATGTACACTGCACGACTCGACCTCAAGGAGAACCTATATGTCAATTTTCATAAAGATCCCTTCAGTACTTACTCAAAAATATCAAAAACATCATTTAATTGTCAAAATCCAACTTGGCCATTTTGTTATCTCATCTGCCTGAAAATATACACTGCACAACTAAACCATAAGGAGAACCTAGATACAAAATTTCATAAAGATCCCTTCAGTACTTTCCGAGAAATAGCGATAACAAACTTTAATTGTCAAAATCAAAGATGGCCACCTGGCAGCCATTTTGTGATCCGTCCCTCCTGAAAATGTACACTGCACGACTCGACCTCAAGGAGAACCTATATGTCAATTTTCATAAAGATCCCTTCAGTACTTACTCAAAAATATCGAAAACAACATTTAATTGTCAAAATCCAACTTGGCCATTTTGTTATCGGATCTGCCTGAGAATATACACTGCACAACTAAACCATAAGGAGAACCTAGATACAAAATTTCATAAAGATCCCTTCAGTACTTTCTGAGAAATAGCGATAACAACCTTTAATTGTCAAAATCAAAGATGGCCACCTGGCAGCCATTTTGTGATCCGTCCCTCCTGAAAATGTACACTGCACGACTCGACCTCAAGGAGAACCTATATGTCAAATTTCATAAAGATCTCTCAGTACTTTCTGAGAAATAGCGATAACATCTGTTGATGTTGGACTAAAAATATAAAGCAAAGCAAATCTGTAATGGCTACCTTCTGTGTCCTCGAAATATACAAGACAAATTCCGGATGAAGAGTCCATTGTGACATCCATTACATCACCACCCCCACTGCGTCTTTTGTTGTCAAAGTAAAACTCCATTGTGTCACTTGTCGTCTGCTCCCCAAATTTTGTCACTATGATACAGTTAGTGATGGGAACCTTCTGCACTTCCAAATATTTGCCTTCTAAGCGTTTCTTCTTACAAACATCTTGCAGAAGCTGAAAATCTGAAATACAGATAAAGAATAAACTAGAGAATGAATCAATTTATTTCCAACATATTTACCAATAGCTTTGGCCTAAAGTTCATGAAATTAATTACTTCTGTTACCTTTCCCTAGAAATAAAATACATGTGTATACCAAATTTTTATTTGCAAATTTTATAGATATTGACTTTACAATCACATATACCAAAAATCACGAATACCAAATTTGAAAGAAGTTATCAATGGTTCAAGAGAAGAAGCTATATAAAATTTTGATGCTCTTTGGAGTTTCTATGGGTACTAGTCCCATTTTTGTTAGCAAACTTCCTAGACACAAGCTTACTGCCAAATTTCGGCTAGTTGTAACAAGGTACTGTTACATGATGTCCCCAAACACTGGAACAAGTCATGCTGATATCAACCAGCATTTATTAGGCCATGTAAAATTAATATTCTGGTTCTCAGATAATTGGCCTTCCAAAATGGGCAAGGTAGGTAGGCATTTTATTTTTATTTCTTATTTCAAAATTTTTGGTATACCTTGGACGAAACAAAACAAGAAGATACAATGTATTGAAAAACGTCTTTATTGAAACCTTTAATAAACTGTAACAAAAAGTTGTGTGATTGTCTTCTTCACTTATACAGTTATATGCACCATAAAATAATTATTTTCATGTACGGTATATTTAATTGCATATTAACTTATTTAAAATTGTTATGCACAGATCACCTGTTTAGGATTATTGAGTTTAATGACTGCAAGCGTGACAGTCCAAAGAAGTTTCTTTCTGGAATATTTTAATAACACATAATTGATATTATTAAATCTAAAAATAAAAAACTGGTTGGAAAATTATTATCCAAATACAGTACAGCTCAGGTGTTTTGTAGATTTTACACAAAATACAGTGGGCATATCACCTGAAAACACTGTGGGAATCCAAGTGGTTTTCTGTGTAAATGTTCACACCTTCAAGGTACAGGTATACCCCCTGGTGTGATTCATTTGTTTATTGATGTCATCCCACTCTACAGGTAAATTTACCTGAGGAACAGCACTTACTCACTCAGAGATGCTACATGTAACTATTACACTTTTATTTCAATGTAAATCAGTGTTTTTCTCAAATGTATCAAAGGGGTTTGACATGTTTGATGGTGATGTGTTTTAGCTTATTTTACAAATTTTATTTTGTAATCTTTAAAATTTATATTTGACAGACATGTTATCTGTGTCTGATTAAATCTAATAAATAAATTATAATTTATTCAAAATTCTTTACAAAGTTTAGTTATAATTACATGTACATATCCTGAATTTTAACCTCCTAAATCTTAATAATCCACTAGCTAAAAATTAAATAAAATTAATAATGATTTGTGCAGTTCTACTGAAGAACAATTAACACAAACACAGTATCTGAAAAAGTGATATATCATATAAGAAAGACTTCAGTCTTTAATACAGTTGATTTATGCTATTGTTTACTTGTTGCTGTTGTTCATTTCTATTATTTTATTTTATTCTGAATTTTATTTCCAAAACTCTATTGTTACAAATATTTAGAAAAATAAATATTGCTTGAAACATCCTCTAATTTGTTTTAAATATACATATACATGTTGAAAAAATAGCAACAATATACATAAAAATGTAGGGGAGGTTGTAGGAAGGGAAAAATTAAAAAATATATATATATATATTTTAAATTACATTGTATGGCCAGTCTTTGTTGCTTAATTAATGATTTCATGTATTTGTTGTTAACTTGCTATTTTATTTATCTATTTAGGGGTTATAGTAAGCAAACTTAATTTGGAATTAATTGTAACTTATACATGTGAAAGTTGCATCAACAAGCTGGTTGGACTTGGGGAATTAGAGACAGTGTATTAACTTTAATCTTCAATTTGAATGACATTCCCCAAAACAATAAAAATCACCCATCCGTGAAACCTACCAGGCCATCTCAACTAAACGTCCCTTCCTGACATTCTGTTTTTATAATACAGGTAAGAAGTACATGTAACAACATTTTAAAGTTTGTTTGTTTATTTGTTTATTGTTGTTTAACGTCCCACTCAAGAATCTTTCACTCATATGGAGACGTCACCAATGCCGGTGAAGGGCTTCAAATTTTGGCCTATGCTCGACACCTATGGCCATTGAGCAGTGAGGGTTCTTTAACGTGCAGACACTCACTGTGACACGGGACCTCGGTTTTTACTGTCTCAGTCCGAAGGACAGGAGCGTATCCGGGTTGGTTACCATTTCACATACTTCCCTGCCCAATCCGAGGATCGAACCCGGGTCACATTGGTGAAAAGCGAGTGCGCTAACCACTGCGCTACCCGGACACCCCAACATTTTAAAGACAAAGGACATTGATAATCCGAGTGAACTACATATATTAATTTATTACGATCCATGCGAGTTTCTTTTAGTGATATGTAGCCAACAGTTTTGGGCGCACCGGTACGAACTTGACTTCGATCTGGATTCTATAATTTATTAATGATGAATAAAATCAGTTACATCAGTCATCATGATATTTTGGTGTTGGAAAAATACAGATACGTCGCTAAAAACTAATTAGAAAATGACGATATTTCCTAATTTTCTCTCGGACTCAAATGTTTTTAAATCAGAAAAAAAAATCCGCCTGAAAAAAAAAACTGCTCGTGCTTACGGGGTCGGTTATATTCTTCCTTCTTGAAAACTATCTATCTCAAAAATGTCGGGAATCTTCATATTTCAATACAATAAACTGATATTATAAGCCGTAAACGTAAATCATTTTCCCGGCGACCCGAGTCATGAATCGTGTAGGCTACAGCATATATGGTACAGGTAGATCACGTGATTCTCGGAAGAGAGAATATGGCAGTACATCACTCGTAACTTAGAACGACTTCGGCGCGTGGAAAATCGAGTTTTGTATTTTATATTACCAGATATTCGAATGAGCAAAACATAGATATGATTTAATTTATTAACTCTGTGTTTCTTTCGACGACAATAGTTCTCGGATAATGAAGATGTCGGTAGTCATTTTACCCAGTCAATACTCGAATGACGGTTGTCAATTTTGGCGCATGAAAAGTCGAGTCCGTTACTTTATACGAACTTATAGATGCACAATAAATATATTCAACTGAGAAAAAAATGTTATGATTTTTATTTATATATTTTTTTGTTTTTTTTTGAAGACAGAAATCTCAAATCACAACAAAAGTTGAAATAGATAGGTTATTCACCATCGGACTGAAGGCCGAAATGTTGAACGTCGTCACATTTTGATTTTTTTTTTATTTACCGAGCAATTTATTAATAATAAACGAAAGCAATATATTGTTATAAAATTTCCCTGATTAATTCATTTGAAGTAAATGTCGAGTAGTCTGTTTTCTTTTAACAATCGTATGTATGCTAGTAGTTGTAGTATACACCTGATGTTAATTAGGCCTAGTACTGGTGCTAAAATAACATATACATGTACACGTAATATCAATAATTTCTTAAAAAATAAAAACACAATTCCACAAACTTTTCTTTGCCTGTTAGTAAGACCCTTTTTTTATAAATCAAGTGGACAACAGTTTTACAGGTAGATTATCGATAAGACAAGTCAGTCTTCACGCCTCAGTGATTTTCACTTGTCTCCCGATGAGATGAGAGGTGCCGACAAGTGTTGGCTCACAATATTTTATGACCCCTTATACACAACCATGGGACAAAAAACACAGTGTTTTTTCAGATTTTCCACGGGGCATCTTCCCACTGTGATCCGTGGAAAAATTACGAAACACGTGAGCCGTACTGTATAAGTTCTTCTCAGGAGATAATATTGATTAATAGTCTATAAAAAAAGTTATATAATTTTACTTAAACTTGTAAAAGAGCTGACCTGCCTAAATTGGTAGCTTGCTCTACTCTTGATTGTGAAGTTGCGAGTTTGAGTCCAGTTGGTGACATGTTGGATTTCTGTTGTTCGGATGAGACAGTAAAAACTAAGGTCCTGTCTCAAGGACAGACTTGGCATGTTAAAAAAAACCCACTGCATAGGATAAAGTCCTTGGCATAGGCCAAAATTTGTGCAGCCTGCAGCTAGTTGCCGCCATGATATAACTGATAAAATACTAATGAAAGGGTAATAAAACACCAGCATGCAAACAAATTTGTAAAATGTATATACTATGCATATGGGAGAAATAGTACACATTTAGTTGCGATATCACCACATGAACACCATGTTTTGAAAAATAAAGGAATAAGATACAGGTGAAAAACTGGGAGGAGTTATTGGTTAATCTATATCAAACTACTGTAGACATAAGTGTACTCTGTTTTTGCAAATATGCAACATATTTATGCATAGCATCTGCCATGTCAGTGACCAATACTTTCACACAGCCCTCCATTTTTCAGTGTTTATGAAAGGTACTTCTAGCACTGAGTCAATATTTGTAGCATGTTCAAGAAGTTTTACAGACTGAATTGAAGGAAGTCTTTGTTTTCTTGAAAGGGTTTTTGGAACAATACAGTTTCTTTCTTCCATTTCTGTGACATAGGGGTCTATGTACCACAGTGCATTGCTGTTTTTTACAAAATTTTGCCCCAAAGTTTCCACTGCATCTGGCGTAAACCCAAGATCATTTTCTTCAAGCCAGTCAATCAGCTTTACTGTTAACTGATCGCGCTTGTTGTTACATTTTGGGCGCTGGGGTAAAACCAAACGTGTTTGGCTTTCCATTAACACAGCGAAGGCCGATTGTTTGTGTAAAACATCTTCTGTCGTTTCTGGGCATTTTTCTTCGTTGATAATCACGCTAAAATATCTTCCAAACAAATCTACTATTTCTGATATTTTTACTTTCTTGAAAACTTTGTCCATGTCAGACTCGTTTGTTTTGTTTTTTTCCAACATATACATCGTAGTTCAGTGTTCGTGTTATCGTAGGATTTTCTTCTGGCTTTAATTCATTAAATACGGACGAACAGAACGTTTCGATACTCACATCGTTTTTAACTGGCATAATAGTCCATGGTCTTAACGTTTTTGTTCGCCCAAATGTCACTTTAACTCCTACAAGCAAAGACTGCGATTGCGAAGTGTCTCTGTCGCCATTTTTTAACTTTGTAGATAGTAAGTCGGAGTCAGAGAAGCGCTTGAAATCGATGTATGGCGGGAAATTCAAACTTTACTTTTCTCTGAAAAACATCGCGCGGCGGTGATTTTTTTATGAAATGTGAATAAAATGGTTTCATCGGCGATTTTTTTTTTGCGCGCGGCGGTATCTGAGAACCAGAATATTAATTTTACATGGCCTTACATAACAATCTGCAATTGCTCTTCAGAGGTTTTTCAGGAATAAAAGCCATAAGGCTGAAATCGCAATCGATCATACCAGTAAATTTCATCAGAATCAGACAATGATAAACATTTTGACCAATCAGAAGCCCCAGGTTGCCATAGACAAAAACAAAACCAATACCATTAAAATTGCAATCCTTTGATACCCATTACTTCCAAATTTCATCAAAATCTAACAAGATTAAAATTTCGGCAACAAAACCCATATCGTTGAAATAGCAATTCCTTGATTCCCATTAATTCCAAATTTCATCAAAATCTGACAATGTGAAATTTTGACTAATCAGAAGCCTCGGTTTGCCACAGATAGCAACGAAAGAAATTTTTACCAATCAGACACCTTGGTTTACCATAGATTGCAACGAAATCCATACCGGTGAAATTGCAATCCATTAATACCCATAAATTCCAAATTTCATTAAAATTAGACAATGTTGAAATTTTGACCAATCAGTCTGCCATTGACAGCAATGAGACCATACTATAGAAATCGCAATCCCGGCCATGATACCTATAAATTCCAAACTTCATCAAAATCTGACAAAGTTGTAATTTTGACCAATCAGAAGCCTCAGTTTGCCATAGACACCATATTTTCATGACATTACAACATACATGAAGTTTCATTACAGTCCATCCAGTTGTTTCAGAGAAAACGTGTGGACAAGTTTTGACCAATCAGTATCCAGGGGTTGCCATAGATGCCATATTTTATGACATCATATATGAAGTACATCAGTATATCAAAAACCGCATTTGATGTCAACGCTTCTCCAAATTTTACGGTCGGTATAATAGTCTTGTTTGCGACTACTCTGTTTCACTAAGTGAAATGATGAGTTACTTGTTCGATGGCGGTTGTTGAGATGTCTGTACCAATTGTGACAAGGATTTGTTCCATACGTATTTCATTTTAATTTTACTGTGGATTCAAAGTGGGTGTGACCGGTCAACAGGAGATGACTACTTCTCCATGTCACATGATCCCACCTCTTCATTTCAAGAGGTCCATGTTTGTCCATTTTTCACCAGATTTGTACCTATATCCTGGACATCCTAATGATTTATACCTTGGTATCCGAGACTTTTTATATTGTTTGACTTTACACCTGCTGTTTGACCCAAGTGTATAATTATACTGCTGTACTTGTTGTAATACTAATAAAAAATCGGTTGAATTATTACTTTCTATATATAATGTGCATGTTAAATATTAATACATATTTTGGGTAAAAAAGTGTTCATAATACAGCAACAATTATGGTATTCAATTATTACAAAGAAATTGTATGTTATACGAAATTTACCAAATCATAAGAACAATAACTTACCTAATTCCTCCTCAAAAGTAACCATTGCTGTCCCCTCTATCTCTCCATATTGAATTGCTGTAGGTGTTTTTCCAGTTTTTGCCTCTAAATAATTTTCAAGTCCATCTTGCGTTGTCCCTGGATTGAGACCTTTTATGAACACTCTATTATCATACATTGGTACAGGTTTTGGTGGTGGCGGGGGAACATATCTGTTAACCTTTAACATGACACCATCAATTTTATGTTGTTTTTTTAGTACATTCTCTACAACTGCAAAAATAAAATGAAAAATAAAAGATTATTCCAATGTAAATGTATAAAATCAAAAGTCTATTACTTTAGAAGTTTGAAACTGTAATATTAGGGCCATTAGACATGCTCAGTGCCCTTTTGCAGGTGTACACTGCTATATGAAGTAATGTGACTTGGTAAGGTAAAATGATGCAGCGCCCCCTATCTCATTACAGTCAGACATGTTGAATCAGACCACATACATCACCTATTTGGCCAAGAAATTGCTCAAGATATCTCATAGTAGTCAAAACATGATGAAGAGTGCTTCGATAGTCTCCTCCAGCAATATGCAACTTCTTTCCCATCTCAGCATTGACAGTCTCTAGCAAGGTTGAAAGCATCTGGTAAACAAATATCTGTTGCATTCAACATTAATGATTGCTCCCTTAAACAATGTAACATGCTACTTACATCTTCAAAAATACAAGCTTGCTTGCCATGAATGCCAATTATCTCTTGTTAATTACATAAGCTTAAACGGGCGAATATCATGTTTCATGGTATGATTAGCTATTGCATACTTCTAGAGTAATAGACTTCTGATAAAATCTATATGAACAGAAGCATAATAATTCTGTGGTGAAAAGTATATGGTGTAACTACTCCACAAGAACATTTTATACTCATGTCATGGGCCTCTATGGTATAGTGATTAGGGCAACACACCTTTTAAATCACAAAGTCTCACATATAAAGTAAAACCTATTTTAGCGACCACCTGTGTATAAAGACCACCTTGTCACAAAGACTGTTTTTTGCTGTCCTCAAAAGTACCTTTTGCATACAAATCAACCTCTATATAAAGACCACATTCCTATAAAGACCAATAAGACTGTGTCCCTAAGGAGGTCATTATATACAAGTTTCATTACAACTAAAAAGTGAGGCTCAAAGCACTAAAATGAAACAAACAATGGTTGATTTGAACTTTGACCAAAACATCGATTCTTCTGGAACAGTTGAACTATTACATCTCTTACTATATCTACTAGTTTGAATGCATCAATTGAAATACATACATTCACTGCAGAACTGACAGGATAGCCCTCAAAGCAAAACAATAATATGTTGTTATGTAATAAACAATCCCATAACAAACTTATGCCTTTAGATTCCTCAAAGGTAATATTCTAAAGACTTCAAATGATTCAGCAATAATTAATAATGCAATAGACTAATGTGAATGTATTACATGTATTTGTATATCCATTATAAACAAAAGTAAAACTTGCTTTAGTAACCACCTGTGTATAAAGACCATCTGGTCAAAGACTGTTTTTTGCTGTCCTCAAAAGTTACCATTTGTGTATAAATCAACCTCTGTATAAAGACAACCTCCCTATAAAGACCAGTTTTCTTGTATCCCTAAGGATGTCATTGTATACAAGTTTCCGTTTAAATTTCTTTTATGTGTTACATATCTATCCGAATTATCTATACAAGTGTTGCATCAATAATCTGAAGCACAGTATTATTGTCTGCCAAACAGAGACAATTACTAGACTGGACTGGCAAAGAGGTTAAATAAAACATTGCCATGAAAGGCATCAGTGCTCCAGACTTGAAACTCATTTTGACATTACATGTGTGGGTCTTCATTAATGTTATTTATTTCCAGCAGACTTACTATCTTCACTCTCAAATGTTAACCTGTAAACACCATCAATGCATTCGGTATTCACCAGTGGACCACCACCAGACCTCCGCGTATTCTCAAAGTAATTCTCAATGGTATCCTGTGATGTGGTTTCCTTCACCTCATGGATTTCTATGATACAGCCAGACTCTGACTGTAGATCATCTGGTACAACTATTGATTCAGTCACATCTGGATAGAATTCTTCTACATGAATTTGGTTTTTCATAAACAGATGGGGTACTTTACTCATCACTCTCTTAACAACTGAAATACATAAAATGCAAATTGTACGTAGTAATTACCTTTTTTCTCTAGAATGTAATTAACAAGAGCATCACAAACGGTACATAATACACCTGTCATGAATAAATTTTCAAAGGGTTTCTTTATGATGGAAATGTTAGTATGTGTTTTATATCTTTTACAAATGCAAGATGGCTTGGCTCATTTGTTAGCGTGCTCGACTCTCAGGGTTCTCCTTATTTTCAAAAGTAGGAGGGGAACCTAGAAAAAGTAGGAGGCAAAAGACATTTTGAGCGCCGTAGGTGCAAGCCTGCTATGGGGGGGGGTCTGGGGACATGCTCCCCAAAAGAAATGTTATAAAAATAGGAGCCAGGAGAAGTGATTTCCTTGATTCTAGACACTTATTTTCACTTATTAAATGACTGAATTCTAAGGATCTATATATTCTATTTTTCCAGAGGTTTTGAAATGAAGAATAATTTACTGGTCAACCTGATCAGTGAATTACTAAATTTCACTGGTCGTAACAAAATTTTTCTGGTCCTTATACATATTAATGAAAAAAGCAACAGACAAAAAACTGTTGTACATGTATATGTTCATTTATTTATTCATTTTCCAGCTCAATCGCCCTCACTATAACATTCATCAAACTTTCAGTCTATGGCTGGCCAGAAAAAAATTTTTGGGCGAGTAAAATTTCAGATTTACTGGTCCAAATGATAAAGGGGTGGCCCTTCCTCTCAATCAGTCTTTAAAATTTAACAGTTAAACAAATTCAATTTCATTGTTTTTTCTATTTTTTTATTTTCTGAATTAAAAATTAAAGGATTGTTTTTAAATCAGAAAGTTTTATTTTTTGTGAGGAAAATTCTGTATGGGTAAGTAGAATTGTGATGTCTAATTTTTTTAGTTTACATCTCAAGATTTTGAAATTACAAATTAAAAAATTTTTAGGCCTATTGAGATAAGCAATGAAATTTGAAAACATTTTCTATTTAATAGTGAAATTTCTATCCATTGGTCTTAAATAGAATATATACTTATATTGTAAAAAAAAACTTAACAGTATTGCTGATAATAGTGTACAAAATGTATGAATAGTAGAATAGTTTTTGCACATCTTTAGGCCTACCGGTATATTATAAACATTGCTTTTATTGGAATCTCAGTTCCCGAAAAAAATACCAGTGAAAAACAGACACTGGGTCAGTTATAAACAGCTATTTTAATACACATTAAAATGATATAACAGATATATGACTGTGGGCCAAATGTGAATTCGGTTAAAAATAGAAACTTTGGATTGAATGAACCCTTACCCTGTTTAAGCTGTTAGCGATGACAGTTTAAAAATGTGGAAGATAAATAAATATAATTAACTTCACTAGATTTAAATGCATTTTAGTTAAAGTTTGAGTAAACACATCTTTAATATTTACGGGAATGAACGACATTTAAACCACACTACTCGTCAGCCAGGACAAGTCTATGTTTAATCACATGGTTGTCACATGATCAGACGTAATCATTTCTGTGTGTGGATAAGGTATTATTAAAACTTGACACAAAATAGAGGATAATGTTTTGTCTTGTAAACAAATGACAGCCATGACATGAATTTAGCAGGACGATAGGGCACTCGTCATTTTATATTGGGCCAATAATTACTTCAGTATGATACTTGGCTTTGATCAATTTTTGGTTGCCCAAACACCAAAGTGGTTGCATCTGGCGATAGACTATTTCAGACGCTGATAAAATCGTATGGTTTTACCAAGCATTTACATAAAATCCGGATTGGATGACGCAAACATTTAGGCTACCGGTCAATTGGATCAAATATTTGACTTATCTAATTGGACTTTTGTCAAATTTACCAATTTTGCCGGTAAGACCGACAGATTTCAAAAACTCAGACTTTGATTTTGGGAAAAGTAGGCGGCGAATAATGTGAAAGTAGGCAGCATAAATCGTTGGGTGCTGGCCCTTAAGGAGAACCCTGGACTCTTGATTGTGAGGCAGTGAGTCCAGCCGGCAGCAGGTTGTTTTCCTGTCCTTCGGATGAAACCGAGGTCCTATGTCACAGAAGGTGTCGGCACGTTTAAGAACCCTCACTACTCAATGGCCCTAAGTGCTGTGCATAGGCCAAAATTTGAAGTCTTTCACCGGCATTTGCTACGTCTCCATATGAATGAAAGATTCTTGAGTGGGAAGTTAAACAACAATAAACAAACAAACAAACAATGTGTTTTTCCCTATTTGTTTACGTGAATTATTTTTGTTATCCGCTCGCAAAAATCGTTGGTCGCGGCATTCACATTTCATTGTGTAATGGCAGACAGGCTTAATCACAACACTTAACTTTTGTAAAATTAAAGTATAACATGAGCCAATGGGATTTGCATCTAGAAACAGAAATGATCAAATAGCAAATGAAATCAGGATTACGATTATATAAGTGTCTTTCAGCTGAGAAACCCCTTTCATATGCAAATTATGATGTGAAGTTTTCCCTGGAGATAAAAAATAAGAAAATACAGGTATGAATGACTGACGTGTACAGTCATTCAGTATGTATCAAAATGCAATAAATGTGATTAATGTAAAGAATTTATAAACTGAATTTCCAAAATTGAATATCAAAATAGGCGAAAAAGATGTAAAGTACAGTAGATTATTTTTAGTTTTTGCAGACAATTAAACATATAATGCAGAGGTAGTATAAAAAAAAAGTGTGTGGAAACAAATTGAAAGTTTTGGACGAGTATTTTTAATTTTGGACGAGTATTTTTGTCAAGCACTTGCCCGTCAGACGAGTGGATTCAAATTTTTTTACCTTACCCCTGAATTAAGACAATTCAAAATTTGAGAGGATTCCCTTATATAGTTTTCTGTCTTAAACTGTACAAAACACTATTTTGGATACCATTGAAATCTTACCTTCAGATTCTTCAAAAGTGACGACAGCTGATCTAGAAGACTCATCATAGTCCAAATCTTGTACATCACCACCACCAGACTTTCTACGATTCTCAAAAAAATAAGTCAACGAATCTCTTGTAGCATCCTCAGGAATGTTTGTTACTTTGATCATCTTTGTAGCCTCTAAAATATAAACACTCTAACAATATAGCAAGTTAAGTCCAGATATGTTAATTTTGACATTTTTCAATCTTTGGTTTTTAATATTAATTTACTTAGTTTCAAAATATGTGTTTTGGTACAAATCTAATAACAACAACTGTCAACAAACTTTTTCTTGATATCTGTCCTGCAACATTGAAAATCAAAATGATTCTGATTACAACAAAATGGTTACTGTTGTCAAAGCATGGTAATGTTGTCATAGTAGAGTAGTGTTGTCAGTATAATATGGCAATGTTGTCACAGAAGGTGAATTTTGTCACAACATGATACAGTTGTCACAGAATGGTAATATTGTCAAGCTATGGAAATGTTGTCACAGAACAGAACTGCAGTCATAGTTTGATACAGATGTCACAGGATGGTAATGTTGTCACACTATGGCAATGTTGTCATAGTATGGTCATGTTGTCACACTATGGCAATGTTGTCATAGTATGGTCATGTTGTTACACTATGGCAATGTTGTCATAGTATGGTCATGTTGCCATAATATAAAATGGTAATGTCATAGTATGGTAATATTGTCAGAGTATGGTAATATTGTCAGAGTATGTAAATGTTGTCACAGTATGTTAATGTTGTCACAGTATGTTAGTGGTTATCACAGTATGTTAGTGTTGTCACAGTATGATAATGTTGTCACAGTATGTTAATGTTGTCACAGTATGTTAATATTGTCACAGTATGATAATGTTGTCACAGTATGTTAATGTTGTCACAGTATGATAATGTTGTCACAGTATGATAATGTTGTCACAGTATGATAATGTTGTCACAGTATGATAATGTTGTCACAGTATGATAATGTTGTCACAGTATGATAATGTTGTCACAGTATGATAATGTTGTCACATTATGTTAATGTTGTCACAGTATATTAATGTTGTCACAGTATAATAATGTTGTCACAGTATGATAATGTTGTCACAGTATGATAATGCTGTAATTTTGTCTCAGAGTATCATTTTATTGTCAGAGAATGGTAATGTTCTCAAAGTATGATAATGCTGTCAGAGAAAGGTAAGGTTGTCACAGTATAGTGATGTGACAGTATTGTGATGCTGTCACAGTACTGTAATGTTGTCACAGTATGACAATGTTGTCACAGTATGGTTTTATTGTCACAGTATGGCAATGGTGTTACAGTATGGTAATTTTGTAACACTATGTTGTCATAGTATTGCAATGCTATCAAAGTAAGGTACAGTTGTCACAGTATAGTCAAGCTGTCATAGTATGGTTATGTTGTCACAGTATGGCATTGGTATCACAGTCTGGTAAATGTTGTGAATGTATGGTTATGTTGTCACAGTATGTCAATGCTGTCACAGTATGGTAATGTTGTCACAGTATGGCAATGTTGTCACAGTATGGTAATTGTGTTTCCAGTTATAATTGATAATATCAGTATATAGTTCAATGTCACATCTGTTTGCCATCAATAACCAACATGGATGGTTACAGTATGGTAATGTCATCACGGTAAGAAACTGTTGTCAAAGAATGTTAATGTTGTCACAGTATGGTAATGTTGTCACAGTATGGTTATGTTGTCATAGTATGACAATGATGTCACAGTATGGTAATTTTCTCAGTTTGGTAGTTGTCACAGTATGATTATGTTGTCACAGTATGGTTATGTTATCACAGTATGACAATGATGTCACAATCTGGTAATTTTCTCACAGTTTGGTAGTTGTCAGAGTATGGTAATTTTGTCACAGTATGGTAATCTTGTCACAGTACGGTAATCTTGTCAAAGTATGACAATGATGACACAGTACGCTAATTTTCTCAGTTTGGTAGTTGTCACAGTATGGTTATGTTGTCACAGTATGGCAATGTTGTCACAGTATGGTAATTGTGTTTCCAGTTATAATTGATAATACCAGTATATACTACAATGTCACATCTGTTTGCCATCAATAACCAACATGCATAGGTTATCTTGGTATGAAAGAGTTTTCCTTAAACTACTCTTTCAGGTAGAAATGTTCAAATTATATTCTGCCATATTTCTATATTTCAATACTCAATTATTGAATATGTTACCATCAAATGTCCACATACTTACTTTAGAATATACCAAGGTCAATTTTAAAATGAATGAAAAAATATGCATATAAATATTTAGAATACAAGTAAAAAAATAATTGTGAATATGAACATTGATTTTTGGTATTTAACATATCTTCTCAACTTACTTGGTTTTTGCTCCTCTTTTTCTTCACTTTTTGACTGTGGCTTTTCAGCTTCCAATTCACTTACAGACAAGGAATCTTCTACAAGAGAAAATTTCATCACTAGCAGATTTAGCACTACTTGGCAGAGAAGTGCAAAACATTCAAAGTCTGTTGTTGTGGATGTTCTTAGTAAATAAACCCAAGGCAATATACTTTTCAAATATCACTTTAGAAAGCATAGTGCTTATATCACAAAGTTTTAATGAAGGTTTGGTACATCATGTAGCCTAATGGCTGTAGTTGAGAAGGCTCAATGGAGAAGAGGGGTGTATTTTATATATCAATTAGTTTATATGTTACATTACACAGCTGAGAAACAATGGCGAGGAGGAGGGATGTAACTTATATATCAATCAGTTATAAGCTTACACAATACAGTTGAGAAACAGTGGCAAAAAGGAATTTAAGTTATATATGAATTAGTTCATAGGTTACATTACACCGCTGTAAAATGGTGAAGAAGGAGAGGGCTGTAACCTATATATTAATCAGTATACAGATTACATTACACTGTTCAGAAGCATGCACATCTTCAAGGTGCCCTTCACAGAACTTTGCTGTGTGTAAGTCTCTAGTAAAGTCATGTTTAGGTAATTACTTGATGAGTTGAATGCAACTACATAATCTTTAGAACAATATAAATAACTTATGACACCATTTTATTATTTTCATATGAGGACCTCAAAAAGCACCAAAGGTCTTTTTCATCAATGTATGTTTTACTGTGGACCTGATTTTATGAAATTCCACAGAAGTGTAACTTTAATAGTAGCAGTGATGCTCAGTTGAGATGTTTACAGCATTTAATCACCAAACACACCATTATTACAATTCTTAACAAGAACAGAAATGTGTTAATACACAAGTACAGTGGAATCGCTTTGTATAGAAATTCATAAGACCACCCCTATTACTTGCAGATATCCAGAATTAGGGAATCATATAACCAAAATTTTAGTTACATATTTGCATGTTTAAATCAACTTGAAAAATATTAAATTCTGATGGATGTTGTCGTGTGAGGATACTTCTTAAACTTGCCCTCAATGAAACATGAATACGACATGTAGAAGCTGGTCAATGCATTACATACAGATGGATGGATGGATAGACAGACGGACACCAATCACTCTATCATAATGCATCTCATCAAACAAGATTGGCATGTGTAAACTGGGATGTCAGAGCTGAGGGTGAATTGAGATGATGTTGTCTTGGGATGAGACTCTTACAAAATCACTTGTCCTGAAGGATGAGTGTTTTTTATTTTCCTGCCAAAGCACCTACTTTATTTACAAAATCTAACCATCATGAATCCGGTTACATTTACTAAAACAAGATTGTTATTGGTTTTTTTTCAATTGCACCTGATTACCTGTCTTTGGTAATGCTTGTTTCACAAAAGTCTGTTCATCTCCATTGTAAGGTGGTGGTTTTTCTGCCACCAACTGTCCTTGCTGTATCATATTGAAAAACATTTGCTGAAATCGTTGGAATTGAACTGGATCTGTAAATTGCATGTTCTGAGGATATGACACAGCATCTGACTGTGGAAAAGGAAATGGCATGGGAAATTGTGGGTAGCCTGCCTGCATTCCTGCCTGTGGTTGCAAGTTAGTTGGTTGCGGCACCCATGTTTCAAGATCCGGTTGTTGCTCTGGAACTGATGGAACTATCTGTTGCCGGTTATGTCTTGGTGGTACTGGTGGTGCTAGTGTATGCTCAATGTTTTCATCATACTGCAACAAATAAAACAGAGAAAAATAAAAAAAATTATTTTTTGCTATCTGTAGGATTAAACCTAAAGCTGATCATATTTCAGATTAATAGAATCAACCCCTACCTTGAGGGTATGACTAAGGAATCTCAATCTAAGGGTAAGACTGATGATATTGAATGTAGCAAAGGATACTTGAAACATGCAGTATCAACGATATTGAAACATGCAGTATCAACAAGTGTTGGATAAGGGATGTGAATGTATTTCAAGTTATAACTTAATATATATATTCCAGGGGGAAGGGTAGGGCCCCTATATGCACCACTTAATGTTTCTCTCCATAAGAATCAATAATATATATGGTTTAAGAATGGGGCTGTGCAAGGTTTCTAAGTTATAAGTAAAAATATATACTTCAAAGGGTGGGAAAGCACCTCCACATATAACATTGAATGTGTTTTCCCATAACAATCAATAATATATATGGATTAAGGGTGGGGCTGTAAAGTATTTAAGTTATAAGCAAACAAGAGTTGTTAGAATACAACATAGCACACATGGGCTTTGAATGGTTTTAAGTTAAACCTTCAAAATAAAAACTTAATGAAAGAGGAAATACACTGAAAAAGAGATTAAATCACGTTTTAATTTTCATGTGTGCAAACAATTTAGCCTAATTTGAAACAAATTACCGTAACTTTAAATTTCCCAATTGTGTCACCAAGGGTATTTTCCAAATATTGACAGAAAAGGCCTGGCCAAATATCATCAATCTAGCACCAATATTAACTGAACAGCAAGCTGGTAATCAAAACTCAACATCGGAGCTAAATGCAAAATTTGACACTGTTGCCATTGGAAAAGCAGGACCTATGTCTCGCTTCCGTGAATTTGTAACGGCGAGACAATAAAATTACCAGACTTCATTATGGAACTTTAAGCAGAATTTTTGAAAAGAAAATTTTAACAGTAGATCATCAATCAACTCTTACTAACTGACTTAGTGACTTTAACTTTATAGAGTACCTGCAAAAAATGAATAATCCATCATATACAAAATAGTTGGTCACAAAGGCAGACCATATAGCTTGCCTGTTTTCTGCTCGTTATAAGACTTTAATGTAGATGTTTTTTTGTGGGGTGTTGTTGTGTGTTGTGTGTTTTTTTGTTGGGGGGAGGTGTGTTTTTTTTTTTTTTTTTTTTTTTTTTTTTTTTTTTTTTAACACAATGTATCTTGTGCAGCTAAGCAGATCTTCATGGTGAAATGCATTTCCAAAACCTAATACATGGTACTGTATCCTAATTCATATCATGGCATGAAACAGACAGTCGCCAGGTTGTCAATTTTTACTGAAAACGGACCTGGGCAAGCCAAATTGCAAAAAAAACAAAACATTTGGCAATCACCCAATTAAGTTCCTTTGGGCGATTAGTTAATATTGCTGACCTCCAAGAACTTTTTTCCTCCAAATTTATGCTGATGTTCGGCTATACTTTCAATCGCAAATCATGTCTTTTTTTTCCCATATTTGAGCCAAAAGTTCTCAATCATGAACACAATTAAAAATACCAAACAACAAGATTTTAACTAGACTAAACACTGAACTCTGACCGGTTGCCGGCACACCAGAGATGACCACTTTAATGTCAGTGCGATCTGAAGTTGATAAAGTTACTGGTCCAAAATAAAACTCAAGGTAACTCTCCTGCTAAAATTATTATCATCAGGACACAAATCTCATTTATTCACACAAAATCTTTGATAATTTTAAACCATTGCCGAACATTTTACATCTACCTGCAGAAAACAAAATCATGTGACTACCATATGGTTAAACCAGTCATGGCTGACATCGAGAAGCATGGACTCCTAGTGTGGTTTAAAAGTTGTTCATTCTTGAGAGAATTAAAGATGCGTAGATTTATTAATTCCATGTGCATACACTAAGCATTCTGAATTATGACCAACTGGGCTAGTCTTGGCAAATCACTTCATTTCAAGAAAACTATCTTTATCAGAAATATGCAATAAATGAAGATTATACATGTACCAATATAAAATATGAGCAAATATTGATGGATATTGTCCATAACTAAACTCATCAATCCTAGATGACAGAACTTAAAGATATAAGGCATCATACCACATCTGAGTTAGATCTAGAGGAAAACAAGATTTTTTGATAGAAACTAAAGTGATGTAAACAAACAAATCACATGAATTAGAAACATGCCCCACCCAAAACGTAGTAATCAGTAATTTCTCTTGTCCATTTCCATTAGGACACCTGCCTTCATAACTGGGATAAATTCAATCAATTATAATCTCTCTCTCTCTGTCTCTCTCTGTCTGTCTCTCTCTCATCTCTCTCTCTCTCTCTCTCTCTCTCTCTCTCTCTCTCTCTCTCTCTCTCTCTCTCTCTCTCTCTCTCTCTCTCTCTCTCTCCATAAACACATACATTTGTCATGAGTCTCCATTCATATCACATTTATGATAAAATTTTGAGCAAAACTGGAAAATTCATAACGAGTATCATAAATGTGATATGAATGGAAACTTGTGACAGATTCTTTTTATCATATGATCAAACATATGCAATAAAAACGACATTATCTGATGACTGGGGATGAGAATCCATTTCTCCTTTCTGTTGAGTTGACCAAATTGTTCCAGATAAGTAAAATACTTGCACAGAAATAAGTGCACAAAACATATTGTAAATATTGTTTATACATGTATTTGAATACACATATTTAGCCTACATTTTAAATTGCTTTAAAAGGTATACTTTATCAGATGTTGAAGTTAGCAAAACTGCCGACTTGAATATAACAAATTTTTTAAAAAAAATTATCTACACCACATGCTTTATTCGCTGTCCTCATTCAAGTTCAAGTGACGTCACAAACCCTAAGTGATGTCATCGTCAACCTTCAGATGAATAATGACGTGATACCATTACCAACCTTTAGATGAATGAAGTCTGCGTACAGTGAATAAAAGTAGTAGTCAGTTAGCTGCACATTAGCCAATCAAATCGCCACTAGGCTTTATTATATGTGTCAAATATAAAATATTTATGTAACCTGTTATGAAGCTGCATAACAAGCAGATCATATGATAAATTGGGGGGAAAAAAGATATATAGTCAAGGAAAGACAGTCTCCCTTAAACAAAAGTACAGTATCAGAGACATAAAAATACCATTACCTTGCACAGCCAATGATCTGGGATTTCACAGTAAACTGTACATCTCTCTATGGAAAAGCCACTGTTCATTAATGCCTCTGGTGTCCTTTCTATGTGGCTTGTTGCAGCTGTGAATACAGAAAATTACATAAAATGTTGTTAGACTTCATTGCCACATGTTTAATAAATACACATGACCCTAGATTTAGTACACAAGTACTTTTGATGAATAAGAAATGTAGAGGCACATCTGTTTTCCTCAATGGTTATATACTGACATTTTCAACAAGTGTGTTAAAGAACAATTGACCAAGTTTCTTCCAAGCCAGGATGCAGACTTGATTGCCAGTCTTGGTACTAATTGATGGACAAAGAAGCCATATTTAAATCGGACTGAATGAGTGGGCCAAACAAAACCATCTGATATTGTTTATTCTTCCTCCCCACAGCAGCCATTTACAGTATGAAATTTGACGTGCCATACCCATGTCACAGAGGCTCAAGCTAGTAGGAACACTATTTAACCATTGCTACATTATCCCTTCCATTCTGAAAGAGATGTCCTGACTCTTCATCCGGAGGTAACAATCACTTACTGTGAAATAAGTGATGGATAATCATATTCTATCCAGGAAGAACCCAGGTCCCAATGTGGGTGCCAAATGCCACAGAGGCAAATAACTGTCTCTGCTTGGAATCGAACCTAGGACCCCTAGATTACAAATCTGGTCTTCTACCGATGGAGCTGAAGGGGTAACCCCTCTAGCCAAGCTAGTAGGAACACCATTTAACACACGGCACTACAAACCATGCTTGCTATTTGGTGTTTACATCAGTCAAATTTCATAAACACTTTTAAATCGTTTTATCCCTCTTATACCTGGAAGGACATATATGTCATTGGTTGGCTTAGCCCTGGAAGGAAATATATGTCCTTTTCATGGTCTCTTTGAAGTATTTCATTCATTATGTTATTCTGATACACCATGGTTTTATTTATACATTTTTAAAGAAATTTCAGAAAAATATAATGTTATGTATCATTTAATGACATCCTTTCCTAAAAATGATGTCACAATCCCTCAAATAAATTATAAAGCAGATGTTATTGCAAATGCATGTGGATACATGTATGTCATCATAATAACAAGTCTACTTTTTGGGTGACACTGCCCTATATTGATTAATTTTTTTTTTTTATTATTTATTAAATTTTTTAACATATAAATAATTACATACATAGGTGTATACAAGAGACAGAGACAGCTTTCATACACACTTTCGCACATTGATTAAAATGTGTCGTTTTAGATTCTCTATACTGCTTTTAGGGCTGCCAAGTCGGATTATGCACATATTCCAAAGATAATGTGCACTGTAGATAAAACATACACTTTGCAGCCTCAGAAAAAAAGTTTGTCAAATACTACACCTACACATAGAACCTTTATCGAAATTATGATGTCAGTAAATAAATCAATTACATATCCAAGTGCCTTGGTAATTTTTTTCAGTGTCTGTCTTCCCCAATTTCTGTTCTTCTTTTCTTTTTCCGTCATTACATATATGCTTTTTTATTTTTTTATTTTTTCATTTTCCCATTTATTCATATATATTTTTTTTTTTTGGTGGGAGTGTATTGATTTTAGGGGTAGTTTCGTTTGTTTGTTTTGTTTTGTTTTTCTTTTTTATTTTGCATTTTCATCTTTTGAGGAAAGGGTTTACAACATTTTATGTCTTCAATGAAAAGCAAATTGCAGGTGATTCCATTTTTAGCGAACGAAACCTTAATGAAAATTAACAATTATATTTTCTCTACCTGTGCACATAGGACAATATGCTTTGTGTAATGTGTAGCTATCAAGCTAAAAAATTTGTGTTTCATTCCTGAAAATTTAACCAAAAAATTAGATATTACTTCGAAAAAAAAAGTCTCAAATAGACAAAGTTTTGAAGAAAATTGGGATGTAAATGGCATATTTCGGCAGTATTGCTAGGACCGAGCTTGAAAGAACGAAAATTAGTTTAAAAAATATTTTCTCGATATCAATTTTAATAAATAAAATTAATAAACGTATATACTATCAATTTTAATAAAGTTGGGGGGGGGGGGGGGGGGGGGGGGGGGGGGGGGGGGGGGGTTTTAAAATTAATAATTCTGAATTTCATGTATAATTTCCGGTCATCGTTATTTTACGTGGTCTATTTTATCATTGACATGCAATAGCATCCTATTGAAGTCGCACCCTCATCTCACATACAATACAGTCATCACTGTTCACTACTGAATGATAGAATGCAGTTGATCAACAGTATATAAGCAATTGTCTGTTGTAATTGTGAGAAACCACTAATCATTGACACCTGATCAACCCTACAGTAGTAATTAGGCCTACCTCTGTTTCTCGTTGACAATTTTAAAAATTGTTGTACTTTCAGACCAATGCAAGAACCATTAGATCAAACCCCGAATGACTTGGTATATAATTAGGCTGAACTTTCTGCCCCGATTTTAAGCGATTATTTTGGGGGGGGGGGGGGAATCGCTTAAAATCAGGGCAGAAAGTTCAACCTAGGTGTATAATGTACAGTACAAGTACCAGTCTACCATATTTTTGGTGTTGATCGAACAAGAATTGACAAACAATTATTTGAATGAATCTTTGAAAAGAATTTAATAAACTGTATCTAAACAAGTACCGAGATAATTACCGAGTCGACCAAAGGTAAGTATCGAGTTGACTAAACAATCAGTACAGAGTTGACCAAACGATAAGTACTGAGTTGACCAAACGATAAGTACTGAGTTGACCAAACGATAAGTACTGAGTTGACCAAACGATAAGTACTGAGTTGACCAAACAATAAGTACTGAGTTGACTAGGTGCTGAGCTGACCTGATCCCTTATTGATTGGGTATATAGACCCTTTAGCAGCAACTGCGGTCCTGTGACTTTGCCAGTCTTTCAGTTAGCAAAATGATAGAAATACCAACAAAAACATAGATGTTATAGTAACTGATTGTTTCTCGACGTCATTTTCCAGGAATCTGTATCATTTTGCCAACCAGATAACTGGCAAAGTCACAGGACTGCAGTTACTGCTAAAGGGTCTATTGTTTAAAAAAAATATTTTAAAAAATGGCTATCATTCATATACAGTGTTTGTCCTTACACTGTAAAAATCCATTACACTGCTAGGGTATCTATGAACGAAAATTTACAGATTGTTTTCAAATAGGTTTTCAATATGTTGTACGCCTAATAATAGATATCACAACACTGTTCAACGTCCCTAGGTCTTGCAATGTGAGTGTGAATGCGAACGTTCACTATTATTGCCGATTGGAAGAGTTATCTGCCCTGTCTTGGATTTCGACACTACATCCTATTTCAGGTGTACTGTAATCTGGAAAAAATAATAAACTGTAATGTTAATAATACTTACAGCTTTCGTCTTTGAACAGTATTAGCCATTTGTCAGTCGGGGGGCCAGACTCGTATGCTGGGTCGGGCACTATATGGGCGTCTGTTGCCCCAGTAAACAGTTTTTTAATGTCAGATTCGTCGACGTCTTTAAGTTGACCTTGTACAGAAATACACCTTGGGGCCAGAAGTTCCCGAATTTTACTGTTCTCCATGCCAGCACTTGAATATAAAAGTCTATTGTGTCATTTCTTGAATCGTGAGCTTCGAATTAAGGTAGGCCTATATGTCTGCGCCAGCCATTGTGGATTCGTTAATGTATGATACAATTCTATTGGTTAAAATCCAAAGTACGACAGAAGTCAGTGGAATTTCCCTTCGTTACTCTACTTTCGGTTTTGATATCTGCGTTTTTCAGAAATGATACTTTCTATTTTGATTCGCTGTATCAGGGCACACCCATTTGATTCTGAGGGGGTCTGGCAAATTTTGTTGAGTCAGATTATTTTCATTCCGTCTCAGGACAGAATATTTATTTTCATGCAGACCAGGGACAGATTATTTATTTTCTTCATTTTTTTTTTTCACTATTGTCATATGGTCAGAAATGTAGTATATTGCAGTGGCGAATCTAGAAATTTTTGGACGTAACATAGGTTTATACTATTCAAAAGTGTTATAAATATACATTTATTGTCCTGGACCCGGTTGCACAACACATTGTTAGATTTAACCTACAGTTAGCCCATTGGTTAACTTCACGTTAAATCTAACAACCTGTTGTGCAACTGGGTCCTGGTTGTAAGGGAGACATGAGGATTTGTTTACCCAAGGCAAGTCGTATTTCCCGAGGGCAAAGTCAGAGTGGAGTATGATTATGAATGGGACTAATACAGTTTAACACCACTCTGATAGAGAGATGAAGAAATCTCAGTCTGAGTGCACACAATCTTGTTTGTCCATGATGAGATTTACCGAGTCATTGACTAACTAAATTTTGTGCACTAGGATTGAAATTTCGCCATCCCTCCATCAAAATGGTGTTTGACTCTTTTTCTCTCACACTGAAACAGTAAAAAGGAGTAACTGTGTCAATCTACAGACAACAACAACATTTTAAACAATAGTCCTGGCACTTCCAGAATTGGCTTATTTCACCTTGCAGGGTGAGATAACATTTTCCCTGACATCTAAATTCGTTTTGTTTTATTGTTGTTTAACGTCCCACTCAAAAATATTTCACTCATATGGAGACGTCACCAAATGCCAGTGAAGGGCTTCAAAATTTGGCCTATGCTTGGCACTTATGGACATTGAGCAGTGAGGGTTCTTTAACATGCCAAAACCTAGTGTGATATGTGACCTTCTGTTTTTACTGACAGGAAACCAACCTACCGTTAGGGGGACTCGAACTCATGACCTCACTATCCAGAATCGAGCACACTACCCACCGAGATAGGCCGGCTCTCAAAAATCATGGACAAATCAGTCTCAAGTGAGAGAATAATTCATGTACCACGTGATACCAGATAATGTTTGTGCGGTACTAGAATCTCCAATGGTGATGGAGATTAAGTTTATGTAGTAATATTCTCACTGAAGTGACGGTAGCGTGGGATATCGTCTTCAAGCATCATTGCATCACTAACAGAAACATTATCCAGTATCATGTGGTACACCAATTAGTCCCATTGCAGAGTGTAAACAAATCATCATGTGTCCTTATAACCAGGACAATTAATTGTTTATTATGCCAAAATACAGAATCAATAACTTAAGACTGTCAAATAAGCTGCAAGGGTTTTTGCAAGAGGGAGACCTGAAGTACGCAAGGGAAATATGACGCATGTGAGGGAGATCTGATACACACGAGGGAGACATGAAGTGTAGTCTCCCCGACACATGACAGCTTTCAACCAATCTATGACCGTGTTTTATAAATGAGGTAGAACTGGCCTGGCTCAGTTGGTAGCACACTCGACTCTGAATCGTGAGGTCGTGAATTCGAGTCCCACCGACAACAGGTTGGTTTCCTGTCTTTTGGATGAGACAGTAAAACTCAAGGTCCCGTGTCACAATAGGTGTCGGCACGTTAGAGAATCTTCACATGCTATCCCATTTCAATAATTTGGAAGACTTAACTGGTATTTTGGTCGCCTCTGTGGCTGAGTGGTCGAGCATTGGGCTTTGAACCATGATTAGATAGATACAGACCAACTTTGAGGTCTGTATCTTTATCCATTGCCAAGAATTTGCTTCAACCAAACTGTTGATCCCCACCCCATTACTTAACTACTTTGACCTACCTACCAAAATTCAAAAACAAAGTTGTGATGGATAGTTCTCATCAAGGTCTATCTACATATGAAGTTTCAAAGAGATATCATCTATGGTCTTCTCACAATGGACCTAAACACAAGAGCTAAACAAATTGTTGATGTTGATAATCCACTCCCCATTATTACTTTGATCCCCCTCCAAAATTCAACAAGTAAATATATTGTTAAATTGTTTTAATCTGTACTGTTTTTAAGTTATAATGAAGTATTAAAAATTCACCATAGGTGTTTATATATGTAAACCCAATTTCCACACCCTTTGATCCACTTTCCAAATTAAAAACAAAGCTTGTGATGGATATTTCTCATCAAGGTCTATCTACATATTAGGTTTCAAAGGTCTTCCCGATCCAGCCCAAAATTGTTGAGTGTGGGGTAAAACACTTCAGAATTAAAATTCTAGTACTTGGTTAGTGTCCAGACATAAACAAATGGATGGAGACAGTCACTGTACTAAGTCTTCAACAAAACTTTGTTTGTCACAATTACAAGGCTGATCCAGGAATTTTAAATGAGGGGGGTGTAAAGTTTTTTACTTTTTTTTTGGGGGGGGGGGGTGACAAGATGCCATATGCCTGAAAGTGGTGTATTCATTTAGTGTAAAGATTTGGATATTATCTCTAGCTGATAATAACACAAGGGAAAATCATATACATTTTGATATAATGCAAATTTTATTTACAAATAAATTTTCACATTCATACATGCTTAGAAAATGCAAACGAAAATTTATTTACTGATATGTATGGCAAACACTCTATAGAGAAACTGAAATAAACAAACCACAGTCAAAAGCCATGAAATTAAAAATATGCAGACAAATCCAAGGGTTGATCTATGATTTGAAATTAGAAGTACTTGCTTTTGCTGAGCATAGCAAAACTTGAAAATTTTGGTAATTTATTTTTATTAATTTTCAACTTCTTATCTAAAAATATAGAGGTTTTAATTATTTTTTGTCAAATCTGGGCCTTAGAGTTTATTTCAATTTACTGTACATACATCTATATTTTGGCCTCCAAACAGGAGGAGGTATGCCCTTTATGCCCCCTTTGAATCTGCCACTGAATTATGTACATGTTTTTGTATATTAGCCTGTACAAGAAAAATGGCAAGCTTAGCAAGGAACTCTCTAAACTGACTATCTAAATCAATATAACCATATACCATGGCCACTGTGTAGAACTCTCTAAACTGACTATCTAAATCAACATATCCATATACACTAGCCACTGTGAGAAACTTGCTAAACTGACTATCTAAATTAATAGATCCATATACCCTAGCCACTGTGAGAAACTCGCTAAATTTACTATCTAAATTAATAGATCCATATATGCTAGCCACTGTGAGAAACTCGCTAAATTTACTATCTAAATTAATAGATCCATATACCCTAGCCACTGTGAGAAACTCGCTAAATTTACTATCTAAATCAATATGTCCATATACAGTACCCTAGCCACAATGTTTATATCAAATAAAAAAAATTGCATCTAGAAATGCTGAAAACCAGTTTCCATCCTTGAGCAGACCCCAGTACAGTAAGGGTGCCAATTGTTACTTTCAGATCCAACTATGCCACTGTTGGTATGATTTAACTATTTACATGTATTTATCTGTGAATATATTCTTTGTCAGTGGCAGAGTTATGGCCAAATTATTCTGGATGAGTTTACATATGCTGGAGGTCGGGATGTGTATGGGGCAGTGGCCCCAAGCAGGCCCAGGACATTCCAGAATTTATTCAGATCAGCATCAAAATGAGGAAACTATAGTGTTGGCTAATAAATCTTTCCTGTGACAGGGGATGTGGGTGCTTTGGCATGCAGTCATATATGGTAGCTATGTTACTGCCATGATAAAGTTTAAACTTGTGGCATTAATAACACATGCCAATAATGTACTGTAATAAACATATTAAGCAAAAAAAAAAAAAATTGAATAGGGTCTCTCTTACAAAATTGTTTATTTCACATGAAGGCCTATCTTGTTGTTTATCTGACTTACTGACCAGAAATAAATCAGCTGACACATTCTTATCACCTTATAACAGGTAAACCATGTTATCTTTATTTGTTTGTTTATTTTTTTTTTTTTTTTTTTTTTTTTTTTGGTACTCAGACAACATAATACAAGATGATGCCAGAGTTGAGTTGCTCTGGATTCATCACCGTACATAGAAGCGCCGTTTTGACTTATAATATAAATGGGCACTGAAACAAAATAAGAAGAAAGAATGAAGCTAATCATTACTGTAATTGTGAGGGTACCATTTTTTTTTTTTTTTAGATCACACAAAAGACAATGACAACCACACTTTCACATGAAAGACTAAAAAAAAAAAAAAAAAAAAAAAAAAAAAAAAATAAATAAAAACACACACAAAAAGGGAGGGGGAGAAAAACAAATAGACAAGCTAGATAGAATATAGCTATAAAGAGACAATGACAATCACAAATTGGCAAAGAACAACCCATTCACACTACCACAATTACATGTGCATGTAGGTATTTAATACTTTTTTAGAAGACTAGAAAAAAATCTTTACAAGTTGTTATTAAGCCAACCCCACTTTTTGAAAAAATAATCACTTTGTAAATTTGTCATGTATATATATATTTTTCTGTCTTGGCATATTTAATTATATATTGTTTTGCACCTTGAAAGGTTGGTATGCATTTCATCAGTTTTTGTCTATATAAGTACTGTTTAACTAGGCAGATAATAACACATATTATTTTATTTTTATCAGAAATATTAAATATTATTTCTATTTTACTTAAACTGATATCAGTATTTAAACAAGTTTGTAACCAGTCTTTTACATTATTCCAAAGAGTTACTGAGTAATTGCAGTTGGTAAACAGATGGGAAATAGATTCTGGAAAGTTATTACAAAAAGTACACATATTTGAATCATTTAGGCCAAGTTTGTGAAGAAGTGAATTAGTACCTAGAATTCTATGAATTATTCTATACTGAAACCATTTTGATATACAATCATTTGAAAATTTATTCACATTTATATTAACTTCTTCCCACCAACTCTTGTCTTCCTTATTTGAAATTCTTCTTTGCCATTTTAATTCACTTTTTGGTTTACAATAAAATTTCCTGATAAATATATCATAAAAATCTCTTGACCCCTTTTGACTTTTAAGAAGAATTTTAATGTGTAAAGGAAAATAAGGTTGATTTTAAGAAAAGCTTCAAAGTCAAAGATCCATCCTTTTTTCCTAATACATTGAGTGATCCCATAAAAATTTGTGAACGGTGGGAAGAAGTTAAATCTGGTACAAAATTCATTATAACTCTGTAAATTTCCATTTTCATTTATTATATCTTAAACGTAAAAAATTTCCCTCTTTATCCATTCATTATAACATACAACTTTACCATTTATTAAAATTGTATTATTGTACCATATTGGTTCATAAAAAATATTGTTAATATCAATTAAATTTCTAAGATCATAGTATGATAGGAAAACATCCTTCCAAAAATTATTTGTGAATCTATTAGAAATATATTTAAGGTATTCATTTCCAAAATTTAAAAACATCTTAAAATTTTTAGGGACAGTGTCATAGAATAACTTAAACCATGAAATGCCATCATTTGCCTTTAAAATTCTTCTGATCCATGTAATTTTTAAACTTTTAATTAGTGACTTAATACAGATCATACGTAAGCCACCATATTATAGTTTTTCTAGCAATTCTATCATTTTTCTTAATCCAAATATATGTAAAAAATAGTTGCTCTAAATCTTTTATAATATTTTCATTTGGATTTGGAAGCGCAATAAAAAGATGTGTTAGTATAGGCAGTATAATTGTTTTAACAACAGTAATTCGACCATTAGTACTTAATAAACGTCTTGACCAAGATTTAATTAATGTTTTAATTTCTTTAATTTTTGGTAAAAAATTTAGTTCTTCCATTTCGGCTAAATGAACTGAAAAAATGATACCCAGAAATTTAAAAGGATCCTGAGACCAAGTTAAATCATAATTCCTACAAAGTATTACATTAGAATTTCTTAATGAACCAATTTTTATACATACTGTTTTATTGTAATTTGGTTTTAAGCCAGAGAATTTTGCAAAATGACCTATCAAGGAAATGGCATTTTCTAGTGAATATTCAGATCCATCTAATAATAAAGCAGTATCATCTGCATATTGTAAAATCTTATATTCATGGTTACAAAATCTTACACCTTTTATATTGTTATAATTTCTTATCATTATTGCCATAACTTCAACACATAATAGAAAGATATATGATGAGACAGGATCACCCTGTCTACATCCACGTCCTATTTTAAAAAAACTAGAGAAGAAACCATTCTGAGAGACACATAATTTGAAGTCATTGCAAAAAATGTTAATCCATCTAATTATATTATCACCAAAATTGAAAAATTTTAAGAACCTTTACCAAATACTTCCATGATAAGGAATCAAATGCCTTCTCAAAATCAATCAATAGAAGTAGTCCTGGAATATTTTTTTCATTACAAATTTGAATTATATCATAAAGAAGACGTGTATTTTCCCCAATAAATCGCCCAGATAGAAATCCCTTTTGATTTTCATGAATTATATTTGGAAGGACAGATTTTATTCGTTTAGCTATTGCACCTGAAAGTATTTTATAAGACACGTTCAATAGAGAAATAGGTCGCCAGTTCTTTAGATACTGTCTAGGTTTATCCCCCTTAGGTAAAAGTGATATTATACCAAGTTTCTGAGATATTGATAATTCGTCTTTGTTAAATGCACAGTTATAAGACCTTAATAAAAAATCTCCCAAATCCGACCAAAAAAATTAAAAAAATTCTGAAGTGAAGCCTGATGTACCAGGAGTTTTGTTATTTTTACAAGTTTTTAATGATTCTAAAATTTCCTTCTTTGTTAAAGGTTTATCAAGATTAAATTTTTCACAATCTTTCAATTTTGGAATATCATATTCAGACAGAAGTAAATTTAAATCAACATCATCTAAATTGTCATCTTTATTATCATACAAATTTTCATAAAAAAGTCTAATTTCCTTTAAAATATATCATTTTGATTTATAATTTCTTCACCATTATCATTAATCACTTTAGTAATTGTTTTATTTAAATAGTTCCTCTTTTCTAAACTACAAAAGTATCTAGTAGGTTTTTCGCCCATTTCTATCCAACATGCACATGTTCTTACAAGTAGGCCTTCTAATTCATTTTTCCTAATTACTTCAAGTTTGTCATTTAAAACAGTTAACCTATTGGCAAGTTCTTCACTATGAATATTATCAAACATTGATTTTATTTTGGCTATCTCTTTTTCAATATTGTTTTTTTCTTTATTTATTTTTCTTTTAATTTTTGAACAATACGGTAAAGTTTCTCTCCTAATATTCATGAGAATCATTTCTAAAAAAAGGCTATCATCAATTATTAATGGCAAAACATTATTAGGAATATTTGTTATGTTATCTTTATTAATGGGTGTTGGGACATATTCTTTTTTTGTTTTCATAATACTTTCTTTTACAATTTTAACATATTGTTTGTTTATTGTTTAACATTCCCTCAAGGAGTTTTCACTTATACAGAGATGTCACCAGCTTTAGGTGAAGTGCCAATAATTTGACCTGTGCTATGGACTGATGCCATTGCAGTGAGGCTGCATATATAAGGGGTAAATATATCGTAATTCTCAAGGGGCAGTCAAAATACAGTCGTTATGGACAAGAAGTCGTCATAAGAGGGGCGTCGCCAAGGCAAGTTTGACTGTAAATATAAATATATATATATATATATATATATATATATTTGTTGTTGTTGTTGAGTGGTGCATGGAAGGTCTCAGTTTAGCAAGATTGGTCTTCCAATGTCATTTTTTTTCCTTTTTGTATTTCCAACCTATCTTTTTTTTTTTAAATTGTGGTCCATAGTTACTTTCTCCTTCCTTATTCATTTTGGGTCTGTTTTGTTACCTGAATAATAAAATCTGAATAAAAAGATAAAAAAAAGGTAAAGACAGTTTTACAGGTAAAGGATTTATGTCTGTTGTAACATCTGTTTTATACATAATCTTTGCAATATGTTATCCCTGTTTGCTTATCTGATCAAAATTCTATCAAATATATTTTTTTACACTTCCTTGATAAGTCTTGTTGTTCGGTTCTTCTTTTTCTTCTTCTGTCACTTTTTCAAATTTGAACTTGTCTGCAGCAGTCCTCAAAAACTGCTGGTCAGAATTACTTAAGGTCCCACAATATGTCAGAGAGTTTTGGTTGCATGTGCATTTTGGTCTTTTAAGAGGTATTTCTAGGGGCAAAAGAAGGGTGAGGTTAAATATAGAACCCTATAGAAATATTTTAAATTTCATTTGTAAATGATTATTACTTGAGAACATTGGGTGATAGAAACATGTGGTCTTCAGTAATGATCATGGTTGCCCTGGGCACTTATTGGTTCAAATACAGTAATCCTTTGTATAAGATGTCTTGTAAGACACCATCTGTCTTGTAAGACCCCACTATGAAAACCTAAAACAATCCTTTTTATAATATGATCTGTGAATTATGCAGCTTCAGGAGAGATTACATATTTTATATGTAACATGTATGATAAATCCTAGCATCAGTTTGATGGACTAACGTACACATGATATAGGAAATTGAACTTCTTTTATCTACTTTGTACACAGATGGAGACTAGGTGTTTGTGACATCACTTGAACTTGAATAGGGACAACATAATAAAACATGTGTAGATTAATTTTGTTGTATTCAAGTGGACAATTTTTCTAAATTTCAATATCTGATCAAGTATGCTGTGATGTTTATAATAATTTAAAATGTTGGCCTAAATGTATGTATTAAAACATAAGCTATAGATTTACAATATCTTTTATGCACTTATTTCTGTGTAAGTATTTGATCTAGAAAAGTGGGACAATTTGGTCAACTTGACAGAAAGGAGAATATTAATGTTCATTCTCCCAGTCATCAGAAAATGCTGTTTAAATTGTATAGGTTAGATCATTTGATAAAAAGAAGCTGTCAAGAGTTTCTATTCATATCACATTTATGATACTTTTTTTAATTTTTCATTTTTGCTTGCCAAAAGGCTCGCAAAATGGAAAATTCAAAAATTGTATCGTATATGTGATATGAATGGAAACTCATATAGATCCTACGTACATAATTCCACTTTTATATATAGCACTTAATCCAACAACATATTTAATCTAACATCTCCATATAAGGGAATCACTTAAATTTCTTTCTTTTTTCTCTCTCATTAATTCACACTGCCAACTAAGTGACAATTTAAACACACAAAATGTAGTTTTTGTAACTATACCAGTGTTTCATACATAGTTGTATCAAACATCTGTGGTTATTCCACAGAACTCATTTGACAAAAATACAACAATGAAAACAAAATAAGTAAATGATTTAATGAAAAAATGAAAATGTATACAGAATTAGTTTTGCTTTACTTATTTACAGCTAACATTTCTAACTATAACAACATATGCAAAAGATATCACTATACTATTAATCAGTGTGCCACAACTTTTTAATATTACATCACAGCTCTTCAGATGGCAATAGAGGATTTTCAAGTTCTCAAATTGTCCCTTATTATTATACATTTTTAGGCACTGCTACTTCCGCTTTGTTTGTTTTTGTTATACACGTATATAGGTCACTAGAGCAGATGCACAATTATATTGTTCACTAGAGCAGATGCACAATTTCATACAAAAGATTTAAAATGTCAGAACATTCCATGTCTGGTATATTGTTCAGACAATAATGTCAATTTGTTTTTGACATAAAAGGACTACCGTCAATTCCACTCATTTGCATACCTGATAATTGAATATTCCTGTTAATTGCATAAGATCTCAAAACACAAAACCATTTCCTATCTCTTATATGTTAAATATTACTTTTAATTACATAGGTTAAACCAAAAATTTCTTATAATTGCATAAAATATTCCCCAGAATGGGGGAAAATGTACTGATCACAGTAAAAAGTCATGTGGAAATACTATTTCAAGCAAAATGAAAACATACCAAATATGTTTTATGAACATTTTTGCCACTATGACATTATTTACCCTAATGCTTAATGAGAATCAACTACTAATATACCTAGGATGTTTGAGATAGTATCATATACATAATAAAAGGAATAATGATAGTATCATGTACAGAAAGGAATAGTGATAATATCATGTACAGAAAGGAATAGTGATAGTATCATGTACAGAAAGGAATAGTGATAGTATCATGTACAGAAAGGAATAGTGATAGTATCATGTACAGAAAGGAATAGTGATAGTATCATGTACATAATGAAAGGAATAGTGATAGTATCATGTACAGAAAGGAATAGTGATAGTATCATGTACAGAAAGGAATAGTGATAGTATCATGTACAGAAAGGAATAGTGATAGTATCATGTACAGAAAGGGAATAGTGATAGTATCATGTACATAATGAAAGGAATAGTGATAGTATCATGTACAGAAAGGAATAGTGATAGTATCATGTACAGAAAGGAATAGTGATAGTATCATGTACAGAAAGGAATAGTGATAGTATCATGTACAGAAAGGAATAGTGATAGTATCATGTACATAATGAAAGGAATAGTGATAGTATCATTTACAGAAAGGAATAGTGATAGTATCATGTACATAATGAAAGGAATAGTGATAGTATCATGTACATAATGAAAGGAATAGTGATAGTATCATTTACAGAAAGGAATAGTGATAGTATCATGTACATAATGAAAGGAATAGTGATAGTACCATGTACATAATGAAAGGAATAGTGATAGTATCATTTACAGAAAGGAATAGTGATAGTATCATGTACATAATGAAAGGAATAGATGAACATGAATCATCATTGTTAACTTAAATATACTATTCCTGTAATTTTCTCTGACATTTTGGTAATTAAGAGGGATCCACTGTATTGACAATTATCTGGCCTTCAAATATAAATGCATTTTATTTCTCGATAGACGCAAAGACACATACCAAATATCACTAGGGCTAACAAAGTTGAAACAGAACATGAAAAAAATCAGGATCCAAAAACTTAAGAACTGAAAAATGATCTATTATTTTTATATGTGTTTTGCTGTTAATTAGTAAAACTGAGTGGAAATGTTATGGCAATCTTGCTTTACAGACTGCCCATGTCAGATAAGAGGTCAAACGGGCTTCATTGGTCACCCGAGTCAATCCAGAAAGAGCTTGAGTAATGATATTTAGTTTTTGACACCCTTATAGAGGCTCAATATCGAAAGGGAGAGAATGACAGCAGACACAAGGGGTCACAATTGGTCACCTGTGTAATGCAGCTGACCTTTGAATAAAGTAACCTTCAACAAATACAAATTTTAAAAGTATAGCTCTATCAAATTAGACATTAGGACACCTGTCTTTATAAAATCAAATCTAGTTTATATTCCAATCTAAATTAATTTGATTGGATTCATGTTTTGGTTGCCATTGGTTAACTCATAAACCCCTAAAGACACATTTGGACTGGCCTAAATAATTGATTTACAGAAAAGTCCATTGTTTTCAGGGGTTGGTAAGTTAATAAAAACCTCTATGTGAGGATCAATGTGTGTTGTAAAGTTAAATAAATCAAGTACCAATAATGTCCATCCCGATAACCCGTAACATGCTAAATAACAAATTATATTATGTAACTGGGACGATGTAAGAAAAGTACAACACTTTTTTGATAGACATTGTATTTTTGTGTAATAACATAAAAAAGAGCACATTTTGACTACATCACATCTTGTACTTGTATCACACTTGTTCACTTGACTATAGAATAAATATTTCTCCACATCAAACTTTGTACATATAAATGTACATGTATCTGTTATATACTTGATATCCCCATATCACATCTTTTACAAGTATAACATTTGTACACATCACACATTTACATGTATAAGACTTGTACACATCACATCTTTACATGTTTAAGATTTGTACACATCACACCTTTACATGTTTAAGATTTGTACACATCACACCTTTACATGTATAAGACTTGTACACATCACACCTTTACATGTTTAAGATTTGTACACATCACACCTTTACATGTTTAAGATTTGTACACATCACACCTTTACATGTATAAGACTTGTACACATCACACCTTTACATGTATAAGACTTGTACACATCACACCTTTACATGTTTAAGATTTGTACACATCACACCTTTACATGTATAAGACTTGTACACATCACACCTTTACATGTATAAGACTTGTACACATCACACCTTTACATGTTTAAGATTTGTACACATCACACCTTTACATGTATAAGACTTGTACACATCACACCTTTACATGTATAAGACTTGTACACATCACACCTTTACATGTATAAGAATTGTACACATCACAACTTTTACATGTATAAGATTTGTACACATCACACCTTTACATGTATAAGAATTGTACACATCACAACTTTTACATGTATAAGATTTGTACACATCACACCTTTACATGTATAAGACTTGTACACATCACACCTTTACATGTATAAGACTTGTACACATCACAACTTTTACATGTATAAGACATTTACACATAACACCCTTTACATATGTAAGACTTGTACACATCAGTTTTCATACAATTTCATCCAATCTTATGAAAAACATTTTTTGTAATAAGTTTTTATGAGGTAAAGAATAAATAATGAATAAATAAAAATATAATAAAAAATTCACAATGGTATACAGAATTGAAAATAAGTATACATGTTAATAAATGAATTCTACGGTATAAAAAGATAAAGCAATGGTTCACAACCAGTTTAATATACAATGGCAGTTTCTCTTTTCACTTTTGCTGTACATGTGTGCACTTTTTAGCATAGATAAAGGGATGATAATAAACCAAAGAAAGAAATCAATAAACAAAGATATGGTTCTAAAGTCTGCATACCACTCAGTCTTAAACAATAGAAATTAGCATTGTTGATATATGTATCCTACAGTTACCATGGTTACCTGATAAATATTTCTTAACATTGTTGATACTTGTATCCTACAGTTACCATGGTTTCCTGAAAAATAGTTCTTATAATTGCTGATACAGGTATTCTACAGTTACCATGGTTACCTGATAAATAGTTCTTAGCATTGCTAATATAGGTATCCTAAAGTTACCATGGTTACCTAATAAACAGTTCTCAGCATTGATGATACAGGTATCCTACAGATACCATGGTTACCTAATAAATAGTTCTCAGCATTGATGATACGTTTATCCTACAGTTACCATGGTCACCTGATAAATATTTATTAGTATTGCTCATACAGCTATCCTACAGTTACCTGATAAATAGTTCTTGATATTGTTCCTACAGTTACCATGGTTACCCAATAAATAGTTCTTAACTTTGTTGATACTATATCCTACAGTTACCATGGTTACATGATAGATAGTTCTTAGCATTGCTCATACAGGTCATAGGCGTCGGAAGCAAATTGAAAGTGGGGGGGGGGGGGGGGGGGGGGCTAAACCAACTTAAAACACACACACACACACCAAAAGTGTGGGGGGGGGGCTAAACCAACTTAAAACACACACACACCAGAAATGTCTTGGGGGCTAAGCCCCAATTTTCAACACCTATGCCTATCTTTGCAAAAAAAGTGGGGGGGGCTAAGCCCCTCCTAGCCCCCCGGCTCCAACGCCTATGCAGGTATCTTACAGTTACCATGGTTACCTGATAAATAGTTCTAAACATTGTTGATACTTGTATCTTACAGTTACCCTTGTTACCTGTTAAATAGTTCTTAGCATTGCTGATACAGGTTTCATAGTTACCTTGGTTACCTGATAAATAGTTCTTATTAATCTTAACATTGTTGATACTTGTATCCTACAGTTACCATGGTTGGTAACAAGATAAACAGTTTTTAGCATTGCTGATACAAATATCCTACAGTTACCATGGCTACCTGATAAATCATTTTTAGCATTGCTGATACAAATATCCTACAGTTACCATTATTACCTGATAAATCATTTTTAGCATTGCTGATACAAATATCCTACAGTTACCATTATTACCTGATAAATCATTTTTAGCATTGCTGATACAGGTACCCTACAGTTACCTGATAAATAGTTCTTGACATTGTCAATACAGCTATCCTACAGTTACAATAAAGAGTTTTTAGCATTACTGATACAAATATCCTACAGTTACCATGGTTACCTGATAAATAATTCTTAACATTGTTGATACAGGTATCCTACAGTTACCTGATAGTTATTAAACAATGCTGATACAGGTATCCTACAGTTACCATGGTTATCTGATAAATATTTCTTAGCATTGCTGATATATGTATCTTACAGTTAACATGGTTATCTGATAAATAGTTTTTTGCATTGCTGACACAGGTATCCTACAGTTACCACAGTTACCTGATAAATAGTTCATAACAGTGTTGATAATTGTATGCTACAGTTACCATGGTTGGTTACAAGATAAATAGTTTTTAGCATTGCTGATACAAATATCCCAGTTACCATGGCTACCTGATAAATAGTTTTAGCATTGCTGATGCAGTTACCAAATAAATAGTTGTAAACCAGACATCATATAATTATACTAAATGTTTTACTGATAATATAACTTGTTTAGGTAAAACTGCCATCAGACACTGTGTCCAGGTAAAACTGCCATCAGACACTTTGTCCAGGTAAAACTCCCATCAGACACTGTGTCTAGGTAAAACTCCCATCAGATACTGTGTCCAGGTAAACTCTCATCAGACACAGTGTCCAGGTAAAACTGCCATTAGACACTGTGTCCAGGTAAAACACCCATCAGACACTGTGTCTAGATAAAACTCCCATCAGACACTGTGTCCAGGTAAAACTGCCATCAGACACTGTGTCTAGGTAAAACTGCCATCAGACAATGTGTCTAGGTAAAACTGCCATCAAACACTGTATCCAGGTAAAACTGCCATCAGACATCGTGTCCAGGTAAAACTGCCTCAAACACTGCGTCCAGGTAAAACTCCCATCAGACACTGTGTCCAGGTAAAACTGCCATCAGACACTGTGTCCAGGTAAAATTCCCATCAGACACTGTGTCCAGGTAAAACTGCCATCAGACACTGTGTCCAGGTAAAATTCCCATCAGACACTGTGTCCAGGTAAAACTGCCATCAGACACTGTGTCCAGGTAAACATCACATAGTGTGTCTGGGCAAAACTGCCATTAGACACTGTGTCCAGGTAAAACTGCCATCAGACAGTGTCCAGGTAAACATCAGACAATATGTCCAAGTTAAACTTCCATCAAACAATGTGTCCAGGTAAACATAGACATTATCCAGGTAATGCTCAAATGAGGCAAGTTCATTTTTGTGAACTTGCCTGTGTGAACAAGGTGAAATTCTTAATTGAAATGTATCCAATTGTGTCTAAAATGAAGATTCAATATCTCGGACAAACATGGCCATTGAGTTACACTTATTTATGTAAACAAACGAAGGCAATGTAATCCATGAATTCATGACAGAGTTTGTACAAATATAATGAAATCATCCATACAGTAATCATGGAAACACTTGTCACCAGTGGGAAATACTGAATTCCTGGAAATTTTTGCTCCCTTTTAATTTTTGTAATTTAAAATGAAAGCAAAATTTTCAAGCTAAATAAATGAAGCACAGATACACATACTTTATAAGAGGTTATGGTGATTTAGGGAAAATTCAAGATAGGGTGAATATGTTTTCTGTTGAAAATAACCAAAGGCGAAAATTTCCAGGCACCCTGTATACAGTTGATAGCTTTCAAAATTGTAGTTGTCCTGAGTGACTTGATTATAATCACGTCCTATCAAATTAACAATTACGTTCCTCAGGTGGGAAGTAAGGAACCTGTAGAATATCAAACACGTCTTTTTCACTGCTGGCAGCAACAGATTGTCCCTATAATGATAAAAAGAAATGCATTCTTATCAGATGGGAATGTGCTAGTGGATGACTTTCCTTCATGTAATATTCTCCTATATCAGTTTTTTTCTTTGCCGTCACTTATCTGCAATACTTTCTGGTATAGAATATTTACTGTACTAACTAATTGACACCTGTGTCAACATTTGAACTAGCCTAATTCAAAGAACCGTGAAGTCCAGTTTTAGAAATCTGGAGTGCATGATTAAAGCAGCATTACCCAAGCTAAGAATATTTTTTCGGAAAGTGTGTTATAATCATGAAACAATTGTATACCAATTGTATGTGTGTGTGTTTGTGTGTGTGTTCTTATATTACTTTTTTTAATTCCCAGGTAGAATGAATGAGGATAGGGCCTCACAAAACCACACTTTCGTCATTATCACTGTAAAATCATTAGTTCCCTTTTAGTTCCTTTCATTAAATAGCCTGCTTGGCTAAAATAATGTTTTGATAGCAATAAGCAATAATAGCTTAAACTTAAAAATTATATGGAATGTAAGTTAATTCAATAGGCCCTAATGCGAATTATTTACTTAAATTATTAGATTTGCTCATAAAAATTACTTTTTAGAACCTTCATGGGTGCTGTTATGAACATTTTCAAGTTCTGAATTAATATCACAAATGTCCAAACTATTATTTCCAAGTGCCGATTCAAAATATTTCTGAAGAGCTGAAATCACTTGTTGCTAATTTGACGTGGGTACAAGTTGACCAGCAATACTATAAACAGACACCAAAGTAATTGGACTATTTTAGCATTTTATTTTGTGTTTTCTTCAAAGAGATAAATGAAATTACTAAATTTGGGTAGATTGGATTCACTTGAAATGCATTTTATCTCATTAGGATGAAAACAAATGACAACGCATGTCCATGAAATTTCTGATATAAGGTCGGTATGAATATTGCCCATAATACCATTTGTTTTTTTTTTTATACATGTCCACTAATATTATTTATCATTTTCACATTCAGAAACTTTTAAACAAGCCAATATGTGCAAGTGTAATTAATGAGAACTTATATCTTTATATGATGATACTTTATCACTTAAAGAAAAAATCACGCCTTAGCCACCGCTAGTGCTGCTTTAAGAATCCAAATTAAATAATAATTTAAAATTTAACTTGTTCACCCCTAAATTATAACAATAGACCATACTATTTACTGATTTCAGTGAGTCTAAATGTAATGACAGGGGTTAATGATCATATTTGTAATTCTGAGGCCACCAAGGTTTAAGTGATTAAACCACTGGGCTAAAATTACAAGGTCTCTCCATACTAGTCTGCCCAGGTCAGAGCCTCACTTGATCCAAAGCTGACGAGATGGCGATTATTGCCAGTCTATCCATGCTTGCTGTAAACAGGCAGAATTATCCTATACCATTAGAAATAAGCTGTATGTGTATAACTATAACGTTGAATGTGGTGATAAAACACCAATTGAAAAAAAAGCAAAAACAACTACAAACCTTTATATGATCGTAAATCCCATGACTAGTCAACTTCATGTTGTGCTTCTTAGCTGAATAGAGTCGAAGGTCCCTATTAAACTGCTTACTTCCTGTCCATCCAACAAGAGCAAAGTAGTACTGACTGTACGGACACAGAATCAAATCAACTCTCCGAGCCATCCAATCACGAGACTGCTTGGAAAGATGATTGGGAGAGAATTCATCAGACATTTTATGTTTTTTTTGAGCTGGCTCATAGTCATCCAGACTATTCAGATCTTTTCCTGGTTCTGGTGAATGATAAGGAGTAAATGTGTCACAAATATCTTTGAATGATTTACCAGATTTTGGAAACTTTATTATACCAATCCATTTCTCAAAATGGTCCAATTGTCCTCTCATTGACAATTTAAAATCCTTTGTCAGTACCTCTTCAGTGTAAGAACTCTTTTCCAACTTCCCATAAAGTATAAGTCCGCTTGACTCCAATTTTTGTACAAGATTCGTAAGAAAACCCAGTTCCCTTCCTTCTTCTTGATGTGAAAATAGTATGTCTATATCATGACCAATTGGTTTACCTCTGAGGATTATAAATTAAAATCATACAATAAATTTATGTTTTTACTCATATTTAAAGTGATTATGTAGTACTATGTTTACAGTAGTTATACGATATCATCATCATCATCATCATCATCGTCATCATGTCTGTTTGCATTTCTGAGAAGATTTAGTTTCAAAGCATTTCAAAAAGACAAAAGACTGTACTGTAAACCTCAAGGCAAAGTATAAGGTTTTCTGTGATAGATTGTTTCCAATCATTAGTTGTATACTCTCACTATCAACATTATTCCTAATATAACTCCAGTCGGCTCAGAACAAACATGTTTTATCCTACACAATAATGTATTCAACAATTGGTTTGGGTGTAAAGTTTTGAGTATCTGCTCACTTACAAATTTATAATTAAGCATTGATTCTATATTTTCTCTGGTTCATTAGGAAATGACCTGAATGAAGACTGTGCACAGAATTTGAATTCAATCCCATGGTGAGAGTGTTAGTGGAATTCAATGATACCGAAATGTTGATATATCCGTTGCTAGAAGACATAGCTGTTGCAGGGCAAAAAAGCCTAACTGCAGTAGTGTGGATAGTAAATGTACTGGAATTTAATGATACTAATGCACTTGAACCTTGATGCAACATTGCCAGTTGAAATGGAAGAAAGGGTGTTGTATGGTGCATTCACGACTGTAAATTATGACCACTTTCACTATGATGATTTATTCTTGCATGACGTAATACACATTTGTATATTGCATAATGGCCGACATGTAAACAAAAAGTAGCGCCATCCAGGGGCGTGGCTTAATGAGCATTCAGGTTATTGATGTATGACTCAAATGTTTTCTGGATTGTTAACCAATTAAATCGTCGGAAACATAATAATTTTGATTATTATTTAAATCAGTTTTAAAAGTTTAAGATTTATTTTATACTAAATTCTGCTCCCACCTGCCTGTGGTGAACAGGGGACAACAAGTATTTGACTAATGGAAGAGATAAAAAAAATAATTAGTAACAAAATTTCAGAAATGAAATACTACTTTGAAGTAACTCTTAATTTTATTTCAGAAATGAAATACAGAACATTTTTTAAATGACGCAAAATATATCTGTTTTTGGCAATAGAATATCAATTTTCCCCAACTGAAAAACCAAGGAAAAATGCTAAAAAAAGAATTATTTGAATTATTTGTTCCAGCTGGGTACAACAACAAAAGTATAATTATTTCTGACAGTTGGGTACAACAACAAAATAGAATTATTTGTGACAGTTGGGTACAGCCACAAAATGGAATTATTTGTGACAGTTGGGTACAACAACAAAATGAAATTATTTGTGACAGTTGGGTACAACAACAAAATGGAATTATTTGTTCCAGCTGGGTACAACAACAAAATGGAATTATTTGTGACAGCTTGGTACAACAACAAAAGTAGAATTATTTGTGACAGTTGGGTCCAACAACAAAATGGAATTATTTGTGACAGTTGGGTACAACAACAAAATGGAATAATTTGTGACAGTTGGGTACAACAACAAAACAGAATTATTTGTGACAGTTGGGTACACTTGATACATCTACATAGATTATGACCTGAAATGCACCACAATTATTGTATGATATTTTTGTGGATTCAACTTTGTATTTCTGGCATGACATAATCATGTGATATATTCATGGTTTCAAGTTTTTGTCATAAATATAAAATTCAACTTCATATTATTTTTATTTGGATAAATATAATCTACCTAAATGTAGTCTATTTTTCACTGTGTATAGTTTAACCTACATGTTATTGCATATACAGGATGACAAAATGGTGTTACAGTTAGTTCCTGTCATTTCTTCAAGACTCCTGACCAAGGCAGCAACTTGAATTACATGTGACTCTTACTATAGGCAGTAGGGATTCTTCACATCACATTTGATAAATGTGGCCCCATGGTTGTAAATGATCAAATGTTTATGTATGATACACTGTCACAAACAGAAATGGATTGCAGTAAGTCACATGACTCAGATGAGTAATTACCTTCTGAAGCCCCCTGTCAATTCCATAATAGATCCAGGTAATATCTTCTCTGCTTCTCCCCTTATAAATGTTGTAAAACTTTCTGCCTCACTTCTAGTCACTGGGTTTTGCAGGTCATCATGGAAAGACAAACCTTAAAGCAAAGGAATGTAAATGAAATATCAATCACTCAACTTGCAGGGCAAGAACTCTACAAATATACTTGTATGAATACAAATGCAATTTGCCTTGCACAGCAAGAATTCTACAAATCTACTTGTCTGAATACAAATGTCACTTGCCCTGCAGGGCAAGAACTCTACAAATCTACTTGTCTGAATACAAATGCCACTTGCCCTGCAGGGTAAGTAGCCTAGAAATCTACTTGTCTGAATACAAAAGACACTTACCCAGCAGGGTAAGTAGCCTTGTCTGAATGCAAATGCCACTTACCCAGCAGGAAGAGTAGTCTAGAAATCTACATGTCTAAATACAAATGCCACTTGCCCTGCAGGGTAAGTAGTCTACAGATCTGTTTGTCCAAATACAAATGTCATATGTTTGAACACTAAGTGTAATATATGAAGCTGTTTTCCAATGGAAGATTTTAACATGTTTAAGATTCTGAAGGATTTGATCGTCACTACACTTGATAAATAATAACACAGAATATTAACAAAAAAACTTACAGTTTACAAAACAAAAACTTAAATATTACTTTAAATCAGTATCTATGAGTAGAAGTTAAGATGTTGTATGATCAGAAGACATAGAGTTAAGCTAACCTCAGCCCCCCTAACCTTCAATTTCATAAAGGTGATCTAAAAATTTATCAAAAGATCTATCAATAGGAAATAAAAATTGCCATATAACCAAAGAATCTCACCCCACTGAATCCTCCAATCTTTACCCTCATAACTTCTACAGGCATCATCAATTGATTTCCAATCTAATTCTATCCATTTTTTAGCTGTAGAAGGTCCTACTCCAAATACGCCTGTAAATAACTGAGTTGAAAGAAACACAATACAATAAACAACTAGATGTGTTTGTGAAACAGCTTGGAACTACATCATTCAGAAAGATTTTGAAGTCCCATAATATTGGCATACTGTAAATGTGGTTTTATTCGCCATAATTTTATTCACATGTAATTTCACAAGAGCTCTTCTTCATGAAAATAAAATTTTCACTGAATTTTCAGACCTGATGTTTTAAGTTTAACTGAAAGGCAAAATGAAATGTTCTTGGGCTTGTTTTTAGTTAAAAAAAACATAAAAGAAAATAAGTTTTAGAAAATAATTGATATCTATTGGTAATTCACATCAGAACATGGGTTTACGGAGGACTTCTTTTGCAATGAAGTACGATAAAAGTGTGATGAAATGGACATTCAAAATCCTGAAAATATCTCACAAATAAATTTTATTCCAATGTTTCACGAAAACAAAGTTCTGCCAAAAATTCTGGAATTTTAGTATTTAGTATATTGATGAATGTCGGCCATTATTGATCTCATCCTATACAGTCAAACCCTGTTATGTCGAGATTGGTAATCTCAATTTACCCGGTTATCTTGCGATCAAATGTCGGTCCCGGCAATTCTCCTTCTATATCTTACTATAAAAAGACCTGATAACTCAAGATCATAAAAGTCAAAAAACCGCTAATGTTGATGTTAAAACATGGTGTCGATGTTTAGTTTCAATGTGAAACTGACCAGTGATCTTGAAGTTAATTTTTTGTACAACATCATTTAATCATTGTGATTATATGATTAGTGCTGAATAAATATGTTTCTTGCATCGTTTTTAGTACATACAAGAAATAAAAATCTTCACAAAAATCCCATTATTTTTTATTATTTTGTATAATTCATTTTTAGACTTTCCTTTCTTAATATATAATGATAGTGTCACTTCAGTGATCTGGAAAGCAGCATGGGATGTTCTTATTAAATTGTTTGTGATGTTTATTTGCCAATACATTTACGAAATAAAAAAAAATACTCAAATATAATTAATTTAGCTTTATTTACTTTCCTTTTGCATTTTTATTTTGCTTTATTGTTTGACAAAACAAACTTTTTTGTGGCTGTCACCTTGCACATATACTGACGATAAGAAAAGAGACAAGCGATATTAAGCAACATTTGGTATAGAATATGGGGAAAATAACTCAAATTATGGTAGGGAAACCAAAAAGCTGCAAACAAGCACACCATCAAACAGACAATAGACAATATTAGCCATCATCAACGCAAGCTAATGAGCATCACCAGATGCATCATCTGTGTAAGATTGGCAAGTCTAGCCTTCTACTTTCCGAGATAATACCCAAATCAGATCTTCTTAACGTGGTCACTCAACGGTGAAATGTAGGTCAGATGCCAAATCTTCAAACTGCAAGCCAATGTGCATCACCAGATGCATCATCTGTGAAAGATTGGGAAGTCTAGCCTTTCTACTTTCCGAGATAATGCTGAAATCAAATCTTCTAAACATGATCACTGAACTACAATGTATAAAAGTTTTCAACGTGGTCATTCAGATGTGGATCATAAGTCATTGCAGCATCAGCAATCCGCATCTGATGCTCACAACTAGATGTATCATGCTTACAAGTTTTGTCATTCTAGCACTTTTGGTTACAAAAAATCAGTGCCGATGTGAACGCCAGGGGTATAGCATAAGCTCCCCTTCACTTTGTGAGGTGAGCTAAAAATGCATCTCAAGTGTATGTATTAAATGTATATAACATTATGAAATGATTAGATATGTTTTCAAGTACATGTTTTTTATGTCATGCATATCTGCTTTTAAGTATTTATTGTGCATACACATATTTATGGGAATTAATACATTTAAAAATAAAAATCTTAGCATTGGTTGAGAAGAAGATTTTAAAGATGTACCATGTTTTGACCCCTTTTTGCACTCCTATGGATACTAGCCCCTTTTTGTTCACTTTAAGACCCTTCCTAGGAGAAAGCTACCTGTCAATATTTCTTGAAATCTATCCAGTGGTTCTTGAGAGAAAGTTGTTTAAATGTAAAAGTTATTGGACAGGTATGGAAGCATATTAGGCTCACCTACCAAAATATTTTTCTTGAGACAGAAAATATTTTATCTGGCAGCTGCTACTTAGTTACATGTATCTGGCGGCTGCCAAAAAATTATCTGCAAAAGTATTTTTCTTGAGAGTGAAAATATTTTATCTGGCAGCCACCACTTAATTATCTGGCGGCCACCACTTTCTTGTGTGGCGACCAACATATAATTAACTGGCGGTTGCCACATACCTATATGGCAGCCGCCAGGTATTTAAGGAGACAGAGAGAGAGAGAGAGAAAGAGAGAGAGAAGAGAGAGAGATCCGTTGTTTTGTTCAGCAAATACTTTTAATACTGTTCTTTTAATATCTATTAAAACTGATGAAACAAATTATGTCTGCAAAGTATATTGAGGAAGGCTAATTTTAAGTTGTGTAGACAATTTATGTAGGCATACTCCATAATCTTCCTGCATAGGAATTTCCATTGAGGGACTCAAGTCGTGAATATAACACAGAAATTAATTTTTATCGTTGACATTTGATATTTGTCTATTTACCAGTAAAATTTTAAATATATGATAAAAACAACAAAACATGACAAAATCTGTGACATTTCAACCCTCGGGCTGATATTGGAGTCTCGGGTTGATATGATATGCAATACAGATTTTGCCATGTATTATTCTTTATGTATTATCACCCACTGCGTGTCATAGAGTGTGGTTATTTCAAGCATTATCACCTGCTGCGCGTAATAGAGTGTGATTAGCTAGGTCTATCCAATCTCTAAACGTGTGTAAGGTTTGGTATAGTTACGATGATTATTTCGTTATTAAAGTTTCAAGTTTAGACTAGAATAGACTTTAAAAGTCAGCCCAGGGCCCCACATCATGAAACGATCTCAGCCTCAAGTCAGACTTCAATTAAGTGGCGCCTGTCAGATAATTATGTGGCAGGTAAATAAGTGGTGGCCACCAGATAAGAATGTGGCACCCACCAGATAATTAAGTGGCAGCCACCAGATAAAATATTTTCACTCTCAAGAAAAATATTTTGGTACATGTAGGTGAGCCTAATAAGCTTCCGTAGACAGGTGACAAAAGATGATATACAGTGTGACAATGGACATTTGGCCATAGCAATACCTCACTTTGCCCTTTGTGCCAGGTGAGCTTATAAGGGGTATGAATAATTAGATATTGCCATATATTGTAAAATGAAACAATCCACATACTTCCATTTTCCTGAACCATGGATCCTGAATTATATCTTGCACTTCAGAGCTGTACCCATCTTCAAGCATTTCCTGAAGAAAAATTCAATTTTAATTACAAAAATACAACTACAACAAATTTCCTTACAACTCTTAAGAAATGATTAAAAAGTTCAAATTTTACAAGAATAAGTCTTTATGGAATACAAAAAACTGTATTAAAAAATGCTGGTATGTTGGTCTTCTAAAGCATATAACTTTTTATACTGAAAGATTGTGTGACAGCATTTAATAAATAAATATAAGGGTTTCCATATCACTCGTTGTCCTGGATTTTGACCCCTGAAATTCCACTACAGCTTGATTTTTAGGGTAGATGAATTCATTGCTGGGGTCATTTTGACTTTCATTAATGTTTATCAAAGAGTCAATTTGGAGTTGGTCACATAGATTATGTACATGTGTAACACATTCTACCAATGACATTGTTGATAGCACATGTTGATTGACAGGAGGTCAGTTTCAGGTGGGTGGGATAACTTAATTTCATCTGTCTGTCACTATATAAACAAAACATTAAACAATATCACCTAAAAATCACAATTGAAAGATGGTGTAGTTACAGTTTGGGGGCGTATAATTAACCGAGGGTGTAGTTATAGTTTGGGGTGTATAATTAACTGAGGGTGTAGTTATAGTTTGGGGTGTATAATTAACTGAGGGTGTAGTTATAGTTTGGGGCGTATAATTAACCGAGGGTGTAGTTATAGTTTGGGGTGTATAATTAACTGAGGGTGTAGTTATAGTTTTGGGGTGTATAATTAACTGAGGGTGTAGTTATAGTTTTGGGGTGTATAATTAACTGAGGGTGTAGTTATAGTTTAGGGTGTATAATTAACTAAGGGTGTAGTTATAGTTTTGGGGTGTATAATTAACTGAGGGTGTAGTTATAGTTTGATTTAGGCATTCTCAAACCCAGTCAGTGATGCAATTGGATGAAAATAAGAGTCTCTTGGACTTCATCTTTACACTAGCTTATTAAAAATGTCTATATGATCAGAATAACAATCAAATCATCTCCCAAACACTAAATCTATGCTAACCATCCACCCCCAACATCCCCAACCCCTCTCCAAGAAAAATAGAGAGAATTAGATCTATATTTTTTCATGTGTCACTAAAAGGAACTTTAAATTATGTGACTAAATGATCAACTGTTTGGGGTGGTCTAGCGGTAGAGGATTCAACTGACAATGATCCTCAACTTCTAATGGAAACCCTGAAACATGTCGATACAACAAACAACTGAAGACAAAATGCTTCTTTATTTACCTTTAAAACCTTTTCTACATGTTTTCCAATATCTTTTGCTCCACTAATTTGCTTTATGTTGGTCAGAATGTATGGCAAACTTTTCAGTACACATGAAGCTCTGCGGAATGCTAGAGCTCTAGAGTAATCTGAATCACCATCCCTCATTTCAGCATACCTCTGTAGTGTCTCTAATGCATTCTAAAATGACAGATGGAATTTCAACCTTGTTATAATTGACCTTCATGTTACTTTGGTGTTTAACCAAAAAAAAAAACCATTATATTAATGGGGCATTAGCTGTTTTTCTTTTTTAACCCCCCTTTTAATACTTATATTGAAATGTAATAACAAAAAAGAGATATACACAGGCATAAAATTCTTAAATTCCTATATATTTTGTGAATATTGCTCGAGAAACCCAGCTTTGGCATTTTTTTCAATTGCAATTGATTAAATCAACCTAACTATTTTCACAAAAAATATAGAAATATAAGATTTTTTAGGCCTGTGTATAGCTCTTATTTGTTATTGTACATGTACAAGTAGGAAAAGTAGTACAAAGTAGAACAAAATCACAATATTTTGGGGGGGGGTAAACTCAGCTTATGCACCTTTAACTTAATTCAACACAAGTGAATCAGTTTCTATAAAGCTTTAGAAATATACCCCTATATTTTTCTAGGTCATTTTTTCAAATGCTGAAGCTAATATTCTTCAGTAGTAGTTTACAGTTTTTTCTTTTTCTTTAGACTTTTTACCGCCTGACTTTCTTTCAGAGATAAGAATAATAAGTATCCATATTACAATTAAGTTGAAGAAGACCAGATCGTCAAAAGTCTATTTTATTTCCCTTTAGGAATATCTATCATATAGTAAAGCTGTCATCTCAAGTTTTAAACAAATCAAATTAAATTAAAAAAATATGTGTCGCTCTGTCTGAGAGTATAGGTGTGAAATGACAACAGGTGTTTCATGAATTCACCTTTTATATCAGTTGTGAGTGCTAGTTTCTTTTCAGAAAACAGAACAAATATGATGACAAATGGAAGTAAAACACTGGGGATTTTTCAGAATCTTTATTATTATTTTTTTTTATTAAATTTAATTTGTTTAAAAGTTGAGATGACAGCTTTAATGAGTAATGTTGTTCATTCTACAACATTTTGGCAAATCCTTGGACTTACACAGAATTTGGTATTAAAATGATTCAGAGGTGTAGACCTCAAACAAGACCATTCTGCAATTCCAGACTTCAGTTCCAGATCCTCATTTTCAGTGTTCTGCAAAAAAAAGAAATATACAATTGTTATGTAATGATATCAAATGATATAGGAAAATTAAAATCAGGCTTATTTGAAAATGAATAAACACTAGATTAAGTTCCAGTATACATGTGTGTCAATACATATACATATAGGTAATATAAAAGCAGGCTTAACAGAAAAAGTAAAAAAAATATCTACATGTATGGGGAATTAATCATGCAAAAAAAATAATAAAAACTGGATTTGACAAATTAAGTATGGAATCCATCTATAGTGGTCACTTATACAGATCACAGGCCTTAAGGTGCTGGTGGTCACATGGCAAATAAGGTCAATTATGCAACTATGCATTGATAAAATAAAATGGCTGAATTAATAAGCCATTTGTATTCAACCAAACCATATGTTCTTTGAAACACACAATGAAAGCTCATTTATTGATAGATTTCAATTTCATTTGAAAACTTTAATTTATAGATATTGACATAAAAATAATGTATACCAAATTTGAAAGAAAACTGATCAGTGGTTTATGAGAAGATTTTGACCCTTTTTAGAGCCCCTAAGGGTACAATCCCCCTTTTCTGTTCACAAACATGAAGTTCATCCATGGGACCAAGCTCCCTACCAAATCTGATTAATATCTGTAATTAGTTCTTGAGAAAAATTGTTTAAATGGAAAAGTTAACAGACAGATAATGATAGATAATGAACGGTAAACACTGACCCACAGTAATAGCTCACTTGGCCCTTTGGGCAAGGTAATCTAACAAGGGGAGGCAACTGGACTCCCCCATTAATGACATACATTAATTACAAACACACCTGAAATAAAAGTAAATAAAAGCATCATAAAGAATTAAATTGAAGGGCCTGGAAAGGTAAAAAGTATTAAATGTATGATGTAAATTGATCAAAACAAACTAACAACATTGATTTAATTATGAAAAATGTATTTTAAAAAAGAACATTAAAACCTCATTAGCATTGAAGAATTATAAAACAGAAGTTATATACACATTATTACACAACCTTAATATTTTTCTGTTTGGATTTCAGTCGGTGATTTTCTTCTATGTCTACTGGTTTCTTTGCCCTCATACTATCAGTAAACCATTTGATCCCAAGCATTTCTATTCCGCTTAAAAGTGAATCATCTGTAAGTTTCATGACACTAGCAGCTTGTTCCCAAGTCTCAAACTCTGTTACTATATGTGTCACATCAACACTGTAAAAATGATAAAAAGATGTGTTGTTTCATTTTTGAAAACACAAATATTGAGATTGATCTACTGTCAAATGATTAACATGTGATGTCTACTATCAAATGAGTAAACCTAAAGATGCCAGTACATCATTGTAAAATGTTTTTGAGATGATACAAAGATGATACAAATTGGACAAATAAATTGATTTAAATGGTATTTTTTTTTTTTCTTCTTTTTCTTGATTATTATTAAATCATTATTATCTACTAAAGGTAAAAATTCTGCTCACATCGGGAATTTGCATGAGACATAAACAAAATGTCGGAATTGCAAAGTCATTCCTCAAAGTGCATTGCACATTGAACCCAATCACAAAGCGTATCCATTATTCGGGTAATGTGAACTGCATAAAGTGATGGATACTCTGGGATAGAGTAAAATATATAGGAGAAATACATAATGTTGCATTTAATTCATGACTAATATTAATAAATACCACATAGATTCTATTACGTATTAACACCAAGAAAGCAGTTAACCACTCAGTATTTTATTCAAAACAATGAGTGAATGACCTGGACCCGGTTGCACAATACATCGTTAAATTTAACGTACTGTTAGCCCATTGGTTTAACATTGGTTAACTTCACGTTAATGCTAACAACCTGTTATGCAACTGGACATTTGCGTGATAAAAACACTGAACATTAATCCCTTTGGGGAATCTGTTGTGTTGCCCCCAGCATGGGGGCAACACGACAGAATCCCCAATGGGATCAACTAAATGTGTAAAACTGTTAATGAATGCTACCGCCCTCTCCGTAGGTATACCTATGTATTATCATTTATAATTATGATTTAAAGTAGGTTGAAATGTAAATCAATGGGAATATGATTTATGACTGGTGTGTGTGTGATGAAATGACAGTCCGAGGCCACTTTGCACTCAATGACCCCAAACCCCCCTAAAACCTGCTAAAAATAGAAAAACGGGGAATTCCCCTAGCCGTCTCCGCCTCCTCCACTAGTCTATTAATAGTCGCGAGTTCCGATCGTTTCCCCCGCGGTCTGGGGTCTATGTCATTTCGGGCAATTTTGATCATCGCTTAAAGAAAAAGGTATGCATAATAAAAAAAAAAAGCAATGAACGTCTTGAGAGGTATAAAGCGTTTATACAATGCTGGTAAATGGGGATATAAGAAAGTCACCGAAACCGTTTGGGACTACGTGACGGGCTCGTCGACGGAAGAGCAGACGAAAGAGACCGTCAGACGCAAGTTACGACGGACGTTGAAGGACGAACTCGGGGACGCTTCTTCCGGGATGCAACGCAAGAGAATTAGATCTCAATATAAAAAAATTCTACAGGAGGATCTTCCCAAAGGTGTTACCCGGGTTGAAGAAAAGCGAAACGTCAGAGAAAATTTACGACGGACGTTGAACGATGAACTCCGGGAAGGCAAATCGACCGAAAACGAAGGCGACGTCGCGAGCTCGATTTGGGTAATAGTTTCCAACACTTCTATACCAGCTATAAAAAAGACGTCCGTCAACATATCCATCGAGCCAATCTCCGAGCGTTGTTGGAGTATTTTAAAGACGACTTCATCTCTAAGATGACCGACGAACTGAGAAAAGGTCCCATCAAGATCCAACTTCAAGTGGAACAGCGATTCAAGCGAGACATAGAGGTCGGCTCGCAAGTCATCACGCAACTCCACAAAACTCGACAACACGCGATCATGAGAGAAGACGAATCGAAGACGTGTTTAAGAGCATGATCGAAGAGTTGATGGATTCTCTCGATAAAACCGTTCAGGCGGGGTCAGGGTGGGTCATCGACGACGCTCAAATGATCTATTTGAATATTGCCAAATACCAACCGCCCCTGGGAGCCTCCTATTTTAAGTTACCCGAGCAGATCGCGAAAAAAACAGGCCGTCATCAACGTTCAAAACAAGGATCAGAGGTGTTTCATGTATAGCGTGGACGTTGAAGGACGAACTTGGGGACGCTTCTTCCGGGATGCAACGCAAGAGAATTAGATCTCAATATAAAAAAATTCTACAGGAGGATCTTCCCAAAGGTGTTACCCGGGTTGAAGAAAAGCGAAACGTCAGAGAAAATTTACGACGGACGTTGAACGATGAACTCCGGGAAGGCGTCGCCCAAATCGACCGAAAACGAAGGCGACGTCGCGAGCTCGATTTGGGTAATAGTTTCCAACACTTCTATACCAGCTATAAAAAAGACGTCCGTCAACATATCCATCGAGCCAATCTCCGAGCGTTGTTGGAGTATTTTAAAGACGACTTCATCTCTAAGATGACCGACGAACTGAGAAAAGGTCCCATCAAGATCCAACTTCAAGTGGAACAGCGATTCAAGCGAGACATAGAGGTCGGCTCGCAAGTCATCACGCAACTCCACAAAACTCGACAACACGCGATCATGAGAGAAGACGAGATCGAAGACGTGTTTAAGAGCATGATCGAAGAGTTGATGGATTCTCTCGATAAAACCGTTCAGGCGGGGTCAGGGTGGGTCATCGACGACGCTCAAATGATCTATTTGAATATTGCCAAATACCAACCGCCCCTGGGAGCCTCCTATTTTAAGTTACCCGAGCAGATCGCGAAAAAACAGGCCGTCATCAACGTTCAAAACAAGGATCAGAGGTGTTTCATGTATAGCGTATTGGCGTGTCTATTTCACGCCAATGTTAAACACCATCAATATAGACCTCAAAACTATTTACCGTTTACCGAGTTGTACGACTTCCGATGCATCGATTATCCGACGCCGTTGAAGCAGATCCCCACATTCGAACGTCGCAACGAACTCGCCGTCAACGTTCTCGGGTGGACGAAGAAGAACGGGTTCTCCCCTTATTACATATCGGAAAGATTTAACGATCGCGAAGTCAATCTGTTGTTGTTAGAGGAAGAGGGTAATGGGCATTATTCTTGGATCAAGAACACGTCCAGATTGATTTCCTCTCACTCAAACCATGATGGTAAATCCTATCCATGCCTTCGTTGTCTCCAAATCCTATCCAGCGAGAAGGTTTACGAAAAGCACCGAGCCGATTGTCGCGGCATCAACAATCCGGCCATGAAACCCATCATGCCCGAGGAGGGGAAGAATATTCTCAAGTTTAAGAACGAGGCTCACAAACAGCCCGTCCACGCCACGATCTATGCCGATTTCGAGTGCATCGTTTCACCCCTGGACGAAGAGGCGGGAGATAGGACGACGAAGACGTCGAAGCACATTCCGTCGGGATACTGTTACGTCGTCGTCTGGAGATCGAAGAATGGCGTCGAGAAGATCGAAGAGCCCGTACTCTATCGCGGCGACGACGGCGTCGTGAAACATTTCATGGATAATCTGAGACGAGAAGAAGAGAAGATAAAAAGCGTCGAGAAAAAGAAGCTTCGCATGACAGACGAGGATGAAAAACGTTTTAGACAGGCTAAGCTATGTCACGTCTGCGGAGACGAATTCTCGAGGAATTTAAGCGCGTTTATATCTCTGTGGACTCGGAGAAAGAAACTTCTTCGGGAACTGAACAACTTACCCGGTCGGGAACGTCGCGGCGTCATAAAGACCGAGATCGACGACATCATGAAAGAGATCAACTCCGGGGAATACGATCTCGTCAAGGTCAGAGATCACTGCCACGTCTCCGGCGAGTTTCGATGCGCCGCGCACAACAAGTGCAACAGGTTATTGAGAAGGGCAAAGCACATCCCCGTCGTCTTTCACAACCTGCGAGGATACGATTCTCATCTGATATTAGCCGAGATGACAGTAGACAGACCCATCAACTGCATTCCGATGAATCAGGAGAAGTTCATCAGCTTCTCCGAAGGTTCTTTACGATTCATCGATAGTTTCCAGTTTTTATCGTGCGGTCTGGAGACGCTGGTTAAAAATCTAAAGGACTATCCCATCACGAAATCCGTGTTCGGCGAGGAGGACGTCTCGCTCCTGACGAGAAAGGGAGTCTATCCCTACGAGTACATGGACTCTTTCGCCAGGTTCGAGGAGACGTCCCTACCGCCCAGGGAGGCTTTCCACAGCACGCTGTCGGACACCAACATCTCTCCGACGGAATACGAGCACGCTCGGACCGTCTGGAACAAACGCGGATGCGAGACCATGGGCGATTACCACAATCTCTATCTGAAGACGGACGTGATCCTGCTGGCCGACGTGTTCGAAGAGTTCCGCAACATCTCTCTGAATCACTACGCGTTGGATCCCGCTCACTACTACACGGCTCCCGGCTTGGCCTGGGACGCGGCGTTGCTGACCTCCGAGATCGAGTTGGAGCTGTTGACCGATTACGACATGCATCTGTTCGCGGAAAAGGGGATCCGAGGCGGGATCACCTACGTCCCTCAACGTCATTCCAAGGCGAACAACAAGTACTTGAAAGACTACGATCCCTCGCTACCGTCTCAGTACATCATGTATCTAGACGCCAACGCGCTCTACAGCGAAGCCATGTCTCATCCCCTACCCTACCGCAACTTCGAATGGGTCGAGGACGTGCCCGATCCATGCCGTCCGTCTGAAGGAAAGGGCTACATCCTGGAAGTCGATCTGGAGTATCCGAAAGCGTTACACGACTCGCACAACAATTATCCGCTGGCTCCGGAGTCGATGAAGGTCGATCCCGACGATCTGTCCGACTATCAGAAGGGACTGATGAGGGAGTACGAGATGCGCGACGCGGGTCCCAGGAAGCTCGTTCCCAATCTCCGCGACAAGAAGGAGTACGTCGTGCACTACGAGACGCTAAAACTCTACCTGGAGCTGGGACTGAAGTTGACGCGAGTGCACCGCGTTCTACAGTTCGACGAGAAGCCGTGGCTCGCGAGCTACATCCAAAAGAACACTAGTCTCCGTCAATGCGCCAAAAACGATTTCGAGAAGGACTTCTTCAAGCTCATGAACAACGCCGTCTTCGGCAAGACCATGGAAAACAAACGGAACAGAACGGAGTTGAAGATCGTCTCCGCCGTCGATAAAGATAAAAAGATCCAAAAGTTGATCGCCTCGCCCGCTTACGACGGGTTGACCAAGATCAACGACGACACGGTCTTTCTTCACTTCAAACCGACCACCGTCAAGTTAGACAAACCCATCTACTGCGGTCTGGCGATCTTGGACTTGTCCAAACGTCTGATGTACGGCTGGTATTACAAGCACCTGAAACACAGGTACGGCGTCGATTGCAATCTGCTGTACACGGACACGGACTCGTTGATCGTGGAGATACGGACGGACGACGTTTATAAAGACATGCTGGAAGACGAGGACGAGTACGACTTTTCCAATTTCCAAGACGATCATCCCTACGTTCCCGCGAACAAGAACAAGAACAAGAAGGTGATCGGCAAGTTCAAGGACGAATGCGGAGGGAAACCCGTCAGAGAGTTCGTCGGCCTGAGACCCAAGATGTACGCCACGTTGATGGACGACGATAGCGTTTCCAAACGAGCGAAAGGCGTGAGACGATGCGTCTTGAAAAATAAGATAGACTTCCACGATTACAGGGAGGCTCTCTTTCACGACGTTCGGACGTCGCATCCGATGCACAGTCTGCGATCCTTCAATCAGATCATCTACGGGATCCGACAGGAAAAGACGACGTTGGATCCCCTGGACACTAAATTACGCATTCGGGAGGATCGCGTTCACACTCGCGCTTTCGATTAATTTATAATGTCTATATCATTATAAATTATCATCATTCCACGATCAGCAATTCTTCGCGCACGAACCCTCTGGTGGGCGTCTTGGGATTTCTTCCCGGAGTGTCCTTCAGGTAATAGACGTCGATGCCCTGCATGTTGAACTGTCGTTCGATCTCGTGTTTGTCCACCGACCAGATGGGATCGGTGGCTCTACGTTTCTGCGGGAGGTAATTTCTCACGGTGTCGTCCTTGTTCGCCTCGGCGGGCAGGTAGAGGAATCGGACTCTGTTGAACGGTCCTATCGGCGATCGGGCGGGAGCGTGTTGTTCTTCCGGTTCGGTGGGAGAGTGCGTCTCGTCGTTGAGCGTCTCGACGACGTCTTCCAGTCGCTTCACCCATTCGGTGATCACCTTCTTGATGGTCTTGCCCTTCCCCATCTTGTTCGCTTTCATCTCTTCGGCGTACTGATGGGCGAAGAGCCGTTCTCCCAACGTCTTGTTGAATCGTTCGACGATGGCCTGGTCGCGATGGACGTCCACTCGCCCCGTCCTGATCTTCGCGTCGTGTTTCGTCATGAGCGCGCGGACCTTTCCCATGAATTCTTTCCCGGGATCGACCTGCAGCAACTTGGGATACGTCAGTCGTCGTTCGTAGATGCGTTCGAAGGCTTCCGCCACGGCCTCGCTGCTTCGAGCCGTCAACGCTTCGGCCTCCTTGTACCGCGTGCCCACGTCGGCCACCGTCAACGCGTATTTGTACGTCTTCCCGTCCACCCTATCGTGCGGCAGGTACAGGAGATCGGCTTGGTGGATGTCGTTTTCTTTGACGTTTTCGAATCGGGGTCTCACGATCTTCTTGGGAGCGGGTAAGTAGATCTGCCAGACGTCTTGTTTTTTCAAGAAGTCGAAGGCTTCCTTCTCGCCGACTTTAGCCGCCTTGGCTAATTTCTTGACGGCGGTCCATCCCTTCCAGTAACCTTTGGGACTGTAATAGATCTCTTCCATCGTTTTGTTTATTTTACGTCGTTAATTTTTTAACGCCGTAGAACACGAGTCCCGTCCCCACGATCACGAAGAGGAGTTCCTTGTCTTTTTGTTCTTCCGAGGGTTGATAGAAATCGCTCAACTTCGGTTCGGGCGGCATCGCCGCTTCTTCCGTCATATGCGAGTAGAGTCGCATGGCGGCATCCACTTCTTTGTAGGTGTACAGGGAATGTCCTTCTTTTCCTGAGTCTCTCGTTGAGAAAATCTAATCGCTTCGTGTGTTCGTGATTCCACCGATCTCTAGCCGCGGTCAGTTTTTCCATCGCTTCGTCGTGCCTCTTCTGTTCTTCGTGATTCGAGAATAGAAATTGCGAACCCGAGAAGGCGAGAGCATTGACTGCCGCGCCTCCTATCATCATCGCGATCGTTGCCATTTTTTTTTTTAAAATAGAATTTTTAGTTTATTTCATGATATCGGCGGGGATGATACCCTTCTTGACCAGCATGTCTTTGGTGTACTCGGCTAAAACGTAGTCGACGAAGACCATCCCGAGATCCTTCGGATCTAGATCCAGCTTGGGTGATGTCGTCTTGAGGAACTTCTTGGAAACTTGCGCGTACAACGTGGCGATTCCCGTCACGACGGCCGCGTGATATGCGGTGTTGACCAAATCCTTTTCACTCATTTTTATATGAAAAGAATTATTATTTATCGGATTTTACCGTCTGTGTCCAGCCGTTGTTCGAGTTGTAGATCTCGTCGCAGTAAGTGTCCATCGTGCAGAGCATGTGTCCGATGTCGTTGTCGATGAGGTTTTCGTCGTCCGTCGTGTGGTGGTGGTGATGCATGACGCGAGCGTCCGCATTAAAGTCGGCGGCGTCGTAGCCGGTCGCGTGCGAATGAATATGGACGTGCTCGATTTCCTTGGTTCTGAAGGTGCTCGCGATTGACCTGGTGATGAGGATTCCCGCCACCGCCGACGCCACCGTCATCGCCGCCGACGCCACCGCCATCGCCACATCAAGCGTCGTTTCCGCGAACGTTTTCAGTTGGACAATATACATTTTTTTATATACCGGAAAATATTTTTTTAAATAGTTTTCGTAGGAGTTCTACTCGTAGGGGTTATGGAGGTGGCGGTGAAGAAAGACGTGACCCGTCTCGTCGCCTTTCTTTCTGTCCGACTCGTCGCGGACGTGGACGTGGACGTGTTTGACTTTCTTGCGTTTTAATACGTCCGCGACTAAGAGCACGCACATGCTCGTGGCGACGATTCCTCCACCCACCATCGGTAGCACTTCCCAAAAAATATTTCTCGTTGTCACACACATTTTTTTATAATGAAAAAGATTTTTATTTAATACATTTCGTGGGGAGTGGGTCCTTCTTCTTTAGGTTCTGGAGGAGGAGGAGTCGGTGTCGGCGTCGGTTGGTTTTTCCTGTACAACATCACTCCGACGACCGCGAGTCCTCCGCCGATCGCTAGCCATTTCCAGCTATCCTGGCCATTGGTCTGGCTATTAGCATTGCTATCCTGGCTATTAGCATTGCTATCCTGGTCATTAGCATTGCTATCCTGGCTATTAGCATTGCTATCCTGGTCATTAGCATTGCTATTAGCATGGCTATCCCGACTATTAGCAGCATGGCTATTCTGACGACTCCATCTCTTTTGCGCTCCCTTCTTCCCCGCTTCCTGACGTTTCGGATTCTTTTGTTTCTCCATTAATTCTTCCATATTCATCGCCTTTTTCTATTCCCTCCGATTTTTTAAATCCCGTTATATAGCGGCTGGACGTGGCGGCGAGACTGAGAGGGGCCAGGTAGGAACCGAAGTGGTAGAACAGGCTGCAGCACGCTTCGCCGATGGCCGCGTCGAGGAAGGGATCTTCGCTCAGTTCTTCGATCAGTTTAGGTTCGTTCTGCAGATCGAAGAAATATTTTAGACTCTGGGCGTACAGCGTGATGATGGAATTGGCAATGGATTTACTCATGCGCATGCCGAGTCGCGCGTTGAGCAGACGATTTAGATTGTCCAGTTCCTTCTCGCTCATCTTGTTCAGATCGGCGACGGTCACGTCTTTCCCCAGGAAGTGACGAGATCGTCCCGATCCGACGATGGTCGCTAACCTGTCCTTGATCGACTCGTCGACCGTCGTCTCGGCAACGTTCGTTAGTATCTCGTCCATGTTCATGATTTCTTTTTATAAAAAAAAATTTTTTTTTATAAAGCATGCAACAGTCTTCTCAACACGCGTTCCGTGCGACGATGTCGTTCCAAACGCAATACGTGTAGAATCAAGAAGAGGACGAATAGGGAACTCACTGCCATGAACGCGAGCAGTGTCAAGACGAGCAGTTCGGCGAAGCGTTTCATCGTTTTGTAATGCTCAGACTTAACGAGATGTCGATTTGTCGCCGAGAAGGGCGCGCATCTGTTCGCGCAGATCGTCCGTCTCTTGAGTCGATACTTTTTTTACGACGTCGTCGGCTTTGTATTTGGCGTACAGCTTGTCCTTCATCTCGCGATACTTGGTCAGTTCGTGCGACACGGTGGCGAATTCTTCGTCCGTGATCTTCCCGTCCTCCAGCGCGATCCGTCGACTCACCAGATCCGCGATGGAATTCAGTTTGCTCTCCGCCAGTTTGACGATCTTCAGGTGCTTCTCCGATTTCTTCAGCAACACTCGTCGGATGCCCTTCATGACCAGTCCCACGGAGCCCACGGTCACGGCCACGATCTGCAGGGGTAAACCCGCGATGGGCACGGCGAATCCCAGTCCTCCGCAAACTAAAACTTCCCGCGATCAGCGCGCCGTCTATTCCGTCCGCGGTGTTGACGATTCGCTTGTATTTCTTGTGCACGCTCTTCCGCGTCTCGATCTGCAGGTTGATGCTCTCGGAACGATGGTGCCGTGGAGATACGCGTTCTGCTCGATCTCGCCGATCCGTCGGAGACGATACTCTTGCGGATCGGGTTTTAACGTCGTTGTTGTTGTTGTTGTTACTCATCTTTTGTTTTTAATTAAAAAAAAGTTTTTTATACGTCGAGAACGATGACGCCCAGAAGCAGTTCCTGGTCAACGTCGAGGACGCCATCAACCGACCGCTCGACCTACCCGCCGACATCTCGCGCTACGAAGACTGTCTGAAGTACGCCAATTCCAAGCTCGACTACGTCGTCCATCCGGGGCTCTACATGCTGCCTAGCAACATGGAGCTGAACATCGGCAAGAACATCGCCGACTACAATAACGAGATCTTGATCGCTCCCGACACCACAACGCCCGGAACGAACGTCGACCTCAACGCGAAAACGTTCGCGCGGGATAAACCACCTCCTCCTCCCGTAGAGATCACATCACCACCTCCCGTAGAGATCACACCACCGCCGTCAGCGCTACAGGACAAACCGCCGTCAGACGATCACGAGGATCAGAAGACGGCCGTCTTGGCTATATCGTTACTTTCTTTTCTGGTCTTCGTCGAGTTTCGTTAACAACCAGCCGACGACGATCATGCCCAAGACCCACAGATGTTCTCCCAACCACATCGCCGTCTTGCCCAGCGTCGACAAGATCCAGGACACGATGGCACCCAATATACCGGGTAACGCCTCGCCGAATTTAGAGGCCAGTCTCGCGAGCAATTTACCGATCGCGTCCAGCTGTTTCTTGATCCATTCCTTCGCTCCTCCCTCCTTGTGAGGAGGTTTAGGGGGTGGTGCGAGGGACGATGACGTTCCCGGAAGGAGTAATTCGACCAAGAAACCTATCGTCATACCGATCGCTGTCAGGACGCTGAAGATGGTGATGCCCTGTTCTCTGAACAGATTGGCGATTCTCTCTCTCAAGGGGAGATCGCTGTCGAGTAGTCCCTTGATTGACTCTCTTATGGTATCCAGTTGCGTCTTTAACTGCCCTTTCAGATCTTTAATAGTCTCTCTATACAGCTCGATTACATCGCGCGACTCCTTTATCTTCCCCTCGAGCTCTTCTTTTTTCTCCGGATTGTTTTTGAGATCTTCGGTCCATTCCGTTATCAATCGTAGATGTGTCGCTATTTTACTCGCACTGTTACGTATTTCGCCGCGAAGGGTTTGTAAAGACTTATTCAAACCCTGCAGTTCTCTCAGGGGAAATTCTCCCTCAAAGTCCTCTGCGTGGAGTTGTGTCGATGTATCGACGAGGGTGTCTATACTACCCAATAGGTCTGCTATTACCTCGTCTAGTTGTTTTGCTTGCGTTTCATCATCATCCTTTTTTAATACCTCTTCTACGGTGTCGCTTTTATTTTTTACTTCTTTTACCTCTTGTACAGGAAGTTCCTTCCTCATACCCATCGCACTTTGAAAATTAGCCTTATAACGTGATGACGCATAAAAACCTGTTCTATTTTTATACGTTAATCTTTCCCACACCGCTCCCCATTTTACCCATAAGTCACCTTGTTTCGATGCTTTAAATTCGTAAGTAGCTTTAATACCATGAGGAGATTTGGCTTCTTTCCATTTATTCACTAGTGCAACAGTTTCTTCTTCAGCGCTACATTCTCAACAACTAGATCGGGAGGCAGATCTTCTCCACCGGCCCAGCTAGGACCTTTCGTATTATCGTAGAAAGACGTCTCCGCAGTATTTCCAGGCTCATCGCCTGTAGTCGAAGGTTTATCTTGCAGTTCAACGTTCTCATATTCGGTGTACCAATCATCATCATTGCCTCTCGTATCGTCCCATCCTCGATTATCGTTTGGTTTATCATCCATTTTTTTATAAAACGCTTTAAATTTTTTATTACGTAATAGAAAAAAAGATGATGAATTACGGACATATTCTCGATCCCGATAGGAAATTGCGCACGCCCTTCGGTGTGAAGGGCATACGCCAAACGGTGACCGTGTCCCACAATCCTTCGACCATCGATGAAAACCAAGAGTTGTCGGTTCGCTTTCCCAATTTGAGCGAGAACGACGTCATCGTCCCTCGCACCGCGAAACTGTGCTTCGACATGGAAGTCACCGTGAACGGTGGCGATCTCGCCAAAACGGGTGTTTATAATAATCTGGGACGTAACATCGTCAAGAAGATCGAGGTGAAGTTCTCGGGGAACACCGTTCAGAGCATCGACGATGCCGATAAATTCTTCGTCTACAACGATCTTTGGAAAATAGAACGACGTAACATGGTCTATCAGGGGATACAGAGCGACGATCTCAACAAACTGAGAGCAAAACCCATCAACTATGCATTGCCTCTCGATAGTAACGAATAGTACGAGATCGGTGCGGCGTTCGGGAATTGCTTTTGCATTCCCCTGGACTTCGAAATCTTGGAGACGAGCGAACCCTTTTATCAAGCGGGGTTACAAGATCGATTGGAATACATTTTGACGTTCAACGATGCCATACACGTCGTCTCGACGGACCCCGACGATGCCGGTAAAGCGATAAGTTATAAGGTCACTAACATCGCGTTGGAGTTCAAGAAAATCACCGACCCCTATATCGCTCGCAGCATCAGACAGAGGTACGCGGGTCAGCACGTCTATTACTTCAACCAAATATTGCGCTATCGCAAGACGAAGATGAGTAAATCAGACACAGCCCTCAATTATCAGATCAACACTCCCGCACACTCTCTCGCGGGTATTCTCTTTCTCTTCAAAGACCCTTCCGTCAAGGATCCCGAAAAGTTTTATAATCTGAGAATCACCAATGTGAAAACGACCATCGAGGGTGAACCGAGCCAACTGTTCACGGCAGGTATGAGACCGCATCACCAGTTTGACGAGATTAAAAATTTTTTCTCCCTGAATCGCGAAATCGTCACCGAAACGATCGCCAAGGAACTCGAGCTGAGCGAAGTGACTCTGGGAAAATATCTCAAAGACCATTTCGGTCTCTGGCTGGACTTGAGAACGACACCCGAAAACCACCTCCACGGTACGGGTCGCAAGCTTCAGAACATCAGCGAAGGCGTTTCCGTCCTCATCGAGAGAGAACGCCAGAAACCGATACCAATCCCTTGGACGTTTACATCTTCGTCGTCAAGGACGGACAGATCAACATGTTGGACGGTCGTTTCAAGAGCGTCGTCTCTTAAGAAAAATTAAAATCCCATAAGAAAAAATGTTCATGCGAGAAGCTCACGCCGCCATGATCGTGGGGGCCACGGGATGTGGGAAGACGGAATTCGTTCTCGATCTGCTGGAAGACGAATACAGAGACGTCTTCGAGCACATCGTGATCCTGTGTCCTTCCATCGACTTCAACGAAGCATACAAATCGAGAAAATGGATCGGCGAAGACGTCAAACACCCCAAAGACAAACGCGTCGTCATCGTCAATCCCGTCTCCAAGACCGGCAAAGAAATGCTGCAGGACACGTTGAGACACTTTTACGAAATGTACAAGGGAACGCCCACGCTGTACGTCATCGACGACTGCTCGGCCACGAAGCAGATCAAGAAGAAAACGGACGCCCTGTCCATGCTGGCGTTTTCGGGACGACACGCCAACCAGTCCGTGTGGGTATTGACGCAACGCTACAACAGCGCGTCCAAAGACTTTAGAACCCAGATCAAGTGGGTGGCGCTCTTCTTCACCAAAGACAAATTCAGTTACAACGAATGTCTGGACGAAAACGACGTCGTGCCCGAAGAGGAAAGGAAACGACTCAAACACGACCTGTCGCAACGCAAACACTCCAAACTGATCTTGCGGACCGAACAACCGACGGACTACGCGTTCGTCGAATGAACAAGTACTTAATTTATATGTTGTCATATAAATTATTCAGACGGTTCTAGTAGCAGCAAAAAAAAAAAAAAATCTACATATATATAGCCTCATACACTACCTCACCCCAATTCACGTCGGGATCCCAGGGATCGCTACCAACCAACCGTCGATATTCAAGCCACCAACTTTTCCTATCCCAATTCACGTAGGGATCCCACGGTTCGTTTACTTGCTCGAGTATATCTTGCCACTTCTGCACACATTCATACCAGTCATATTTAATTCCCCATTCCACGAAAGGATCCCATTCTTCTCCTGCCTGGTACTCATCGTTACATCGAAACCAGTAATCTTTATTAAACCAATTCACCGTAGGATCCCAAGACTCGGGACGGTTAGATTCGTTATAACGATTCCAATCCTCAACATTTTCGTTAAGATAAGAAGGATCTTTGGACGGATCGACGAACGACGATCTCCGCCGCCAATCTTTTCGCTGGTCCCAGGCTTCGTCCCTCTGAAACTCGCGATTATAACGAAACCAATATAATTTGTTGTACCAGTCGACGTCGTTGTCATCGACGTTGAAATTCGTCTCCCAAAAATAACATTTGCGGTGATAATCGGTGAACCAATCCCGATCGGCGTCCCAGACCTCACTATCTCGATAATAGCGAAACCAATACAATTTGTTTCGCCAATCGAGTTCTTCGTCCCAGTCGTCTTCTCCTCCGAGAACGCGGAATAACCGCCAATACGTAAGACGTATAGGCAATCTACTTTCTTCATCGTCGTCGGATAGGAAATGCAATTCCCATTGATGATCCTCGACGAGTTCCCCGTAATATAATCTCTTGAGACTTTTCGGCACATCGTCCCTCATCAGATTATTCTCGTCTATGGCGCGGACGCATAGTTTCTGTAAACTCGTCATCTTTTGTATGACTTTCCGAGTTTTCTTAACGGAAATTCATATAAATTACTTTTTCTTCTTATATTTCAGATAAAAGTAACGACCGCGCTGCCTGCGACCGTCGCAGGTCGGACACATCGTGTGGAGACACGCGTCCGACATCCAGGACTTGCACGACTCGCACAATTTCAACGGCTCGAAATCGCGAATCTCCATCTTTCTGTGATGTCGCCAACAGAAGATGGACTCGGGGAGAGGAGGATGAGGACAACTGTCGGAACGTCGACTCGAACGAGGCATCATACACACCGTCACGTCTTCGACGGTGAATCCCACGCTCTTGAACATCTTTTCCAGAGACATGATTTTCTAATAAAAAAATTTTATTTATTTTATTTTTTTTTTTTTTTTTTTTTTTTTTTTTTTTTTTTTTTTTTTAAACGTCTTCATCGTCCGAGTTCTCTATGTCCGATAACTCTCTTTCATCATTCGTTTCGATCTTGTGGACTACGACAGGCCCTGCAAACATCCCGATGGATTGATTTTGAGATCCTACGTAAGCGTAGTCGAATGTCAATACGGTGTTCACCTTGCAATATCGTCTGATATAATCATTAGGATCCAAGACTTCTTTATCCATCCTGAATTTAGTGACGATCTTTTTATCTTTCACTCGTAGATTAGGGTAAATCATATCTCCATCATCTCCTTTCAGTATATGAAAATCCTCGACATCCTTCCATTTACGGAAATGTCTGTGTTGTTGATCGAGAGTTTCCTTGTAGACGGCAAGCTCTATTCTATCTAACACCTTCTTGAAATCCTTGTCTTCATCCTTGCATAATTTTAACAGTAATGTGTAAGACGGTTTATAAATGTCATTAATTCCGTACGAAAACAAAACGGGGGTTTTCAGTCTGAGAGGTTGACACTCATCTTCGGAATACTGATATAAGATTTTGAGAAAATAACCGTTTTTCCCTTTACTTGGTGGTCGTATCGTCATCTTATTTATGTCAAATCGTTTGACGCTGACGGTACATATTTTTTCTCCCATCTTCTTCTTTTTTATGTCTGTTAAGAATTTCTTAGGTCATAGACATTTTTATTTTAATGTCATATGAGATTTTATAATCTCCCCAGACCGCGGGGGAAACGATCGGAACTCGCGACTATTAATAGACTAGTGGAGGAGGCGGAGACGGCTAGGGGAATTCCCCGTTTTTCTATTTTTAACAGGTTTTAGGGGGGGTTTGGGGTCATTGAGTGCAAAGTGGCCTCGGACTGTCATTTCATCACACACACTGGTGATATCTGATGATTAAATAACAGACTGGTGATATTTGATGATTAAATAACAGACTGGTGATATTTGATGATTAAATATCAGACTGGTGAAATTTGATTATTAAATAACAGACTGATGATATTTGATGATTAAATAACAGACTGGTGATATTTGATGATTAAATAACAGACTGGTGATATTTGATGATTAAATAACAGACTGGTGATAATTGATGATTGAATAACAGACTGGTGATATTTGATGATTACATGGTAATGGTTACTATTTCATTATGACGACTTTTTAAACAAAATATTTCAAAAAATATATATATCCAAATTTCCAGGGACAGAGTGACTGCACGCATTTGTTCTTGTTGTTGTTTTCTTATTAATATTACATTACTGATCTTTGATCTGTAAAATCTCCATACCTAAACTGGCTAACAACCTTTATATTGCGTTTCTTGGCTGCTGCTATCATGTCTTTATATCGTTGCTTTTGTATCCTCTGAGGAATCAAAAACACAACAACATTATCATTGTCTTCCATTATCATAAACAGTAATCATAACCGAACTCGTATTACAGACTACAGTAAGAGTTCAAACGCAGACTGAAGTCTGAAAGTCAAAGTGAAACTACTCAACAAAGTCATCAGCCATATTAACAATTGTCTGTAATCAATGCGTTGTTTTCTTTGGCGAAAGTGTCTATATAAGTTATGAGCAATTGTACTTAAACCCTGTCACAGTAACAATGACGATACACTGAAGTTTAAAAAATTTCGTTGTTTAATTTTGGTATTTGCGGTCATGTAGGAAGTATTATTACAAAGGTAATTTACAAAGTTTACTCGGAATATTTATTTCCGGAGATGTAATGACAATACTCTTAAAAGGCACGTTGTCCTCAAATTGTGCTTTTATAAATAATTGTTTATTACCTTCAACAAGTTCAGGTAGCAGATATGCTATTATTCATTAGATTACTTAGCCATTCATCGCAAATCCGTATTTATAACTATTGGTCATTCCCGTTATTATTTGCTTTTTTTTTGTTTTTATATCTCGCGAGACATAACGCGCGTTTTCGCGAGAGTTTACAACGGAAGGCGGACTCTTTAAACTACGAATAGCTAAAACACTAACTTTGTTTCTGTGAACATTTGAACTGATTACATATAGGTATATATAGAAGCAATTTATATTCATGTAAGAACACGTAGTATCAAACTGCTGCATACACATATTGCTGACAGGTAATCAAAGCGCTTTGTAAAGCTTTTTCAGTCTTTTAGTTTTGATGTGGTTTTTGAGTTATTGAGTTTGACGACCCGGTTTTGATTCAGTACTCATTAGTAGTCTGTATCGTCTGCGGTTGCAATTGAGCTGCTGTTTGGTATTTTGTTAAACATAGTCAATCCTCGTGTTTTTCATGCATGTAACAGTTGTCGTAGCAATGTTCCTACTGTAGATTAGTATTTATTTTCAATGTTTCATTTTTAACTTCAGTTCAGCTTGTCTTTTGCCAAAAGCTAAATGGCTTTGATCTCACTCCTGGGTTCAATTCATTTTCAGAAAAGTAAAATAAAATCTAGATCTAGGCCTCATAATTTAACTTTAAAAATGGGAAATGATAGCTTGATTTACCAAAAAAAAAAAACAAACGACCTTTTTTAAATACAATTCAATTATAATTTTTTGGCCATTTACCATTTTTTAAAAAGATAATAAAATAATTTTTCAAAATAAATTGTTTTTCACACTCATCTTTCCTAGGTGGTCACTAAAAGTAGTAGTCGGAGGCGGAGTCGGATTCGAGATTTGGCGAGATTTGGCGGATTCGAACAAATAATTGTCGATTTCTTCCCCAATACTCATTTAAAGAATAAAATATTTTCAGTACATCTTTATTGTGGTATTTTTACATCATTCACAGTAGAAAATTGTACAAAATTATTTTTTGGACTCGATTTACATGACATTGTCTTACGTTGGCACACTAAAATTAGTAGTCGGATTCGACGGCCGAGTCGAGGTATTGGATCGATTTATGTTAATTTGTTACACTTAAACTTAAAGTAAGGTATATATCACAATCGTTTATGATAATATCCTTCTAAATATACCATTCAATGACACTAAAATCACTTATTTATCGTTAATAATCATAATTTGTATTCGGTTAGTAATACTGCCGAGTCGGATCGAAAGGATGCAAATGTCCGAGTCCTGATAGTACAGTGTTTTCGGATTCGATTAGCGGCGGATTCGAAATAAATAATAGTTTATTTCTCGTCCATTTTTAATTCTATTTAAATAATCTTTTAAATGATAATTAAGGATATCATTCTGAATCATTTGCAGTAAAAATTTACTCACATTTTGTTTCGATTTAGATTTTTCTATATTTTGTATGATGCCAGCACACTAAAATTAGTAGTCGGATTCCGTGGCGGAGTTGAGATGTCAGGTCAATTTACACTAATCTGAAGCTTTTTGACTTAAGATAAACTGAATATAATTTATTGTATATGATCGTAGGTATCTATAAATATTATCAAATGACATTCAAATAGCATATTTTTGTGTAAAAGTCAAGATTTACGAGATGCTATAGAATCGGTTCGAAAAGAGACAATGTCCGAGTTCTGATTTGAACGGACGCCGAAATCTGAAGAAACATTTATAAAAGATGTTGACTCCGACAATGTCTCTTTTCATAGTATGGTTTCAATGTTTACTTTTCAGATTTCGGCGTCCGTTCAAATCAGAACTCGGACATTGTCTCTTTTCGAACCGATTCTATAGCATCTCGTAAATCTTGACTTTTACACAAAAATATGCTATTTGAATGTCATTTGATAATATATTTATAGATACCTACGATCATATACAATAATTATATTCAGTTTATCTTAAGTCAAAAAGCTTCAGATTAGTGTAAATTGACCTGACATCTCAACTCCGCCACGGAATCCGACTACTAATTTTAGTGTGCTGGCATCATACAAAATATAGAAAAATCTAAATCGAAACAAAATGTGAGTAAATTTTTACTGCAAATGATTCAGAATGATATCCTTAATTATCATTTAAAAGATTATTTAAATAGAATTTAAAAATGGACGAGAAATCAACTATTATTTATTTCGAATCCGCCGCTAATCGAATCCGAAAACACTGTACTATCAGGACTCGGACATTTGCATCCTTTCGATCCGACTCGGCAGTATTACTAACCGAATACAAATTATGATTATTAACGATAAATAAGTGATTTTAGTGTCATTGAATGGTATATTTAGAAGGATATTATCATAAACGATTGTGATATATACCTTACTTTAAGTTTAAGTGTAACAAATTAACATAAATCGATCCAATACCTCGACTCGGCCGTCGAATCCGACTACTAATTTTAGTGTGCCAATGTAAGACAATGTCATGTAAATCGAGTCCAAAAAATAATTTTGTACAATTTTCTACTGTGAATGATGTAAAATACCACAATAAAGATATACTGAAAATATTTTATTCTTTAAATGAGTATTGGGGAAGAAATCGACAATTATTTGTTCGAATCCGCCAAATCTCGCCAAATCTCGAATCCGACTCCGCCTCCGACTACTACTTTTAGTGACCACCTCTTTCCTATGCCAGTTTGGGTACTTGATAGAAAACACATATATTTGGTATTGACTAAACTGACAACAGAGTGGTTTAGAGCTCATAAAAACATGCAAATAAAAACTAATCCAAATGTTTTATGGTAAAAATGAATAATTTAATATTTAATCTTGTAATTTACCTATTGTCAAATGCATGAAAAACCATCTTTTGGCATTTTTTCCATTATGACATCAAAATTAAATGGCCCATCAAATATTTGTGTGATTATGAAGTCACATTTAAATGACATAAAAAAGCACATGGAGAGTCACATGTCACACATTTGGAAATATAATTATTATATTTTCACAAATACAATTTTATTTGTGAATGATCATGGACACATAGGTGTTCATCGATGATTTTCAAAGTTTTTCCTGTTGGAATTAATGAAAAACATAATTGATATATAATACTTGACTTTTCTTTTGACAACATAACACTAATTACAAAATAAAAAGTGTATTAAGTCTCCATGAAGGCATTTGTACAACAATTCAATGACAAAGTTATGTTATAATTTTAGAAATGAAAGAAAATAAGGCAATGCACTACATTTTGTACCATTGAATTCAAACATCCAGTAAACCAAGACCTTGTTAACACCCCCCTTTTTTCTTTCAGAATGGGTTCAGTATAAATACAGGGAAAATACCCAAATAGTACATAATTGAGTTCATATCAGTTTTCCATGTTTGTGCTTTTCAATAAGTTTGTGAATATAATATTTTTGTCATTTTTGTACTTCAAATAGATCTTAGTACTGTTAGTGCATGTACAAATGTTTAGATTAAAATTTCTACTAACTGCAACCATTTATATTACTGTACATATGTTATGACTAATCCCATTCCCTGCTTTTAGAATGTGCATGATCTTAATTCTAATGGAAAGTGTTAGAAATGGGACTAGTTTCATTTGTAGATAGGTGTATATGTTTGAGGTGTTTGTTGAAGAAAATGATTGATGTAAACATGCAGAGGAAAAATTATAAATGTACATGAAGGAATTCTAAATCAATTTGTATTTTCTATTGCCATATATACATATTTCAAACTTTGTGAAATCTTTTTTATTGAACATTTATTTGTTTACATTTTTGTTTTATTAATTCTTGTTTTATTTTCTATGCCTTCAGTTAATCAGCATTACCACTTTACATGTATGGTAAATTTCAAGCATTTGAGAGTGACTATACATGTGCAAATGTGTGGGTGTGTGTGTATTTTCAGGCCAGACATAAAATATTCTCTGTTTGCTGTTTACGGACTATCCTTTTACCTTTGGGTAGGTAGGTGGGGAAATTATTTTATTTTATTGGTAATTTTTCTGGAATTGAGTTGGGAAATGATATATTGTTCTCTCACATGTAAGTACTGATGTCATTGTGCAGTCCGTCATTTTCTGTACAAATTATCATGAAAATAATTTTAAATGAGGACACATTAAATATTTCATAAATGTTTGAGACAGATAGGAAAAGAGAGAGGTTATGTCAATATTTGTGAAATTTCAACAAGTTTTCATGGAGGTTCATGACAGAGTATAAATAAAATGTATGCAAAAATTCTGGAATCTATATGTATATGTCAATGATCTCCCCAGAAATTTCAGATAGCACCATGGTAGCATGGATTAATAATTCTGTCGCGTTGCGTTGGGCTGTGTCCCACTTCACAACAGTATCTCATGCTACATGTTCTTAGTGTTGAATCTAGGATCTGAAAAGGGCACACAAAGTCAGTGTGAAAGGGCACACAATTTCAGTTTGAAAGGGAACTTTAAACATGTAAATTGGTTTTGAAGGCACCTGCACTAGAATGTGTGCATATACATTTGTACTCAGGGCTCCACTAATAAATTTTAAATACTTTTCTTTAAAAATGTTTAAAAAATACCCAAAAGATAGTTTTTCTAGAAATAGAATTATTTAATAATTTTTTCAATGAAAAAGGGGCACAAGAGCTAGTCTTGGCCTGATATTTTATTTTTTTTTGTTTTGCCAATCCAGAAATACATGTATGTATATTATATAGGAATGTTAAATAGTTGTGAAATTAGTCTATTGATTAATTAAAACAAGCTAGTAAATGTCTCAAGTTAAATATTTGATACATAATTTACAGTTTGATATGTACCAAAAATTATTTCCTAAATTGGTAATCGATTGTCATGCTTAAATTATCTAAATAAATTCAACAAATTTGTTAGATTTAGTCCTATTTGAATTTTTCCTCACTGTATCACATAGGAAAGGAAAAGTCCTGAGAATTCCGGGAGTCGTGTGACACGAAGTCGATAAAGTCAGAGAACAAATTTGTTTTGGATTTGACAGAAGACTTGGCAGTTAATTCCCATTTACAGTATTTTCACAGCGATTATGACTTTAAAAAGTCCTTGGTGAATTCCTACGTACGTACGATAAGCAACTACAAGGAATTTGTGTGAATCGGTTTAAAATCAACGTGTCCGTGGACATAAGCTATTTTCCCCACTCGCGAACTAGAGCCTGCTTCAAACGATGAATTCAACCACATACATGTAGCAGCACATAACCTTATTTAATTGGATATTTTGAAATAAAACATCGTTTTATTAGCTTGTACATACATTTTTACAAACATTTTATTATACATTCAATTTTCTAGCCATTTGAAAATAGCGGAAATTCAGCGAGTTTGCCGATATTCCAAATCACCTACGAGTCGTTTGACTGCCCTATCTCGGATGATTACCTGAGGCTATTTAAACTGATCAACCGTGAAATATACATAGTCTTGACACGGGTAATTGGGGCAATTAACAGATTAAAGAGTAAAAAACAAGCAATTTCGCCAATGAATTTATTTATTTTTTTGAAGGGGGGGGGGCGTTATTGGCGATTGACATCATGAAAAAGGGCATGGCGCTGGGAAAAAAGGGCATGGCGTGGCGCCATGCTATGTTGCTCTAGATTCAACACTAGTTCTATTTTGTGATTATTTGTACATGTATGCACTACAACATTATTAAAAGTACAGTAAAATGTACAAAGACATTTAAGATTTGATTTAGTGTGCTACAATTATCTAATGTAACAAAATGGTCATTTCATAGTCTTTGTTCACTGATTGCAAGTTAAACAGACTTGCCAATATCAAATCAGAGGCTCAACTTGACCTACCAACTATTGGCAATCATTCAAATGGCTAAGCAGTGTTTATAGTAAGGTGCAGTGAGAGAGTCGGTGTTTTGAAATGATAGCTTTCCTGGGACATTTTTAATATATTTCTAATGTAAATTAGAGAAATACACTGGGTTGTATTAAAGATAACAATTGTGTATAAATTTAATTGATTTCACTTTACTAGATTTGATATCATTTTTGTAAAATTATTATGTTTTGACAAACATTTTGAATAAAAAAAATAATGGGAGGTAACTCTTATGTAACCGTCTACATGTACACGATTTAATGTTTGCTATTACATCATTCCCTTCAGGTTTCATAAAAGGAGGAAACATATCAAACAAATTTACACAGGTGTTTCATAATTTTTTATCTTAGTAAAACATGTATCATACAGGATTTTTGGTTTCCTATTTTTATAGACGGTATTCGTAGAAAAAATATGTGTGTCATACTGGGATATAGCAGTAGACCTAGCTTAGGCCGAACTTTGTGTCCCGATTTTAAGTGATTTTTTTTTTTGAGTGAGTAAAATCTGAATAAATCCCTTTGGAGATTCTGTCATGTTGGTCCACCAGACAAAATCTCCAAAGGGATTAGGGTAAAATCCTGATTTAAATGTAAATGTTGTGTACCTTGTGTTGGTAGCATCAGGTACTTTAGTTTTGTGTGTATGAATTTATTATCTCTTTTTTTTGCTGTTCAAACATGCCGTTTCAATTAAATCTTACTCATTTTAGCTTCAAATTCAATTATGTCACATGCTAGATAGGAATGTCTTTGATCGCAGTTATGGGACATCAACATGTACAAGAATGTAGGGCTGTCATTGATAGACTCGATATCGATAATTGATACAATTTTAAAGTATTGATACATTTCATGATGCATTTCACAGCATGTATTTTCTTTTACAATTTAAAAAAATTTCTATTTGTTTTACTTCATATTGTTGAACTATGTTATATTTTTTTCTAATTGTTTTATGTGTTCAGATAAATGATGTTTTCCTTGCAATGATTGCTGTTTTCATCTTCAGATGGTCAAATATACAATAAAACAATTAAATATTACAATGAATCTATTTATTTTGAATGCATTTTTAGAAGTACCATATTATTTGATTTATTGATATATTGATACTTTTTACTTATCGATGTAGATTTTCTCATCAATGACAGCCCTACAAAAATGACTTAATTCTCAAGGAGGAAATGTCTCTGAAACCCAAACTAGAAATCAGCAGTCACAAAGTAAGATACGTACTATTCAATTTCATTAGTTCAGTTCTTTTTTATTTTCAGTATCATGCCATCCCATAGGGAGGTGTTATCTCCCCTGACAACACCCAATATACATCGACAAGTAAACAAATTCATATCTCCTTCAACAAGTCGACATGTAAGCTTAAAAAGTCCAGTTCCAATGTTGACGGGAGAGCATGATGATACTGCGGAGAAGCGTGAACGCAGACGATCACGTATCATCCAGCTTCAACAGACAGTGGGTAGTCCAGTTTCCCCAGCAGAAAGGTGAATTATTGTCTCATATATAGTGTTGAATCTAGAACAACATAGCATGTGAATCCTCATTCCCTATAATTTATTCCTTAATTTTATTTGCCCCGAATTACCTGTGTCAGGACTATGTTGTTTTTCATGGTTGATCAGTTTAATAGCCCCAGGTAATCACCTGAGATGTGGCAGTCAAACCAGGTGATTTGGCACAAATTGTGAAATAAATTGTTAAAACAATAAAGCTAACTTATACTGATGTAAATATTTTAATGATTACATGTACGATAATTGTTTTAGAGATGTATAGATGAAACAAACAAGTAAATCTCAATACCATGTCTAATGGGTACAGCATTGTTTTACCAAGTTTTAGTGTAACCTTCTTTTAGGTTAAATAAGCACTCACAAGGGCCTAAATCACAATGTCTTAACATGCATCAATCAGATGAAAAGAAGCGCTTTATGACTCAGATTGGTTAAAAAAAACAGTTCAGGACTGACCAGAATACAAAATACGGGTTCCAAGTACGATAGCATTGCATTTAGGGAACACCATTTACGGTCACCAAAATGGCGAGTTAGTTTAAATTTTAGTCGCCATTTACAATTTTTGGTCGGACATGCGACCAAATTACTCGCCACTTAGAGCCCTGCACACTGATTTGTGTGCCCTTTTCAGATCCTAGATTCAACACTAAATATCTCAACATGAATTGCTGGGTTTGAAATAAATGGTAGCAAGTAGCAAATTTCTGTTTGAAAATCAACAGCAAAAGTTTTAATGGCAGGGCACAATGTGAAGCAACTTTGAATAAATGTCAGCATTGCATCTGTATTCATACAAATTATAATTAATTTCTTTCCATATGAATATGTTTTGATATGTTAACCTTATTGTTGGCTCCCCTTACATTATAGTGTACATGTAAATCTAACAGGAAATAGAATTTATGTCAAAATTACAGTCCACATGGAATTGACCCCCTTCAGAGTACTAATAACCAAAGTTCTGTTTCATGGAAGGCATTATATATAATCATTACTCAATTGGCCTAAGTCCATGTAATCAGGGTTCTACATTAAGGACATCCGACAAGTAATATTAAAAAGTAACTTGCTCGAATCACAAATTCTTTTGTCTGTAATTTACAAAGAAAAAGTTCAGAATTAAAAAAAAGGATATTTTAAAAAAAAAATTAAAAAATAATAAGAAAAATATCATGCATTATAAATATTTTCAGACTATGAAAGATAAAAGCAACAACATTACAACAATGATAGAGATGTTACAAAAAAAAAAGCAAACATGGGAATTCACACACTACAAAGATGCTCAGCTATTATTTCTATTTTGTTAATTTTCAGGAGACGCTCATTACCACTTAGTGGTTTATCAGCCAATCAGTTAGCTGAACATTATGCTAGTTGCATCAAACTTTCAGCTGAAAATGTAAGTAACATCCAATCTTCTTATGTCCCTGAGATTACGAGACACATTGTTTTGTTTCTGTTTGAAACATTCTAGTTTCTGTTGAATAACTTGACCTTCTTTCAATCTTTGCTGCTTAGATTTAAAAAAAATTAAGTACAATGGAACCTGCCTCAAGAAACCACCCTATTAGCCATTGAAATATGGACTCTAGACATGTGGTCTCTCAAAAGAGATTTTATTTCCAGAGATTTTTAACTAAATGGTTTTCAAAATTTGGTTCCAAATTACAAGTGTTTTTTTAAGACAGTGATCTTTTAAGACAGAGTCCACTGTACAAACTTTTATATCAGTGATTGTGAGATCTGGTATGAGTTTGATTATGACTGAGGTTTGGCAAGATTTCCTAGAGATACAAGACTTTATAATCTTCATAAAGAGATATCATTTGGGGTCATAATGTTTCTCAAACTTATCTTGTTTATTGTGTAATAGAAATTGAAAACCATATCTTAGTAAACTGGTGGAAAAAACTTCCTTCAATGATTAGTCTCAGCTTCGCCAAAACTTGAACTTTCTCTAGTAGTGAGGAAATTAATTTTAGTGAGTAAATGAACTCATACTTTTCAAACCTTGTGAGTAAATAAGACAAGAAAAAAAATATTTCTATCATGAAACAGGTTGTCCTAACCAGTAATTTTTATGCCCCACCTCTGAAAATGACTGGTGCTTATCCTTTTGTTCTGTCACACTTAAGACAAAAATGTCAAGTGGTTTTTGGTAAGCATGATTATAAAACTTAGACAAAATTACAAACAAAATTTAAAATCCCGAGAGATTTGGCTAGATGTTAAAACATTGGTGGATAAATTAGCTAAAGTATGCATAACTTATACACATTTCTACCATAACACAAACTTGTATGGTAAAACCTTGAAAAATCGTCTGATTAAATGGAAACAGTTGTTTAAAGTTTTCTCGTTAACCACACTTGGTTAACACACACTGACCATTTTCATTGGTCGAAATAGGAACATTTCTATTACACTATTACATTTCATTGCACTACTACTATAATGAAAATGTTTGTACATGAAGTTACATCAAGCCAGTTGTTGTCGATAAATGTAATTGGAGGTTAAGGGGTCCGTTATTGAAGTGCCTATGAATGTCAGGTTTCCTACAGGTCTACATATTGATGTAATCTGGAGAAATTGCGAGAAAAAAGCGAGGTACAGGTATGACACAATCATGAGAGCCCAAGCCTGATGGTGTTTAGACGTGATGTAGGTTAATGTTCATGGTTACTACGCAGGTCATGTGTTTGGTGGTTGCTGGTATAAGACAATAACTTTGCACTAGTTAAATCTTAAGTTTTTCTTGTATAGCAATTTCATTTTCCATTTAACTAACGTAAAATCATTTTTCATTACAGAAAATAAATTCCAAGAATGCTTTTGGTCTACATCTGATTGATTATATGTCAGATTTGGTAAAGAAGAAAGAATTAGATAACTTTCAAGTAAGTAGTTGTGGGGTTTGACAAGAAAATTGAATTCCATCATTTTACTGATTTTTAGCTCACCTGACTATGTCAGGGTGAGCTTTTGCAATCACTTTGTGTCCGTCGTCCGTCCGTCCGTCGTTAACTCACTTTCAAAAATCTTCTCCTCTGAAACCACTGGGCCAAACTTGAACTGAGTCGTCACTAGGGTATCTAGTTTCAAATTTGTTATTTTCTATGTCGCAGGTCAAACAACATGGCCGCTGTTGCTAAAAATAGAACATAGGGGGTAAATTGCAGTTTTTGGCCAATAACTCAAAAACCATTACAGATATCAAAAATCTGACAAGGGTAAAAGTGATCAGCTTGATGAGATCTACCTGCCATGCGATTTTGAAGAAAATCAGAAAACTCATCTCGGAGTTATAGCCCTTTTTTTGTAAAATTTTCAAAATTTTGGTGTTTTTAATTTTTTATTTCAAAAAATGTAACAGATAGAGGTCAAGTGTAAATTGCAAAAATGTTCAGCATATCAAGATCTACCCACCCTGAAAATTTGAAGACAATCCAAAAACCTGTGTAGGAGTTATTGCCCTTTTTTCACAGAATTTTTTCAATTTTTATGTTTTTCGTCTTCTAACTCCAAAACTATGAAAGATAGAGGTCGAATGTAAATTGATAAAATGTTTGCCATGATGTGGCGACTTCAAAACCGGTGTTGAAAATTGTTTGTTGACCGTCATTTTCAAAATGGCCGACAAAAAAGGCGGGGAAATTCAACATTGTTTGATTTCAATGAAATTTGGTTTTCCAAATAGATATTGATGTTGCGACTTCAAAACCGTTGTTGAAAATTGTTCCTTGACCACCATTTTTAGCTCACCTGGCTTTTGGAATCACTTTGCGTCAACAAACATGGCCCCTATGGCGAGGCTTAGTTTAACATTGGATCTTATAGGAAAATCATCTTCTCCTCTGAAACCACTGACACAAATTTAACCAAACTTTACAGGAATGATGTATGCAAGGTCCTTTACAAAGACTGCTCATTTTGTTCTGATCCGTCAAAAATCATGGCCACTAGAACGGGGCTTAGTTTAACATTATATAGCCAAAAGAAGACTGCTGTGCTGCACACACTGCAAAGTTTTCGCAGAACCTTATTCATTCATTCATGAATCCGGTTCCTGACTTGGAAGAAGAACATTGGATCCTGTGGGAAAATTACATTTTCATCTTCTCCTCTGAAAACGCTGAAGCAAATATAACCAAACTTTAGAAGAATGATGTATTGAAGGTCCTTTACAAAGATTGCTCATTTCGTTCCGATCTGTCAAAACCATGGCCGCCAGGGCTGGGCTTAGTTTATCATTGGACCCTATGGGAAAATCACATTTTCATTTTCTCCTCTGAAACCACTGAAGCAAATTCAACCAAACTTTACAGGATTTATGTATGGAAGGTCCTTTACAAAAAATTGCTCGGTTCGTCTGATCTTCTCAAGCAAATAACCAGGTGAGCGATACAGGCTCTTGAGAGCCTCTTGTTCTGTTTTCTTCATATAAAAAAGGATTGTCAAAATGCCAAGTGCATTTATTTTTTAAAAAGAACTTAAATCTAAACCTTTTGATATTTATTTCAGGTGGCCAGTACAACTCTTGATGCAAGTGCAAAGATATATGCAGGGCGTGTTGATGCTATACATGCTGAAACCTACAAAGTTCTTACAGGGTTGGGGCGTGGATCTGACAAAAATAAACAGACTGAGGAAGATGAAGGTATGGAATGTCAAATAGATAACGTCATATAGACTGTTGGTGTTGGCTAAGTGGTTCACCTTGCAAGGCCCAGGTTTTCTCTCCCCATACATGGTCATGTTCGTTGTTGCTTGTGTTGCAATGTCACATTTTTCATTTCCGAGTCAAGGTCCTTTAGACTGTTCATGGTGGCTTAGTGGTTCACATATCAAGGTCCTGTTTATCCCAGTACATACCTAAGATTTCTTTTGAATTCTATAATGTTGTGGCTTATCCCAAGCCAAGTGATTGGCATGAGAAGTGAAGTACATAAGTCTAAATTATTTGTAGCACTTCAGCATTAGCTTGTGAAGAATAAATCATTTGTAGCACTTCATCAGTAACTTGTGTCATATAAATCATTTGTAGCACTTCACCGGTAGTTTGTGACATATAAATCATTTGTAGCACTTCACCGGTAGTTTGTGACATATAAATCATTTGTAGCACATCACCAGTAACTTGTTACGTATAAATCATTTGTAGCACTTCACCGGTAGTTTGTGACATATAAATCATTTGTAGCACTTCACTGGTAGTTTGTGACATATAAATCATTTGTAGCACTTCACCGGTAGTTTGTGACATATAAATCATTTGTAGCACTTCACCGGTAGTTTGTGACATATAAATCATTTGTAGCACATCACCAGTAACTTGTTACGTATAAATCATTTGTAGCACTTCACCGGTAGTTTGTGACATATAAATCATTTGTAGCACTTCACCGGTAGTTTGTGACATATAAATCATTTGTAGCACTTCACCGGTAGCTTGTGACATATAAATCATTTGTAGCACTTCACCGGTAGCTTGTGACGTATAAATCATTTGTAGCACTTCACCGGTAGCTTGTGACGTATAAATCAGTTATTGTACTTCATCAGTAGCTTGTGACATATAAATCATTTGTAGCACTTCATCGGTAACTTGTGCCGTATAAATCATTTGTAGCACTTCACCGGTAGCTTGTGACGTATAAATCAGTTGTTGTACTTCATCAGTAGCTTGTTACGTATTAATCATTTGTAGCACTTCACCGGTAGCTTGTTACGTATAAATCATTTGTTGTACTTCATCGGTAACTTGTGCCGTATAAATCATTTGTAGCACTTCACCGGTAGCTTGTGACGTATAAATCATTTGTAGCACTTCATCAGTAGCTTGTGACATATAAATCATTTGTAGCACTTCACCGGTAGTTTGTGACGTATAAATCATTTGTAGCACTTCACCGGTAGTTTGTGACGTATAAATCATTTGTAGCACTTCACCGGTAGCTTGTGACGTATAAATCATTTGTAGCATTTCACCGGTAGTTTGTGACATATAAATCATTTGTAGCACTTCACCGGTAGTTTGTGACGTATAAATCATTTGTAGCACTTCACCGGTAGTTTGTGACGTGTAAATCATTTGTAGCACTTCACCGGTAGCTTGTGCCGTATAAATCATTTGTAGCACTTCACCGGTAGTTTGTGCCGTATAAATCATTTGTAGCACTTCATCAGTAGCTTGTGACGTATAAATCATGGTGAGGAGTTAAAGCACCAATAAAACAAACAACTAAACAAATCACTATCGAGTCAATTTTCACATCAATGAAATTTTATTTTATTATATTTTTTATTATTATTTATTTTAAATATGTGTTTTATGTCACACTCAGCAGAGCCTGCCTGACTCAGTCGGCAGCGCGCTCGACTCTTGGTTGTGAGTTTTGAGTCCAGCCGGCGGCAGGTTGGTTCCTGTCCTTCAGATGAAACAGTAAAAATCGAGGTCCCATGTCGTAGTAGGTGGTGGCATGTTAAAGAACCTTCACTGCTCAATGGCCATAAGTGCCGAGCATAGGCCAAAATTTGAAGCCCTTCACCAGCATTTGGTGACGTCTCCATATGAGTGAAATATTCTTGAGTAGGACATTAAACAACAATAAACAAACAAAACACACACAACAATTGCTCAGTTATATGGTGGTGCCCAGTTTTTAATATGAAGAGATAAAGTTTATGTTTCAATGACAAGGAAATAAAAACAATTTGTACTATGCATTACTGATGAAATTATAATCTAGTCTTTAGAAAGTTATAGTCTATTAAGATTTGAAGAATGTGAAAATATATATGTTTTAGTGGCAGAGAAAAAACTTAATTTCAGAGAAATCTTAATGCAACAAAAAACCACCTTAAAATGAATTCCTTTAGTTTAATATTTTACTAAGTTTAATTCAATTTTATTTATAGGTGAAGAGCAAGTTACAGAAGAACAAGGAGAAGAAAAGGCCAAGAAAAAGAAAAAGGTAATAAAATCTAGCTCCTGCTGGAGCAACTGAGATGTTTGCCAAGGGTAGGATGCAGATCAATCTCTTCTGAGACTATCTTTCTATATGGAACTCAGATGTGGTGCTTGATTCTTGTTTTTGCACCTGGAATTGTAGAATTTCTGTTTGTGTATGAATCAGTTTCAGCCTATTTTAGTTGCTGTTTCATTTACCATTTGATCATCTGCCACAAATAGATATAAACCTGTAGTATACATATCCGTGTTTATTTCCTTTCCATTAATGTATTAATGTTAATGTTTAATTGTCAACAATTTCAAACACAATTTAAACAATGTAAGCTACGTATAAAATCTCCTTGATCTATCATATGTACAAACAATGCATATGGTGAGCATAGGGAACATGTTCCAGATTAGTGAATCTAAGTAAAAATTTACCAATACTGAGGGGGGGGGGACCCAGATCATTAGTTGCTGTACCTTTATTTCTTGAGAGATACTTAGTTTTGGACCTGTCAATCCATCAGGTTGGTCTATTTTTGGTTTCCAGACAATAATTTGAGAACAGATTTGCTAATGAATGAAGTAAGTGATGAAAAGAGTGATTTGTGTGTGTGTGTGTGTGTGTGTGTGTGTGTGTGAAGTGGTCAATTTGTGGGAAAGATAAATTGTGATGTATCATTGACATACATGTTATTTCATGCACAATAATGTACAGTGAAACTTGTGTATAAAGACCCTCTTACAGAAAAAACCAAAACTAGACTTTCTAGGGAATTGGTCTATATTTAGAGGTTGATTTGTACACAAATGATATTACTCTAAATTCCAGAACCTGAAAATTCCCAGAGCTCTGTGTAGCCATTTCTGTGCATTTCACAAAATGTACATGTATTTGCTTTAGAACACTACAAATTTTGTGATGTATTTTATTACAGCTAATTGTCAGTTGTGATAAGCATATATAGTGTTGTTGTACACATAAAAGTCTTATAATATTTGCTATCACTGTCACTTTCTACATACACCATTGAAACACAATGTCACTAAATCCTGTTAAGCAATATGGACGATTGTACATATGACAACTATTTGAAGATACATCTGTATTTGAAATATATGTAAGAAGTTTAAGATATATGTAAGAAGTTTAAGATATATGTAAGAAGTTTAAGATATATGCTAGAAGATTCAGTCAAAATTGCTGTCGATGACTAGTGACTCGTAAGAAAGGGAGTCACTTAACACAGATCTGACTTGTGTATCCACATCTACATGTTTATAGGTATACACTGGACAAATTTGTATAAAAACTAAGGCAGTCTTCAGTGTGTCTTATCCACTCTGTAATTTGAAATGTTTTATTTTCAGGCAAAAAAGAACCATGCAGTGGAAACAAATTTGAAAAATATTAGTGTAAAGAAGTTGGAGTTGGGATTTGAGGTAGGATTTTGTATATCTTGTCTGAGAAATTTTGTCTATCTAGATGCTCTTGTTTTAACTTACTCTCTGTACCTGGCACTCAAGACTTCGAGAGCATCAGTACAACACCACTTGTGTTGAGAGAACAAATTTAGATGTAAATGACAAAGTATAGCTATATATTTGTACATTTAATTAACAAAAAACAGGAAATATAAACACTATAAATTTTAATTTCCTGCTTCAAGATTCCCATCATACTTTTGGAATGCTTTATGTCTTAAATAACAGTGGAATCTGTAAAACAATATACATTTTTTCTGCAAAGGAGCATGCTTTATACTCTTACATTTCTGATTTGTTGTGATCACTTGTTATGTTTTACACTCTTACATTTCTGATCTGTTGTTATCACTTATTATGATTTACACTCTTACTTTTCTGACCTGTTGTGATCACTTGTTATGATTTACACTTACATTTCTGACCTGTTGTGATCACTTGTTATGATTTACACCCTTACTTTTCTGACCTGTTGTGATCACTTGTTATGATCTGTTGTGATCACTTGTTATGATTTACAGTTTTACATTTCTGATCTGTTGTTATCACTTGTTATGATTTACACTCTTACTTTTCTGACCTGTTGTGATCACTTGTTATGATCTGTTGTGATCACTTGTTATGATTTACAGTTTTACATTTCTGATCTGTTGTGTTCACTTGTTATGATTTATACTCTTACATTTCTGACCTGTTGTGATAACTTGTTTTGATTTACACCTTTACATTTCTGACCTGTTGTGATCACTTATTATGATTTACACTTACATTTCTGAACTGTTGTGATAACTTGTTTTGATTTACACCTTTACATTTCTGACCTGTTGTGATCACTTATTATGATTTACACTTACGTTTTTGATCTGTTGTGTTCACTTGTTATGATTCACACTCTTACATTTCTGATTATTTGTTGTGATCACTTGTTTAATGGTATTTTGTTTCATTTGCATGCCTGTAAGTGACACACATATGAAGTATTTGAATCCTAAATACCAATACTCATGTTGTTCTACAGATATAACATTAAATCAACATTTTGTAGGTTGACCCACTTTTCCATGTGATGTCAAAGACATTTGATGAGGGTGGAAGTAGTGGACTTCTACTGAACAATCTGCGATGTTTTGATGACGATCAAGCACTTGTTCTAGATTCCCATACATCTACAGTATCAGCAGATCAGTTAAGCTCTTCACAGAGAACAAGTACATCTCTTACTGAAATCAAAGGTGATGCTTGTTAATTATATTATACTTGCTAAATGATTGATCATCATCGGTCGTAGAAAAATTGCTTATGAGGTTATTCCTGATATGTATTAGATCACACCAATTTGATTTGTAGATATTGGAAATCCTGGTCCATATTTCCTTATTTTGTCATTATTATTGTTTTCATGCTGGTCCATCACTGACTCTGTGTGCAAGTATTTATTTTTATTTATTATTCATTTTCTTAATATGATTTTCTGAAATATTTCACATGACCCTTTTATCGTTTAAAATATATTTTCATTTGCCTTTCTGTAGTAACTCTAATTTTCAATATGATTTTACATGTTTATACAACAATTTACATCAGTATCCCGATGTTTGATAACATGGCGGTGTCACTTTGTCAGTCACTATACTATATTGTTGACAGATTAATACATACATATGTACAAAAGTAACAATGACTGCTATGTGTAGGTGTATTATTATAACATGCAGAAAAGAAAGCTTTAAAGTTAAATTAAAATTAGTTTCTGTATTATAAAATCCTCGTTAAACAGAAAATTCTGTAGTGGTACTATATGATGTTCAATAATTTTTTATGCAAGGCAGTCTATATATTTGTTTCTTTTTTTCAAGTCCCCCCTAAAAATGTTTGATCTGCTATATAGGTGGAAATGTATGCATGGGGGGTAATTTACACCACACGTAATGAAGAGTTTTTTGTGTAAATTACCCCAGCATACCAGACCTACAGTTGTGCTGGTCACAGTAAGATGTGATATCGCTTAAGTATGATCAATGTGACAATGACAATGTGGATTAATTTCTATTTGTTGATTTTTACCACATACAGAATCTAATTTTCACATTTTACAGAAGTTTATTTATTGTAATTATGGAGAGCACAATGTCAGTGACGATTTTTTGTTGTTACTTTATTTTGGCCATTAAAAGCATCATAGCAGCATATAAAAAGAATTAATTTATATGTTCATTTCCTGAACACCAGTACATTTATTACATTTACAGGGCATTATCACTTATAAGCTCTTCTCTTTTTCAGATATGTTTAGAGGCGTAGACATTGTATCCAACTCAATTTGTCCACCATTTTCCAGTTTTGACTTTACAGATTGGGATAGTACAATGGAGGTATGTATTATTAATATGTATCATTGAAAACTTTCTGTCAGTAACATTCTACTGACCATAAGTTTTGGTAGTTGTCTGTCAGTCTGTCCAGTTACAGTTAGGGTTAATGGTAATGTAATTAATGGTTTCCCTGCTTTAATGTCAATAAATATAATATATATATCCTTCCTTAATGGCTTATTTATACTTTAGTAATAGCACAGATGTCACAAATATACAGTACTTCCATTACAGACACCACATGGCATGTTAATTTCATGGGGTGCCCATTTTCACTGCAAGATTAAAATTGCCTAAACAATTTCCACCAATGTTTCATTTTAAGTTGACCACATCAGGTACTTTCAGACATATTGGATTTTAGATAACTCATCAATACTGTGATATTTTTATGAACTTTAGAATGTGTATGTATGTAGTGTTAAGTTTGTCAATAAAGCATGGCTGATGTGTCTTAGTGTTCTCTATTCCCATGTTTTATTATAGATACATGTACAGGGTTATAACTTCAATTATAGCTCTGTGATTTAACTGTCCAGTAAGTGACCTCCAAAAATAAAGAACACCAAATTATTTAGTTTTTTTTTTTTTATATACACATAATTGCTAAAATCTTTGACCACTATATTGTATTCCCCTGTGTGACAAATTACACATTTAAATCACATGTACATAATTGATTAAAGATGTCACACTTAACTAACGTGACTCTGAAGTGAACTATAATTTGTTTCTCTTGCTGTAGACATCTGTAGTACCCTCTACATCCTCTGCTCATGCATTTGATCTGAATGCTGAACCAGAACCAATAATGGAAACAGAGACTGATGCAGCAGACATGCCTGTAGATATTACAGATTTTCCAGCTGATGGAGCGTTTGGTGAAGAAGATAATGCAGGTAATGACATGTAATTTGTACGAAAAATAACTGAATGATAATATGAACAAGATCAGAGATGGGGGCATATTGGTTTTAGCTCACATGTCCAGAGATTTTGTAAATGCCTCAGTGTCTGGTTGAGATCATATTTTGATGTCAGTTTGATTTGCTTCTACTATTATTCTGTTCATAAATTGACTTTATTTGCATGACATATAGGCCGTATAACATAACATTATATTGCTAGATTTGACAACTGTAGATGAGGAAGAGGCTATGTCCTAAGTGATTACTGAAAATCACAGTTTGGTCAGGGAATTATTTTTCAAGCTCGTTGAGCCCACAGGGCCAAGTGAGCTAGCTACTAGTATGGTTCAATGTCCATCATGTGTTCATAACTTTTCCATTGAAACAACTTCTTCTCAAGAATGACTGGAAAGATTTCAACCAAATTTGGCCGGGAGCTTTTTCCTGGGAAGAGGCTATAAGTTTGTGAAATATGGGGCTAGGACCTATAGGGGCAAAAAAAAAAATGTTCGAAACTTGGTTTTTTCAAAATCTTCTCATAAACCAATGATCACTTTTCTTTCAAATTTGTTAAACATTATTGTTATATCAATACCTACAAACTTTGCAAATAAATTTGAAATGTGTTTAAAATGAGACTTTAACCTAGGTAAACAGAAAATATCAGTTATTCATGAAATTTTAGACATTTTTCACTTCTGCACATAATTGACTAAATTTGCCATGTAAGTGTCAAAAAGGATGACGTTGCCCTAACCAGGAAACAAATCTCAGTTTGGTTTTCATTCTCAATCACATTTTCTGATCAGAATATAAAACTTTGTATTTTACAGAGTCTGATAGTGAACAGCACGTATCAGAGAAATCTGTTTTTATTGGTGACGGGAAAGCAGCTCAACTTATGCAAAGTGCAATACGAGATTTAACGTAAGTATTTGTTACTTTTATATACAGGCCTTTTTCTGTCAGTTTTGGGAACATGCCATTGGCAATAATTGGGAATTTTAACGTGAATTCGTGTCCAATTGGGAAATTTTTTTTTGCGCACATGGAAATCTAAATGTAATTGAATCTCTCTTTTTAATGCAATTCCCTTTACATTAATTTATTTTTAGTTACAGTCATGGCCTCAACACCAAACTGGGAATTTGTTTCGTCAAATTTGTTAAAAATACATGTGATTTGCATTGTGAATGAGGCCAAATTTCATCATATGGAAACTGTAGAAAAAAGTCTGATATATCGCACTGGATTACTACTGCAATCAGTTGTGTATTCAATTGCACAATTTTCAAGAACCAAAATTATATCAATTGACACTGCCAGATTTCAAAATTTGAGTATTATCAGGGCATGAAATAAATCATTGTTTTGACTGTATAATTTTTATTCTCGATAATATTGACTAGAAAACACTTCTATCCCATCCACATCAAAATAATTGAGCCAATCTAATGAATTTTGTCCCAGAAAGCTACCTTGTGTACAGTACTCAAACTATTTTTGTATACAGTCAAACTTGTATATAAAGACCGACGCTCAGAGGGAAATTACAAAAACGGTCTTTATCGACAGGTGGTTCTTTATATAAAGGGTCATATGAGATATTAATGAAATCCAAGGTATCCGGAGATGACTCTCATGATTTCCAACTGTATTTCTTCCGTGGTTAGATATTGTCATTTAGTAAAAAATAAATGTATCTTATATTTTATTTACTAAAGGGATGTTCCTAACTCCAGGGTTCTGGAAAATATTTCGTTTTTTTTTTTTTTAAAAAAAAAATGCAAATTGGGAATTTTGAGCATCTTTTGGGGAAAATACAAAACCAATTTTTGTCATTAGGAGGGTCCTGAAACCAGACCAAAAATAGTCATAAAGAAAATCCCTGTAGCTAATGCATGTAAAACCTGTAAATAATGAAAAAATAAAATAACAATGAAATAAATTTCAATGTTTTTGAATAATTTAAATTAAATTTCTGATGTAATTGAATTAATACATGTACATCGAGGATACGGCACATTATTAAAACAAACAAATATCTACAATTGTGGCTCAAAGTCAGTGGTTAGTGTTGTTAAGTCACCTAAAAGTGTAAGGAATATACAATGAACAGAAAGATGTAGATAGGCGAATTTTATTTAATCATCATTTTATTAGATTTAATCCAATGCTATTAGCGCTCGGCGATTTTGCTCTTTAGATTGAATATTGATATGCTAATCAAGTGATATTCCGATTAGTTACAAATCTTCAATCGTTTAGCCATGGGGACATTTAAAAAGCTCCTGTTTGGAAAGACACCTGTCACAAAGGGTGTCCTTCTGTCTGATTTTTTTTTTCTTTAAAAGTCTTAGTCTTTCTTAGTACTCACACCGGTCACACTTTGTCATTAACTGAAGATCGAAAAACAACGACATCAATTAGTCAGCGATGATTGTTATTCCTGGTTGTAAAAATACACCCTAGTCATAAAGCACGTCCGAGTGCCTAATACTACCGCGGGGGCGTTATCTAATGAATTTTGTCCCAGAAAGCTACCTTGTGTACAGTACTCAAACTATTTTTGTATACAGTCAAACTTGTATATAAAGACCGCTCAGGGGAAATTACAAAAACGGTCTTTATAGACAGGTGGTCTTTATATAAAGGGTCATATGAGATATTATGAAATCCAAGGTATCGGAGATGACTCTCATGATTTCCAACTATATATTTCTTCCGTGGTTAGATATTTCATTTAGTAATTAAATGTATATTATATTTATTTACTAAAGGGATGTTCCTAACTCCAGGGTCTGGAAAATATTCGTTTTTTTTTTTAAAAAAAATTGCAAATTGGGAATTTTTGCATCTTTTGGGGAAAATACAAACCAATTTTGCATTAGGAAGGGTCCTGTAACCAGACCAAAAATAGTCATAGAAAATCCCTGTAGCTAATGCATGTAAAACATGTAAATAATGAAAAATAAAATAACAATGAAATAATTCAATGTTTTGAATAATTTAAATTAATTTATGATGTAATTGAATTATATACATGTACATTGAGGATACGGCACATTATTAAAACTGAAACAAATATCTAAAATGTGCTCAAAGTCAGTGGTTTGTGTTGTTAAGTCACCTAAAAGTGTAAGAATATACAATGAACAGAAAGATGTAGATAGCTGAATTTTATTTAATCATCATTTTATTAGATGTAATCCAATGCTATGAGCGCCGGCGATTTTGCCCTTTAGATTGAGATATTGATATGCTAATCAAGTGATATTCGATTAGTTACAAATCTTCAATCGTTCAGCGATGACATTTAAAAGCTCCTGTTTGTAAAGACACCTTGTCACAAAGGGTGTCCTTCTGATTTTTTTTTTCTTTAAAGTCTTAGTCTTTCGCCGATTAAGTAATCATCACCGGACACTTTGGTCATTAACTGATGATCGAAAACAACACATCAATCAGTCAGCGATGATTGTTAGTTCCTGGTTGTAAAAACACCCTGTCATAAAGCACGTCCGAGTGCCTAATTACTACCCGGGGGCGTTAATTGACACCTCCAGGTATGTTGTGACTGTCAAAGCGTCGTGTATTGCGCCATGTTGTTGATTAGATCTCGAATTGTCCCGCGAGAATTATCTACGAGTTATCTCCCTTCCACGAGTAGTAAGTGTATAAGCTGTCACTATATGCGAGTAGGACAACTACCGGCGGACAAAATACAGCGGTCGCCAGTCGCGTAAGGCAGGTGGTCGCTATATAGAGGGGAAATATATAGTAATTCTCATGGGGCAGTCCAAATACGGTCGTTATGGACAGGAAGTCATTATATGAGGGGGGTCGCTAAGGCAAGTTTGACTGTATTTCTAACTTTATAATTTACAATTGCACAACAATTAATGAAAATTGTTATCATTCAGTACATTGTACATTTATAATTATGAATAGCATTAGAATTGAAATATTTAAATATAGTAGAGGGAAATTGACATGTGATAAGTAACTCCATAACACAATGGCAGAAAAAAATCAAGCTTGATGCACTCTTAGGATATGGTAGTCCCTGATTAAATGTTTAATATGTTTATACTTCTGTAAATTAACTGGTTACCTTTCCAGCTCAATCAGTTCAGAAGTGAACCAGGCTGATTAGTGACTCTTTATCAGAAGATAATGCTTTAGATCGTTATGTTGCTGATGATTTATGTTTTGATTCATAGGCATGGTAATACTGGTACATTACTGAGTGTGTTAGCATCGGAACCATCTGATTATTCATATTTCAACAAGGCTTTGTGTCGGATATGGGCAGGACCTTCACATTGGAGAAGAGGTCCCCTATCTAAAGGTAAGTAGCTCTCAGTAGTTGAAATGACAATAAAATATACATGTCACACCTTAAAAAGTAAGAAGGTAAAGGGAAAACATATATAAAAATATCATAGACATAATACACCCATCACATAAAAATCTGATGTGCATTGACCATGTTTTATAATGGTTGATAGGCACCTATTTTTGTTTTATTTTTTACTTAATTTTGACATGTAAATTTAAAATGAAATTTGGAATTCCCAAAGGTTGAAAAATAAGTGGTGAAATCTACTTGAAAATTGTTTTAAGATTATTATTGGTCACTCAGGGTACATCAGACATATGTCTACTTCAATTTTTCAGCCTGTCATTTTGATCTGTTTATTGTATTTTGATGTTTTTACTCTATTCCTTTTTACTGTCATTGTTATGTAATCAAGCAAATGTCTTGTGCATTCACGTTGACTACATATGGTTGTATTAATTTCTAGATCCCAGGTTTAAAGGTATAGCAGACAAATCACAGAAAGCCAAGAAAACTGTGTTTAGGATTAACTATGATGAGGAAGAAGATTTTACACCATATCTGAAACAATCAAAGGGCACCTGCTTAACGAAGGCAACATTAACCAAATATAGTAAAGACAGAAACACACTACCTAAAGACCTTCATTATGATGCTGATAAATTATTCCGATTGTTCTGTAAAAGTAAAGTTATGGTAAGTCTGTAGTAATCACAACATTTGTAATATGTTGGTGTTTAGATTTGACATTGTTCTATGTGCTGTAGAAATCGATTGCTATTACAGTGTGAACTTCACTAATAAGACCACCTAATTGTCTGACTAAGTGGTCTAATTAACAAGATGGTCTCTTTAGTGAGGGTCTTAACTTATTTTCAAGAGACTGAATATTTACTGTCTTAAATGTGAGGTGGTCTTTAGGTGAGATTTCACTTTAAATATTTTTGAATTGATACATTTTCATCAAGTGTTTGTGTGACTACTTAAACCCCATGCCACTGATCCCTGTAAGGCAGGGAGAGAGATGTATAGTGTAAATATTTATGTCCTTGCTTGAGTGGTCCGTATTCCCACTGGCTTTTAAAGTGCCACTACACTTGTCCAATCTGAAGAAGGTAATAATACTGCACATCCTAGACCATTTAAGCTCCATCTAGGCATACAGCTGTGCAGACATGAGATGAAAACTCACCTCTGAAAGTCTGGTGCAACCGGGGATCGAACCAGGGACCTTCTTGTTGAAGACCTGGTGCTCTACTGACTGAGCTACTCTGTACATCTAGTGTGTGAAGACTCCTCACACAGCTGATTTGTCATTTACTAGAATTGTTTAAGAGAAAAATGTAAAACTCTCTTCATATGTAATACAGTCAAAGATGATAAAATATGTGGTTTGATATTACAAGATTTCTACTCATTCTTCTCTTGTTTCAGATAAAAAGACAAAATACAAGTTCAGAATACATAGATGATGATATTGAAAATTACGATTATGAAAATACAAACGACAGAGAGAATTTCTGTCCCAAAGGTTCTCAGGTATAAACATTAACATTGATTTCAATGTCAATAAAGATCAGTTGCTGGGAATGTCATTTAGCAGTAAGCACATAAGCATTGGTTTTAATGACATAAAATCAGGGGGGGTGTTGAGGTTAAGCTGTAAGCACATCATCAAATTAGATTTGATGCTCTATATATTTGATGCTTTATATCAATGTAAGCTATAGTTTCTGTTATTGCCAACAACGTAAGGGACTTTAAAATATTTATCAATGATTGGCTTTACTCATAGGGGCATATACACAGTTTGTCATTATTCATTTTCTACTGTTGAATAATAATAAAAAAAATTTGAATTTAATTGTTGACACTTATAAAAATGTTGACAGTTTGAAGCACGTTTTATTCCCTTTTTTCTATCAACAAGCATTGTGATGTCATTGTGATAGTTTATTTATAATTTTATTTTATTTCAGGATGATGACGATGATGATGGAGGTGGCGACTTTGACTTTAACTTTACACAGGGTGGTGACAACTACAGCCAAGAACCAACTGATTTTATAACGCAACCCGATGATACTCTCCTTAGTGGTACCATGTTAACTGGTGATAAACTAGTAGCTCAGCCAAACAAGGTAAAGCCAGTTGAAATAAGATTTTGTCATAGTTGACATCTTATGACAGATGGCGTAGAACAATGTTGTGTGGCTTCCGAATGTTGTCATAACTGATATCTTACGACAGACGACATAGAACCATATAGTGTGGCTTCCTAATGTTGTCATAACTGACATAATATATCAGACGAAATAGAACCATATAGTGTGGCTTCCTAATGTCCTAACTGACATCATAGTAGAATGTTATAATATACCAGTGTCAGTTTATAATCATGACCTCTAATTTAACTTTTAGATGGGCAGACCAATGGAATTCCATTGGACAATAGAAAAATCTAGTAAAGATTGATCAGGTCTTAAGTTATATATCAAGCAGATTATATGTCTATATGTAATTCTGTGGTGTCTACATTGTTGGCACCATTATTTCCTTTCCGCATCCTGTTACCATGTGCCTTATGGGGGTGGTTATATTGGCAAAAAAAACTAGAATATAGTAAGACTTCATTTAGTGTGGTAAATTGTATTTCCCAGTCTCACCACATGCCCTTTGAAATACTAAACAAATGACATGCAGTGGGATAAGCAAAATGCTTCACCATTTATGTTGTCTTCAGTGTTATTGCGCTCAATAGTTTCAAATGATTAATACATACCATTTACATGTGTAGGGATTGCTCTATATTCCAGGTGGCAAAGATCAATATAGACTATGCAAAAACTGCAAAGAAATTAGATGTTAAAAGATTGAAGGGAACTATATGGAAATTGTTAATGAAAAAGGGCAAAAACCAAACCGAGGAAATCCAGAAAGATGATGTCCCACAGGAGTCAAGTGGAGAAACGTCAGGGGAAAATGCTGAACAAACAGAAGAGGTAAATATTGGTCTTATTAAAAAGTCCTGGAAAAACACTATGAAAAGTCCTGGAAAAAGACTTGAACAATTTTTTTATTGGCTGTATGAACTATTAATATTCATCATGTATCTTGACTTTGTACTTGTCTAAAATCACACCATCTATACACATTTGTTGGTGACAAAATTGTAAGCATCTTTATCACAATGTCAATAACCACATGCTTGGATATTTTTATATTGCCATGTTTAATTCAAAAAACAGTACCAGAATTGATACCAATATTCACCTTGATTTGTTTACTTAATACATGGGTAATCAGTAACTAGCTGAATACCTGACAGATGACAGATAAGCTGTGGAGAGATACAAGGGAATTTTGTATCTATTCAGCTATCTTGTATTTAAAACAATACAAAAACATGAGTATTGTATAATTTCAATTAAGCAGAAATATTGGTGATTAGAATTATGTGATATTTTATTTGATGATTATTCAAATTAAATTGAATTTCATTTTCATCAGAATGAATTCTTACACTGAACTATATTTGTTAGTGCAAACACATCAACTGAAATGCATACCTCTTCACAGCCAACAAGATAGCTCTAAAATCAAAGCCATAATAGGTTGTAACAAGCTATGAAAATATATTTTTATTTTTGACACAGAATAAAGAGAGGGGAAATTCTCCAGATAGTGACAAATCCGAGGAGGAAATGCAGGGAAGCTGCAGTTTCCAGGAATTATTAAATGATCTACCTCAGAATGTATCCGGCAACATGGCCAAAAATATCAGTGTACCAATAGCATTTGTATGCTTGTTACATCTTGCAAATGAAAAGGTATGTAGCTGGTATTTTCAAAGTAAAAAAAAAAGTATATATTTTTGAAAATTGCTTGACAAAGTCAGTTTGGTTATTATTTGTTTGCACATTTAATTTGACCTTACTATTTGTATATTCCTACAGCACTGGACCTGACTTTATTTTCACAAAATACATAGGAATTTAAGAATTGTTTTACCTGTGTATATCTCTTATTTGTAATTGTACATCAATCTAAGTATTAAAAAACAAGATGAATTTTTTTGGAGAACACAAATAATGCATCTTTAATCAAAATTAGCTTATTCCCAATAAAGAGATGTGTTAGTTGGCAGATTATTTCCCTGTGTGTGGGATTTATGTGTCAGCTAATCAGGTAGAGGATTCAACAAAATCTGCTGTGGGTGAATGACTTTTTGTGGGTGTGTCAAGTTCAACCAATGAAATACTACTTAAAAGATATTGAAAGATTATAGAATGGTAAAGAGGTGTATCTTATTTTATAATGAAAAAATCTGAAGCCTTCAGAATTCATTTAGAGCATCTTTGATGATTCAATCCTATCCAAGGTTATGAAAGGAATTCTCTACTTCCAGACTTTGTATGTTCAATGTTGTTTTTTATATTTATATTGTTTAACATTCAATAAACTTTAAAGATTGCATGGGCTACATTTTCAGTGGTTGAACATATCTACAAGGACACTTGCATGTGACCCCATAGCAGGGGATTGAAGCATTGAGAGATTAAGTTTTAATTTGTTTGAGCTTAATTATGGTCAACAGTTGGAAATTTGTGTTTGTTATGGGACATTATATTATTCTTGAATAGTTTTGTTGGCATGGTGTTTCACAAAAGTATCTTGTTTTTGTGAGAAATAAATGCTAAGTATTCAATTTAAATAAATCTTTCATTCAAATCAATAGATTTATATTTTGTGAGAAATAAATGCTAAGTATTCAATTTAAATAAATCTTCATTCAAAACCATAGATTTATATTTTGTGAGAAATAAATGCTAAGTATTCAATTTAAATAAATCTTCATTCAAAACCATAGATTTATATTTTCAAAATGATCAAGCTCTGTATAAGCCTTTGATATTTTAAAGTAAAATATTTTCATTTGAAATGGTTTTTCAGACATTAAAGATCGAGAGTGACAACATGACAGATTTGAAGATAACACAGGGAATATAACCAGGACAATCAGTTCAAATAATAAGTGTTAATACTTTATCTGTTTCGTAAGAACAGACTTCAGAAACCCAGGGATATATCTGAACAGCTGACATTCACAGATAATAGTTTGAGGACAAAAACACCCAGTTGCATAAAGCATCATTTGTTTAAAGGTAACTGTGGTATAAAAAAAGGAAGATATAAGTCTTATATTTATTCTAATTTTAGTTACCCTTGTACATAAAAAGTGTGTATCTAAATAGAACTATTCTATGGACAAAAATAAATATGATATATGAAAATAAAGTAATATGAGTACCGATTTGTCCACAAAGGCAGTACCAGTTGATCAGTGAAGGCGGGATTACATGTCAAGAAACAAAGGCTGAACTATTTGATCAATAAACATACAAAGGTCATAATAATACTTGATTAAAAAAACATGTAAGTAGCAAAGGCAGTACTTCTTTGAATACTGAACAAAGAACCACAAAACCAAAACTCAAAGTCAGTATTATTTGATCAGCAAAGAAAGGCAGCTCTACATTATAATTAGATACTGTGTAGTACTATTCGATCAATGCTTTATCATTAACAAAGAAAGGCAGCATTAGATGATCAACAATGTCGGTACTAGATCATCAAACAAAGGCAGTGATAGATCGCCAACAAAAGCAGTAATAGATTGTAACAAAGGCATTACTAAATTGTCAACAAAGCCAGTACTAGATTGTAACAAAGGCAGTGATAGATCACCAACAAAGGCAGTAATAGATTGTAACAAAGGCAGTACTAGATTGTAACAAAGGCAGTACTAGATCATCAACAAAGGCAGTACTAGATTGTAACAAAGGCAGTACTAGATCATCAACAAAGGCAGTACTAGATTGTAACAAAGGCAGTACTAGATCACTGACAAAGGCAGTAATAAATGACCAATGATGGCAGTACTAGATCATCGACAGAGGCAATACTGGATGGTAACAAATGCAGTACTAGATCATCAACAAAGGCAGTACTAGATTGTAACAAAGGCAGTACTAGATCACTGACAAAGGCAGTAATAAATGACCAATGACGGCAGTACTAGATCATCGACAGGCAATACTGGATGGTAACAAATGCAGTACTAGATCATCAACAAAGGCAGTACTAGATTTTAAAAAAGACAATACTAGATTGTAATAAAGGCAGTACTAGTTATAACAAACGAAGGCAGTACTAGATTGTAATAAAGGCAGTACTAGTTATAACAAACGAAGGCAGTACTAAATTATAATAAAGGCAGTACTAGTTACAGCAAACAAAGGCAGTACTAGTTACAACAAACGAAGGCAGTACTAGATTGTAATAAAGGCAGTACTAGTTACAGCAAACAAAAGCAGTACTAGTTACAACAAACAAAGGCAGTACTAGATTGTAATAAAGGCAGTACTAGTTACAGCAAACAAAGGCAGTACTAGTTACAACAAACGAAGGCAGTACTAGATTGTAATAAAGGCAGTACTAATTACATCAAATGAAGGCAGTACTAGTTATAACAAAGGAAGGCGGTACTAGATTATAATAAATGCAGTACTATATGATCAATAGAATGATTGATAATTGATCAACAAATAATTACTGTACAAACAGATCTACAAACAAAAGATCATACTGTTCTATAAACAAAGAAATATAGTACTGATAAATAAATAAAGTCGGTACTAACAGATCAACAAAGGAGAGTTAGTTAACGATGGCAGCTGTGTTTATGTATATACAGACTAACTAGATTCTCTTTGTGTCTCAATCATTAGTTGTTATATAGGTATAGCTGATTTTAAATTGTTTAAATTCTTGTCTTGTTTTTACTCTATCACAATGTGTATTTATTTTTTGTGAATTTTTAACACATGAAGAAATGTTAATACTCTGAATAAATGTAGTTAAACTGATTTATATGAAAATGTGAAGTAGTAATGTCATGTCTAACCTTAACTTCTAGTATGTTTGTTAGTATATAATTTAATTTTTTTTTTTTGCAAATTCATGGAGAGAAAATTCCACAGACAAAACCATCTGTCATGTCATAATGCTGTTTATTTGAAGGTTTTAATTACTGAGTTGTAGTCTTTGTCCCACACTAGTAGTGATAGATAATACTCTGGAACCTGTCTTGAGAGACCACCTGTCTTGAGAGACCACATTTTGAAAACCACTTGGTTGAATTAGAAAAAAAGAAATAGACCACCTGTCATATATGACTACATTCCATAGGCTGTTGGGGTGGTCTGTCAAGTCTATCAGACTCCACTGTAGTAAGACAAGGTGTAAACATCTTTTTCAGTTAGTGATATTTGTATTATGGGAAATGAATTTTCTTTTGTACAAAAAACTTGTTAATATATATAAGTTTTTAAAAGATTTTGAACTAAGAGGTCAGTGGAAGTACCTATCCCTGGTCAAGAATAACATTTACATATCCTTACTGTAATATGTCCAATGAGTGGATTGTTACCATCCAAAGAAAAGGAAATTACTGAAAAATCTATCCATGAACAGCTTAAATTTCAACTTAAATGCTAAAAAAGTAATATTTCCAACATATAAGCTTTCTTGGTTAATTAGAGGTCATTAGGTAGTCCCTAAGAACATAAGCATATTAATATGTTATTTGTAGCACAAAATCAGAGTTGTTGGGAAATATGAGAGGTAAAGAGGTATACATCAACTTAACATGACAGCTCAGAACGAAAAAAAAAACATTTTGTGGAACATCCAAAAGGATTGTACATAAATTTCTAGTAGACCATTCATCCATTAGAAAAAACATTATATCTCTTCTCATAGACAATAACTTCCTTACTTCAATTTTAAAATACATTGTACATGATATTCTGTTGTCTCATCTCTCTCTCTCTCTCTCTCTCTCTCTCTCAATATAACTTCTTTAGTATTGCTCAGATTCTGTATTTACATCTACAGCAGGAACTTTGATCAGAATTCCAGGTAACAGATCTCAAGGTGGTTTTTGAAAAACCTACATTATAATAAGTATATAATATGTCAAGTGAATCACATTTAGTTCTGGTCAGTCCATCGTCAATATTAAGTGCTGTTCTATTTTATGTAAACTTCTCCATCTTGATTTGTCTCTTCATCTCTCTTACGAACCCTTTAGCCATTACTTTACATTTGTATGTCTGTTATACATTTTCATAAAAATTACCTGATTTGAAACTGGTGTGTGACTAATTTTGCATATGTGTTCTATAGGGTGAATAGGTTCAAGTTTGTTATTTTGATGCTTGCCAATTGACCAATATTGTTGTTGGTACTATAAATAGAACAGACATATATATAAGTGAGATAAGCAGGATCAAGTGTTGTTATCTATGTAAAGTGTTAACAATTGTGTTCACATTGTTGTCAATGTCAGCAGAATGTTGACAGTGTTATCAAAATGTTAACAAATGTGTTACAGTTGTTATCAAATTGTTAACATTTTGGCATTGTTATAAAGAATTTACCGGAACAAATTTATATGAAATAAAAGTACATCTGTCACCTAAGAATTATGCAAAATAAAGAAGTACATACATAATAAATTGTAGTTTTATATCTCACTATTCAGTCATGACAAGCGGATCAATTTTTTTTTTATTTTTGTGTTTATGCCAATCACAACAATTTTCAGTTATATGGTAGCTGCCAGTATTTTTATAATGGAGGCGAGAACCCGGTTACAATGTACCCGGGAAGAGACCTTCCGAATGGTTCAAAGCACTCGACATGGAGGTGCCTAAAGTTACACACGCTCATACATATATTTCCTCTTATTGTGCGATATCTGATCAGAATCTTGAGAACTATTGATAGGTATAATAATCTTGACAAGCAGATGTCCTGTTAATTTTAAGGTCAGAAGGTACACAATCATAGGGTGCTTACACTTGGTGTAGGGCAGGCTGACTCTTGGTTGTTTTGCCGGTACAGAAATCGAACATAAACACTGACAAGTTGTTTTTAATCAGTTTCTGGAGGATTATTTGAAAACATTGTTACTTTTAAAAATTGAAGTAAACAATTTTTTTTTCCGCATTTCTGCAACAATATGAAGGAACCAAGCTCCGAGGTGTCAGTCTGTCTTGTTACCATTAGCACAAACAGATTAGTACTAGCTAGTCTGTTCCTGCCAACAGTAAAGACCAATAATTTTTATCAGCTCAATATTTGGATTTCTTGGTAAATTCTATGCCACACAATCACAGAATGTATTTACAGATTTCTGATAAGACAGTTTGTGAGACACTGCCTTTTATCAGTGGCTGTGACAGTGACAATAGCTGGAAACATTTTAATGGAAGGATAGACACACAAGACTAAATGTTACACATGTTTTATTGTGGATATTATACAAAGTGAGTAAATAAGTATAAATTAGAATATATAATAATCAACAGTCCTTACACCAATATCAAAAGGGAAATCAATTGCACTGAACTAATCATAACTGTATAAGCTGTCTCTGAATTGTGAACAGTCATCCCTGATATCAAAAGAATCTACGCTTTCTAAACATGTCGGTATAATTGTAAAACTTTATACTTTTATGGAAACGATCTTAACCCATCAACCCCTGAAAAACAATGGACTCTTCTAAAAATTAAAGACTTGGACCAGTCCAAATGTGTCTTTAGGGGTGAATGAGTTAAAAACATTTATAAAAAGTTATAATGTTGGTCAAAGTACAAAATGTATATCACCTGTCATAGAGAACGCCATCTGAAAAACCAGCATTCTGCATGTTCTCTTAATGACGACTAAAATTAGAATTATATGTTATTGTGGAGCCTCAATGTTTATCTTTACATTCTGATGAAATACATAAAAAGTGTTCTTACCATATTCGACTCATTAAGCACCTAAGGCACTACAAAAATCAAGAAAAGGGGTGGGTGTTTAATGAGACCAATTAATAGTTAAATTGAGTAAAACATCTTTTTTTTAAAAGCACAGTAGTAAAGATGTAGTTATTACTGAGGACACCTATCAACATAATTCTGTTGCTAGGGGCTACAGATAAACTGTTACTTATGGTTTTTCAGGTCCACATCTCCTTGTCAACCAGCTAGAAAAGATTCTTGATTGTATGTAAAAAAGGGGGGAGGGTGCTTATAGGGACATGGGCATTTAAAGGGTCGAATAGGGCACTAGTGCTTGGTATCATGAAACTCGAACAATGTATGCAATAAAAATGGTCATTGTAAATGTAAATTTGTCATGTTTTAAAGATTTACATTAAATCTGATGTTAATAACATAACAATATCACCAAACTGATGACTTACTTATCATCAACGTAAGAGTTCATACACTTCATCTCAATAACTCATCAAACTCTGAAAAACAATAGACTCTTCTGTAAACCAATGACTTGGGACAGTCCAAATGTGTCTTTAAGGGTCATTGGGTTAAGAAAACGATAATTTTATAACAATTTCATTCTCTGTTGCGGTATACGGAGTAACAATATGAGTAAAAATAGATCAGTGTAGTTAAGGTTAATTTGCATAGATGAATAACGATTACGTTAATACATGTTTATATGACTTTGAATATTTCACAATATCACGGATGATTACAGTTTGACCTATATAATAATAAAACATACAAAAAAGTAACATACACAGAAAACAGCATGAAAACAATAATGCATTTACCAATTAAAATCACTGTTGATGTGAAACTGGAAAGAGAAAATACTGCTAAATTTACATAAATCTATTATGGGGCCCACTAAAGTCATGTTTCTTGAACAAAGGAAATAAAAATATTCTTTCCAAATTTTAGATCTCTGAAGAGATTGGACGTTATCACAGTACCTATTTTGATTGTACAAGACGTGTGCAGGTTCAGTGTATGTGCGGCATTTGACTCATACTGAGATTGTCATCAATTCTTCACCACAAGAACAATGATAAGTAACATTAAGCCAATCTTCTCATATGTCCATAAAATTATGTAAATATTCCTTAAATTGAAAAAAAAATAAACAAAACAGATTTATCAGTTTTTATCTGAAAAATCTTTCTTTTTTAAATGCCATGCACCATTGGACATTACAGGAACTTAAAAAAGGAATTTATACAGAACAAAAATAATCCAAAGTTCTTGAATAGCTGAGCAAGTCTAATCAAAAGTTTTTGAATATGTGAGTGAGTCATTCTGAGTAATTAATAGACTAAATGTTATAAAATATTGGCAAGTGCAGCAAAACATAGAATATTCTACAAATAATAGTAAACAGTTACCATAGTAACATGATTCTATGAATAATAGTAAACAATTACCTTAGTAAAATGGTCACTTTGATCATATTTATGGTTTTTTAGGAAAAGTCAGGAAATTGGTAAAATATTAAGGCACAAAGTTGATTTCATTGGTTTTGATTTCCAAGAGTAAAAAAAATTCATACATATAAATTTTCTGTAAAAAACTATATTTCTTACTTCTTACATGTACATCACAAAAACAAAAATATGTGTGTATAACCACATAAAATAATCAATTGCTCAATTCTTAAAGTATGTAACAAGCTTTCTTTTTTGAAAATTCATTTTCTGAGAAGTAAATGTATTAGAGATTATATAGGAAATAGAATTTTTATTGAATTTCTTTAGGACAGCTATTGCTAGAATGTCATTACATATTAGAGTAATACTGTCATTACATTATGACATCAAAATATGTTGACTTTGCTACAGTATATAAACTGAGATGTTATACAACAGAAGGCACTATATGGAACATTTAACAAGTGATATTGCAATGCCGGTGAATGCGTGACACCAAAAGAATGCATAATACTAACATAAAAGCACTTAATACAATATCATCGCACATGTGACACCAAATGCTACAAAGACTATATGACACCTTACACCTCATCTCAAATATATAGAGGTCAAGGCAAGGTCAAATAATGCACTGTTCACAGCTCATTAAGGTCAACACAAACATACATGCTAGTAAAAAAATAATGTAAAATAAATGCATTGTTCACATTGATCATATCCTTTCAAGGTCAAATAAATGCCTATTCACATACATTCCTGTTTGTCAAGAACTGTTCATCTGCATTGTTGTTCCTCGCAGTCAAGTAAGCCTAATATACAGTTCATATACATTACTGCATGTCAAGGTCAAGTAATCTACAGTTCACATAAATTACTGCATGTCAAGGTCACATGATGTACTGTCAAGAACTATACTGTTCAATGTGTATTCTTGTTCAGCAAGGTCAAGAAATGTACCATTCACAAATATTACCACATGTCAAGGTCAAGTGATGAACCGTTCTCATACATTACTACATGTCAAGGTCAAGTGATGAACTGTTCTCATACATTACTACATGTCAAGGTCAAGTGATGAACTGTTCTCATACATTACTACATGTCAAGGTCAAGTGATGAACTGTTCTCATACATTACTACATGTCAAGGTCAAGTGATGAACTGTTCTCATACATTACTACATGTCAAGGTCAAGTGATGAACTGTTCTCATACATTACTACATGTCAAGGTCAAGTGATGAACTGTTCTCATACATTACTACATGTCAAGGTCAAGTGATGAACTGTTCTCATACATTACTACATGTCAATGTCAAGTGATGTATTGTTCACATAGTCCTATTTGTCAAGGTCAAGTATTGTAAAGTTCACATATATTGATGTTGTCAAGTTCAATAACAGAAAAAAACATACTATTCACACACATGTACATGATTTTCCCCCAAGGTCAATCACATAATGAACTGCTCCAATACACCGCAGCTTGGCAAGGTCATGAAGGAAAATAATTTGTTTATACACATTACATTATATCAACTTAAAGTAAAGGATGAATTGTTGTAACTGCTGCTATTCAAGTCTCATTTCTGGTCAAATTCATGTAAAGTTTTGAATGATACACAACATCTGAACACCAGTATCACTGTGTTATCAGAACATTTAACAAGTCATGAAAACTAAACAAAAGTCAACAATTTTATGCTAATAACAAATATACTTAAAAAAAGTGATGTAAAAAATTAAGTATACACCATTGTATTTGTTCAAAACAGTTTGTAATACATACTAGTCATAAACAATAATGAATATTAAATTTGGTTGTATCAATATATCTTCACATGTTCCCACCAATGTAAACAATAACAAAGGCATAATAAACACAGCAAAGGTTTTGATGATGTCACATATTTTGTTCTTTAAACAGTATCTACAGTAATTAAGTTTTCTTTCACTTTCCCCCAACAATCCAGTCTGACACACTTCCCTGTAAAAAGAAAATGAGAAATAATTTCAGAAAGTGTTCACAGAAAGGACGAAAATATTGTTTGATCTTTTTATATTTGAAATTTTCATCATCTCTGAAACTGGACAAATACAATGTCTCTCAACAACTGAACACAATGAAATGGACTGAATCTAATCATAGAACTTTTAGAGTTAGATATTGCATAGAAAAGTACAGTCAGACATGACCTATTCATTTTCCCTTTATCTAGATTCTTACATTCCAATTTATCTAGATTCTTACATTCCAATTTACGATTGTGTTTTCCTGGAATTGAAGTGAATTTTGTGAGAATGTTTGTCCGTTTATTTAAATGGTAGATTTACATTTTAATTTAATTCATAAAATCACTCAACTTGAATGCTTCAAAATCAAAATCTTGGCAAACGTGATACAAAGACCTAAATAAACGGATACTTACTGGGAAGGAGTAGATAAACAGGAAAATAAGTAGTAACAGGAGGACCAGGATGAAGAAGCCAATAATGTACCACTTGTAGTTACGCCAGATAATGTAACGCAATGTTTTCCATGGCGATGTAAACCATAAGAAAGATGTCTCTGGTCGTCTGCAATGGAGTTCATATTTTATTTATCAAATTGTAATCATACTGAAATGTATTTTATTTCATACCAGTATGTAGTTATAAGGGTAAAGACATACTTTGGTGGATCCAAGCTTTATACCAGTATGTACAGACATAAAATAAAAGACATACTTTTGTGGATCCAGGCTTTATACCAGTATGCAGTCATAAAATTCAAGACATGCTTTGGTGGACATAAGATTAAACATATGGTGAATCCAGATGAAGATCAACATATGAATATATATGCTACAATCATCAAATTTATAAAAACATACTTTGGTGGATCCAAGTGAGGCTTTTTACCCATATATACAGTCGTAAAAATAAAAAAAACATACTATGGTGGACCCAGGTCAGGATTTATGTCATTTCTATAAAAGTCATCAAATTAAAGACATAATTTGGTGGATCCAGGCTTTATACCAATATTTACAGTCAATAAACTGAAGACATACTTTGATGGATCTAGATGAAAATTCATATATGAATAATTACAGTCATAAAAATCAAGACATACTATGGTGGACCCAGGTCAGGGTTTATACCAATATATACAAAAGTCATGAAAATAAAGACTTACTTTGGTGGATCCAGGTGTGGGTTCATATTTGGTTCCTCTTGTCCTTGACCAGCTGGTCTCTCTTCAGCCTCTTCACATGTTACAAGTTCCAACTCCATCTCAACTTTACCCTGTAAACACATGAATGAACACGTTACAATATATGCCATTAGAATGTCAATTATACCTCCATCTCAACTTTACCCTGTAAACACAACATACAAACACATTACAATATACGCCATTAGAATGTCAAATATACCTCCATCTCAACTTTACCCTGTAAACACAACATACAAACACATTACAATATACGCCATTAGAATGTCAAATATACCTCCATCTCAACTTTACCCTGTAAACACAACATATGAACACAGATTACAACATACAGTAAAACTTTGATGGATCAAAGTTCAAGAAAACATCTAGAAAAATTTAAAAATCATGTTTGAATCATGAATGATAACCCAGAAACATGATTTTTAATGTCAGAGGTTTTATAAGGAGCATATGATTGCTTCAAAATCACAGAAGACATCTACGGTCATGATATTTTATAATTATAAGTAAAATTAACTTTACTTTGTGAAATTAAAACACTGAGTGAATATTAAAAAGACAAGAATTTGAATCAGTTGGTTTTGTAAACATATTAATTTTGACTTCAAATAATTTGTAGGATTTTTTTGTTTTTACAGATGATTGAATTATAAAAATGTTTGTCTATAGGATTATATTACAAAGTAATTCGGGAATTTGAAAATACTTCAAAACATTGAGAAATTTTACTCATTCAAGTTCGACTTGCCAAAGTTTTTCTAGATAACCAATTGTACAACTTTACGTCAATGAAATTACAAAATTATTACTGATTTATGTGAATATCCAAATATACAAGTATACAGAAAAGTATGACAATGTTGTCTCACTAATATTTTGTATTGCTTCGAGTTTAACTAAATAAATATCACTTTGACTTCAGCAAATATGATATCATACAATTATTGCACTTTTTTTGGTTTGATATGATAATTTATGGTGCACAAAAACAATACTGACCAGGGCCCAGTTGTACAACAGGTTGATAAATTTAACGTGAAATTAACCAATGTAAAACCAATGGGCTAATTGTAGCTTCAATTTCACAATGTTTTGTGCAGCCAGGTCCAGGGCCATACATTCTCATATCAAACCAAAATGAGTGCAATAACCGTTTTATTACATTTCAATGTAACAAACCATCGACAATGGGAGACATATGACATTTCTATCAATCCCTCTGGTTTGTCTCACTCTACCTCCATATTGTATACAGTCAGAGAAGTTGGCGTGAAATGAAATTCTGCTGAAACAGTTTTGTGACATCCAGCAGTGCAATATAGTAAATTACCAGTCCCACAATTGTGCTAAGAATCATCCGTTACTAGAGGTCTGCTCATGGTAAGTTGTGATATTGTGTGAAAATAGTTGGTCATAAAGGCAGACCATATGAGTCGCCTGTTTTATGCTTGTTATAATTTGGGTAATTCATATGGTAAATGATTAAGTCCAGGGAAGTTAAATCTCTGGGTAAAAATTAGGCCACAGCAACCAGCATCCCCCTGCATTGTTGAATAATGAACCTAGACAATATGCATGTGAAGTATCATAGCTGTAGCTGCAGTACTTTGCCCACAATGGACTGAAACAAAAAGCTTAAAGTATTACTATTCATACAGTAAATGACTCCCTGCATTGTTGAATAATGAACCTAGACAATATGCATGTGAAGTATCATGGCTGTAGCTGCAGTACTTTGCCCACAATGGACTGAAACAAAAAGCTTAACACAGTGAAGGATGATGCCAGAGCAATGACAGCAATAGCTCTTTTCTTCAAACGGTGAGCTAAAATAAAAACTCGCGCGTATAGTTTGCAATCAAAATCACATAATTAACAACACACAGAAATATCCATCTTTACAGTATAATGCTGTCATGTTTAAGAGGACTAACACAACTGTTCCTTTTCATTTTCACTCAGCCAAAATCAAAATAATTTCCAATTTTTCTTGTTTTATGGGAGATTTTTTATGAATAACATTTCTATTTCATTTTGTGAGAGACAGAAGAATGCATATTTAACACAAGTGAAATGAAACTGTTTTTCATGAAAAGATTGGCAAACATCACATTCTATATGTATTCAAAGCTAAACAAAGCATGTAGATTGTGTGTATGATGGACTTACAGTGAGAACTGGTTCTCCAGTTTCATCATTAAATACCGGCCAGAATCCTCTCAGTCTCTTCTGCTCAAACAAGGAAACAAGTTTGACTTCATTGGTGGCTGATGGTATCATCTTCAGATTGCAGCCGGAAGCTTTTTTGGCAGGCTTTGGCATGGCATTTAGATTAAGTGATAAGGTTCCTGGTGAAAATAACAGTTACAGTGTGATGATGTTCATGATGATTATAACACAAAATTTGACTACTGTATTTGACCCATTAAGCGCCCAGGGCACTACAAAAATTAGGAACAAGGGGGTGGGAGCTCAATGGGACCAATTAATAGTCAAACTGATATAAAACAGTTAATTTATATAAGGCACAGTGGTATAGTTGTTGTAGTTATTACCGGACACATATCAACATAATTCTGTTAAGAGCGACATATAAACTGTTACTTACGGTGTTTCAGGTCCACATCTCCTTGTCAAAAAGCTAGAAAAGATTCTCGATCGTATGTAAAAAGGGGGAGGGGCGCTAATAAGGACATGGGCACTTAATGGGTCGAATACTGTAATACCTTTATGAAGGACACCATATTTAATTCTATTTAAAAAGCAGGTTAATTATAATCTTCTATTCATATTCATTACAATTGATTTGTCGACAAATGTCCAACATGGCACATTTTGGCAAATTTTCCAATTATGACATCACAATTAAATGGCCTGTCAAACACATGTGTGATTATGACATCACAATCGAATAACATCAAAAATGCATATGGACAGCCATGTGTCAGATACCTGTCAATTATTCTCATATCTCAGACATAGATATAGCATCTCAGACTAAGTTTCTAAACAACTGGTAAATATTTCACATAAAGTTCTGGTAAATATCTTACATCTCAAATAAAGGTCTGGTAAATATCTGACATCTGATATAAAGTTCTGGTAAATATCTCTTAAAAAGTTCTGGTAAATATCTTACATCTCACATAAAGTTCTGGTAAATATCTTAGATCTCAAATAAAGGTCTGGTAAATATCTGACACCTTATATAAAGTTCTGGTAAATATCTTACATCTCACATAAAGTTCTGGTAAATATCTTACATCTCAAATAAAGGTCTGGTAAATATCTGACACCTTATATAAAGTTCTGGTAAATATCTTACATCTCACATAAGGTTCTGATAAATATTTTACATCTCAAATAAAGGTCTGGTAAATATCTGACACCTTATATAAAGTTCTGGGAAATATCTTATATCTCATAAACGTATCTAACATCTGATATAAAGTTCTCATAAATATCTGACATCTAATATAAAGTTATGTAATTATCTCATATAAAGTTCTGGTAGATATCTTATATCTCATATAAAGTTCTGGTAAATATCTTATATAAAGTTATATAAAGTTCTGGTCAATATCTCACTTCTCATATAAAGTTCTGGACCCAGTTGCACAACAGGTTGTTATTTTAATGTGAAGTTAACCAATGTTAAACGGATGGGCTTACTTTTAAATTTAACAATATGCAGTGCAACCAGGTCCTGGTAAGTATCTCATATCTAATATAAAGTTCTGGTATATATAATGCATTATAGACTGAATCTATGACAACAATGAACACTATTTGTCAATTTATGAAATTTTCCATACCAAGGAAATCATCCAGTGAAAATTTGTCGTTGTCCCAGACTTGAACCATTAATATCGGCTGTAATCGTTGTTCTGTTATGTCTAAACTCCAGAAATGTTCCTGAGAAAAAAAAACAAAGATAATTTAGCAGTTATATATTTTTCTAATTTAAATTATTTGTAAATCTTCAACATCTTTCTTGTACTTCATGACAAACGTTATAACATGACAGCTACTGGCAGTAGTTCATGAAATTGTTATAACATGATAGCTACTGGCATTAGTTCATGACAATTGTTATAACATGATAGCTACTGGCAGTAGTTCATGAAATTGTTATAACATGATAGCTACTGGCAGTAGTTCATGACAATTGTTATAACATGATAGCTACTGGCAGTACTTTATGAAATTGTTATAACATGATAGCTACTGGCAGTACTTCATGAAATTGTTATAACATGATAGCTACTGGCAGTAGTTCATGACAATTGTTATAACATGATAGCTACTGGCAGTACTTCATGAAATTGTTATAACATGATAGCTACTGGCAGTACTTCATGACAATTGTTATAACATGATAGCTACTGGCAATAGTTCATGACAAATGTAATAACATTAGCTACTGGCAGTAGTTCATAACAACTGTTATAACATGATAGCTACTGGCAGTAGTTCATGACAATTGTTATAACATGATACCTACTGGCAATAGTTCATGACAAATGTAATAACATTAGCTACTGGCAGTAGTTCATAACAACTGTTATAACATTAGCTACTGGCAGTAGTTCATGACATTGTTATAACATGATAGCTACTGGCAGTACTTCATGACAATTGTTATAACATGATAGCTACTGGCAGTAGTTCATGACATTGTTATAACATGATAGCTACTGGCAGTACTTCATGACAATTGTTATAACATGATAGCTACTGGCAATAGTTCATGACAAATGTAATAACATTAGCTACTGGCAGTAGTTCATAACAACTGTTATAACATGATAGCTACTGGCAGTAGTTCATGACAATTGTTATAACATGATACCTACTGGCAATAGTTCATGACAAATGTAATAACATTAGCTACTGGCAGTAGTTCATAACAACTGTTATAACATTAGCTACTGGCAGTAGTTCATGACATTGTTATAACATGATAGCTACTGGCAGTAGTTCATGACAATTGTTATAACATGATAGCTACTGGCAGTAGTTCATGACAATTGTTATAACATGATAGCTACTGGTAGTAGTTCATGACATTGTTATAACATGACAGCTACTGGCAGTAGTTCATGACAATTGTTATAACATGATAGCTACTGGCAATAGCTCATGACAAATGCAATAACATTAGCTACCGCAGTAGTTCATGACAACTGTTATAACATGATAGCTACTGGCAGTAGTTCATGACATTGTTATAACATGATAGCTACTGGTAGTAGTTCATGACAATTGTTATAACATGATAGCTACTGGTAGTAGTTCATGACATTGTTATAACATGACAGCTACTGGCAGTAGTTCATGACAATTGTTATAACATGATACCTACTGGCAGTAGTTCATGACAATTGTTATAACATGATAGCTACTGGCAGTAGTTCATGACAATTGTTATAGCATGATAGCTACTGGTAGTAGTTCATGACATTGTTATAACATGACAGCTACTGGCAGTAGTTCATGACAATTGTTATAACATGATAGCTACTGGCAATAGCTCATGACAAATGCAATAACATTAGCTACCGCAGTAGTTCATGACAACTGTTATAACATGATAGCTACTGGCAGTAGTTCATGACATTGTTATAACATGATAGCTACTAGTAGTAGTTCATGACAATGTTATAACATGATAGCTACTGGCAGTAGTTCATGACATTGTTATAACATGATAGCTACCGGCAGTAGTTCATGACAATTGTTATAACATGATAGCTACTGGCAGTAGTTCATGACAATTGTTATAACATGATAGCTACTGGCAGTAGTTCATGACAAATGTTATAACATTAGCTACTGGCAGTAGTTCATGACAAATGTTATGACATGATAGCTACTGGCAGTAGTTCATGACATTATTATAAAATGATAGCTACTGGCAGTAGTTCACAACAATTGTTATAACATGATAGCTACTGGCAGTAGTTCATGACAATTGTTATAACATGATAGCTACTGGCAGTAGTTCATGATAAACGTTATAACATGATAGCTACTGGTAGTAGTTCATGACAATCTTATAACATGATAGCTACTGGCAGTACTTCATGAAATTGTTATAACATGATAGCTACTGGCAGTAGTTCATAACAAATGTTATGACATGATAGCTACTGGCAGTAGTTCATGACAAATGTTATGACATAATAGCTACTGGCAGTAGTTCATGACATTGTTATAACATGATAGCTACTGGCAGTAGTTCATGACAATTGTTATAACATGATAGCTACTGGCAGTAGTTCATGACAATTGTTATAACATGATAGCTACTGGCAGTAGTTCATGACAAATGTAATAACATTAGCTACTGGCAGTAGTTCATGACAAATGTTATGACATGATAGCTACTGGCAGTAGTTAATGACATTATTATAACATGATAGCTACTGGCAGTAGTTCATGACAATTGTTATAACATGATAGCTACTGGCAGTAGTTCATGACAAACGTTATAACATGATAGCTACTGGCAGTAGTTCATGACAAATGTTATAACATGATAGCTACTGGCAGTAGTTCATGACAAATGTTATAACATAATAGCTACTGGCAGTAGTTCATGACAAACATTATAACATGATAGCTACTGGAAGTAGTTCATGAAATTGTTATAACATGATAGCTACTGGCAGTAGTTCATGAAATTGTTATAACATGATAGCTACTGGCAGTACTTCATGACAATTGTTATAACATGATAGCTACTGGCAGTAGTTCATGACATGTTATAACATGATAGCTACTGGCAGTAGTTCAAGACAACTGTTATAACATTAGCTACTGGCAGTAGTTCATGACATTGTTATAACATGATAGCTACTGGTAGTAGTTCATGACAAATGTTATAACATAGCTACTGGTAGTAGTTCATGAAATTGTTATAACATGATAGCTACTGGCAGTAGTTCATGACAAATGTTATGACATGATAGCTACTGGCAGTAGTTCATGACAAATATTACAACATGAGCTACTGGCAGTAGTTCATGACAATTGTTATAACATGATAGCTACTGGCAGTAGTTCATGACAAATGTTATAACATGATAGCTACTGGCAGTAGTTCATGACAAACATTATTACATGATAGCTACTGGTAGTAGTTCAAGAAATTGTTATAACATGATAGCTACTGGCAGTAGTTCATGAAATTGTTATAACATGATAGCTACTGGCAATAGTTCATGACAATTGTTATAACATGATAGCTACTGGCAGTAGTTCATGACAATTGTTATAACATGATAGCTACTGGCAGTAGTTGATGACAAATGTTATAACATGATAGCTACTGGCAGTAGTTGATGACAAACACTATAACATGATAGCTACTGGCAGTAGTTCATGACAAATGTTATAACATTAGCTACTGGTAGTAGTTCATGACAAATGTTATAACATGATAGCTACTGGCAGTAGTTCATGACATTGCTATAACATGATAGCTACTGGCAGTAGTTCATCACAAATGTTATATAAGGTGTATGCTATCAGCACATGTTTAAGATCATTGTTATATGTGGCGTATGCTATCAGCACATGTTTAAGATCATTGTCATATGTTGTGTACGCTATCAGCACATGTTTAAGATCATTGTTATATGTGGCATATGCTATCAGCACATGTTTAAGATCATTGTTATATGTGATTGGTATCCTATTCACATACCTTCTTTCTAACTACCATTGTCTGTTCTGCACACAAGTAGCTGAACGGGAAGACAAATCTCCAGTTAAAGTTACCTTCTCCATCAAGAGACCTGTAAATATAAGATATACTCAAAACTACAAGTCAGTTCATCTATTGACAAACCAGTATATACTAAGCCAATTAACAGATCTTCCATATAACTTCTTCCATGCCAATTTAATTATGTGTCTTCAAGATTTTCAAATATATTTCTATATCAGTATAATAGGACGTAGCAAGATTAATGGAACCTATAGCAAGTTAATTCCTTCTGTCACACCTGTATTAAACTGATATGATATAATTAAATTTAACCTCCTCTGCTAAAACAATACACTGCAGTTAGTTGTCTCATGTTAGGGAAGGATAAGGAAATCTCACACTACTGAATATAAGTAAAACTGTGCCACAGGTGTACAATCACAGTCACATTAAAGGTCATCTCGGTTTAAAGGGTACCTGCCTATAAAGGCCATTCAAACAAAACCTTTGTTAACTTATTTATAATGAATAAACCTCTATATAAAGGCCATCTGTCTATAATAGCTATTTTTGCCCATTTCCTTAAGTGGCCTTTATAGACCAGTTGGACTGTATACCAATTCACCTCATGACCAACGTTGGTGATGGATGACTGTTCGGTGCTTTAAATTACAAAAAAAAAACTGTAAACTTGATTAAAATAAAGAATCAATGTCAATTATATCTGGGGCATTATGACATGTCCACCTGTGTGAATAGTGTGATGTAGAAAACAGAATGGTAGGTACATATAATGCCTGTTACCTGTAGTGTATGTCTGTTTTCTGCTTTTCATCAATACCAGAAATCCATCCTTTCACATAAATATCACTCATTTTCTCTCCAGTGATGGATTCTTCCTCTAAGACGACATCGACAGTATTCCAGATGATGATTCTCAGCACAAAGCTAAAACATAAATAAAAGATGTAATTAAAAATTATGAAGCTCAAAACAATGTAAAGTAATTAAAGATTACAAAGCTCACAGCCATGTAAAGTAATTAAAGATTACAAAGCTCACAGCCATGTAAAGTAATTAAAGATTACAAAGCTCACAGCCATGTAAAGTAATTAAAGATTACAAAGCTCACAGCCATGTAAAGTAATTAAAGATTACAAAGCTCACAGCCATGTAAAGTAATTAAAGATTACAAAGCTCACAGCTACGTAAAGCAATCAAAGATTAAGATCAAAGCTCACAGCAAAGTAAAGCAATCCAAGATTATGGAGCTCACAGCCATGTAAAGCAATCCAAGATTACGAAGCTCACAGCAACATAAAGCAATCCAAGATTACGAAGCTCACAGTAACATAAAGCAATCCAAGATTACGAAGCTCACAGCAACATAAAGCAATCCAAGATTACGAAGCTCACAGCAACATAAAGCAATCCAAGATTACGAAGCTCACAGCAACATGAAGCAATCCAAGGTTACCGAGCTTACAGCAACATAAACCAATCCAAGATTACCGAGCTCACAGCAACATAAAGCAATCCAAGATTACGAAGCTCACAGCAACATAAAGCAATCCAAGATTACGAAGCTCACAGCAACATAAAGCAATCCAAGATTACGAAGCTCACAGCAACATAAAGCAATCCAAGATTACGAAGCTCACAGCAACATGAAGCAATCCAAGGTTACCGAGCTTACAGCAACATAAACCAATCCAAGATTACCGAGCTCACAGCAACATGAAGCAATCCAAGGTTACCGAGCTTACAGCAACATAAACCAATCCAAGATTACCGAGCTCACAGCAACATAAAGTAATGAAAGATTACGAAGCTCACAGTAACATAAAGTAATGAAAGATTACGAAGCTCACAGCAACATAAAGTAATGAAAGATTACGAAGCTCACAGCAACATAAAGTAATGAAAGATTACGAAGCTCACAGTAACATAAAGCAATCCAAGATTACGAAGCTCACAGCAACATGAAGCAATCCAAGGTTACCGAGCTTACAGCAACATAAACCAATCCAAGATTACCGAGCTCACAGCAACATAAAGCAATCCAAGATTACGAAGCTCACAGCAACATAAAGCAATCCAAGATTACGAAGCTCACAGCAACATAAAGCAATCCAAGATTACGAAGCTCACAGCAACATAAAGCAATCCAAGATTACGAAGCTCACAGCAACATGAAGCAATCCAAGGTTACCGAGCTTACAGCAACATAAACCAATCCAAGATTACCGAGCTCACAGCAACATAAAGCAATTAAAGATTACGAACTTCAAAGCAACATAAAGTAATTAAAGATTAAGAAGCTCAAAGCAACATTTCACATCTCCCCAATTCACCTGACCATGGCCAATCTTTTTGGCCACAGCATGGAAAACAGACCGAGTTCATTTAATTTTTAATAGTGTTTTTACACTACAATCAACAATTTTTCAGTTATATGGTGGAGGCAAGTTTTAAATGGTGGAGGAGAGAACCTGGTTACAATGCACCAAGGAAGAGATGACCGACCTTTCCAAGTAAACTAGCAAACTTTCTCACAAAGGTCAGCTTAGGTTCCAGCAGAACTCGAAGCTGTGTTGACAGGTAATGAGAAGACTTCATGGTTAAAATCACAATACTCTAATCACTCTGCCACAGAGGCCCCGATTAAGTCCAAAACATGTTTATTATAGCATATAATACATTAAAAATCAAGCATCTGAAGCATCAGATATACTTAGAATCATTAGATATATAGATATCAAGTTAGTTTTGTTGATAGATGTGAGGCAGAAGTTGATATACCCAACCTCAAACAATCTTCTCACAGTATTTAATATAGACCTTTGACTTTTTGACCTGAAAACCTTAGGGGTCATATACTACTCATATACAAAAATATATATATTTGAAATATCATAGCAATCAAGCTAAGGGTCTTAAGTTCTTGATCATACAACCAACATATGCACAGCAGTATACCCTGATTGGTGCATATCAAAGGACAATACCAATTCCTTCTTGTTTTTAGTACTTTGCTTGATGTATAAAAATGAAAATATGACAGATACAGACATACAAACTCTTACACTCTCTATATTTTGTGAAAATTGCTTGAGAAACCCAGTTTGGCAATTATTTATTTAAAAAATTTAATTATTGACAGGGAAATGAGAAAGTGTGCATCATCTAAGTAAAACGTTAAGAATTAAGCTGACTAACAATGTAGAAGTACATGTAAAGCTTCATATAAAACAACAAAAACTTGAACCTACTCTTTGGCTCTACGTGGTTCTATATTGAACGGTGGCCCTGGTGTTCCCAGAGTCTTTGGGAAAATATCTACCCACATCTGCAGTTTGCCCTGTAGATAGAAAAAAAAAGAAATTCTATGATCAAAATAAAGGCCAAAGCATTGAGTATAAGTCACATTCTCATGGAACTTGATGCCTAAAATGGTTGTTGAAATGGAAATCTCTTCAATCAGCTAAGATGCTATAACTGGTATATGTATCACACACAATGAAATAGCGTTACCTCAAAATTCACCTGACCACCTCTGTTAATTGGAGATATCCGGAATTCAAGATAACCAATCTTTTAATTAACATTTTTTTCTATCCATAGAAATTAGGAGAGCCATTCAACTTTGACATCTCAAGAATTTTGACTCATATAATATCGACATTACAAGATTTCACTGCATTTCATTTTACTTGGCATTAATGATAATTAACATGAAATATTCTTTTACTCAAATTATAACTTTTGAAATTCACCTGTTCAATTCCAGGCTGGATGGGGTTATACAGTGGTCGGGTTTCTACATGCTCTTTAACAAGTGGGAATGTATGTAGAATATACAGAGCTAATCGTTCATCAGCTGCTCCCAGATTTGGATCACTTGGTCGATTTGGCTCTGAAAATGAATTTGACATACATAACAGCAAAATAAATAAAAATTTAATTTTACAAGGTGTGTGAAATAGCAGTGACCAGGACATGTCTGTTAATAATATGACATTGACAGTATACACACTAGTAAGTGACTTAACCATTCCTTCCAACACTGGTGTTGACGGCAGCTTAATTTTTTCATGTTTCACTTCACCACATTTCATGACCTCATTTTACCACATGTGAAGTGACTTAATATCTTTATTGAATGAAACTGATGCATTGATTAACAAGAATATCCCACAAAAAGTTTAATTAAAAGTAAATAAGATAATGTCTGCATTGTAGAGCTAATTTAGTATAATACCCTTTGCAGATATCAGAATTCTCACAATGCAACTGGAATTCTCTCTTCAGTCTGGGCAGAGGAGTAGGTATGAAACCAGAGTCAAACTGAATAGGTAACTATTGACCATGAAAAATTCACAGCAAAATATGTCTTGAAACTTTTCCTGTGGTGTGTGAGTAGCACACTCACTTCTCACTAATTTAGCCCAACAATGATCACCAGACTGGGGCGATGGTAGGGGAGACAGTATGGATGTCACTACCTCAGACATGTGGGTCTGGGCCGGGGTGTATAAGAGATGGGATGGTTGTCACTGGCTCAGACATGTCGGTCTGGGCTGGGTGTATGAGAGATGGTATGGCTTTCACTAGCTCAGATATGTGTTTTTTTTCTGATGTCCTACAGCAAGCATCCCTTCAAACAAATATCAGAGGAATCAAGATACATTCATGTAAGTTCTAAGAACTTGCTAGTTAAATTATTGTAAAATAAACAGTTTATGTCATATTTCTTAAGAATAACTTACCAAACTCAGCCAGGTTATATATCTTCTTGCCCACTTTGACACTATTGCTGCCGTAGTACAGTGGTCCCGACAAATGGGCCTGTGCACAGTATGCCTCTAAAATCTCCTTGGGTTTCTGACAATCTCTCCACTGGTTAACACCAGCTCTGTCAAATAGCAAATCATATACTAAAATACCGATAATACACTGAAGTTTTGTTTTATACCAAAGATTTTTTAAATTTGTTTTTTTAACACCTTTCATCATCAACAATTCATATCAGTAATTAAATGATAGAAAAGGTCTCCAGAATGTTTTATATCACCAGTGTACGGGTACATCTGCCAAGAATGTAAAGTATATATTACTCTTTTGTCATGGAGTGAAATGTCGCCATTTCATTGGATATAAAGTATCACATGACTGCCTTCCATGGTTCTATAGATATAGTCAGTAGCAAAAAATAGATGGCAATGGCCAATGACCTGATACATAACTCTGTGTGCAGTGGCAATTGAAGACATTTCCTACATAAGAATATGGTCCTAGACAAAATAAAACAATTATTAGATTTATTACTGACGGGAATATGTTGAGTTGATCAAGTCCATGAAAAGCTGGGCTAATAATGTACAACTATGACTTTTTTCATAAAACAACATTTGTCATTTGAAAACAAATCTCACCAACAGCAGCACTGATCTCGGATACTGAAATCAAGACTGACTTTCAAAGTAGGTCAAAGGTATTATTTCGGTGACAAGGTCAAAGGTTATGGTACCATGTGAGAGGGTTGATCATAAGGATTGAGGATGTGAAAAATTAAAACTTTGCTCCATATATTTCAAATGATATAGCCCAGCTTTAAGTGTTTGCTCACAGATGCAGGTGGGAAAAATGATCCTGCTGGTGTGACAATTTGAACTCTTCCATTACAACTAGAATATTCATTACTTATAAGTATTTAAACAAAGTATAAATGGACCAAGATGCTAAGCTAGGTTCAATCGGTGAATGTGTGAAACAAAGTATGATTATAATAAAAAAAAAAACAACATTTATATACTCATGTGCATGCAAAAAATCAAGTACTTTCTATTTCTGAGGCCTTAAAGATGAAGATAGCGATATCATGTCAATACACCGGATACATAACTTACTGTACACTCAAAAGGCCTTAATATGGTATACAGGAATATTCACAGTCCAGGACAGCGTTGCACAATACCTTGTCAACTATAACTTGAAGTTAACCAGTGTTAAACCAATAGGCTAACCATGGGTTAGATTTAACAATGTATTCTGCAACTAGATTCTTGTGTATGGGCTTGAATATTTCTAAATAAAACTGACAACATATAGTGTAACATAAAAGTCCATGACCCAAACAACCCAACCTGGTTAATCTACAAAAAAATTTAAATAAGAGATACCAGTAGACACGGAGAATGTGCTGAGTGATTAAAATAAATCCAATGTTCTTACATGCAGTATGATCTCTGTAGGCCACATGTGGCTCTGTATTTGGACAGATAGCGATTTTCCAAGTCAATTGTAGTTTCTCCAATGACGTCATCACTGCTAATAATGTCATAGTCTTTGATTCTAACAGTTAAATCCTTCTGAACTGGAAGCTGTGTTGTCAACTCATACATACTGAAAAAAAAAAGAAAAATAAAGATAAGTCATTCTAGAATATCACTAAAACAGGAATGGACTTTCCCATTACTCTCTCTCTCTCTCAATCTCTCTCTCTTAAGTTAAAAATGGTTTTGACTCAAGCTGTTTAAATCTGTTCATTGTATGTAATGTTAGTAATTCACCCTTAATAAAACCACAATATGTGACCAGGCATCTTGTTTGTGATATTAACATATTGGTACAAACTTATTATATATGTTATGTAATCAAATAATTAACAAAATCATTTGGGGTTAATACATGGAGTTATCAAACCAAGAAAGAAATATTGCTTTCTTGGGTTGATAACACCTTGTAATAACCTAGAATGGGGTCGATAATTGTATAATATTGTATGCTGTTGATCTCTATATATATCATTGGTTAATATCAGATGATATTTAATACTCTGTATATCTATTTATACAAGTTCTTGGTTGATATCAGATGATATCTAACACCCTGTATATCTGTTCATACAAGTTCTCAGTTGATATCAGATGATATCTAACACTCTGTATATCTGTTTATACAAGTTCTCAGTTGATATCAGATAATCTAACACTGTAAATCTGTTTATACAAGTTCTCGGTTGATATCAGATGATATCTAACACTCTGTATATCTGTTTATACAAGTTCTCAGTTGATATCAGATAATCTAACACTGTAAATCTGTTTATACAAGTTCTCGGTTGATATCAGATGATATCTAACACTCTGTATATCTGTTTATACAAGTTCTCGGTTGATATCGGATGATATCTAACACTCTGTATATCTGTTTATAAAAGTTCTTGGTTGATATCGGATGATATCTAACACTCTGTATATCTGTTTATACAAGTTCTCAGTTGATATCAGATAATCTAACACTGTAAATATACAAGTTCTCGGTTGATATCGGATGATATCTAACACTCTGTATATCTGTTTATAAAAGTTCTTGGTTGATATCAGATAATCTACACTGTAAATCTAACAAGTTCTCGGTTGAAATCAGATGATTTCTAACACTCTGTATATCTGTTTTACAAGTTCTCGGTTGTATCGGATGATATCTATCTGGATATCTGTTTATAAAAAGTTCTTGGTTTATCGGATGTAACACTCTGAACATCAAGTTCTCCACATAATCTAACACTGTAAATCTGTTTATACAAGTTCTCGGTTGATATCGGATAATATACTTACGGTGAACATCTGTTTCCACATTTTAACCCGAGTCCTTACCTATTTGTTATGATATAAAATATAATTTTAATCTATTTAGATACCATTTTACCATATCTAAACATAATAAGATATTTTATTCTCGATGGTCCAGAAACTATGATAAGATAATACTTACCGCCCAAACACTGGATCAATTGTATTCGGCAAATAATTATCTCTATCACTTATCTTCTTCTTACCAAGAATTATCTCTATGTATGGGTCAGCCTGAATAAGAATTGAATTTGAACAAATTAAAACACTATAATAAATAAACATTGTGAAATTTATCGGTCATCTTGTATTCCATATTGTAATTATTTAGACACAGAGGCACCTGTGGCCATTTTGTAAGGGTATCATTCTTTAAATCCCTCAGGATGTTTTTGTGTTTATAAGCGGACATAGTAGCTAAGTTGGAAGAGTACCAGATCTTCAACAAGAAGGTCCCCGGTTCGATCCCTGGTTATGCCAAACTTTCAGAGGTGAAATTTCATATCCTGTCAGCACAGCTCTATGACAAGATGGAGGATAAATGGTCTACGATGTGTCGTTTGATTACCCTGCCTAACAGGGACAAGTGGCAGGGGCTTTCAGTAGTCATGTCAGTCAATCAAGCCAAAGCAAGCAAGTTCTGCTTTCAAACCATTTTAAAAAGTCATAGACAAAAATGTCTCTATATTTACTGTGCCAATAGAACTACTGAATTGGACATCATTTTACTTAAAGACCTCTAGAATGGTTGTCAGCAGAATATATAAGATATAGTTATACTTACAAGGCCACTAGAGTCATTTGGCTGCAGATCGATGCCGCATACAACATACACTCGTACAATACATTCTACTGGGGCACTGGAGGGTAAGTTGTTGTATATCTTCATTGGGATCTCATCATTAGGATCCGGAGGTAATGGATACACTCTGAAACCACCCTGTCAAAATATTTCAATTTTCATTATTTTAACAGAAAAAAAAGTAGAAAGTAATAAATTTAATATGCAATAAAATTGTATCAAAAAGATGGTAAACAAAAGTTCAAAAATCCACAAAAATCTACAGAATGCATCCACAAGGGGAGGTGCAAATGTTTAATACATATACAAACATCGTATCAAGTTTCAAGGTTGTTCATGGAAAACTGTGGGAGGTGTTGATTACACCAGGCAGACAACCACCATTTTATAACCAGAATTTGCACATAGTGCAACCCAGCTAACAAAAAAGATATATCGTTAAACATAATGTTCCTACCCATGCACTGTTAAAATGATCAATACTCTTCTACAATAAATGGTTAAAGAAAATTTCGTGTTTTAATATAACGTTTAACTATTTCTCCTAGAATTTTATTTTAGCACCAAAAATGTACTACAGTGAAAATACTGACAATTATCACTGTTTGTTAAAAGCTAAAAAGACAAGATATGAAACAGTTGATGGTTTAGTATTTTACCTTGAATTCTCCAACTGTACTGGACTCTTCATCTTCCTCATCTTTACCCCGGCTAAGTTCAAATGTGTTACAAAAGTCCACAAAACAATCATGTGTTTCTGCTTTCTCTAGGTCAGTTGGGTACACCTATCAAAGTAACATGATACAATACGATATACAATTTGTATACAAAAAAATGAAAAATGCACTTAAAAGTGGAAATAACTTCCATAAGGGTCCACCACACAATTTCAGCACTGTTAACTTTTTTGTAGATCTTTGCATACTGAACATTTTTCCAGACAATAGATGATACCAATAGGTCACCCTGAGCCTTTGGATCAGGTGAATTAACAAACATGTGCTGGTTATGAAATTCAAAAAATTGTAACATTTACCTTATGTACAAAATCTAAGAAAATTGACTGTGATGTTTCTTGGGAGAAGTTTAAATGTGGCACACAACTGCAGTACTGTAAACATCAATGAATTACAATAGGTCATGTCATGACATGGAATTTAGTCTAAAGTCTCATCCAAAAGATTGGTATATTTGTTTAAAAAAAAGTACATTAAAACACATTACAGTGATAATTTGTAACTGACCTCTAACTTATCAAATCCTTTTTCCACATATTTGCGACACTTTTCTGTATCCCCTGTAGATGCATAGTATTTGGACCACCAGTCCATCTCTTCATCCACGACTGGATCAGGCTGAAATACGGAAATAGATCTATGAGTGTTAGCAATACTCTATCTCTTCATAATATTCGTCTGTCTATCAATCTACTGACCAATCTGTTTGTTTCACTGTCTGTTTGTCTGTCTATACTTCTCACTCATTTGCAAAAGTATAAGTACATGTATTTCTTTCTACAAATCTATTCGTCTATCTTTGACTATTTGTCTGTTAGTTCAATAATATAACATGTATAAGGAAAAATAAATATCGGGGCCCAAAGTCAACAAATTCATTCAGTATTCAGTTCTTTTTATCAGGCCTTTTTCTGTCAATTTTGGGGAAATGCCATTGGCAACACAATTGGGAATTTTACCATGAATTAGCGTTATATTGGGAAAAGTTGTGTGCACACATGAAAACTTAAATGTATTTTTTAAACGCATTTCACCTTACATTATCGTTTTTCTTTCATTACAGTCATGAGCTCAACATCAAATTTGGAATTTTTTATATAAATGGGATATAAAAAAAAATAGGTCGAATGTAAGATTTTCTCAAAAAAAGAAAAACGCCTTGAGTATGATACCCAAAGTTAGAGAATGTGCTCAAACTATCTTTTATATTTCTGAAGTTTTCCTCAGACGAGCAAAACATTTTATCATCATTATTTACATTTGTATGCAAAATATACACAAAAATGTCCAGTTATGACATTCTGTATACCTGGAAATAATCACTTTCGTTTAAATTTCACCCATCTTTGCCCTCAGATGAAAGGGCAAATTTTTCACCCTTAGATGAGAGGGCAAATTTAAAATGATAGCAAAATTGTCAAGCTACATATCTGAAACATGATCATACATGTCATACATAAAACAAACGTTATCTAGGGCGATTTTAAGATATCAATCATTACTTAGGGCGATTTTAAGATAACAATCATTATTTAGGGCAATTTTAAGACTGGGATATGTTTCCTGTCGAAAAAAGAGGTAATAATTACCAGGGGCAAAATTTTTTAGGTTTACAGTAAATTCTGCATTTTTTTATCTTAAAATCATAAAAATTGAGTTGAGCCTTGAATACTGTATAAATTTGATGACCTTGGGTCCACATATATCAAAGCAAAGTTAGAATAAATATCTGAATCCCTAAAATACAAGTTATTTAGTTTTCACGAATATTCACTAGCATACAAATCTATAATGAGAAAATTTAGGTTGTGTTAGTTCAAAATATAGAAATATCATGAAGGACTAAAGAATATTTATATTCATTTTATTTTCTTATAACACAAGTGGAAGGATAGAATATCAATGCATCATCCATGTCTATTTATTTGGAGATATATTGATTTATCAATAATGATAAAAATTTATATACAAAAGTAAAGTTAACAGATGCCATGATGCAATGTCTTCAGAAGATAATTTCTGTAAGAGATCAGACACAATAATGATATCATCACAAGTTACACATAACATAAGTACTATATAAGAAGAGGGAGTAGTAGAAGTTCAAAGAACAACACCTGGCACCATAAAACTAAGAATTATCTTAGTCAAAATGTTTTACTCAAACTTTGGTTAATCCTGAAATCTGATTGGCTAGGCAAGCAAACTTTAGAAGATTTCCAGACTTATATAAATTTCTAAGTTTTATGATGCTGGGACCAGTAATAAAGTATACATTAACATAATCAATAAAGAAACCAAATTATGTGAATCTCTGTAACCGACAAATTTTTGCAGTATTTTTAAAATCCTAAAAAAAAAAAGTGAGAGAGAGAAGGACAAGGAAAACACGTATATATCCATCCAAAATGATTTGACAGTCATACATTTTATAGAAACACTGTATGATGGTTCAGGCCACTAGTACTTTAATCACTTTTTCATAACAGAATTTTTGTAAGACATGGTCCATGTCTGATTGTTATGCTATGGAAATTTCAATAAGACAGAAGTAAAACTTTTCAAACTGGTCTTCCAAAAAAAATCATGCATTGTACTGTACTCAAAATTTTAAAATCTACATGTAGCAATGCAAGAAAACAAACTCAGAATTTTCCAAAATTTACTGCAAAAATTGTGAGGCACAGAGACTGATGATGAAGAGAAAAGGAGAAGTCAATATATAGGAGACTTGGTATACAAATGTCACTTGGAGGTGGGATTTTGTCTGTAAAATCCAGACTTATCCTCTTTGCTAGAGTACAATATGTTCAAAAGGGCGATGTTTTTGTATAATACGCATTATCCATGAAGACAGCATGTACAATAAGGAGAAGATTGAAAAGATCATCTTAAGTAATCATGAGATAATTAGAAAAATTACATCTTAATTCAAATACTTGACAAAACATTTGATAACAAATATATTTCTATCAATAGTAATGCTTCCTTCCACAAATATGGGTTATTTTTATCTACATCAAATTTCAGAATACCCTGAAAGTCAATTTTACTTGAGTAACCACAGTAAACTTAATAAAATAGAAACATATAGTAAAGAAGATGTGTTAAAATAACAGAACTGAAAATAACATGCTGAAAATAATAGTCAACATCAAACTGAGCTGAAAATAACACAAAGGAAATTGGAGTTTTATATTTCATGCAAAATGATCAACCCTAGAAAACTGTTGGTGCAATTTGATGTCAAAGTTGTTGTACGGAAGACTTTAAGCACAGTAGAAAGTATTAGTTAAAATGTCTATCATCACACCCAGATCTGTTAATGAAAAAGTGCCTATTGTTACCAAGGTAATACTGCAATAATTCTCGTTAGACAAACCTCTGTCTTTTTCCCGCGGAATAAAGCGGGAAGTTCTAGTTGTGGAAATGACATCTTCTCAGTTCCGAATGAAATGTCAACCTCAAATTGCTGCAGATAATGCAGAAAGTATATATATAGAGAGAGATTTTCTTTTTCTTGCATCATTTTTTAATAGATCTCAGGAAATATTATGTCCAGAATGTTCACATATCCTGATAAATATTCAGGATACAAATCAGGCAGCAAGTAAAATCTCTCGAGAAAGACCTAAATCAACAGACAATATTTTGAAACAACAATTTTCTAACAACTTTGGTTAATTGATCCATGACAATTAAATTTCCCTAGCAAGACATGCAAAATCCCTTGTGACAAGCTGATCTCCCTTTAATGCAGGTCATGTTAAATATTAAGCTATTTACCATGGATACACTTCTTTTTAGTAATATTCACCAAACAAAATAACATAACAGTGTGCAAAACAAAACGGTCATAATATTCACCAAACAAAATAATAATCATAACAATGTAAAAAATGATAACAAAAAAATACACACTTTCTCCATCAGCTACAGTCATCTATGACAATGCTATAACAAAGGTGATGTTTGTAAAACACTTTGTACCTCCAAGTTCAATGTTTAAAACTGTGACAATCCCATAACAAAGGTTATGTTTGTAAAACACTTTGTACCTCCAAGTTCAATGTTTAAAACTGTGACAATCCCATAACAAAGGTTATGTTTGTAAAACACTTTGCACCGCCAAGTTCAATGTTTAAAACTGTGACAATGCTATAACAAAGGTGATGTTTGTAAAACACTTTGTACCTCCAAGTTCAATGTTTAAAACTGTGACAATCCCATAACAAAGGTTATGTTTGTAAAACACTTTGCACCGCCAAGTTCAATGTTTAAAACTGTGACAATGCCATAACAAATGTGATGTTTGTAAAATACTTTGTACCACCAAGTTCAGTGTTTAAAACTGACAATGCTATAACAAAGGTGATGTCTGTAAAACACTTTGTACCTCCAAGTTCAATGTTTAAAACTGTGACAATTATATAACAAAGGTGATGCGAACCCGCCTGGCTGAGTTCGAGTTCCGCCGGCGGCAGGTTGGTTTCCTGTCTTTCAGTTGAGACAGTAAAAACGGGAGGTCCCATGTCACAGTATGTGTCGGCATGTTAAAGAACCCTCACTGCTCAATGGCCGTAAGTGCTGAATATAGGCTAAAATTTGAAGCCTTTCACCTGCATTTGATGATGTCTCCATATGAGTGAAATATTCTTGAGTGGAACATTAAATAACAATAAACAAACAAACAAAGGTGATGTCTGTAAAACACTTTGTACCTCCAAGTTCAATGTTTAAAATTGTGAGAATGCCATAACAAAGATGATGTCTGTAAAACACTTTGTACCGCCAAGTTCAGTGTTTAAAACTGTGACAATGCTATAACAAAGGTGATGTTTGTAAAACACTTTGTACCTCCAAGTTCAATGTTTAAAATTGAGAGAATGCCATAACAAAGATGATGTCTGTAAAACACTTTGTACCGCCAAGTTCAGTGTTTTAAACTGTGACAATGCTATAACAAAGGTGATGTTTGTAAAACACTTTGTACCTCCAAGTTCAGTGTTTTAAACTGTGACAATGCTATAACAAAGGTGATGTTTGTAAAACACTTTGTACCGCCAAGTTCAGTGTTTTAAACTGTGACAATGCTATAACAAAGGTTATGTTTGTAAAACACTTTGCACCGCCAAGTTCAATGTTTAAAATTGTGAGAATGCCATAACAAAGATGATGTCTGTAAAACACTTTGTACCGCCAAGTTCAGTGTTTTAAACTGTGACAATGCTATAACAAAGGTGATGTTTGTAAAACACTTTGTACCTCCAAGTTCAGTGTTTTAAACTGTGACAATGCTATAACAAAGGTGATGTTTGTAAAACACTTTGTACCTCCAAGTTCAGTGTTTTAAACTGTGACAATGCTATAACAAAGGTGATGTTTGTAAAACACTTTGTACCGCCAAGTTCAGTGTTTTAAACTGTGACAATGCTATAACAAAGGTGATGTTTGTAAAACACTTTGTACCTCCAAGTTCAATGTTTAAAATTGTGAGAATGCCATAACAAAGATGATGTCTGTAAAACACTTTGTACCGCCAAGTTCAGTGTTTTAAACTGTGACAATGCTATAACAAAGGTGATGTTTGTAAAACACTTTGTACCTCCATGTTCAATGTTTAAACTGTGACAATGTTATAACAAAGGAATCACCAAATTCAGTAAGTGTTTAAAATTGTGTTCTTTAATGGATGGTTAAACAAAACAAAATTCCCAAAGAATGAGAGAAGTAAAAAAAAACATTAAACTAATTATATTAAAGTGCCTCCTGAGTGTTCTGAAATTTATGACATAACACATTTTTTATTCATATGAGGCAACTCAGAAAATAATGGATAAATACTTTCACAAGATTTTATCTTCATGTATGAAGAAACATCAGACGTTAAACCAAACAATATTCATTTATCAATACATCATGAAGAACTCCGACCACATCTATCCCTTAAAAAACAAATGTTTTACAATATCTCCCCATTTATTCCTTCTTTTCTCTTTCATTCAACTCATCAACCCCTGAAAAACAATGGACTCTTCTGTAAATCTATGACTTAGACCAGTCCAAATGTGTCTTTAGGGATTAATGTGTTAATGTTGTATTTCGATGCATGTGCAGTAAAATTAAGGCATACATGAAAACTATGCAAACATCTATAATATCAACTAAAAATCTACTTCTTAAAAAATGTGTAAAAACCACTTTCCGAAAACCTGATCCTCACTGATCTTGTAACTCTTTAAACATGCAAAAACTGTAATATTTCAAAGAAAATAGATACATTCTAAGCTAATCTGGAAAAAAAATCACCTCTGGATCATCATCTTTACTTTTTCTCTTTCCCAGAGCTGAACGAGCTTTGGAAAGTAGTCCTTTCCTAGAGGACTTCTGAGTAAGTGAAAATTACAAAATGAAACAAATAAATACAACAGATCCCAGAGGGATCTTGGCGCCCACCATGGAATGTTCTATATCTGATCTATGACAGACTGTTCTTTTCTCTTCTTTTCTTTTATTTTGTGTCTCAACATTGAATTTGAACTTAAATCCATATTTCTGTGAAAAACTTTTTTCACAAGATTATAGCGAAACTGAACTTGAACTAAGCATATTACATTTTAAGAGAGAATGGAATTCAACATGGCCGACAGGTGTACATCTTGGATTTTGATCTCTCTGAAAATGTAATACGCACATTTAGACCACAGGGGTAAGCTGCATAATCAATTTCAAAAAGATTCCTTCAGTACATTCTGAGAAATACATACTTATATTGTCATAATCCAATATGGCCACCTGTCAGCCATGTTGGAATCCAATTTCCCTGAAAATATCATATGCACAACTAGACCTCATGGGGAACCTTCATGTCCAATTTCAAGGAAATCCCTTTAGTCTTTTCTGAGAAATAGCAATAACAAATTTCCTATGGTCAAAATCCAAGATGGCCACCTCAAATTTTCAGGAGATTTCTTCAGTCCTTTCTGAGAAATTGTGGTAACAGACTTCCTTTGGTTAAAATCCAAGATGGCCACCTGTCGACAGAGTTGGATTCCGATTTCTCTGAAACTGTAATATGCACAACTACACCTCAAGGGGAACCTTCATGTCAAATTTCAAGGAGATTCCTTCAGTCCTTTCTGAGAAGTAGCGATAAAAAAATTTATTTGGTCAAAATCTAAGATGGCCACCTGTCGGCCATTTTGGATTCTGATCTCTTTGAAAATGTAATATACACAACTAGACCTCAAGGGGATCCTTCATATCAAATTTCAAGTAGCTTCAGTACTTTATGAGAAGTAGCAGTAACAAATTTCCTTTGGTAAAAATCTAAGATGGCCCCCTGTAGGCCATGTTGGATTCTGATCTCTCTAAAAATGTATTATACACAACTAGACCTCATGGGGAATCTTCATGTCAAATTTCAAGGAGCTCCCTTCAGTCCTTTCTGAGAAATAGCGGTAACAAGAATTGTTCAGGAAGGACGACAGACGGACAGACAACAGACGGACCACGGATGCAGGTCCATATGAATAGCCCACCATCTCTTGATGATGGGCTAATAAAAATCTGCAAACTTTGGGAAAAAAAGGTAAAAATTTAATGAAAAAATAAATAGTATATAAAACATCCCATGTTTTGTTCATATAAAAAATTATAATAAAATATATCCAAAATGACCCAAAAATGTATCAAACCAAGCATAAAAACAAGTTGTAAATCCTGAATTACGACTTTTGCCATTTATTACTGAATACCTGGAATTAGTTTTAGGCATGAAAAAAAATATAACAAGACTGTTAAATGATTAGACCACTGAGTTAAGGCTGATAATGCAACTTTGGCAAACTGTAACACAGTCTACACAGCGAAATTGTTGATGAGGTTTCAAATCGTTTCCAGTTTTGTTTTTCAGTCCAATCTAAGTCATAATGTGTAACATTTTTTTAATATAAAAATCTCAGGTACCAAAGTTTAAATCTTCAGGATGTCCAGGATACATAAACAAATGTGGTGAATGCTGGACAAACATGGACCTCTGGGAATCCAGAGGTGGAATCAGGTGCCATGGAGGAGTAAACATCCTCTGTTGACCAGTCAAACCCCCTTTGAGTTTAAAGTCAAAATCAAATGAAATAAGTGAGGAACAAATCCTTGTCACAATTTGTACAGATGACTAAACAACCGCTATCAAACAGTGACTTAACAACACTTCATTTAGAGAGTTAGAGTTATACTCTGAGTATGGCAAACAAGTAAGTGAGGAACAATGATTTTGATTTGATTTTTTTTTTTAGCCATACTCAACAATCTTTCAGTCATATGATGGCGTCCAGTTTTTATTGGTGGAGGAGAAACCCCGGTTACCCGGGTAAAGACCACCGACCTTCCGTAAGTAAACTGGCAAACTTTCCCACATAATTCGAAATGACCCTGGTGGGATTCGAACCAGAGGTGAGAGGCCTTGTGATTTAAAGGGCAATGCTCTAACCACTCGGCCACGGAGGCCCCCAAGTGAGGAACAAATCCTAGTCACGATCTTTACAGATGACTAAACAACCACTATCAAACAGTTAACTCAACAATTCATTTAGTGAAAGAGAGCTATAATCTGAGTATAGCAAACATGTAAGTGAGGAACAAATCCTAGTCACAATCTGTACAGATGACTAAACAACCGCTATCAAAAAGTTAACTCAACATTTCATTTAGAGAAACAGTTATACTCTGAGTATAGCAAACAAGGAAGAAATAAACATTGTTTATCCATAAAAGTAAGTAATTTAATGACAACTTTAATGTTGGCCACAGTCGTCACACTAATCCTATATCATAGTGCTGTAATGCAACATACTCAATGTGATTAAAATCTTAGAAAGGAACATTTAAATTATTTGATTAAAAACAAAAATGTTGAAAAAAGAAAAACACAAAACAATAAGATGTATCAAATCTTCTGATCCTCTTTTGACACCACATTTCTCGTCTCCACTGTCTGTGATAATATGCAACTATGAATGCTAACATGTTCTATGGAAGCTTTTGTTAGTTTCTCATGCATAATATATCCAGAAAATAATCCAGTATTTAAGACTTGAGTCATGGTTAGAATTAACTAAGTCTGTTAGTTTTGTTAGTACTAACTAATAGAGGTAGGTTAGATGGCTTAGTAAGTACTGTCAACCACTGATATAATGGCCTTGATAGATATTGCAATTAGCATAAATCAGAAGAGGAAATAATGACTTTAAACAAAAGGCAATGACATTTTTCTGTCTTATAAAAGTCACACCTGCCCTTCACAGCACAGGTATATAGGTACTGGAAGACTGGATTTTGCCAGTGGGTGCATCAACCTCTGAAACAAGTCTGTGGGAGTAGGGCCATTTAAAAGACATTATTACATTACATTTTGGTTTTTAACTTTTTAACACAAGCACATGTAAACATGTAAACAGTTAGCACCATTATTCATGTGTTAATGATGGAAGTAAGCATGTGAATACATCTGAGCAATAGATCCAACATATATACAATGTATGTAACAATATGTGAAATTCCAAAGGTTTGATTGTAATATTAAACAATACATACCATACACACAGTTGTTTTGATCATTGTTAAATCCTGATAGAGGATAAATGAGGTCAAATTCCAGATAGAGGATAAATGAAGTCAAAATCCAGATAGAGGATGAAGGTCAAAACCCTAATAGAGATTGTTAGGTAAAAATCCTAATAGAGGATGTGAGGTCAAAACCCTAATAGAGATTGTTAGGTAAAAATCCTAATAGAGGATGTGAGGTCAAAACCCTAATAAGATAGAAAAATCCTAATAGAGGATGTGAGTCAAAACCCTAATAGAGATTGTTAGGTAAAAATCCTAATAGAGGATGTGAGGTCAAAACCCTAATAGAGATTGTTAGGTAAAAATCCTAATAGAGGATGTGAGGTCAAAACCCTAATAGAGATTGTTAGGTAAAAATCCTAATAGAGGATGTGAGGTCAAAACCCTAATAGAGATTGTTAGGTAAAAATCCTAATAGAGGATGTGAGGTCAATATCCTGATAGAGGATGTTAGGTCAAAATCCTGATAGAAGATGTGAGGTCAAAATTCTGATGGAGAATGAATGAGCACACAAAATGATTGGTGCAATTCTGCTGCTGACATGAAAATCATGCAAGACATTTGAATAACTGTTCACAATCTATAAATATGAAGTATTCACTAAATCTTTTTATGGGATCTAAAATAAAAAAACACTTTAGTTTACATCGAGCTCTATAGCGATTGTCAATTTTATATGTATGTGTTTCAAAGCACATACCCATATATAAACTTGGTAGTGATTGATTTAAATTAAAACCCACTAAATTACTGCCTTACCCACATTTTCATAATTCATTTCGTTCAATCGGGGTAAATTTGCTGACATATCAAGTGCCATCATATCAACAGCCAATGGTTAGTAATTTACAAATTTCTGTACTTATTTGATTCCTTACCTCTCTAGGTTCATCACTGGGCATCTCAATGACATGTTCTCCCGCTGGACCATTTACTAATTGACCTACAACATACACAAGGGCAAAGATAATAGTTAGACCAATACAGTCCCTATAGTTAGAAATTGTATGCAGAAGTTGTTAATTCAGGATCTACCTAAATTAATATAATTAGTAGAAAATATAGCATAAACAAAATACTGGTAAGAAAAAATGTTTTACTCCACTGAACATTTAATAGAGAATAAAAAAATCAACAAAATATTGAGAATTAATGAATTGACAAAATATTGGGAATTTAAAAATTGACAAAAATTGAGAATTAGAAAATTGACAAAACACTGAGAATTAAAAAAAAAGAAAAAATATTAAGAATTAAAAAGATCTTAATCAATATAAATAATGGGATTATTTTAAGGATGAGGTAGAAATTATTTTTCTGACAAAATATCTATCATAAAGGAGCTGGGATCTCATCTTAGCAAAGCAAGATATTTGCTATCAACACAAATTTAAACATAAACAAACATAAGTTACAACCTGAAATTCATAGAACATGACAGTTACCATAGTAACAGAACATCACAGCTGATATCAACACAAAGTTTATAGTCATGATATTTATCAACTTAACTATGAATACCTGTAATCAACACAGCAGCATATATCAAACAAAAACACAAATTTATATTATCAACACAAATTTGCATATTACAGGTAAGTTACCACACGTTTGTACAATATGGAGGTAAATATTACTTAATTAACTCTTAGGTTACCAACACCAAATTTGTATATTTTTATATTTTTGCTATCACTCTTACATGTATCATAATCCTGGCAGCTTTATATATATATATATATATATAACATCAAATACTGTAGAACCTTATAATTAAGAGCACCTGAATACTCCAAGTGCAGAATACACCGCAAGTCATTACAAATGTATACACCAATACAGTTGCACTAAGTTGTAGGATACATCATTTACCATCATGCTGTATCTTCACAAAACATGTATTTACACACCGCAAGTCATCACAAATGTATACACCAATACAGTTGCACTAAGTTGTAGAATACCGGTACATCATTTACCATCATGCTGTATCTTCAGTACTACATGTATATACACACCGCAAGTCATCACAAATGTATACACCAATACAGTTGCACTAAGTTGTAGGATACATCATTTACCATCATATATTGTACATAACCATAGCTACCAAAGAGTACTTGTAAAATATCACATTAATACTATAGTTATAAGTTGTTCACCTGTGTAGTAAAATAAAACCAAGAACATGTGTGTAGATACAAGCCATGATGCTGAAACTAACATACAGACTGATTCTACAAACACTTAAGGAAAGATATCAATATCAACCTCGGATCAATACTGCCAACACTTACAAAATATACATACACCTAGGTCAGATCAATACTGCCAACACTAACAAAACATACATACACCTAGGCCAGATCAATATTGCCAACACTAACAGAACATATATACACATAGGCCAGATCAATACTGCTAACACTAACAGAACATACATACATCTAGGTCAGATCAATACTGCCAACACTAACAAAACATACATACACCTAGGCAAGATCAGTACTGCTAACACTAACAGAACATACATACACCTAGGTCAGATCAATACTGCTAACACTAACTGAACATACATACACCTAGGTCAGATCAATACTGCTAACACTAACAGAACATACATACACCTAGGCCAGATCAATATTGCCAGCAATAACAAATCATACATACACCTTGGCCAGATCAATACTGCTAATACATCAACATATTGGTCTGATAAACACTGCTTATATCAACACAACATATCTTAAAGCATCTACCTCTGATCAATAGTGCTGACACTAACAGGAGATACCAACATCCAGGTCAGAACAATACTGCTAACTATAAAAGAAAATTAACAAATAAGTTAAATCAAAACTGTTAACACAAACACAAAATGTTAACATCCATATCATATCAATATTCTACACAGGCACATTGACATCTGATAAATACAACACTAACATGAGATGTTAACATCTAGTTCGACACAATAGTAAACCCAATGTAAAATAATAACAGATAAACACTGGTAACATTGACGGATGATAACATCAAGGGCAGATCAACACTGTCAGCATCAACAGATGATAACATCATGGTCAGATCAACACTGTTAACATAAAGAGATGATAACATCTATGGCAGATAAGCACTGTCAATATAAACAGAAGATAACATCAAGTGCAGATCAACACTGTCAAAATTAACAGAAGATAACATAATGGTCAGATCAACACTGTCAACATTAACAGAAGATAACATCATGGTCAGATCAACACTATCAACATTAACAGAAGATAACATCATGGTCAGATCAACACTATCAACATTAACAGAAGATAACATCATGGTCAGATCAACACTATCAACATTAACAGAAGATAACATCATGGTCAGATCAACACTATCAACATTAACAGAAGATAATATCATGGTCATCATGGTCAAAATAGATCAACACTTACTCAAAACATTAACAGAAGGACAACACTCATGGTCAGATCAGGACACTATCAACATTAACAGAAGATAACATAAATGAGAATCAGATCTGAAGGCAGAGAGAAACAACACTATCAACATTAACAGAAGATAACATATAATTATGGTCATCAGATCAACACAAAAATATCAACATTAATTTTAACACCTTCTTAAGATAATATCAATGGTCAGATTACTTATCAAACACTATCAGAAGGTTCTATACAAAATAGACATCAGTAGCTGTTGCCATTACTCAAAACAACAAACATAAAACTATGTTTAGGTAACCAGGATATATAATGGAATGGGATGTTAAATTTTCAACACTACACGAAACAATATGACAGAAGTTTGTTACAAAATTGAACAACAGAGGATATCAATGAACAAGCAGAACAATAGTTTCAGCAAAATCCAAATTTCTAAATCTTAGAGAAAAACTATTATCATAGCGAGTAATCCATGGAAGGCAGACAGGGATCAAATTAGACAAATAGGACATTATCCTTATTTTAAGTCTCAATATCTCTGTTTGTCAACATACTGTATTGTATAGATACATAATTTATACCTAATTATTTCGTGACAATCACCGCTTGTCAAATACCATCTACCGATTTTTTCATAAATATTATTTTAACACCAATCGGTAGACATTTTTGTAAATGTTACAAATCCTACCTTCTTGATAATTTTAAATCAAAGGACATATTGATTACTTAACTCCATGTGACAAGAAGATCAGAAATTTTGGTTCTATACAATCACAATTCTTAGTTTTACATTCCTTTACTAAAGCCTTGAGAGTACAGAACACACATCAATTATACAAACATAAAACTGATGTTTAGGTAACCAGGGGGATATATAAATGTATACTCCTTTACAGATGTATCTTAGTATTTCAATCAACAAATGTTTTATTCATTTACATGATATTTTCTAATAATATTTTCTTTTTAAGTTTAGTCTGGTAAACACATTAGTTTAACCTCATATGTATCGTTTAAAAGCAGATATTTTTCTTTATATATGTTTGAGTTATATCGATGTTGTTTTATCTTATTTAATGAAAAAGGTAAATATGAAGATAAAAACCTTCATTTTTTGGGTAAAAAGAGGATCATCTCATTACAAAAACAAAAAATAAACAAGCCTGTTAAAAATTATATTTCCAAATATGTTCAGCAAATCAAATCCAACTTATTCCTTAATATACTTAGAATAACTATTATCATTATAAGGGGTAGAAAAGGGTACCAGATTACCATGGAAATACTAAATTTTTAACATTCTACAGGGATCACTACCATAACATCATTTTAAAGCCTAATAATTTTGCAGGAAATGTGAACATCACTAAGGGACAATAATGTTTTTAGCTCATAAAATGACTGTTTAAAGTATTACATTTTTTATTATGTCGCTAGCACCCCCTTTGTTTTCACTTTTTTTAACGCAACTTAATTTATGAAACTGCCAACAAGTTCATGATATTGTATAAAGTACATCTTAAACTTTAATACAGTTATCCAATATATCTTGCTATGGAAATATACTTTAATGTTTGAATTTAGATATTTGCTTATCATGACCAATATTCTGGGCCTGGCACCATAAAACTTGAAGATTGACTCAAGTCTGATAATATCCTCAAATTGGCCTGTTCAGCCAATTAGATTTCAGGAATAACCAAATTCAAGTAAAATTTTAGACTTAAGTAATTCTTAAGTTTCATGGCACCAAACCTTGTTCTCAGCCAGTCAAAATGTTATCTTTGCTGAAATTATTCCATTTTATGAGATTCTCGAAATTCTAAATGATCTTCTAGTTGCTCAGCTCAGGAGTCAAGGGAAAATAATAGAGGTCATCTAAGATGTGAAAACTTTTTAAATTTTTTTAGTTATCATGTGTAAATTATCTTTTCTCATTTTAATTAAAGAATACATCTGAATGATAATATACAGGTCAGAACTGTTAGAATGATATGTATATTAGAAAGCCAAATATAGTCATTTCTGGGAATAAGAGAAGATGGAGTATATTTTTGGATATTGTTTTATACATTTTTTTTACAAGTGCAGTTATCCTGTACCTTGACTACAATTCTGTGTTGCCATGCATTTTGCCACCGCCCGTGTATTTGTCTATGTTAGTGTTTTACTATACGTTAGTGGAGAAAATCAGAAGGCTATGTGTGGAAAGTACCAACCTGTGTTGTAAGTGAGTGGGGACTGGCCATTACTAATCACAGATGATTGGATGGCCTTGTAGCGATGCCCTGTGGCCTCCACCAGGCCTTCCAGTTCTAGTTCATTTATATCTACACTTCCGTTGTCTGTAAACAGCCAGATACCAAAACAAAGCGTTAGAGAAAAAAGAAAAGTGATTTATCTGGCATATACCAATAAGAATGCTCAGAAATAGAGTGTGGTAGATTACTTATCATTTCAAAGAGCCAGAAGGATAAAGGAGACACTTATAAAGGTTAAAATTCATTAACATTTCTTTAGATATAGATGTAGAAGAAAGTGCCTGAATTCAAGCATATAGATGACTCAGATTCGTTGATATACAAGACTTGACAAATGTACTCTGGCACACATTTTGAGAAAGCATACTATGGAATCAATGGAAAAGACAACCGTCTCATACATAAGAACAACTAGAAAAAAAAAAATATCATAATAATGAGGATAATGAAATATCAGACCATGGTTGCATTACCAAGACAAATCTGGAATAAGATAAGAGCATTATTACTTATGTCACAGTATCATAACTTTGAACTATGAACCTTGGGGTCTCTGTGGCCTAGTGGTTAAATGCATCACGCTTTAAACCTTGAAGACTCTAACCTTCAGTCAGAGAGGGTTGGAGTCCCACCTGAATCTAAGCTGATTCTGTGAGAAAGTTTGCCAGTTTTTATGGGGTAGCTCGGTGATCTCTTCCCGTGTACACTGTAACATGGTTTGCTCCTCAATTCAAAGTCATATTCAACAATGGACCTAGTATTTTTGATGAGCAGAATAAAAATATTTCCAGTAAGATAGGTTTACTTGAAAATATGAAAGCGCCATATCAGCCAACTGATCATTGTTTTTTTTACATCCTGCTGAAAATATTTCAAGTTATATAGATATATTGCCAGCTTTAGAAGAAGTTCCACAAACTACGCCGTGTGCTACAGTCTGATGCCAATACAGCGAGTGTTCTTTTCTGCACCACGTCTACTGTGACATGGGACCTTGATTTTTTTTGGCCACCTTTATCTTTAAATGACTGGTGCTTGGAGAAGGAACAAACACAATCATTATATAAAATCCTTGGTATGATCTGGTACCGGGAATCAAACCTTTAGTGTTTATCACTTTATCTTTAATTGCCTGGTGCTTGGAGAAGGAACGGTCAAAATCATTATTTAAACTCCTTGGTACTATCCAGGAATTGAACCTTCAGTGTTTATCACTAGTTCACTGCAAGCAATCACGATATTATGAGACACACTGAAAGTCACTGATAACTTTGTGGTAAACATTTTCATCTGCCAAACAAAATTCTCTATATCAGAGACAAATATCCATTGAAACCTAATTAAATTAATTATCAAAGTTAACCTACAGGTTCTCAAGAGTGAATATAGAAATTATATTAATTGTTATCCTGTTGTTGGTAAACAAAAAGAATTGCCAATATACAATTTGCCAATATACAATTTGCCAATATACAATTGTTAGCTGGTGGGAAACTTTAAAAGCATCACATAAGCCAAAAATCTATAAAGTCCCTTCTATATTAGGAAAAATCAAACCTCACTTGCATTTGTTACAATAAAATGCAGTTGATTTTAGTTTTATTGAAATGAGCCATATTATTTACAGAAGTAAAAAATTCAATAAAGCTACAGAAACTTAATTTAAGAGCAAGATCCCTCCAAGACACAATGGTAGGTAAACTAGAAAGATATACTTATATCGGTCATGTACTTGATATATATACCTGCACCAGGAGCCATTGCACATAGGATAATACCAAACCTATAAAAATGTGAGTTACATCAACCTATAGACTACCTTTACAGTTAATACAAATAAATACTATCCATACACATGTTATAAATATATAGATAATAATAAAAACAGTAAATCTTTGAAGAGTCCACGGGACCATCTAGAAAAGAACTCTAAATCATGAAGAGTGACGGTGAATCACACCATTTGTAAATTTAGTGGTTCTATATAGTGCATTACAACCACATAAGGTCAAGGTCGTTTATAGTAAGCACCAAGATTAACTTAATTTTCATACATCCAAACATTGTGTGAGAAAAAAAAGAAATGCCAAGATGCAATTCCATGCACATTCAAATTTTTACATCAAACTGCATGTACTTGTACGGATTTTCGTTTCTGTTTTTATTTTTTTAAAAAGTGACCAAATATTTATTCAGAACATCAGAAATTTGATTCATGAGAGTTTGAATTATAAACTGACTATAATCAGCGTTAAACAACAGAATATTGGGGACTTTGTTATTAGAGGCATTGAGAAATTTGACTCATTGAAGATCAACTCACCAAAGTTATACTGTATATACCAGTTAGCTACACAGCCATTATAGATAAATACTAGATATATAAACAGTCAATATAAACACATACTAACCATCTAGTCATTAACACTTACAAAACATCTAGTTATAAACACATACTAAACATCTAGTCATTAACACTTACAAAACATCTAGTCATAAACTCTTACTAACCATCTAGTCATTAACACTTACAAAACATCTAGTCATAAACACATACTAAACATCTAGTCATTAACACTTACAAAACATCTAGTCATAAACTCTTACTAACCATCTAGTCATTAACACTTACAAAACATCTAGTCATAAACTCTTACTAACCATCTAGTCATTAACACTTACAAAACATCTAGTCATAAACTCTTACTAACCATCTAGTCATTAACACTTACAAAACATCTAGTCATAAACTCTTACTAACCATCTAGTCATTAACACTTACAAAACATCTAGTCATAAACTCTTACTAACCATCTAGTCATTAACACTTACAAAACATCTAGTCATAAACACATACTAACATATTAAACATCTAGAGTCATAAACACATACTAAACATCTAGTCATAAACTCTTACTAAACATCTAGTCATAAACACATACTAAACATCTAGAGTTATAAACAGATACATACTAAACATCTAGTGTCATAAACAGATACTAAACATCTAGAGTCATAAAGATTACTAAACATCTAGAGTCATAAACAGATACTAAACATCTAGAGTCATAAACAGATACTAAACATCTAGAGTCATAAACAGATACTAAACATCTAGTGTCATAAACAGATACTAAACATCTAGAGTCATAAAGATTACTAAACATCTAGAGTCATAAACAGATACTAAACATCTAGAGTCATAAACAGATACTAAACATCTAGAGTCATAAACAGATACTAAACATCACGAACACATAGTCAACATCTATGCAGTCATTGTGAAAACATAGTACACATAGTCAACCAACATTAAATATAACAACACTTGGTCAGGGCAAAGTTCTCAAAATTTCTGTGAAGTTTTATGTAAATCCCAACATCAGTTTTTCAGTTTAATTTAAAATTATAAAAGTTTGCAAACAATGCAGAACAGAAGATGGATGGCAATAGATCACATTCAAACCAAATTGATCAGAACCAAGGTAGTTTAAAATTACTATCAAGTGCTGGTGCTCAGACCACTGTGCTAGACACACCCTGCGTGCAACTTTCTACTAGTCTATAAAACTAACACAAAGCAATTCTTTACTACATTGAAGTGACCATTGGCATGCACAGTTTCTCTTTAAGTAGTAGGTCAATCCATACATAATGGAAAATCTGTGGAAATACAGCACATAGAACATTTTTTTAAAAATCATCGACATACCTTGTACTTCCTGTTCTTCATCAGTGATACTGGCCAAAACTGGATCACATCGAAAATCTTCTAAAGATTTCAACACGTGATTACCAACTGTTGGCTTCCTACCAAACTGTCTGTGGTCACGCACCCTTATATTCACTGGTGGCATATACAGTTCTTCCCGGGGCAACATCTAAACAAGACAAATTACCAAACCTGTCCTTTATGTTCAGAATAATTGATACAGATTAAGATACCTGTATACAATTAATATACAATTCATGTTATATAATAAAATAAACCTCTTTTATTTAAGTTAGGTAAAAGATGTTTCAGGGCAAAATTAAGTAATAAGCTAAAATGTTGGGATACCAGAACTTCCCTTGTGCAAGCTCCAACAAGATGTCTTTAAGAAATGAGCTATTTCCCTCAAACTAAGACAGACCAAATACAATATGTCTAATAATCTTTGATCTTGTCTCAAGAATCAATGAAGCACAAATATAATGTGAAACAGAGATAAATGTATCATAAAATCCATCAGAAACATACCACATCAAAGAAGAGCACTGATTCCTCAAAGTTCGGGTTTTTCTTGGTATTTTTGATGACCTTTGACTCCAAAACGTGGCCACCACATTCAAACTCAATGCTAGGTGATGTAACTGCAGACAGCTGGAATTTTTTCATATTGCGTACACCCCAACACAGTACCTGTTTCAAACAAAACAATTTAAGTATATGTTCTTTAGATACAGTTTATGATTAACAAACTAGTTTATGCAACTTATTTAAATGTCTATAGTTTTCTCTGATTTTGGCCTAGTTCATTAGTTAGCACACTAATATCTCACCAATGCAGCCTAAGCTTATTATTAACTTTTTACTTTTCTAACTCATTGGTCAGATGGGAGAAATTAAAATTTTATTATCAGATATACATTAAAGCAATAGAGTTGTTGTCTGTGCATATTTTACTCACAGATTTGATGTAATTTTCTCAACTTCAAGTTTCAAAACTTTTGATATGGGCACACCATTAATCTGAAGCCCAGAAACATAACTACATACTATGTGAAACCTGAGACCTCTGTGGACGTGAGGTTAGAGCATCACTCTTTGAAGCATTGAGTCTCTCACCTCTTGTCAGGGCAGGTTCTTGCCCTGCTGGAACCTAGGCTAATTTTTATGAGAAAGTTTGCCGGTTGACTTGCAGTTACATTGTAACCAGGTCCTTTTCTCCATCATTAAAAACTGGCTACCGCCATATAACTGACAAAATTGTTGACTGTTGTGTAAAACATAATTCAAAATTCAAAGACAGTGGAACCTTTCTATTTGCCTCTCAAAACTGAAAGGAAAACAACTAGTCCAGACATCCATTATGAACCACACTGTAAGTGATGACAAAATCACGTCTTAGTATCAAACACATCATCTAAATACAATAAGTACTGCATACCTCTATACCAGTTCGCTGCATGACTGGTCTTATACCATTAGGAACTAGGTACAACTCTCCTCTCTTTGGAGGTAAAAATGGTAGATCTGATCCTGTCAACTACAAAAGAAAGGTAAATATGTTTCAAACAATTTTATAGTCAATTTTCTGTGAATCCCCATTTTGTTTAATCGTAAAGTGAAGTTTATCTTATCTGAGCTTGTCAATAACAACAAAATAAAACTGCAATTGACTGAAAAGTTAAAAGATTTATTTATTGCTGTCTATTTATTTCTTTTATTTTCACTGTTTAGAAATAAACTGGAAACATTTAATTGGATAGAATTAAAAGTAAATTCACTTTGAATACCATATTAGATAAATAATTTTAAGATATACTTCACATTATTGACATATTCTTTTGGAATAATTTACTAGCTTTCTACTTGTCAAATCTTAAGCATTCTAGCTACACTACTTGTTTATGCAACACAAATATATCTGTTAATATGCAAACGTTTGTATCAAACAGAACACAGATCAGTGGTGATAAGAAAAAACTTTATATACTAAAAATAATAAATGGTTCTTCAAAAAATAAACCTTCAATGAAACTTGAAAACAATTATGTTATCAAGAATAAATTGCATTCACATATAAACCACATGCTCTGCATAGATTGATGCACTGGGCATTAATTCTTGTCTCTTTGTATTATACACGGGTACATATAAGTACATATAAATGTGGCTATCTTAAACATTTGATGGCACCTATGCTATAAATCAATCAGGTTAGAGGGGTGTGAAAGGTAACAATTATCAAAATGCTTTTCAAGGAACACAAAATGTGAAACTTAGATAAACAATGGTGTTATTAAGAAATAGAGGATGAGAATTGTGGTATCTAAAAATCAAAGACATGCAAACTTTAAAGAAAAGAAGGAAAAAAAGAAAAAATGAAAATAAAGAAAATGAAAAAAAGAAAGAAAAGAACAGAAAAAAAGAAAAAGAAAGAAACGAAGAAAAAAAATTTAAGGAGGGAAACGTCAAACATAGATAGGGCTACTTGCATCCTTTTTTCATAATATTCTTGTAATATTGATTAATAAAATAGCCAGTATGTTCTTATACATATTTTTAGTTCCTTCTATTCTACAAAATTGATTTTACTTTTAAATAACAATTAAAAATAGAAAATTCCAGCGAAATCAGACAGGCTGTCACTTTCACATGACAAAGATACATGTAAATGGTAGTTTCTGCTTAACAAAATATATCTGTAAAAAGTTTGTAAGTTTACACTACTGCATTTGTGTTAAAATGGCTGAAAGGTGAATAGTAAGGACAGAAACCATCTAAAGATCAGAGAAACTATTACACCTAATGTAAGTTATGTAGCTAAAAAGATATCTATATGCTCAATCTGTACTAGCAAGCATACACACACACGCTGCATTTTAGAATCTTTACATCCCAATAGGCCACTTGAAAATTTTAAAGTCCCACAACTCTGGTAAATATTGTTGAATATTTGCCATAACCAATCTTATCCTAGATCTTAATGACATAAAGTGTCCTACCAGATTTAATTGAAACCAAGATGTTGTGAACAGACAAACCAAACACAATACCTCCCCCAACTCCCTCCCCCCAAATCTTTGACCTTGAGGACATATAAGGTAACACAATGACATCTAGCAAGTAATTGTTCACATTCTCTTACTTCACAACAATAATTACCGGTATATACTATATTTTGTGTGCAAAAATAAGAAAAATTGCAACAAAAATTAAATAAGAAATCAAACCAATTACTGTTAAACATAAGCTAAAACAACATTGCTTCAAAGATCAAAACCATAAATATTCAGTGTCTTGGAGATTTCTTATTGAATAAGTCCAGAGCCTCACTTAAAAGACCACGTCCCTAATCAGGCCACTTCCAGTTAGTCAGTTAGGTGGTCCTTTAAAGAGGCATTAGCTATGGGTTTTTTCAAAAATATTTTTTACCTTTTTTTCACCACTTAAATTGATATACAATCTCAAAAACATATATATACAAGGATAAAAATTCTAAAATACCTGTATATTTATATAAATAAAATACATATATAAAATTTATACATATAAAATTGCTTAAGATACCCAGGTTTGGTACTTGATTAACTCAACCTTACTGTTTTGTATATGTTTACCACACTAGACCTGACATTATTTTTACAAAATATATCGGAATATCAGATGTTTATGCCTGCGTGTAGCTCTTAATTGTTATTGTACATGTACAAGTACTAAAAGTAGAAAAAATCAAAATAATTTTTTTTTTTGGTAAACACAGCTAATGATCCTAGGCAGAGTTGTTCTAAATCAGAATTTTTGAAAAAAATCAAATTTTAAAACTTTAAAAAAGTCAATGCTTTTTATACCATTAATTACAATGGCAACTTTACACACTTATAATTATGTAGATTCTTCATTTATATGAGTAATGCTTTCCTTCATTCCAAATTGTAACAGATGTTGATTTTTTAGGATTTACTTTTGAGATGATGTCAACATCATATTTTTCCCCGTTCACCCACATGGTCATACAAATACATGTATATGTATATCCAAGTTTGATGTCATTTTCATAGATTCAACTAATTACTTCTCGCTAATATCATTGAGTTTTACAAACGGTATGATAAAAAGATTATCTATTTTGGTGTCATTTTATTTTGTTTTGAACATCTGTAAAAAGTTTTCAGGCATGTGATGTAAACGTAATATTGGATTATATCATTTGCTACAGATGCACTTTCAGGATAACTGATCTTTCAGATTGATGCTTGATTGAATTTCAAACTGCATAGAAACATTTGCAGTGGTCATATTGAGTATTTCAAATTGCTTAACAGTACAAATTTATGAACTGGTTAATTAATTTCATATAAATATCTTTACGTTTTATACATAAATTGTTATATTTATATATAGATCTCACATGAGTGTTCATGTAATATTGACTTTATCAAACAAGTACATTAATTTCATACAAAATGAGCCTTTGGCGAGTTTAATAAATTCAACATTACATGAACATGAATGTTAGATTCTATTTATTATAAAACTTCAAGAACATGTCAACATAAGTGTTCTCAATGGACAATACATGTACTTCACCTGTACGCCTTATAAGGTGCTGACTGGGTAATGACACATTACATAAACTGATTTGGAAGCTCATAGCTCACCAGAATAGTATTCATCAAACTTTCCCTCGGAATTTTTTTTATGAATAAATAATCATTAGTTTATTATTTTTTTTATTGCATGCATATGTAATCATACATTATATTTTCAGAGATGGATGAATTTATTAGTTCCTTATATCAGAGAAGGTATACGTTTATATCAAAATATAGTAAAACTTGGGTTCCATACTCAGCATGCATAACAACAATCGGAACAGTAGAATTAGCTAAACATAATCTGATTATAAGAAGTACATACCCCATGACCTGGTTTTAACTTATATAAAAGTTACATAGATACTTTAGTATGATGAAACTCTACTACGTATATTTATACTAGCTAAGCATATCATTTTTATAAAGCGCTAATGTAACCCTTTCATCCCTATAAACTCAAATTCTTGACAAATTCATCTGAATTTAGATGAGGGATGAAATGGTTGAAATTCAGGGGACAACCACAAGAGATACTATCACACAATTTTGTAAACAATAAAACTGATTCACAAAATTCCATTTAAAACCTCCTAAACCTCTGGATACTTTCGTAAGGTCACATAAACTATCCTAATGCCCTGATAATTTTTACCTTGTCATACAAACCATCCTGTCTCCAATTTTTGCTGTGGTAAAAATATTGGAAAACCGTAAAATGTTCGTCCCACATTATCTTTGCCCATTTATCACAGAATTTCTGAGATTGACCCATCTTAAATTTGATCTTAATCACCATATTCTCAGGGATGGCATGCATGTAAGTATTTCAGGTATTTAGCCTAAAAAATTTCACTTTCATTTTAAATTTGCCTTCTCATCTAAGGATGAATATAAAAATCTCAGATACCAAAGTATAAATCAATAGGATGTCCAGGACATAGATACAAATCCGGTAAAAATGGACAAACACGGACCTCTGGAAACCAAGAGGTGGGATCAGGTGCCATGGAGGAGTAAGCATCCCCTGTCGACCGGTCACATGATGAAATGTCGAAAATTAAACAAGAGTGAAAATTTGTAGATATACAGTATTACATTGTCATATAACCTGTCATGTTGTCACTATCAAAGACTTGAGTAATTCTGACAAAATTTTAGATATCTTCAACTTAGTGTCATCCGCGTCTTTTGTTGTGCAACAAATGGCATTATCTTGATATTATACAGAATTGATTTACGGACACTGTATATCATAGATCCAGATACACAGCATCATGATAAGTCATTTTAGTCACTGAAATAGTTTCATCTATTTTCGATATGACCAAAAAAATCAAATTTTCTTGTCCACCCCTTCTACACCTTCTCTTAAAGAGTGATAATTCCTTAACTGCTACCACATCTGAAATTAAGGTCTATGTCAAAAATTGAGAAAAATGAAACTAAGTTTCTGAAGAAAATGCCCTGATGCTCTTTCTAATGTTCCACAAAATCATTAGTTGTCAGATAGTAATGTGTGAATGGTTCTCGAGTGATCTGTATTGTTTGAATGACTTGTGTTTGCAGGAAATATGTGTATTTCAAAATACCATACTTCATTTATCATCTTACAACCTTAGCAAAAAATCTAAATTACAAAATAAAATGTGAACTTCACAGAATCCCTTTTTTTGTACTCTAGACAGAATAATGTGATGTGATAGAGTGATTTCCCTTTACATGGACAGGAATTTCAATGTCATTCAGTTTATATTTGTTCTGATAAAAAAATCATTTAACATGTACAGTGGAATATCATTATCTTGAAATTATTGGGACTGCTGCTATTATTTCCAGAAATCTAGAATTCGAGGTAACCAAAATTTTAATTAACATTTTTTTTTTCTATCCATAAAGATCAGAACAGTTAATTAAACTTTGACATATTCGGAATTATGACTCATCTGATTTCGACATAACGAAATTCCACTGTACTTGGATACGAGTCATTCAAACAATAAACAGTGGGAATTCTATTAGTATGCTATCTACACAATCCACCAGATCCACCAGGTGGCACTACCGGTACTGACCAGACTTTCCATAGATGCATTCTTGTCTGGTATCTGTGTTACAAAACAGGAACATCATCAAACATTAAAAATTGGCTTAAAAGTTGTCAGTCACAGGAAAATTCAGGATTTTATCACCAAAATTGAAAATGATTGTGTTGAGTGTTGATGATTAAATTATTAACATTAATTCAATATGACATCAGAAAATTTTCAACAATTCAACAGAATCCTTTGTTTTCCACTGAAAGCATTTGTTGATCACAATGTGAATAGGTACAAAAGGAGGGCCACTAGGTTATCTTCCTTTAATATAAGCTGCTAAATGGCTCTCAATGGAAAGTATAATATTATATAGATAACAGTCAAATAATAGCATAGATCGATATGGTATACCACTTCAAAATAATTAACGAAGGGTTATTATGATATCTAAATATCTTATTTAGTATCATTCAACCCCTAAAGCAAACTTAGCCTGAGTCATTGATCACAGGCAAAATGCATTGCTTTTCCAGGGGCAAATGATTAAGAGAAATTTATTTTTTTACTTTGAACATTTGAAAATCAATAGATATACTGATGTAACATTTTGAAGATTTTTTAATGTCTTAGATAAAGAAAAGATAAAATATTGTTTACGATACAATAATACATTCCATATAACTATTATATTGAACATTGCAAAGGGAGGTAACCCAGTAGCATACCAATAACATAAATTTGAATTGACAACTTTTGAAGCACAGAAACTAAATGGTCCTCAGAAAATGTGTATGTTCTGAGATTAACTGAATTAGTTACTTGAATGAGGATTTGATAGCTGTATATTACACTAGAAAATTTGGTTTACTAATTCCAATTGACAAATACCAGATTTGAACTGAGTCTCCTCAGTACTGGAGACCAACATATATTTAAACAGTATATACAGGGTAACAAAAACATCTAAAACAGAAGATACGGTAAACCAAACTGTTACACCAAAAGCTAAGAAAATGTCAAAATTATGAAAAATAAGAACAGGAAAGCAAAAATTGGGAAAAGTTCTAAACACTTTGATATACTGAAGCAGAAACTAAACAAAAGTGCGCAGTGTTGAATCTATTGCATTTGTGCTTTTTTGCAAAAAAAAAAAAAAAAAAAAAATATTAATTTGGCCTAAATGAAATGAATTGAATTTTGTTCCAAAGAGTTTCAAATCTGCTAAATTGATTTTGGAATACATGATTATGAGTGTTTACTGATTCTGTTTACTATATATAACTAATACGTGCTGTTTAAAATTTTCAATAATTGTTAACTAATAAAAAGACTTTAAAAAAATATATGAAAAAAATCAACATACCAGAAATAATTCAAAAGCCGCTAACAACTCGCCTCCATCCTCGTTACCACGTTTGATAGGATACCATTGTAGTACGGGCATTCTGGCATCTGATGGGTCAAGTTTGACCATTGGATGAGCTTTAGTTCTACCCAAAAACTCATTAGATCCCTTAATGATACAAATATAATTTCATATGTTAAGATTTCATTTTAATGAATATTCCATGACTTTTAAAAACTTAAATAGTCTTGACTCATTCACCCCTAAAGACACATTTGGACTGGTCCAAGTCATTGACTTACAAAAGAGTCCATTGTTTTCAGGGAGGTGATGAGTTCATACATATAGTGATTGATATTGGTGTTTATTTTCAGTGACATATATTACACCTAGCAAGAAAGTAACATAATTTTGTGTGTTATTCAATTTAACTTTTTAAGTGATTATAAGTATCATTGCAATACAGTGACTTGTATATTCAGTTCTTAAAGGACCAAATAATTTATAAAGTATATCATTTAAAATTATATGAAATTTGAAAGGTTCATAACATCATTTGTAAACAAAGAACTTAACAATACAATATCATTTAAATGTTTCTTTTAAACATTTTTCTTGTATTCTTAAACAGAATTCATCTGTTTACATTTTTTTTTTCACTATTCTTTTATGCACCATATTCTTGGAGTTGAAATATTTTATGCAGCACATTGATATTATATTAACAATCTTATTTCTCGATTATGTTTTCCTTGATTTTCCCACCACTCCTACCACAGCTACCATTTTGCCAGGTCAGAATTTCTCTGACCACACTCTAGGGTGTAGACAAGTTACATTTGCTATGACGTCACAATGTAATCTTATGGGGTAAGGTCTTTGATGTACATAATGAGAATGTAGTACACAACAAGTTGTCTCAGATTTTGTATGTGTACATTAACATGTATTTGAAGCACCAGAGAAAAATAATCAAACTTTGGTCTGTTAAGAGGAAAGGGAAATCTCTATCCTCGTGGTATAGATTTGAAAGTCCAATCTGAGGGGGGGGGGGGGGGGGGGGGGGGGGGGGGGGGGGGGGGGGGGGTGGGGGGGGGGAGGGGTTGGGGGGGGGGGGGGGGGGGGGGGGGGGGGGGGGGGGGGGGGGGGGGGGGGGGGAGAGAAGGGAAATTCCTTATCGACTCAACACACCTATGTATAATTCCATTACTACACAGCTATCCATAGTTACTGTATGCCATTACAAAGTCATGAAGTCCCTTTCTCTGAAGACATGATTGTATTTTTAAAACTTGACTGATTAAAATGAACTTACAAACTTGTCAAAATCAAATATTTCCACCACAATTTCTGGAGGTGTTTCCTCCAGAGATCCTGGGTTGCCAAATATTTCAATCTCCTCAAAAATGAGAGTCTGATCCCAAGTTGGACACAAGGATTTTTGTACTTTTTCTGTGACAGCACTCTGGGTCAGCAAGGACACTCTGGCATACGGATCTAAAAGATAAATTAATATTGTTATAGTAATAAGTTCTAATATTTAAAATGATAAATAAAGACAACCAATATATGCAACAATCACATTTCAACACCAGCCAAGTGGTCAGGAGAAATGGAAGAAACTGGTCTTCCCAACAATCACATTTCATTAAGAACCAAGTGGTCAGGAGAAATGGAAGAAACTGACCTTCCCAACAATCACATTTCAACACCAGCCATGTGGTCAGGAGAAATGGAAGAAACTGATCTTCCTAACAACCACATTTCAAAACCAGCCAAGTGGCCAGGAGAAATGGAAGAAACTGGTCTTCCCAACAATCACATTTCAATAAGAACCAAGTGGTCAGGAGAAATGGAAGAAACTGACCTTCCCAACAATCACATTTCAACACCAGCCATGTGGTCAGGAGAAATGGAAGAAACTGATCTTCCCAACAATCACATTTCAACATCAGCCAAGTGGTCAGGAGAAATGGAAGAAACTGACCTTCCCAACAATCACATTTCAACACCAGTCAAGTGGTCAGGAGAAATGGAAGAAACTGATCTTCCCAAAGATCACATTTCAACACCAGTCAAGTGGTCAGGAGATATGGAAGAACTGATCTTCGCAAACAATTCATCACAAGCCAGGTAGTCAGAAGAAGTGTAAAATAAGTGAACCCCAACAATTCCATTTCACCATCAGCCAGGTGGTCAGAAGAAGTGTAAAATAAGATTTTCCCCAACAATCTCATTTCATCACCAGCCAGGTGGTCAAGAGTGTGAGGAAGTGATCTTCTCAACAATTCCATTTCATCATCAGCCAGGAGGTCAGAATTGTGAACAATCCCATTTCATCATCAGCCAGGAGGTCAGGAGTGTGAGGAAGTGATCTTATCAACAATTCCATTTCATCATCAGCCAGGAGGTCAGGAGTGTGAGGAAGTGATCTTATCAACAATTCCATTTCATCATCAGCCAGGAGGTCAGAATTGTGAACAATCTCATTTCATCATCAGCCAGGAGGTCAGGAGTGTGAGGAAGTGATCTTCTCAACAATTCCATTTCATCATCAGTCAGGAGGTCAGAATTGTGAACAATCCCATTTCATCATCAGCCAGGAGGTCAGGAGTGTGAGGAAGTGATCTTCTCAACAATTCCATTTCATCATCAGCCAGGAGGTCAGAATTGTGAACAATCTCATTTCATCATCAGCCAGGAGGTCAGGAGTATGAGGAAGTGATCTTCTCAACAATTCCATTTCATCATCAGTCAGGAGGTCAGAATTGTGAACAATTCCATTTCATCATCAGCCAGGAGGTCAGAATTGTGAACAATCCCATTTCATCATCAGCCAGGAGGTCAGGAGTGTGAGGAAGTGATCTTCTCAACAATTCCATTTCATCATCAGCCAGGAGGTCAGAATTGTGAACAATCTCATTTCATCATCAGCCAGGAGGTCAGGAGTGTGAGGAAGTAATCTTCATGTACTAGTTGTTATAATTGTTTGATGAATTACAATACTCAGCAAATTTAGCATTCTCCCAAACAAATTTTTAACAATTTATACTGAAGGTCATTTGACAAACAAAAATCATATCAATACAGGAAAATGTTTTGATTGGCTGTCTGTTGTTTTGTTTCATTACATTTTTCATTACATCAATATCTAGAGGTTTGAATCTTGAAGATGTCATGATGGCAATGTTCACATCAATGATACATAGTAACCTCTTATGTAGCTTTCTTTCATTGGGTTACTGTATACAATAAAACCTCTTTATAAAAAGCCCCTCACTGCATTTGCCACCTCGCTTTATGCCACAATTTTTGAAAGTCCACTTTTCCAATAAGTGATAATTCATTTAAGGTTTCCCTCAACATATTACAAAACCCCTTTATAATGCAAAATTTGGGCAGGTCAATGGTGGCAGTATAACATGGTTTTACTATATTTCATGTGCAGGTAAGAAAGGAATAAGAAAAATCTCCTACCTGATAATCCAGTTTCATCACCTGCCAGGAGGTCTCGGGCCTGGTACACATAAGCTCTCAGCTGATACTTGTAAGGTTCTGAAATCAATTTAGTTTTTTGTTTTCAGAGAAAAAAGTATATAAACAAAACTAAGGCAGTAAAACAGAACTTCTTATATAAATGCTTATTATATAAACATAAATGCTTACTATATAAACTTGATAAATGCTTTTGTTTATTTAGCATAAAATAGGACATACCAAAAGCAAAACTATAAAACTCAGTACATAGATCCTTTCATGATAACCACTGACCTAGTAATGTGGTGGGAAAAAAAATAACACCTTTCTTACAAAAGAATGTCCGATATATGTATAAACAAAGGTTAAACTGCCAAACATGTTATAGAAACTTGTTATTTTCCCACCAAAATTTTTATCTGGCAGTTATTGAGAAAAGATAAAGCTGTTTTGTTGAAATGACCAAAAAAAACCACTTGTTCAAATATGATGTGTTCATATTATTCTGGAACTGTACTCACTGTCAAATGTCAGGAACATACGTGGTGCTGCGTAAGCTGCATTGAAATCTTCTTTGTCATCATCATCCTGGAAAATTTTGTTTGTACATCTTAATAATCAAAGCACTAACTATCCCGTGTCACTTACCGTTTCCAGTGAAGGACACTGTATCAAACTGTGGTAGAATTTGCCTAATTTTGGATAAGATAACAAGAACCAGAGACTCAAATAACGGACCATTTCATAATACAAAGCCAATGTCCAATGGAAGCTAAATAAGTGGCTACACTATCGTATTGTCTATTTCCATTAACAGCACTAAATAACTGTCAGAATATAAGAAATGAAATTGATATTCTTCATTATCTCGGTAAATAGATTTTACATGTAAAATAGCAACAAATCTATCTGATGATAAATCAAACTTTACATTTTATATTTTGTTATTTTCAAAGCATTCTCAAATATGCTATGTCTGCAAATAAGGTGCATTTTCAAATAAACTGTTTGCTGTCGAGATAAAAAATAAGTTAGAAACAAGCTTAACATGTTCAATTGATCCATGCGATTATTTACATTCAGCAAATAATTCTACTAGTGAAATCTCTTTGAAAATGACATGAGACATTACTAGGACAAATACATATGCTGGCCTATCTTAAATGATGGGTCATTGGTTCTGACATTTACATCATAGAAGTGATCATGAATATAGAATGAGGCATGTAGAAATGTACTGAGTGAGCCTCTTGGCTGTAGAAAGTCATTAATATAAAGCAAAGTCATAACTCAATGTCACTGCATGGATACATGTGGCTGAGATGTCATGTAATGTTTGAGAAACATGTATAACATTACCAAGTGTCTCATGAAGATGTGTAAGAGAGGTTAATCTCAAAATCAAACATCTTGACAATAAAATGTCATATAGTCATAACATGATGTCTCTCAAAGAGGAAGAGACAAATATATAAAATGTTATAGAATGTCTAATAGGGATGACATTATGAAATATAATTTACAGAAGCATAACAAAGGTTAGTTTAATGGAATGCAATATACATGGTACCATGTCAAAGTAAACAGATGCTTATGAGAAAAAAAACAACTAAAAAATATCGGACACTTGTAGTAATGTCACAGTACTGAGATACTTCATACACAATGTCATAGTACTGATATACATGACATGAATCAACAAAATAATACAGAATATCTGTCACATGTAGTAATGTCATAGTACTGAGATACTTTATACACAATGTCATACTACTGAGATACTTTATACACAATGTCATAGTACTGGGATACTTTATACACAATGTCATAGTACTGAGATACTTCATACACAATGTCATAGTACTGGGATACAATGTCATACTACTGAGATACTTTATACACAATGTCATAGTACTGAGATACTTCATACACAATGTCATACTACTGAGATACTTTATACACAATGTCATACTACTGAGATACTTTATACACAATTGACATGAATCAACAAGATAATACATAATATCTGTCACATGTAGTAGTGTTATAGTCATACTACTGAGATACTTTATACACAATGTCATACTACTGAGATACTTTATACACAATGTCATACTACTGAGATACTTGACATGAATCAACAAGATAATACATAATATCTGGCACATGTAGTAGTGTTATATTTCAATGTCATAATGGTAATTGATAAGTACAAGACAATACACAGAAAGACTATATAATAACTGGCTTTACTTTATAGAAGAGAACAGAAACAACTAAAACTTAATGAAGTCCATAAAGATACCTTCCGCTTGTCTCCCTAAAATCAACACAACAGATAGTAAGAGTTATAGTGACAACCTATGACAACATGATGTGGACTAATGTTATGTAAAAGATTTTACAAACTCCCAACAGATAGTAAGAGTTATAGAAACAACCTATGACAAGACAACATGATGTGGACTAATGTTACATAAAAGATTTTACAAACTCCCGGCATTATGTACCATTAAGTTTTTATCTCATACAAGACTTTTAGTATATACAGTAAAACCCCTTTGTAATGCCTCCCCCCCCCCCCCCCCCCCCCCAACAGATAGTAAGAGTTATAGTAACAACCTATGACAAGACAACATGATGTGGACTAATGTTACATAAAAGATTTTACAAACTCCCGGCATTATGTACCATTAAGTTTTTATCTTATACAAGACTTTTAGTATATACAGTAAAACCCCTTTGTAATGCCTCTTCCCTCCCCAGAATTTCATTTCCCACCTCGATTATCACCACAATTTTTTGAAAGTCCACATTTCCAATTTTCCTAATAATTTCGTTTAAGGTTTCCCTCATCCTATTTCCAAACTTCTTTATAATGTCAAATTTTGGCTAAACAAATGGTGTCAGTATAACAATGTTTTACTGTATACATTTAGTAGAACCATGCTTCTACAGCACCGATTTGTGTCTGTAATTAACAAACATAACTGACAACAAAAAACATTCAGATATGGTGAACAGATAAAAAAAATTCTCAAAAATAATTAGTAAACTTCAAAACTTGAAGAAAGAACTAATTGGCGTTAACACATACAATACATTGTACAAGACTTGCACATTTAAATTATTTGAAACATTTTAATAAAGATAACATGATATGATACTATGAAAACAGTGAAGGTATTAAGGCATTTCATTCATACACAACAGAAATAAAGTGACACAGAGTCAGGAACAAACAACAGAGAGTAACATTCCATATCAAATAGCTATACCTTTTTCTTCTTTAGTGTATGAAATAAAAGTATGGGCAAAAAAAATGAAACATGATACAAGTGTGAGCAGAAAATAAAACATGATAAAAATATGGGCAGAAAAAGAAACATGATAAAAAAAATGGGCAGAAAAAGAAGCATGATAAAAATATGGGCAGAAAAAGAAACATGATAAAAATATGGGCAGAAAATGAAACATGATAAAAATATGGGCAGAAAATGAAACATGATAAAAATATGGGCAGAAAAAGAAGCATGATAAAAATATGGGAAGAAAATGAAACATGATAAAAATATGGGCAGAAAATGAAACATGATAAAAATATGGGCAGAATAATGAATTAAAATGTGATAAAAATATGTGAAGAAAAATAAACTAAAACAGAACAAAAGTGGGCAGAAAAATGATTCATTCAAAATAATGAGGGCAGAAAAATTAGTTAAAATATAGTAAAAGTATGGGCAGAAAAATGATTAATTATAACAATACATGTATGGGCATGAAAGTGAATTAATACAAAATAATAGAATGTATTGTATTGTTTAAAAAATTAGGACGTAAATGAGTGTAAAAGAACTAGCACTATAAAATCTGACACTTTGTGGTTTCTGTATATCAACTACATAACCCTACAGAAAAATGTTGAAATATAGGCTTTTAGATATTTATATTGATTTAAGTTGATGTTATTACATTCAAATCATTCAAACCAAAACCATGACACAAGAATGATATCTTGACCTAATGACGATCTGTAAGAGATTACCTTTAAAACTGCCATCGACATTGAGTAAAAATGTTAACTTTCTGTGTATGTAAAATTAGCACAAAATATAGCCATAGTGTCATTTCAAAGCTTAGGGATCGAGATCGCTTACCTCAAACTTCATGACAAAGAAACAATCTGCTCCCTTTTCCTCACACACCATCTTTCTATGCCAACGTCTTCGTCTGACCATGTCCATTGTTCTTTCAGTTGCATGAAACTTCATATTGAAGAGTGGAGCATACTCCCATCCCTCAGCAGCTGCTTCCAATTTCTTCGCCTGAATGAAGAGCACCAAGATTATCAAAACCATACCAGAAGATGTGATTCATCAATTGTGTGTAGAAATATTCTGGTACAGTGTACAGTGTACTGTTACAAACTTATCTACAGAGGCCACTCAAGGGCACAGGCAAAAGAAGCCATTATAGAAAGGTGACCATTATAAAGAAATTTATTCACTATAAAAAAGTTAACAAAGGTTATGTATGAATGACCTTTATAAGCAGGTGCACCTTATACTGAGGTGACCATCAATGCATGTTTGACTGTAACATGAACACAATACAGATATTTGAACTTTTCCAGTGTTCTGACTTGTAAAACAAACATCAGTAAGAACTGCACAAATAGATCTAATTGAAAATGACATATAGGTATATGAACTAATGTAGAATATTAAATCCATACTAAACAAGTGATATAGTCTTAGCATACATTAAATGGAATTAGAGGCCCAAACATTTTCCCAGTGCAATCAATTTGATTTTCATTTTAACAAAAGCAAATCAATGATGGCTGAATGATTCTACGTATAGTTCATGATAATGTAAAATTGCAAAATTCAAATAACCGATTCATCTACTAACAGAGGGCAACAATTTACATATAAACATACAAATAACACATACATTTATCCTATTCTTATATAGAAATATTCAGTCATGGATGAAGTGCTACAATTTATAACCTCTGCTACACTGATGTGTGGCAATGTCATGTATTTACATTTAATTGCTTTGCTATAACCAAAGTCTATCTGTAACTTTATAAGGTAGGGAACTGCTGATGCTGGTCACCAAAGAAATGACTTCATGACCTTTATATTACACCAGAAACTCTGGCATGAGTCAACCAGCAACACATTTGTGATGAGGATGTATCACTGGATGAAGTTCGAGATACCAAAATTAATGTGGCAAAAAGGACATATATTTCCAGGTGTTCTACTATCAACTGATGTGTTCAAATCACATCTTACTTAGAAATTTACACAACAATAAACATTTATAAGCAATATAAAACAAATGTGAATAAATTATTTCTGAAATACATGCAACAAAACCAGACAGACACATTCACAGAAAACCAAATACACAAAGATACATGTACAACTGCATAAAACAACTAACAAGATGTTTAACCTAAAGAGATCCTGATGTGTATACTGAGTACATTATATATATAAGAAATGTATACACTGAATCAAATACACAAAAATAAACAAGAAACATACATTTTCCAACTCAAATACCCAGGTATATAAGAAATGTATACACTGAATCAAATACACAAAAATAAACAAGACTCAAGTAAAATACCCAGGTATACAAGAAATGTATACAACTCAAGTAAAGGTATAAACGAAATGTGTACACTGAATCAAATACACAAAAATAAACAAGAAACATACATTTTCCAACTCAAATACCCAGGTATACAAGAAATGTATACATTGACTCAAGTAAATAGGTATAAATAAGAAATGTATACACTGAATCAAATACACAAAAATAAACAAGAAACATACATTTTCCAACTCAAATACCCAGGTATACAAGAAATGTATACATTGACTCAAGTAAATAGGTATAAACAAGAAATGTGTACACTGAATCAAATACACAAAAATAAACAAGAAACATACATTTTCCAACTCAAATACCCAGGTATACAAGAAATGTATACATTGACTCAAGTAAATAGGTATAAACAAGAAATGTGTACACTGAATCAAATACACAAAAATAAACAAGAAACATACATTTTCCAACTCAAATACCCAGGTATACAAGAAATGTATACATTGACTCAAGTAAATAGGTATATACAAGAAACGTGTACACTGAATCAAATACACAAAAATAAACAAGAAACATACATTTTCCAACTCAAATACCCAGGTATACAAGAAATGTATACATTGACTCAAGTAAATAGGTATAAACAAGAAATGTGTACACTGACTCAAATCACAGGTTTATACAAGAAACGTATACTCTCCAAATCAAATACACAGGTATATATACAAAAAAATGTATACTCGCTGACTCAAATATACAGGTAGGTATAAGTATACACTCTGACTCAAATACACAGGTATATACAAGAAATGTATACACTGACTCAAATACAAAAGTGTGTGCAAGAAACAGGAAGTTACAACATGTTTATGTATCCACACCAGTAGCCACAACAGAATTATAAATACATAGAAGTTAGAGGCTACATAAGATGTAAAATAGAGACGTGTAACAGGGGCTAGAATATTAAAATATGCAAACCGATACAACAGATGTCATACATACAGACGATATTAAGCTACAAAAGTAGTCAAATAGACTTTCAATATGTTATTTACAGCACACTTTATATCAATATACAAACTCATATGTAATTCATCAAATTAATATTTATACACATTTTCAAACTACACTATATTTACTTTGCAATTCAGATTTTCATGTCTTTTACTGATCTGCAGAAATCTCAGAAAATCTTTAAAATAGGCACCAAGAACCTATATTGTAACAACAGAACAAGGCCAAACAACAGATACAAGGTCAAACAACAGAACAAGCAAATCAACAGATATACATGTAGGGCCAAACAACATAACAAGGCCAATCAACAGATATACATGTAGGGCCAAACAACAGAACAAGGCCAAACAACCAATACAATGTATATGGGCAATATATATTCATGCATCCAAAAAAGGATGGAAGAACACACGATACCTTTCGTGTCTGTGAAATAAAAGTAAAAGTTTGATAATCTACTTGTTGAACACATTAATTTCAGAGTAAAATGTAGAGAAGATACACAAATTTTATAAACAAATAAGTAATTTTCTTTTAATAAATCCTTCACCGAATCAACAATGAATCTGACAACTTACAATGTATTAGCAACTAAGTCTCTAACACAATATTTGCATGATAAAATTTAAAGGTACATTTGTCAAAACTGTCGACAATATTCTTATTTTTGAAAGTAATTCCTTTCATGATTTGTTTGTTATTCGAAGTCTCTTGGTGATTCATTCATTCCTTTGGTGAAATTGCTAGCTACAGTTTTACATTGACATTTATAGACATAAGCTTTCTAGACATTTTGTCCTGGTAAGGTAATAAAAGTGTTTTGTCTAAATTTGGTTTAATCTTACCTTTTGTTTCTGTTTTTTGACATCTTCCACAAGTTTTCTTGTACGGACCCACCTACGCCGCCTACATAAGTGATACCTCTTTTCCACTGGACCATAGCCACCCATTGTGGCTTCCACACAATACTCAAATCCTGAAACCACAAAACAAGTGTGATACAATGTGTATAGTATTGAAGTACTGTCTGTCATACAAAACAGCCAACATGAATCTGCGACTCAATAATATAGCTCTAGACATGTCAATATACAGCTCTAGACATATCAACATACAGCTCTAGATATATCAACATACAGCTCTAGATATATCAAAATACAGCTCTAGACATATCAACATACAGCTCTACATATATCAATATACAGCTCTAGACATTTCAATATACAGCTCTAGACATATCAATATACAGCTCTATAAGTATCAATATACAGCTCTACATATATCAATATACAGCTCTAGACATTTCAATATACAGCTCTAGACATATCAATATACAGCTCTATAAGTATCAATATACAGCTCTAGACATATCAATATACAGCTCTAGACATATCAATAATATAAGTATCAATATCAGCTCTTGCATATCAATATACAGCTCTAGACATAACAATATACAGCTCTACATATATCAATATACAGCTCTAGACATAACAATATACAGCTCTACATATATCAATATACAGCTCTAGACATATCAATATACAGCTCTAGACATATCAATAATACAGCTGTAACATATCAATATACAGCTCTAGACATTTCAATATACAGCTCTAGACATATCAATATACAGCTCTATAAGTATCAATATACAGCTCTAGACATATCAATATACAGCTCTAGACATATCAATATACAGCTCTATAAGTATCAATATACAGCTCTTGGCATATCAATATACAGCTCTAGACATAACAATATACAGCTCTACATATATCAATATACAGCTCTAGACATATCAATATCTTCCCATATCTACAGCCATTTCAATATACAGCTCTAGACATTTCAATATACAGCTCACAATCTATTACAGCTCTAGACATATCAATAATACAGCTCTAGACATTTCAATATACAGCTCTAGACATATCAATATACAGCTCTAGACATATCAATAATACAGCTCTAGTCAATAAATGTATCAATATACAGATTTTCTCAAACATATATAATTCTTCATATATCTGCAGTCCTGTACTAAACCTTCTTCATCTACAGCTCTAGACATATCAATCTGCCAGTCATCTTCCCATCTCCATCCAGCTGGCAAATCTATTGAACCTTTAGCAGTCATTTCATCTCCTTTCTGTAAAATGTTCAAAAGATTTTCAGAATTATATTCTTCATATTCATTACTAAAATCAGTAGTTGATATTGCCAAATATTGGTCATAATCAACCTCATCAAAGATATCATTTGATGAAATGCTACAAACAGACAGACAGACAAATGTACCAACAGACAAATGGACCAAAACCAATATACAGGGTTATGACAAAAGTTTATGACGAAACATCATTTTCCCATAACTTTCTATATAAAAAAATCTTTTTGAAATAGTTTTCAGTGACTTCAGTTTTAAGTCTACTGTATATCATTTTTTGAACAATTATTTTTAAAATACCTTACAGACTGACCTCCTATCATTTTTATTTGAGCCTGGTTGTTTGTTAGGAAATATCATACATTTATTCTTGCTTCATGAACTTTGCAACATCATTTCCTTCTTCATGTTCTTTGTTCTTAGTAAATCACTCCAAGAAAATACTTATTGTAGAGGAAATATGTTATATCTAGGAATTTGAGTACCACAGAATGATAAATGAATAAGGAGAAGAATTTATATGGATTAAGCTGAAGAAAATGAGATTTAAATACAAATTGTGAAAAAAACATACCCAGGAAAATTTCAAAATAAGATATTTTACATAGTGAGTAATGGGAAAATGATATTTATTCATAAACTTATGGCACTGTAATGTAAATACAATCCTTGTTCTCCAAAGTATAAAAAGATTCCAATTCAATGTCTTCCAAAGGTAAGTATCATTATACGAAAAAACAGTAAAAGCACTCTATATTCACAAAATTTCAGCCCCTTGGCCTTTAACAAATGAAAGACGACAATATTTATATGAGTTACATGGTATCAAGGCTGCATAATTCAATATTGCATAATTAGTGTTTTTTCACATAAAATGATTGATATCAATCAGAAAACCACACCTACCACATCGGTCCAAGGTCTGGTGGCAGGCTGCCAACTTGAGGCTGGTAGTCGAGATTCATTCTCGTAAACGTCTTCCATATATTTGGTATGACCAGCATCCTTCTCATAAAGCATGCTGCAATGAATAATAAAAATGTAAAGATTTCATAAAATTAAAACTCTGCAGGGTATACAAAAGGTCAATCAAAGATCAGTTTGAGTTTATCTCCAGTTTGTTTTGTCTACAAAAGCTAAAAGAAAATACAATTTATATATATATATCAACTGTTGTTTTGACAACTCTATTTCAAAGGTGACCCATATTTGATATTCAATTTGATATTGCCTTTGTGTTTCACATGACCCATATTCTAGAATGATGAAAAGATTTTACGATCTTAGAGTTTAATATGACCTATTTTCAGTATGATATTCAGTTGACACGATCTTAATGTTTCAAATAACCAATATTTGAGTATGATATATAATTTGATATGAACTCTCACATGACCTATATTCTTGTATGATATATAATTTGATATGAACTCTCACATGACCTATATTCTTGTATGATATATAATTTGATATGAACTCTCACATGACCTATATTCTTGTATGATATACAATTTGATATGAACTCTCACATGACCTATATTCTTGTTTGATATGATATGAACTCTCACATGACCCATTTGTATATATACAATCTTGATATTAACATGACCCATTATTCTTGTATACAATGATATGACAATTTTCTTGTATTATACAATTTGATATCTCACGACCCATTCTTGTATTATAATTTGATATAACTCTCACAATGACCTATATTCTTGTATGATAAATGATATGAACTCTCACATGATATTCCTATGATTCTTTTGTATGATACATGACCTATATTCTTGTATGATATACAATTTGATATGAACTCTCACATGACCTATATTATTGTTTGATATACAATTTGATATGAACTCTCACATGACCCATATTCTTGTATGATATACAATTTGATATTAACTATCACACGACCCATATTATTGTTTGATATACAATATGATATGAACTCTCACATGACCTATATTCTTGTATGATATACAATTTGATATGAACTCTCACATGACCTATATTCTTGTATGATATGATCTCACATACCCAATTATTGTTTGATATACAATTTGATATGAACTCTCACATGACCCATATTGTTATATGATATGAACTCTCACATGACCTATATTCTTGATGATATACAATTTGATATGAACTCTCACATGACCCATATTGTTATATGATATTCAGTTTGACAAGATCTTAAGAGTTTCACAGGACCCGTGTTCTAGTATAATGTACAATAATAATTTATATTATTTTATGTCTGTACTAAATATGACTACATTTGTACATGTGATACTGTCACATCCCCATGCATTAATTGTTCTTGTAATGCACCTCATGCATTCATTTTTCTTATAATGTATCCCTTGTTCAGAACTTCTCTATTTATATTGCAATCAATGAAAAGAAAAAGAGTTCCGAATGTTATCTGTTTCCGGCACATTTCATCATCTAGTCATTCGGTGTCATCCAAAATCATAAAACTGAACAGGGAGAAAGGATTCTTAATTCTTTATCGACAAGAATATTTGAATTAGAAGGTTTTTTGTTATTGCTGTATCTTGCTATGTGTTTTAACTTGTAATTTAGACAAAGGATAAAAAGTTCATATTATAACCATTTTGGTATCATACTCCTTGTCAGCCCTCAGTCCTTCCCCCTGATATGTGAGGTAGCACATGTCCTTTACCGCATACCCTACGTCAGCCTGCCCTTTATCACACCCCTTTAACTCCTTATAGCACCCCATTTGGAACACTTCTTGTGTTTTCTTTATTCAGAATACCTTAACTGTTTCCTATATCTTGTTCATAGTCCTCAACACTAAGCTAAGCATATTCTGTGAGGAGAGAATGCAGTTACATTGCACCTAATAATAGACCACTATACACCCCCACAACTAAATGGCTAACTTCCCAATGTAATCAACTTAGGTTCCGAAGGGGCTCTAAGCCATGCTCAAGTTGAGACAAACAAAATCAACTTAGGTTTCTGTGGAGCTCTACGCCATACTCAAGCTGAGACAAATATAATCAACTTAGATTTCAGTTCATCTCTAAGCCATGCTCAAGCTGAGATGAACATAATCAACTTAGGCCCAAGTTGGAGCTCTAAGCCTTGCTCATGCTGACACAAACATAATCAACTTAGGCTCTAGTTGGGGCTCTAAGCCTTGCTCATGCTGACACAAACATAATCAACTTAGGCTCTAGTTGGGGCTTTAAGCCATGCTCAAGCTGAGATGAACATAATCAACTTAGGCCCAAGTTGGAGCTCTAAGCCTTGGTCATGCTGACACAAACATAATCAACTTAGGCTCTAGTTGGGGCTTTAAGCCATGCTCATGCTGAGATGAACATAATCAACTTAGGCCCAAGTTGGAGCTCTAAGCCTTGGTCATGCTGACACAAACATAATCAACTTAGGCTCTAGTTGGGGCTCTAAGCCTTGCTCGTGCTGAGATGAACATAAATAACTTAGGCTCCAGTTGGGGCTCTAAGCCTTGCTCGTGCTGAGATGAACATAATCAACTTAGGCTCCAGTTGGGGCTGTAACCCATACTCCAGCTAAGACAAACATAATCAAGTTAGGTCATGCTCAGCTGAGACACTGTGTAATACTCAGACGTCAGAGGACCCCCTTAGTGTAAGAACAGAAATAAATGTATACTATATGTGTCAAGTGAACATAACTGAATAATATGTTGTTTTTTGTATCATGCAATATATAAATATATATATATACAGTTCTCCCCGTTATATCGAGGTATTCCATTTAAGAGCTGTAGCCATTTCCAATTCCATTATCCCTGCAACTCAAAATACCAATGGCAGGACATGTAAGCTAATGACCTGGGCTTGGGGATGATGATTATCCAACATCAATTACCAACCTGTTCTTACAGTATCTACTTACATAGCTGAGGGATTTAGCATTCATAAATGACCTTTTGCGTCAGTAGCAAATGGCAATTTGTGGGTTTGGCATTATAATGGGGGATTATAGAGGAGACAATTGGTTCTGCAAGAATTGGTGGCAATATGCAAGTTTGGCGTTATAACAGGGTGGGGATGTCGATAAGTCAGGGGAGAACTATATGTATTTATACATGTAATTATATACAGATCATCAAATCATTCAAAATTACAAGATTATAAATATGTACATGGTGCGATAATATTGTACTGATAATACAAATACATTTGTACATGAATATTCATTCATTTTATATATATATATATATATATATATATATATATATATATATATATATATATATATATATATATATATATATATATATATATATATATATATAAAGCATGACCCAGCTGAACTGACAGTGGTTAAATTCATACCACATAACTTAACCAAAAAGTCTATGTTGGATGTTATGAAACTGAAGATTGTTCTGAAGTCTGAGAATACTCTTAACTTCACCTTCTCCTAAATTTTATTTTGGCCGAGGTCAAGACAAGAAAATTGTTAACTACACCTAATTCTAAAATCTGATTGGCTGATGTCAAGATGAGAATATTCTCAAACTTAAGAACATTTTCTACTTTTACTGATCCTTGTATGTTTTAGTTTATCAGCTATCACTTCCGATAATCTATCGAAGTAAGACTAAATTAGTGTGCCTACTGATATATGAACCAGCACTAAAAAAAAACAAAATAGCCGTCAAATAATTTTATATTAAAGTAAAAGTTGATATTTTGCTAGAAGACCTAAAAAACAAAAAAACAAAGTATTTTTCAAGTTCTATCTATAGAACTATGCAAAGCATTGATATGTTAACACTACTGCCTTACAAAATGTGTAAAACTTTATATACAAAGGGAAAGTACTCACATGGAGAAGGTAAAAACAAAATAAACTATGCAGAAAGGTTTTATATACAAGAAAAGAATACTAATGTTTGTTCATAATGGACCTTCAAAACACCATAAGGATTGCTTGACAATAAACCTTTATACTTTGAATCTACAAAATTAGTGGCAAATAAGAGTTGAGCCACATGCTGTCTATGTCATGGTCAAGAATTTCCACAAAAAAAATAGATTTATTTTAACTGGTCTACATCTACTAACTGTGATATTTATTTCAAACTTTAAATATAATGGTGCAGTTACATGTGTCAAGTGTTGTATTACGATGTGTACCATTCACTTAGCATAACCTGCATATGATAAATAATATACTGCAAAAATACTAAGATTGGAAAAAATATCTACAAAAACCAATGTGCATATTTGCTCTGTTTACAACATACAAGTTACTGCAGCATGAAAATGAAATATTGAATTGAATAAAAGGAAAAACTCAAATTAATTTGATATAAAAAAAATTCAATTCTGAATTTAGAATAACATATTAATTTACTAATGAACAATCTGTGGCATAATGATATTTGGCAAAGAAAATAAATACATGTATGCTAATTACATAATACAATTAGGATATTAGATATTGTAAAGCAGTAATTTCTTATTCACTACATGATACACTAGTACTCTTCAATATTGCAAATTTTTTCTAAATATATTTTTTTTCAAAATATGTAAACTTTCATAATTTTATATGCGAAACAAAATTACATAAAATAGTTTAATTAGGACCATAATAAATGACCGAAGTTGCATGAATGTGGACTCCTAAAAAAAAAAAAAAAACTTAACAAAAATACACAAAAAACATATTTCATGCTTTTTACCATCTGAAAACTGATTCTCATAATATTCTTGTCAAAGAAAGTTACACAATGTACGCTATGATAAAGATAGTTGAAATTATTTTGTACAATATATAGTCAAAACATTTCCAATCAAATAAGACAGATACAGGTACTTTTCTGTGAGCAACAGATCTCGTTTTCTATATATGTGATTCACCATGAGATTTTAAGGCTTCGGGGCATATCCATTCAAAATTACCGTAAGATTTTGGCAATTTATTTTTGCAATTGACCTGAATAACTCATCTCTGAAATTGTTTTTTTTTTAAAAATTCTGAAAATTACCAGAGATACAGAATTTCTATAATAACATTTTATTAGATAAGATTGTGTCTGAGAATACAAACCAAAACACATTAAAAGATTAATGAAACACCAGTGATTTTATTATTTCAACAATAAGTCATAAAGAATTAGTGGTAGGCTAATATCAGTTCTGCAGAGAATTTTGCATTTCTGGTAAAAAACAGAATCAAGAGTATGCCAGATGTGAGAATAGCATTTACTAATTACAATGAAGGTAATTATATAATTATTTTCAGATATTTATCGGAACAGCTAATTTCAATTCATTCTATTTACCTATCAAATGGAAGGCAATATGTAAACATGAGGAAATAGTAAAACCAGATACAATCTTAATACCATATCCACACAATAAAACAATACTGAGGCAAAATAAATGAATAAACAGTGACGGTTTCCCACATTTAGGAGAATATTAAAAGTAAATATGAAATACACAGAATGACACTGACAACAAACAATTTATATATAGTTCAATGGCAAACACCTAAAATATACTTGTGTAACATAACTTATCTATCCATACCTGAGTTCCGGGCTGACATACCAATCTCCCTCCCATCGCCAGCCTGGGGGTGGTTGAAAAGCTTCTCGAGGAAGTTTACACTAAATATAAAAAATAACATTTCTGAAAATGGTAGATATCAAATACAAATATTTCAGTAACAGATATATCAGGTACATATATTTCATTGAATCATAAAAACTAAATTTCATGAGAAACCCAGTTTGGCAATTATTCCCTTGCAATTGATTTATTCAACCTTACAATTTGTATATTCAAAACACACTGGACCTGACCTCATTTTCACAAAATACATGTATATGTGAATATAAGATTTTGTATACCTATGCATAGCTCTTATTTGTTATCGTACATCAAGTACAAGTAGTAAAAGTAGAAAAAATCAAAATAATTTTTTTTTTTTTTTGTAAACACAGCTTATATCCCTTTACAATTACCTTTCCTTGACTGTCTGACCATTTTGGTCTTCCTAGAGGACCTTTCTTTGTCCAACCAACAACTGGTATAGAGCATTCATTTTCATACTGAAATTCATACAAACAAGACATGAAAAGAAAAAAAAATACATAACACGATACAAAAAAATAAACAAGTTCATATCAAACTGGATGAAGTAATCTATAAATAAATTGATTCTAAAGTTTGTTTCCAAAGCAATATATACTCTACAGACTAAAACACATGGTATTTCAACAAGCATCATTTCACAAGAATTACAGAGGGAACACCAGTAACAGATAAATATTTATGTGGGGGATATGGTAATAATTAGTGTAAAAATACAGAAGTTCCATACATGGTAGAGATTATTAGGTGTTCAAAATCACTGACGCAAAAAGATCCAGTATCAAAGATAAAGTAAGAATACAGAAAATAAACAACATCAGAAACCTGTAGCATCAATATCAATATCATAACCCTTTCAAAATTATATAACTCACAGTTTCTGCAAATACTGCTAGTTCACCCTCAGTTTGCATTTTATGCCAAGCCTCACTTTCATTGTTCAATCCTAAGAAGATCTTAACTCTCAGTAATGCAGGGATCTCACTGCACTTCTCTTTTTCTGCTTTTATACCAGGAAACTGGAATAATAATTGATGTAAGGATAGTTTATAATATTATAAATCAATCACCCCTTAACACTGATGGACCCTTCTACATCTCCAAGACCTAAAACTAGTCCAACTGTTTTTTCAAGGGTTAATAAGTTTATTTGATCTACATATAAATTCACATTATATATTACCAGTAAATTTCTTCGACTTGAAAAAAGTCAAATTAGAATTTACTCTAAAACACACTGAGCAATAACCATAAATAATGTTTAGTTATTTTTTACTTTTTTTTAAGTCAATTTTTATTCAGACCAAAAGTCAATTAAGTAAACTTTATCTCACATTATAAGTAAAGTTTTGCTCATGTAGTCAATTTTACACACTTTTTACTTACTTTAGGTAAGTTAATTTTTACCTACTTTTAAGTCAATGTTTGCTGCATCAGTTTGCAATGTCATAAGACATAGTTGTAATCACAGTACAAATATATTTGCACAATATATAGGTTTCAAATTATAAATAAGTAAAAAACAAACCACCATCATTTAATTACAGTAGCGACCACCTGTGTATTAAGACCACCTGATCAACCATTTTAACTATCCCAATTTACTGTACCATTTGTGTACAATCAACCTCTATATAAAGACCACCTCCTTTCTTGTGTCACTAAGGAGGTCGTTATATACAAGTTTCACTGTACAGGAAGTATAAAAATCACAGGTACAAATATATTAAGATATGTACAGGCAGGGCCATTTTAAAATCACTTGATATAGGATATGTCTAATGACTCACACCCAATTAAGTATCATAAAGTCAACAACTTGTAACTTTAATGTTAATATAAATACCTTCATTTGAACTGATTGAAGCCGTCCACATTGTCTTCCCATATAATCGGGGTTCTGAGAGTATAAAACCTCATATGCCGGGATTCTGAAGTACGCTAATCTCTTCTCTCCGCTGATCATCCAGATAATGACATCAGGCATACTGTTTTGTGGCTAATTGATAGACAAAGATATAATACATACAGTGAGGACATTACAACAACATATTTTGGAACATAGAATTTAACAATTTAAACAGCTGTACAACAAGATAACCAGCAATCACACTTAATATAAATGGCACCGGACTTTATTTTGGCAATACACAAGTTTTAAATTTATTTGTAAGATTATATTTTAGGATTTCAAACATTTTGTCATTGTATTATAATATATAAAATTATGCATACATAAGATTCTCAAGGATAAAACCTAATTTACAGTATACAATGTATCACCTCTTGGGCCGTGTTTTGTAACATTTGGAGGTAGTTTTCTACTTCAGAGATGGCCTCGTTTACATCTGTTCCATGTTCTCGTAGATTTGTGGCACTTTCTATGATATGAGCAAGAGTTTCTTTACGATTTGCAAATGTTAAACGATCTAGTTCATTTGCATTATGACGTCCAGGCTGAGGTTCTGGAAGGGGTTTCCTGAAAAACCGGTTTTACAAAATTAGTACCTGGTAAAACATACCTTAATATTGACAAAAGATGGAGAACAAGATATACTTGAGAATCACTATGTCCCTGAGAAGTAAGGTATCATGAAGATCTTTTAAAGTTCCATAACTCTGGGACAAAATGTTGAATATAGGCCATAATCAAAGATTCCTATATCCTTTCTATATAGAGTGGAACCTGTCATGAGAGACCACCCCATATGCCACTGAGATGTGCTCTCTAAAGACACATGGTTTCTCAAGAGGTTTAATTTAAAAGATTATTTAACAAAGTGAATTTCAGAATGTGTTCTTAAAAGACAGGTGGTCTTTCATGAGAGTGATGCATCCGTGAAATGTTGAGTTGGTCAGCAATCCAGAGGACGTGTATCTTGATGACATGAATGCTAGGTATGATTTAATGTCCATGCTTTGGTAGTTGAACCTCATGTGGTCATGTGATGGTTTGCGACAGAGGAAAGCATAGCCCACCATTGTAACCATAGCCCACCATTGTAACTTAAAGGCACAACATCGGTACACATGGTACTAGTAGGCCTACTGTGTGAAGACCTTTATATGATCTGACGAAAATTTGGGACCGATGGCCAATCATGAAAAATATGCTGATGATGCAATTTTCTGAAACGTGATTTGTTTACAAATAAAAGCAGCCTGCAGTCATATTTGTCGTAATATATTGATCTGCATAGCCTTTTTACACTGCTTCATGCTTGTATGAATATAGTAAGTGTTTACTTTATTAAAGAAGAGCAGATATAAATATAAAACTATATACTCGCAATCTTTAATCTCAAGGACATATATTTCTGATATTACCTGCAGTCCATGACAAGCTGATCTAACAATGATATAAGTAGTTGTGCTAATTCTGGTGTTGGTAGCTTAGCTTTGATTCCTATATGTACTTGTTCTATATTGGCTTCCTGAAAAAGACAAACATCATCTAATTTATTTTGAATATGTTTTTACGCAACACTTTTAATTATATGGCGGGGGCCAATTTTATTGGTGGGAAGAGAACCCAGTTACAATGTACCCTAGAGAGACCACCGGCATTCTCCAAGAAATCTGGCCAACTTTCTCACAAAAATCAGCTTATATTCCAACAGGGCTCGAACCTTAACCGACCAGTTCAAAGCACAATGCGTTAACTACTCAGACACAGAGGCCCCTTAAAACCTGTATTGGTATCACGCTTACAACAGCAGATTTACCTTCGTTAGTTTTCAAGCTTACACCTACACAGATGTAATGAGACATGCATTTAGTTTAACTCATCAACCCCTGAAAAACAATGGACTCTTCTGTAAATCAATGATTAAGGCTAGTCCAAATGTGTCTTTAGGGGTGAATGCATTAAAGGTGCTCTTTCACAGAATTTCATCAAATTCTATTTTGAGTTTTTCTATCATAAAATGTTTCTGTTAGTTGTCATTGTCTTCAAGATTGCTTCTCTAATTAGACAGACAGAGACAAAAAAAAGCTATACCATCTTAGATGTGTACACTATCTTACCTGAATATCCTTATCTTACCAATGTGTACACTATCTTACCCATAAGTACCCAGTATCTTACCAATGTGTACACTATCTTGCCCATGCATACTCATTATCTTACCAATGTGTACACTATCTTACCCATAAGTACCCAGTATCTTACCAATGTGTACACTATCTTACCCATAAATACCCAGTATCTTACCAATGTGTACACTATCTTGCCCATGCATACTCATTATCTTACCAATGTGTACACTATCTTACCCATAAGTACCCAGTATCTTACCAATGTGTACACTATCTAGCCCATGTGTACCCAGTATCTAACCAATGTGTACACTATCTTGCCCATGTGTACCCAGTATCTTACCAATGTGTACACTATCTAGCCCATGTGTACCCAGTATCTTACCAATGTGTACACTATCTTACCCATGTGTACCCAGTATCTTACCAATGTGTACACTATCTTACCCATGTGTACCCAGTATCTAACCAATGTGTACACTATCTTGCCCATGTGTACCCAGTATCTTACCCATGTGTACACTATCTAGCCCATGTGTACCCAGTATCTTACCAATGTGTACACTATCTAGCCCATGTGTACCCAGTATCTTACCAATGTGTACACTATCTAGCCCATGTGTACCCAGTATCTAACCAATGTGTACACTATCTTACCCATAAGTACCCAGTATCTAACCAATGTGTACACTATCTAGCCCATGTGTACCCAGTATCTTACCCATGTGTACACTATCTTACCCATGTGTACACTACCTTTCCCATGGGTACAAGTTCTACAGTAATCTTACCAGAGTATCCACTATCTTAAGTAGAAGGTTGAGAGCCTCAAGTCTAAAGCTGATGTCTTCCCAAGATGACTCAACTACAACACACGGCTTTGTGTTACCCCATGGCAGGAAGTAGTAATGGCAACCATCAAACAGAGCATTGGTTGGCTGGGTAGTTGATGCACATGGTGGAGTATTCTCATCCAACTTGTTACCATAGTTACCTGTTGTATACATTAACTTTTTTTATTTAATAATGAAAATGAAGTGCAATTGAATAGAAGTTTTAGTTTATATCAGGGCTCTAAGTGGTTAGTAATTTGGTCGCATATAGTCTCTGTGTAAGAGATTAGACCACACTGTGGACACTCAATTAACCAATCTTTTATATGTAAATATGGCAGAAGGAGTTGTCCTAAAGATAGGTTCCACTGTATAACAATGGAATAACTTTTGTTGTTCAATTAGATGCTCTAGAAACCGACAGTTTTATACCAATTACTGGTACTTCAGTTAATACAGTGGAACATGTCTTGAGAGGCCATCCAATCAGTCACAAATATGTGGTTTCTAAAGACAGATGGTCACTAAAAAAGGATTTTATTTAAAGGATTATTTAACAAAGTGGTTTTCAGAATAAGGTCTTTCACGAGATTGGTCTTTCAAAACAGGTTCCACTATATCATTCATCTTAGCATTTACTGGTGAAATGGAGTACAGGTAGACCAACAATTTGATTGTTTTTTAAATTGGTTAAGCTTACAATAAATTATCCCAAGTGTAAATAAGATATGCAGACCAATTGTCACACAATACAAGGAGACTTGTGTGTCAATCGACTTTCTGCAAAAGCCCCAACACTACACCTTTTGACAAACATTGCCATTATGATCTCACAATTAAATGGCTGATCAAACATTAGTGAGATTATGGCATCACAATCGAACACCATCAAATAGTGCACACAGTGAGTTACGTGTCAGACATTCTGCCATCGGGAATTTAGCTGATGTCATATACAGGTAAATGATTACATAGGTAATTGACATGTAGCTCAAGCAAATTATGACCAACATATTACAAAGGGTCACATAAAAGCCTTAAAGGTGTTGTTTGTTTTAAATCATGCTTCATGCCACAAATCAAGTTTTCGGTTATACAGTGGTACCCAGTTTTAATAGTTGGGTAGGAAACTTGGTTACAATGAACCTGGGAGAAAACACCAGACTTTTGCAAGTAAACTGGTTGACTCCCCCACAAATTCAGCAGAAGTTAACGCATGGTTCGACCTAACCAGAGATGAACAACTTCTTGGTTTAATTCACTGAACCCTATAGCCACAACTGAACTCATCATTTCTATACTATGGTACAATTCCACTGTCAAAATTCAATGGTGTATGATCTGGAACCTAAATTCAACAAAAAATTTAAAATTCATGTTCACCTCTGAATTATGACAGTAGACCATACTGTTTGGGTGAGTCTAAGCATGACCATAGGGGCTGAAAAGTTAAAGAATGATGCTTTTAACATTGTGAACATGACATTAAACATACACAACAGGTAAAATCTTACCTATACTGACTTCAAACTCCACAGGTGAACATGACATAAAATATACACAACAGGTAAAATCTTACCTAAACTGACTTCAAACTCCACAGGTGATCATGACATAAATTATACACAACAGGTAAAATCTTACCTATACTGACTTCAAACTCCACAGGTGAACATGACAGAGAATACACACAACAGGTAAAATCTTACCTATACTGACTTCAAACTCCACAGGTGAAAATGACATAAAATACACACAACAGGTAAAATCTTACCTATACTGACTTCAAACTCCACAGGTGCATCTATTGCACTAACCATAGAAGCATTCAAAAATGCTGCATTCAGTTTGTATTTTCTTCTTCTCTGGAATTTCTGCAAAAAGAGGTAAACAAATGACACCATATTAAAACTAAATTATTTATCAATTTTTATACGACATTCACTTCATTTGATTTCAGTAACACAAGTAAGTGAAAGGTTCATGTGCAAGAAAAAACTGACAGGACAATTCAAGTTTGGTTTGTTTGAATAATATCTTAAAGGGGCATTAGCTGTGCCCCCCCCCCCCAAAAAAAAAAGTCTTCCATTTATTTATTGTTTAGTTTGATGTATAAGTACAAAAAGGAGATATATATATATTGGCATAAAAATTCTTTTTCATTCCTATATATTTGGTGAAAATGCTCAAGAAACCCAGTTTGGCAATTATCAATTTGCAAATAATAAATTTGACCTGACCATTTGTATATGCATATGACACTATACGTAACCTTATTTTACAAAATATACAGGATATAAGAATATTTATGCCATAGTATATCTCTTATTTTTTAGTGTACTTCAATCTAAGTATTAAAAAAAATTGGGGGGGGGCACTGCTTATGCCCTTTAACACATTGACCCCTAAAAATCATTGGACCCTTATGTAAATCAGTGACTTAGACCAGTCAAAATGTGTCTTTAGTTGTGAATAGGTTAAAGTATTTATAATGTCGGTGACATCATACAACTCGTACCTGAACTCTAAGGATATCATCGTTCTTCATATCTTCCACAAATTCTGTCGGCAATTCACCGAGCACTGTTGACAACTCTACTAGGGCTCTGCCACGATAAGCAACACCTTCTCCCTGTAAAGCAATATTGGACATTAAAGATAATTTCTGAGCTTGTAAACCAAATCATGTGTCTTACTACAGTGGTTCCTGTCTTAAAATACCACCCCATCTGTCACTGAAATGTGGTCTCTCAAGACAGGTGGTCTCTCAAAAGAGGTTTTATTTAAAGGATTTATTAGCAAAGTGGTTTTCAGAAAGTGGTCTTAAAAACAGGTGGTCTTATGTGGGGAAGGTCTTTTGTTAGGAGTGGTCTTTCAAGACAGGTTCCACTGTATCTGTATAATTGTAATTATTAGTCCTGACATTTCTTATAAATCTTAAACCAAGCATTTGTTTGTTTTTGGGGAAAGAAACAATCTGTCACACTATCATCACATTATATTAGGTGCTGACTTGCACAAAAATCTATACCTTTCCCAAATTAAGGTCGTCAAATTCATCAGGTAAGTCTGAAAACTCTCTTGTAGACCCATAAAAATTGACATAGCATGGTCCAAAAGTTGGGAGAAAACCTAGAAAAACAAAACGTCAAAATTCTACATATTAAATCAATTACTCATACAAAAATTATCTGAAATTTTGATACGTACAATATCTTATACAGAGCATCTTTGTTCTGTCTGAAATTTGATAGAGATACTTAAACATAAAATATAATTAAACAAACAATGTTATATTTAATTCTTTACCATTTTCTATTCAGAATATTTAGTAAAACATGACATCAGACAAATTTGTAAAATAATTTTACACTGTTACAAGTATTCCATTAAGACTGATTTTTCTTTCCAAAATTATCATCAAATAATAATAGCAAATATTTTTCAACTTTTTCTTTTAAAATTAGCAAAATAATTTGTAAATTGTTGTGAACACAGACACGAGACACACAAAAAGCCAAACAAAACAACTGCAGGTTAGTATGTATACCAGATGTAAAAGTGCATAAATTATCATAAAATTACCTCCACTTAAACAGGTAAAAAAGACAAATCATACACGTAATGTTAAACATCAAAGTATATTAGTAATAACTTGACTGTTGTATTATAACAATGACCCCTATAAGTATAACACCTCTCTCATAAAGATGGTGCAAATCTAGGGAAGTATATATAATTTAGAAAGATTAATAAAAATAATAATGTACATGTAACCTACAACAGACCATTTTCTGCATCACAGCAAAGCACTTATTCTTCTTCTTCTTATTATTATTATTATTATTATTATTATTATTATCATTAGTTTGGATATATAAGTTTATATATCCAGGATCTGAAAGTGTTCCATCTTATTTATAGAACCCCTGACACAGGCAATCATGAAATTCACAAATTTGTGTTACCCTTGAAAATCTTAAAAAGTTTGAAGAGAGTTGGCCCTGTGGCGTTCCTTAATTAATTCACCGATTTACAAGAAAGTCCATCGTTTTTTAGGCATTGATGAGTTAACATGTTTTGACTACTGATGGCTAGCACTAGATGCAAAGATCTTCATGCACTGTCTGCCGAGATAAATTGGTTGTCACCAGATGTACATACCGTATTTGACCCAATAAGTGCCCATGTCCATATAAGCACCCCCCACCCACCCCGTTCAGATTAAATTTACTCTCAGTTTTTCATACATTTACTAGCCGATTGACAAGGAGTGGTGAACCAGAAAAACGCCTAGCCCCCCCCCAGCAACAAAAGAATATAAATAGGTGTCCTTAGTATTGACTAAAACAACTTTACCACTGTGACTTGTAAAAATAAATCAACCACTTTACGTGACTGACTATTAATTGGTCCTAATTAAGTGGTGCCTTTGGTACTTATTGGGTTGAATACGGTGTATTTCCAGAGGAAACCACGACATAAGTCAAAGAATTCAATCAAAATTGTTGCAATTCGCGTTGGCCAACTAGAGAGAGCAACGGATCACAATGTGTCACATGATATATATAATTATACCTAACTATCTGGAAAATGGTCTATTGTTTCAATAATCTTATTTTATACACTGAAACAAAGTATATTCTGTGTGAAATAACTACAACCAATCATTCAAATCTGTACAATTATTTATATGATAAAATTAATTTTAAAAATTGAAAAAATGTTTATATTCTGTGAAATACTTAGTTCTTCCATTTGAGCTTTGTAATCAAATGTTACAATACAATTAGATCAGGAAGCTTTGTATTGGGAAAATGACATGATGGGATAGCACAGAAGAAATAGATCGTGCTGCTTTCAGTATAAGTGCAACAGATGCATGAACAGATAGCAAGAAATTTACAAATTTAATAATCATGACAGTAAACACAAAAATAAGAAGATTTAGAGTAACTCAAGACCCTGCCCTATCCCCAAAATCCCTGACCCAGAGGTCACAAATAATTCACAAGTTTTATTATCATTTCCCTTACCTATATACCAAATCTGAAGAGAATTGGTTTCATGTGTTTAGGAAAAAGTACAAAATATCCCTAAACTTTGTGCTTGATGTTCATCGGACAACACCACGAGTACAAAGAGTTACTGATTACAATAGACTGCTATAAACCAATAGTCGTAATAGATGCTATGTAACGCATTTGACATATTTGCAACTTTGTTGTTCGTACAAAATGTATAAAGATACACTTATTTTTTTCTGAAATATTCAGAGGTATTGATTGGCTAAAGTAAGATCTGTTACAACTGATACATTTCAATTAAATATGCTTATCATCAAGAAAGAAATTTTTAAATCAAGATTCCCAAAATGTAGGCCTATATGTAATTTTAAGTTAAAATTTCAGCCTCAAATAAGGATGTTTCTAAATTAATTACCTACATGTGTACAACCCTTTTGCTTCTCCAAAATGGAAAACTATTATTTTACAAGATAAAGTTTTTAGAAATATTTAGAAGAGAAAATAAAGTGACAACAGCCACAAAAAAGACACCAATGAAACATCATACTCATTAAATCATGCTTTGACATTGAAATGATCGAAAAATGCATGATGACTTTTTTAAAGTATGATTACGTTAAATATGGTTTACCAAATTAACTAATGCATACAGTATATTTACTTTTATATTTTCCTGTAAAATAAATTATTATAAACTTTAAAACATAATAATTGTTTTTAAAATTAGATAAAAGAAAACAGGTAGTATTCAAAGGTTATAGGTCACCACATGCCGATAGAAATTTCAAGTTGTGCTTAGTTGCAAATATTACCATCTTCGTCAGCTATCAGCAGAATTCAAAAGAATAAACTTGTTATTGTAGTACGTCTAATACCTTGTAACAAGTAATTATTTAGGTACATATATATATATTTGTATGACTTGTATAAGGTAACTACATGTAGTAATTATTAGGTATATATATATATTTGTATGACTTGTATAAGGTAACTACATGTAGTAATTATTAGGTACATATATATATTTGTATGACTTGTATAAGGTAACCACATGTAGTAATTATTTAGGTATATATATATATTTGTATGACTTGTACATCGTAACTACATGTAGTAATTATTTAGGTACATATACATGTATATATTTGTATGACTTGTATTAGGTAACCACATGTAGTAATTATTTAGGTACACATATATATATTTGTATGACTTGTATAAGGTAACTACATGTAGTAATTATTTAGGTACATATATATATTTGTATGACTTGTACATCGTAACTACATGTAGTAATTATTTAGGTACACATATATATATTTGTATGACTTGTATAAGGTAACCACATGTAGTAATTATTTAGGTACATATATATATTTGTATGACTTGTACATCGTAACTACATGTAGTAATTATTTAGGTACATATATATATTTGTGACTTGTACATCGTAACCACATGTAGTAATTATTTATGTACATATATATATTTGTGACTTGTATATCGTAACTACATGTAGTAATTATTAGGTACATATATATATTTGTATGACTTGTATATCGTAAGTACATGTAGTAATTATTTAGGTACATATATATATTTGTGACTTGTATATCGTAACCACATGTAGTAATTATTTAGGTATATATACGGTATATTTCTAAAAGGGGCATTAGCTGTGTTTATCAACAACAACAAATATTTCAATATTTTTTTCTACTTTTACTTCTTGTACTTGATATATAATAACATATAAGAACTATATACAGGCATAAAAAACCTCATATTCCGAAATATTTTGTGATAATTGGGCCAGGTCCAGTATCCAATACAAATAGTAAGGTCGAGTTTCTCAACTGCGATTTAAAAAAGTCAAACTTGGGTTTCTCAAACAATTTTCACAAAATATGTAGGAATTTAAAAATTCTTATGCCTGTGTTTATCTATTTTTTGCTTATGTATATCTAAGTATTACAAAAAGGAAAAAAACATAGCCAATGCCCCTTTAAATGTAATGTATGTATTTTGTTACTGTTAGAGCTGTTAGAGAGACCACAATCATTGTTTAAATTTACAGTTTGTTGCATCATCATTTCCAAACCCAAATTATTATTTAGGCAAAATTGCAAACATTACCATCTTCATCAGCTAACAACAATATTCAAAAGAATGAATTGCAATTATTAACAAAATACAAAATATTTGTTTAAATCTATTTTGAATCCATTATTATTTTAGGATATAGATTATCAAATGTAATCAGTGAATTTTTAATACTGTAATCACTAACGATAATACAGAGGAATCTCATTATCTTGAAATTCACGGAACTGATATACTTACTTCGAGATATCCGAAATCCCAGATAACCAAAATTTTCAATTCACATATTTACTTTTTTTTTTTTTTTAATTCTTTATTTTAAAGTTACTTTTCAACAGTACATAACAGAAACATGACATTCACAAAAAAATCAACACAAACATACATATGTTTTCTTCTTGGTTTTTTCTTTACTTATTGGACAACAAATAACCTATTCAGGGTACTGCTTAATTCAATTGGATATAAGCAATAATTAATTACACTTTCATCTTGGCTTGTTAACGGTAGTCGATTGTCTCGTGTTTTGCAGGTAAACAGTAATTTATAGAATGATTTTTGCGTTCAAAATGTAAACATTCAATCACAGATGGTAACGTCGAGATAACAAGTGACACTTCTGTAATATTTCGATATTTTGGACCAGAAAAATACTTTAAGATAAGCAAAATTTCAAGATAAAAATTTTGAGATATCCAGAATTAAAGCAGTATAAATATACAGTAAAATAATCGGGACCGGCCGTTAAACTTTGACATAACCAGAATTTGGACTTATCCGATTTTGATATAATGAGATTCCAATGTATTTAAACTGGCAGTTAATTTCATAATCAACTAGTTTATATGAGAAATGATTCTCAATGTTAAAAATTGACTGAATTTAGAATTATTATACTAAATATTCTGCATAATAATAGTCTTCCCTAATGCATAAAAAAGATAAATTTACACTGCAATAGCACTGAAAATAAAACTATGTATATCATTTCCATTTTACCATTTCCATATAGGTTTACATTTTAAATAATCTTATAAAACTTTTGGATTTCTGCCACTGGAAAATACTCTATATTTTGAGCTGTATTGGTTCTTTTTTTTTATGTATAACAAAAGTTGTCTATAAAGACAACCTTTGGGAAACAACAAAACCAGTCTTTATAGGGAGGTGGTATTAATATAGAGATTGATTTGTACACAAATGGTACTATTGGGGACAGCAAAATATGGTCTTAGTGACCAGGTGGTCTTCATACACAGGTGGTCGCTAAAGCAGATTTTTCTGCACTTAAAGACACACACTACTTATAAATAATATTCGTTTTCTATAGAAAAATTTTTGCTTCATAAAATAATAAAAAACAAAAGAAAATAGATTAGTGTTAATCCTTTCTACCTGTATACCATCAACATTAGGGTGAAAAAAAATGTAAAAATAAATGTGGCTATTCATACAATGTACAATAATCAAGTTGTTAAACATTAATTGTGTTTAATCACATACAAAAAAATGCAACAGGTGTTCTCTAACATGCACTCAGTCTACTATTAACTATCAACCCCTAAAAAACAATGGACTCTTTTGAAAATCAATGACATAGACTAGTCCATATGTTTTTTTTAGGGGTGTGAGTTAATCTACACAGTATTGTACTAATTGTAAAAAGCAGTTCATATCAATGTTAGAAAATACAAACGCTTAAAGAAAAAACTCTAAAACTAAATCTAAAACAGAATCTATCAAGATTTCATGCATGTTAACAGCAGAAGATCTAATACAACATGGAGAACAGCAGACATTGAACTTGTCAAGACTGTGGAGATCTTTTCTTTCAGTATCTATCAGATATATTGATATCTGTTTATCTAAAAAATTGTTGTCCAATCAAGTTACTGATCTTTCCCATTTTTAATTTCAAAAAAATACAAACAAAATCAAATAAACACTCACTTTTGCAACTATGTAGTCATAGTTATCACAAAATTTGAAATATTTTATCATCAATTAAGATTTTTGTTGAACAAATTCTAAAAAGGTTTAAAACTCGGGAAGCAATGCTAACCAAACTAAAATCAACACTACCCACACCATAACATACATCAAACAAGATTTGTCCAAATGCATCTACTGCGTCTAACGATGGCATCACAAACTCAGTGACCATGAATTAATTCTAAGACTTGGAATTTAAAAGTGGGAATGTACTGTTGAAGAGACGTTGTCTTTTGTATCAATTCATTTGCTGACACTTATAAAGTTATCTCAAATGTTTTGTTTATTTTATTGGTGTTTTATGCCATTTTCAGTTACATGGTTGAGGTCAGTTCTTAATGGTGTAGAAGAGTACCCGGTTACAATGTACCCAGAAAGAGACCAGCAGTTTTCAGTATTTAAACTGGCAAACTTTCTCACAAAATCAGCTTAGGTTCCCGTGGGATTCGAACTCTTGCTGACTAGAGGTGAGAGACTACATGGTTAAAACCCTAATGCCCTAACCATTGGACCACAGAAGCTACTCGTGCCAAATGTACCAGTAGATATACTGTGATCTAAATGAGGATAGGGGAAAACTTACTTCTGTTTCAGATCCATGAGAACTCAATTACAATTAAAAAAAATTACGGGTACTACCAACGTGAATTTGTATTATTTTTTTTTTCACATTTTGTAATAAAATATCTACATATCAATCATTTTGAAAATTTGATTATAGAAATTAAACCATGAACAAGAGAGTGATGCAAGGACAAATCCAAATTCTACAAGTCCAACTGCCATATTACAGAAGAACGTAGGTGATAACATGCAACATTTGTATTCCAGCATTGCTTCCTGAGTTTTCTTTTTTATGTTTTCTTTTCTTACTACAGAATGACAAGTTTAATTTTGTATTATTCTGTTAATTTATAAGCAGTTTAGAGATAAATACCACTTTCGCCAGAAGATGAGATAAGCGGTAAAGATAAATATCCAGATCCTATTGTGTCATCCTCGCTAACACGATCCCTGTTGATATTGGAAAGACAAAAGTCAAGCATCCATTGTAACATTAAAGATATCTACATCAGTGCAAGATTACTTTTCCAGAGACAAGGACAGATCAATGCAATATTCAAACTACATTGGTTTTATTTTTACTTTTCATTTTGTACTTTTCTGACCAGAAACAGAGAAACCAGATATTTCATAGAATGACTGAAACCTACATTTTCTTGAGAAAAAACACTGTATGCAGTTTGATCCACAATAAAAATGAAATATTATGTACAATGTATACTAATGTATATCTTGTGAGTCAAAATTTTTAATGATTTCCTAATTTATAGATTACGAGTACACAAATTTTGAGGTCAAACTATTTAAATGAAAATGGAAATATGTCTCTGGAAAAGTAAAAAAAGTCTTCATCAGTTTTTAGAAAATGTCAGAATAAAAAAGACAAGCAAAAATTTGTAATCAAGGGAGGTAATCACCCGATTCTCCAGCTGAAGCTATTAACGAGATTTCTAAGTGGTCAGTACCAATAACATCATCCTCAGAGACTCGATCCCTGTGAGCAGCATTAATTAAAGGTATATGTATTTATATTTCACTAGAAATCATTAATTCATATATACAGTAAAACCTGATATGCACCTTCAATCAGAACAGGTTATCTCATTCCAGGACCAGTCCCAAACTTCACTATGTCTCAAATTGCGATAGGCCTAATCACATAAGTTGTATATGTGAAATTCTGTTTATATACACTATTATCAAACTAAGCTATCAATCTATAATCAACAATTCAAACATTTTTTATGAAATTGCAAGTTTCAGATTTTTTATTTTTGGAATTGCTGTAAAATGTATCCTATGAATTTTTAATTAAAAGATCTACAAATGTTAAAGATGACAGATGATGTAGTGATCCAGAATTTTGGACTATTAGCATGTCTTCATACAGTACTACAAAATAAAATCTCAAAACTTCAACTGTTTGAATTAATTTGGGTCCAACGATCTGTTCTCAACCCAGACCTTGCAATCAAGGCCTATTTTCAGACATATTGATAAACAATTTCTACATGGTGACTGAAAAAAATAATAAACAAAAATATACAAAATCCTTATGTATATTAATGGGTTCTGGATGAAAACTGGTTTTAAAAGCTGTAAAACAACATACAATATCTGAAATACATTTCTTAATACAGAGGAATGTATTTTCTCATCACCCCCTGGGTCACTTTTAGACTCACCCAAATCAATAAATAGTATGGTCCACTGTCATAAATTGGGAGTAAAAAGTTCATATCACATGAAAATTATCACAAAAGTTTTATTTTAAATCATACATCCCTGAATTTTGACAGTGGATTTAACCATTCTTTGAAATGGATAAGTTTAAACCTGACTTCAAGGGTTAATCAGCTAAGGATGACATGAATACATATTTCACCTTCATACAACAATTCTCTCCATGACTATATGGTAAAATGTACATGTTGTATTAGTATGAAAGAAGTCATAGATAATAAGAAAGTACATTCGAAGGTCACCACATTGAGGTATATAAGAAACAATAAATGCATTTCCCCTTTCATCAATGAAAAAATGGAGAAATAATATTTCCTTTGTCTTCTAAACTTTTCATGACAATGTACTGATGTATTGATAATTCAACAGAGATCTTCCTAGAATTAAATCATTTCTCTTCGTGTTGTCTGAGAGATAAATGATTGCTCCCTTAAATTAAATGTGATAAGCCTTGAATATACTGAATATAAATATCATGCAGTCTATATGATATCAGTATGAGTAATGATATACAGGAGAACATCTAATTAGATACTGAAGAAATATATCTGGTAACTAAATAGGAAAATCTCTGGGTAGATCTTGTAAAAAAATTTAAATAAGTGACATGACAAATGCACAAGTAAAACAAAGACAAACGGGTCATGCAGAGGAGTAAGTGTTATGGTAACATGCAAATAAATGTGTCATCAAACCAACCCGAAACCCCTTCCATCGAAGAGGAAATGGTTGTTATGTCAAGGCAATATGTACAATTAGTGTCATCCTCGGAAACGCGGTCCCTGTGTGATGTAAAGGCAATGATGAATATCGTATACAACAGAAAATTGAGATGAGATCAATGACTATAAGCTCCTGTGATATAGATTGTACAGGTGACAGAAGATGAATTACCTGTATGTAAATGATTCAAATCATAAGTTGATTTTCACTTTAGTCAAAATTTGATAAAGATATTGATTACAAGACATATTACATGAAATACTAAAACTGTTATAGGACAATGCTAGTATGCCAGTGCTAATATGGTATCTCATGACAACAACATTCCTGAGGAAAGTCTTTGTAAAGTACAACATGAATGTGGCTTACAATTTAGCAACAAACTGGTATTCCATTAAACAATTATCTAAACATTTACCTAATTCATATAAGCATTAGTATGCCAAGACATTTTGTACGAATAGATCATTCCTATCTGTCTGTATACCTGTCTGTGTCTTTCTGTCCATTCCTCAATTTGTCTGTTTATCTAGCAATCAATCAATACCATTCCTGTCTGTATATCTATCTTTCTATCAATCTATCAATCAATCGGTCAATGAATCTATCTATCTATCTACTCATCTATCTATCTATCTATCTATCTATCTATCTATCTATCCATCCTAAAATCTCTGTAGCATTAAATGTTGTGATGATGGATTAAATCAGACGAGTACAACAATTTGTCATAGTTTTTATATCATAAAAACAACTAAAATTTCCTTACATGAAATACAGAATACCTGTTACCAGATACACCAAAAACATTGTCAAAGCCTGACAAAAACCAAATTTATACTTCCTTATGTGAAATACAGAATATCATATATACCAACATTGTCAAAGCCTGACAAAAAACCCAATTTTATACTTCCTTATGTGAAATACAGAATATCAGATATACCAACATTGTCAAAGCCTGACAAAAAACCCAATTTTATACTTCCTCATGTGAAATACAGAATATCAGATATACCAACATAGTCAAAGCCTGACAAAAAACCCAATTTTATACTTCCTTATGTGAAATACAGAATATCAGATATACCAACATTGTCAAAGCCTGACAAAAAACCCAATTTTATACTTCCTTATGTGAAATACAGAATACCAGATACACCAAAAATGTTGTCAAAGCCTGACAAAAACCAACTTTTTACTTCCTTATGTGAAATACAGAATACCAGATACACCAGCAACATTGTCAAAGCCTGACAAAAAACAGATTTATACTTCCTTACATGTATGTGAAATACAGAATACCAGATACACCAACAATGTTGTCAAAGCCCGACAAAAACCAACTTTTTACTTCCTTATGTGAAATACAGAATATCAGATACATAAACACTTGGTAAAACGAAACACAAACCTATTCTTATACTTCCTTATGTCAGTCAGATTTTAGGATTAGCTCAGGTCAAATAAAATTATCACAATCACATTTTCTGGCTGTGTGCCTTGGACTATAAACCCACAATCATTTGTCTCTAAATCTAGGGGCACAAGTATCCTCTAATAAAAATGATAGATCTGATCAATGGATACATATAGTACTTAACAATACATTCACTATACACTCAGAACTCTGTAGAAGAGATATATACAACACGGTCATTGTACCGTCAAAAGGAAGATAAATGCCACAGGAAAATCACATGACACATGCAGCAAGATTGAAAAACATGCTAACCAATAAAATGCACCATATCTAAATATCTACAACTAAAATAGCTCCACAAAATGAGTGATACCAAAATGAAATAAGATAACATATAGATTGCAAAGAAGTGACAGAAATAATGTGAAACATTGACTGCCTCTGAAACAAAAATCTCAGTGAGCATATAAAATTGTCATGGTAACACAAAAATAAAAATCTACGAATGTGTTAACATAAATCTGCTACAACGGGTGGGCATAAATATATACCGGGTAGGTAAATATTATCTAAGGTTTATGTGTCAAGTCTCCCTCTGTCATCAGTGAGACTCTTATTTAAATTCTACCCTTTCACCCTAAGTATCAAAATGTAGGTAAGATGATTTTCCTTTTTTTTTTTACCCACTGAATTCCATTTTTGCATTAGGTCAATTCCGTTTTTTTCCATGATTTGTGTGTATAATGCATTATTTATAAGAAACATTAAAAAACATCAGGGACAGTAAAAACATTCAATGAAAATCAGAATAATTCTTAAATCAATCTGATAATTTATCGTGAATACTCCAACAGAGTCGGCAATCCAGGTGAACAACCTGCTGAACATTACAGTCTTTATAAAAATCCTCACTAAATTATATAGTCCATTTTTTTGGTGGAAACATTTGTATTTACTTCAGATACTTTCTCTTTCACTTAGCTTGCTTCACAAGCCATTCTGTATTGTTAGTTTCGTATTTTCATTTTTCATTTGTAAGTTATTATTACTGATTAAGCATTTGATAGTTAATTTGAATATATTGAAAAAAGTCACCCATAGGAAAAGGATTCATTTTTTTTATGTAACTTCAGCTAGCAGGTTTGGCTCACAACACAAATACGGGGTCAAACTAATTTACCTAAATCACCAGAACTATTCAAATACTTTCACCTTCTATAATAACTAAATTTATGAAAAAGAAATATGGATGCTTAATTTTTTTTTTTGAAATTACCATGGTAAATTGATACATATATATATATTATTTTGACTTTTAGGGGAAATTGTATAGTTTTCAAATACGAAAAATGTACGGTAAATATTGTGTGATTCCGTCACTTTCCATTTTTGGGGATTTTTTACTTCTTCAGTTTTTTGAAGCCTAATTCCGCAATTTTTTCTGCAATCTGTGAAAATGGAAAACCATCTTCCCTATAAATGGTATGCTCTTTTTATTGTCTTAGACCAGTTTGTTACACTCTGTAGTGATGAAAGGGATAAGGTACTCATATCTTTTAAACTATTCTTTATGATTTCTTTTATTCTAAATTGTAAGATGTAATACATGGGAAATTTTCCACATCCAATGTGCAAAATTTGTATGAATTAATTCTTGTTTAGAACGACTAAAACCATCAAATCAAATATTACAAATACAATTTGCACAACCCTTTAATACTCAGAATTGTACATCAATTTTGCTGGATTAAGAGAATATACAATCTCATCTAATTAAAGTAAAGACCTTACCAATCTTTTATCATAAATTTGATCCTTTCACACATAGAAGGGAACTGAAGTCCAACTCTCAATAACTGGTTCCATTCTGGATGGTCGTTGTTTGTCATGATCCTAGACTGAACCTAAAACAAGAATTATACAAAATTATTTGAATTGCAACCAATATATCAGTGGTAAAAATTATACATCAGTGTCTAAATTATCAGAACTGCTATCAATATATCAGTGGTAGAATTATACAAAAGTCTAAATTATCAGAACTGCTATCAATATATTGTATATCAGTGGTAGAATTATACAAAAGTCTAAATTATCAGAACTGCTATCAATATATTGTATATCAGTGGTAGAATTATACAAAAGTCTAAATTATCAGAACTGCTATCAATATATCAGTGGTACAATTATACAAAAGTCTAAATTATCAGAACTGCTATCAATATATCAGTGGTACAAATGTCTAAATTATCAGAACTGCTATCAATATATTGTATATCAGTGGTAGAATTATACAAAAGTCTAAATTATCAGAAGGTGCTAAAATTACCAGAAATATAAACTAATGTCTGCTATCAATATATCAGTGGTAGAAATATAAACAGTCTAAATTATCAGAAGTGCTATTAATAGATCAGTGGTAGAAATATAAACTGATGTCTAAATTATCAGAACTGCTATCAATATATCAGTGGTAGAAATATAAACTGATGACTAAATTATCAGAACTGCTATCAATATATCAGTGGTAGAAATATAAACTGATGTCTAAATTATCAGAACTGCTATCAATATATCAATGGTAGAAATATAAACTAAAGTCTAAATTATCATAACTGCTATCAATATATTGTATATCAGTGGTAGAATTATACAAAAGTCTACAATATGTGGCAGTCAAATGTTTGTAATATACTCTACAATGTGTGGCAGTCAAATGTTTGCAATATACTCTACAATATGTGGCAGTCAAATGTTTGCAATTACTCTACAAATGTGGCAGTCTAATATTACTCTCCAATATGAAGTCAAATGTTTGCAATATACTCTACAATATGTGGCAGTCAAATGTTTGTATATACTCTACAATGTGTGGCAGTCAAATGTTTGCAATTACAATATGTGGCAGTCAAAGTTTGTAATATACTCTAAATTGTTGCAGTCAAATGTTTTGTAACTCTACTATGTGTGGCAGTCAAATGTTTGTAATATACTCTACAATGTGTGGCAGTCAATTGTTTGCAATATACTTTAAAACATGTGGCAGTAAATGTTTGTAATATACTCTACAATGTGTGTGGCAGTCAAATGTTTGCAATATACTCTAAATATAGTCAAATGTTTGCAATATACTCTACAATATGTGGCAGTCAAATGTTTGTATTATACTCTACAAGTGTCAGTAAATGTTTGCAATATACTCTACTATATGTGGCAGTCATATTGTTTGTAATATACTCTACAATGTGGCAGTCAAATGTTTGTATATATACAAAAATCTTTGCAATATACTTACAATCAGTCAACTGTTTGTATATACTCTACAATGTGTGGCAGTCAAATTTTGTATATACTCTACAATGTGTGGCAGTCAAATTTTGCAATATACAAATATGTGGCAGTCAATTTGTATCTCTACAATATGTGGCAGTCAAAGTTTGCAATATACTCTACATATATGTGGCAGTCAAATGTTTGTAATATAACAATAGTAAATGTTTGCAATATACTCTAATGTGGCTCAAATGTTTGTAATCACTCTACAATGTGTGGCAGTATGTTTGCAATATACTCTACAATATGTGGCAGTCAAATGAATATACTCTACAATGTGTGGCAGTAATGTCTAAATTATACTCTACAATATGTGGCAGTCAAATCAATATACTCTACAATGTGTGGCAGAAATGTTTGCAATACTGATGTCTAATATACTACAATATGTGGCAGTCAACTGTTTGTAATATACTATACAGTGGGCAGTAAATGTTTGTAAATACTCTACAACAGTCATGTTTGCAATTATCTACAATATGTGGCAGTAAATGTTTGTAATATATCTACAATGTGTGGCAGTCAAATGTTTGCAATATATCTACAATGTGTGGCAGTCAAAAATATACTCTACAACTGCAAATGTTTGTAACAATGTGTGGCAGTCAAATGTTTGTAATATACTCACAATGTGTGGCAGAAATATAATATACTCTACAATATGTGGCTAAATGTATGCATATACTCTACAATATGTGGCAGTCAATATATTGTATACTCTACAATGTGTGGCAGTCAAATGTTTGTAATATACTCTACAATGTGTGGCAGTCAAATGTTTGTAATATACTCTACAATGTGTGGCAGTCAAATGTTTGCAATATACTCTACAATATGTGGCAGTCAAATGTTTGTTTGCTCTACAATATACTCAAATAATATACTCTACAATGTGTGGCAGTCAAATGTTTGTAATATACTCTACAATGTGTGGCAGTCAAATGTTTGCAACTCTACAATAGTCAAATAATATACTCTACAATATGTGGCAGTCAAATGTTTGCAATATACTCTACAATATGTGGCAGTCAAATGTTTGTAATATACTCTACAATGTGTGGCAGTCAAATGTTTGCAATATACTCTACAATATGTGGCAGTCAAATGTTTGCAATATACTCTACAATGTGTGGCAGTCAAATGTTTGTAATATACTCTACAATGTGTGGCAGTCAAATGTTTGTAATATACTCTACAATATGTGGCAGTCAAATGTTTGCAATATACTCTACAATATGTGGCAGTCAAATGTTTGTAATATACTCTACAATATGTGGCAGTCAAATGTTTGCAATATACTCTACAATATGTGGCAGTCAAATGTTTGTAATATACTCTACAATGTGTGGCAGTCAAATGTTTGTAATATACACAATGTGTGGCAGTTTTTGTATATCTACAATATGTGGCAGTCAAATGTTTTGTAATATACTCTACAATGTGTGGCAGTCAAATGTTTGTAATATACTCTACAATGTGTGACAGTCAAATGTTTGCAATATACTTTACAATGTGTGACAGTCAAATGTTTGCAATGTACTCTACAATGTGTGGCACAGATGTTACATCATTTTGTAGGTCCGTATTGACATTTACAACAAGATGTGATAAAATCAATGGCAACTGTTTCCTGTTTATTTACAAAAGTATAAATCTATCATCCTAAATGTTCATAAAGAAAAAGAAACTTACGTGAGTAGTGAAAAAACAATAGAAAGTGCATTACGCCCATTGTATGAAATCATTATAACCAATAAAAATAGCGAGAAAGCTCTAGAACATTCTGCTCAAGGAAAAGAAAAATTTGATACAGATAGTTACCTAAGAAGACTGTTTTCAGATTGTTTTACTTAATTTTGTACTTTGAGTTTTATCAGACTGTTTTACTATCTGAAGACATCAGCTGAGATAGATGATGGATTTATTGACATCAGTTGTTATGGTGACCAATTTGTTGATATCAACCACTATAGTTGAGATGTGTTGACATCATCCACTACAGGTTGTTCCTTTGTCGTAAGTATGGCGTAGAAAGTTAATTTTCCAAATAAGAGTCAATGTCATTTGCCACTGTAGGTTACACTGATAATCATCATTGATAATGTATGCCACTGTAGGTTACACTGATGATCATCATTGATAATGTATGCCACTGTAGGTTACACTGATAATTATCATTGATAATGTATGCCACTGTAGGTTACACTGATGATCATCATTGATAATGTATGCCACTGTAGGTTACACTGATAACCATCATTGATAATGTATGCCACTGTAGGTTACACTGATAACCATCATTGATAATGTATGCCACTGTAGGTTACACTGATGATCATCATTGATAATGTATGCCACTGTAGGTTACACTGATAACCATCATTGATAATGTATGCCACTGTAGGTTACACTGATAACGCCATCATTGATAATGTATGCCACTGTAGGTTACACTGATGATCATCATTGATAATGTATGCCACTGTAGGTTACACTGATAACCATCATTGATAATGTATGCCACTGTAGGTTACACTGATAATTATCATTGATAATGTATGCCACTGTAGGTTACACTGATGATCATCATTGATTATGTATGCCACTGTAGGTTACACTGATGATCATCATAGATAATGTATAAAATCTAGTCTTATTCAGACAATCCAATTGTCATCTCTGTTAAATAGCAACCTATCTTCCACTTTGACCTTTCTAATACTTAAATCTGAACTATAAGCAATAAATTTAAATTGCACTGAATGTTATTTTATTCAACACTCAATTCAACAATTTTTTGTTATATGGTGGCAGCCAGTTTTAAATGGTTGGGGATATAAACCCATTACAATATACCCCGGAGGAGACACAACTTTCTCACAAAATCAGCTTAGGTTCTATGAGGACTCAAACTTAGACTGACAGGAAGTGAGAGACTTCATTTTGAAAGCGAGATACTCTTAACCAGTGGAATAAGCCATAAAACAAGATAACATGTCACATCGGAGCTTTTTGTCACCTATCATTTCTATGACATAAAGTGATATGTAATAAAGAGTTGACTTTGTAGCATGTCATTAATCAGACTGAAAAAGTTGGTACGAAATATTGGAGCAACCTTTTATAACACTACATTTACTAATCTGAAAGTTCATCATTAAATATACAGTATCACCTACTTCTTTGCCAGCAAAGGAGAAAACAAAATAAGGATCAACAAGCTCTTTCTCAACTTCTCCAACTCCGAATACTTTCTTGACACCTTGTAAAAATGCTGAATCCACTGTAAAGAAGAAACAAGTTCTGTAAATATTTTGTTTTTGATAACATGTAATACTGTCAAACCTGTCTTGAGAGAACACTCCAACTGACACTGGAAAGTGGTCTCTTAAGACAGGTGGTTTCATAAGAGAGGATTTGTTTAGAAGATTATTTAATTAAGAGGGTTTGAGAATGTGGTCTCACAAGACAGGTGGGTGTTTGTGATAGTGGTCTCACAAGACAGGTGGGTGTTTGTGATAGTGGTCTCACAAGACAGGTGGGTGTTTGTGATAGTGGTCTCACAAGACAGGTGGGTGTTTGTGATAGTGGTCTCACAAGACAGGTGGGTGTTTGTGATAGTGGTCTCACAAGACAGGTGGGTGTTTGTGATAGTGGTCTCACAAGACAGGTGGGTGTTTGTGATAGTGGTCTCACAAGACAGGTGGGTGTTTGTGATAGTGGTCTCACAAGACAGGTGGGTGTTTGTGATAGTGGTCTTTCAAGACAGGTTCCCCAGTAATATATTTTGATTGCTATTTTCACAGCATTAGTGTATGACATTTCAAACTGATGCTGATTTAAAACTCTCAACAAAATCTTTAGGACAAAGTCCAAAGTCAAGGACACTAGATAAAAAAAATATTCTTGCCAATATTCTAATTTTCTTTTCTACAGAAGAACTGCCATTTATAATCTATGCTTTAGCCCTGCTTTAAGATAGCAGATAAAACAGATGTAACTTACTTCTAGGTATATCTTCTGCTCTGTACAGCTTCAAGGCAAATGTTGCTGGTCTCAACTGTACTCCAGATGGACGAAGCAGGTTGCTATGGTAAAAAAGTAAACACTTAAATTATCAATTTGACATCAAATATGAAGCACAAATTGTAGACAACCTTAGACTTACAGTCAAGCTTATTTTCAGAATAAAATCATAGAGAAAAATCTCTTTCAGATACCATTTAAAAGAAAACAGAAAATTGAAAAATTGATTGAACTCTAACCTTTCTATATCATCTCCTTCTTCTGTTACTGTTTTCATACTCTGAAAGTAAAAAAAAGTTCTAAATAAAATTTTAAGATATATCATCTTCTTTAAGACAAAGAAATGCCAAAGTGAACAAATCCTCTATTTGACTTCTCTTATAATTTGTATACAGTGGAACCTTACCTTACGACCACCTTGCTTAAGAGACTACCTCACATTTAACACTGTAAATGTTCCATCTCTTCAATTTGTTTATAGATATTACATGAGACCCAAACTTGAGATACCACAATTTTGAGCCAGTTAGTTAGGTTGTCTTATTAGCGGGGTCCCAATGTAATTTGAAAGAGGGCCCATTGTATTTTGTGTCACATCAAAATAAATAATAATAATATGCAGTAAACATATCAATTAATTTTCATGACTATCACTGGAACATGAAGAAATCATCATTAACAGATGATTGGACTTAATTCATACTTGGCCTACATTCCTCAGTCAAATTTAAACTGTGCCCAAATTTTTTCAATAGTTACAATTTTTCAGATTCAAATTATCTACCAAAATGCATAGCTTTTGATCCCAAGCTGCCAGTGCACTTCCCAAAACTCTGCCCCAACCCCTCATCCCTTAAAATGGCACATGTCCCTTTGTAAAGGTAAAACTCTGACCCATCCCTCATCTCTTACCATAAAAAATGTCCCTTTGTGAAAAAGGTAAAGTAATAATTGAAATGTCTTACAGGTGCTTCATCACCAGGACCAATAACACAGACACATATTTTCAGGTATCCTCTAGCTCCCGCCATCTGGTCCTCTGGGTCACTCAACAACAGCCATTTGTTTAAGTATGCATGTCGCTGTTCCAGATAGACAATCCCCACATCACACTGTAATTATAGACAGGTCAGAAAGTAAGTACAATTAAAGATCGGTTTTTATTTTTTGAAAAAGCATGGATAATATATGCAATGGATCTTGGACAAAAATTGCTGTACAAAGTGCTGCACATTTTATTTTTTTCCATGATACATGTACATGTATATTCCATGCTTTTTTTTAAAAAAAGAAAAACAATCCTTATATTTATAAATATTACCATTTTCTGTGAAACTGTAGTCATCTGGTTGCAAAATTCATTCTATATAATTGACTTTGCAGTGGGAGGTTTTCATATGACTTAACAGCTAAACAGCTGTGTGAGACAAGAAGTAGTTCCCTTTTCTGCTGAGAAATATTAAATGGAATTAAGGTTTAATTTCTTATTTTCATAACATTTTGAAAGAAACTAGTGATATAGAAAATTTTGAATACATATTGTCAGACTTAGTCACATATTATTAATATTCAACTGCTTGGTGCCGTAAGTTTAAATGTGTCAGAAGAGAATTGAAAATGCAAATGGCCGCACCCATAGCCATGCTGTCGAATGACAACTGATTTATTTACAGCTTATATTCTTACACGATAACTGAAAGTATTCATTTTATTTGATATTTTTTACCAATCAGCCCGGTAACCCTGATGAATGATTTGTATATAACTTATGTAAGTATTTCACATGACCTGATTTCACATGATGCAAGTGATGAATTGTTTCTGACAGGAATATCCTTTGACAAAGTTGGACTAGACCAAACTATCTTTATACTGTTCAACAGACAAGTGATGAAGCAAACTTTCATTTCTGTGGTCTGTGGTTTTGGTCATAACATGACATGGGGTGATTTTGTACACATGTAAAATGTGACTTTTAATTATTTGTAGGAATTTTATTATGTTTATATAAAAATGGGCCTCAAATTTTACTCAAAACAATAAGATACATTGTTTTAAAGTAGCTTTGAATAACAAATTAATTCAGGACTTCGTCAATAGTACGAAGCATATAGAAATTTGGCTCACCGAAGTTCAACTCAACGAAGTTCAACATTTTAATACATTATTTATAGATGATTTTGAAATCAATTTGAAAAACTTAAATAGCCAAAACAGTTTGCAATTTTTCAAACGTTCATATGTTTTTGTTGGGTCTGATATCAAATTCAAAAGGATCACTTCAAAAGAGATACATCCTGATCTCATTCCATGATGTATACAAAATGGAGTACTCAAGGATTAACTGCACTTGGTGATAATTTGACCTAACACTGATGATATGACTTTTTATGAACAACCAATTGCAATAATTAGTGTAGGTCAAGTTTTGGTGAGTTTTCATTACCTTATCAATTTCTATATTTATAATCACTGAATAGATGCACTTACCTTGAATGATCCTATGAGAGCATCAGATCTTAACTTCTTGGAGTTGAATACCTGTAAATACAAAATGAATCTGTAGTAAATGTATGCTACAACAATAAACAGTAGATAGGGATATCAAAAGTAAGGCTTTAGTCAATGTTATTCACAATATTATAAATCAACAAATTTCACAGTTCTTCCAAAATCCAGAAAGTTCTACAAGTTCATTGTAATAATATACCCATTTTGTTTGTTACATGTCCAGAACTCAAGAAGATTAAATCTTTTTTTTCAGTTTCAGCCACATCCATTAGGCTCAGGTATAACGGTCATGATATTGACAATTTCTGTTACCTTTACCTGAAACATGCTATATACCAATATACCAAATTTGATGAGAATTGTTCATGTGATTTTTTGATAATCTAAAAATGTTTAACAATCTAAATTTGATGCACACACCATGCAAAACATGTCACATAATGACAGAAACAATGACTGACACTCTGACAAGACAATTTGACATACATTATGACAAGACAATGTGAAAAGACTGACACTATGACAACACACTGGCTGATACAATTAATGACACTTACAGACAATATGGCAAGATGTTTTGACAATATATTAGGACAAGAGACCAAGACAAGACACTAACAGACAAAATGACTGACACTATGACATATACAATGATTTTCATTATGACAGGACACAATGATTGGACATGATGACTGACACTATGACATGACAAATGATAATAACTAAATTATGACAAGACACAAGGGCATGACATGATGACTGACATTATGACAAGGCATGATGACTGACACTGTGGCAAGATAAATAGACAAGACACTATTACATGACACAGCAACTGACATTATGACATGAAACTAACTAGACACAATGACTAAACATGGTGACTGACACTGTGGCAAGGCATGATGACTGACACTGGTAATGCATGGTGGTTGACACTGTGGCAAGATAAATAGACAAGACACTATGACAAGACAACAACTGACACTATGACAAGGAACTGACAAGACACAATGACTAGACATGGCCACTGACACCATGACACTATGGCAAGATAAAGTGACAAGACACTATGACAAGTCAACTGACATTATGGCAAGAAACTGACTAGATACAATGACAAACCACAACAAATCTCAACAGGTCACCTGAGTCACTCATGTGACACCAAAGGAAGACATTCCTTATTAACAAAATGTCCGTTAGACAATATTCTATCAGAGTAATTTCTTACTTTAAACTCAATGAGTTCATCCATAAGTTCAGCTGGGGATATTTTAAAGTTGTAAAAGAATGACTCATTCCAGTACGGACTGTTGGTGGACTTCTTCACTCGGGTCTGTCTAGTCTGGTTAGAAACTGTTACCTTTGCCACTGGCTGAATGTTTCCACCTTGCAGTTGTCGTGCTTCAATGACTTTGACCCTAACCTAGAAAAAGAAAAAAATTAATTTGTTAGATGTGAAATATATGATAATATCTACTATGGATGCAGAGTTTAGCAGCATCAACATGTGAATGCACTGAGTACAATGTAACCATCATTAGCCACAAACAATAGAGAGAGCGAGAAAGCTAAAAACAACATCAGTACTCTAATTGTCTCAGTCTGACATTTTATATACAAGCACATCAATACATCTGTGCTGTCATTGTCTGACATTTATATAAAGCTTAGTAACGCATCTGTGCTGTCATTGTCATCTGTGCTGTCATTGTCATCTGTGCTGTCATTGTCATCTTTGCTGTCATTGTCATCTGTGCTGTCATTGTTTGCCATTTTATATAAAGCTTAGTAACACATCTGTGCTGTCATTGTCATCTGTGCTGTCATTGTCATCTTTGCTGTTATTGTCATTTTTGCTGTCATTGTCATCTGTGCTGTCATTGTCACCTGTGCTGTCATTGTCATCTGTGCTTTCATTGTCATCTTTGCTGTCATTGACATCTTTGCTGTCATTGTCATCTGTGCTGTCATTGTCACCTGTGCTGTAATTGTCATCTTTGCTGTCATTGTCATCTGTGCTGTAATTGTCACTGTGCTGTCATTATCATTATACTGTTGAAGGGGAAATCACAGATTATTCTTTGTTGTCAAGCATTTCAATAGAATCGATGAATTTACTATGAATTCCTTTTTGCTTTTGGTAATTTTATTGACATACTTTTAAAGTTTTCAAAGCAAATTCAGAGATAATCTATCTATCATTGATCTGGTTTGGTGTTGCTCTGATAATTTACTATATCAGAAGTAAAGAAAAATGGCGGGAAAAATGGCAGAACCTTCCCTGAAATGAGACATTTTTGGTGGAAATTAATCAATATACTCTAAGTATATTTTGTTTTTAATCTGTTAAAATTGATATCAATTCCAGAAATTATTGTTTGATAACTTATTTCCTCATCTGAGGCATCGTGGCTGCCCTTGGTATGCCATGATAGCATTCAGTAACTCCCACAACACATCGTTATATACAAATCAAAAAACAACAAGGGGTTCAAACCAGCATCTGATTGGTTACAAAACTTTTTGGAAAGCTAGTATATTGTTACATTCGATAGAAATCTTGTCGTCATTTTTCAAATTTCAGGACAATTATCATTATTGGAAGGAAATATTCAAAAAATCAGGAGAAGGAAGGGGTTTTTAATAAATGATCAAGAGGTCGGGAAACGGGCCCAAAATCAGGAGTCTCCCACAGAAATCAGGAGAGTTGGCAAATATGTAATTGTCAGACATTTTATAAACAAGCACATTAATGTATCTGTTCTGTCATTGTCTGACATTTTATATACAAGCACATTAATGCATATGTTCTGTCATTGTCTGACATTATATATACAAGCACATTAATGCATCAGTTCTGTCATTGTCTGACATTATATATACAAGCACATTAATGCATCAGTTCTGTCATTGTCTGACATTATATATACAAGCACATTAATGCATCAGTTCTGTCATTGTCTGACATTATATATACAAGCACATTAATGTACCTGTTCTGTCATTGTCTGACATTTTATAAACAAGCACATTAATGTACCTGTTCTGTCATTGTCTGACATTTTATAAACAAGCACATTAATGTATCTGTTCTGTCATTGTCTGACATTTTATATACAAGCACATTAATGCATGTGTTCTGTCATTGTCTGACATTTTATATACAAGCACATTAATGTACCTGTTCTGTAATTGTCTGACATTTTATAAACAAGCACATTAATGTACCTGTTCTGTCATTGTCTGACATTTTATATACAAGCACATTAATGTATCTGTTCTGTCATTGTCTGACATTTTATATACAAGCACATTAATGTATCTGTTCTGTCATTGTCTGACATTATATATACAAGCACATTAATGCATATGTTCTGTCATTGTCTGACATTTTATATACAAGCACATTAATGTACCTGTTCTGTCATTGTCTGACATTTTATATACAAGCACATTAATGCATCAGTTCTGTCATTGTCTGACATTTTATATACAAGCACATTAATCATTGTCAGACATTTTGCCATATGTTCTGTTATTGTCTGACATTTTATATACAAGCACATTAATGCATCAGTTCTGTCATTGTCTGACATTTTATATACAAGCACATTAATGCATATGTTCTGTTATTGTCTGACATTTTATATACAAGCACATTAATGCATCAGTTCTGTCATTGTCTGACATTTTATATACAAGCACATTAATGCATATGTTCTGTCATTGTCTGACATTTTATATACAAGCACATTAATGCATCAGTTCTGTCATTGTCAGACATTTTATATACAAGCACATTAATGCATATGTTCTGTCATTGTCAGACATTTTATATACAAGCACATTAATGCATCAGTTCTGTCATTGTCAGACATTTTATATACAAGCACATTAATGCATCAGTTCTGTCATTGTCAGACATTTTATATACAAGCACATTAATGCATCAGTTCTGTCATTGTCTGACATTTTATATACAAGCACATTAATGCATATGTTCTGTCATTGTCTGACATTTTATATACAAGCATACTAATGCATCAGTTCTGTCATTGTCTGACATTTTATATACAAGCATATTAATGCATCAGTTCTGTCATTGTCTGACATTTTATATACAAGCACATTAATGCATATGTTCTGTTATTGTCTGACATTTTATATACAAGCACATTAATGCATCAGTTGTCATTGTCTGACATTTTATATACAAGCACATTAATGCATATGTTCTGTCATTGTCTGACATTTTATATACAAGCACATTAATGCATCAGTTCTGTCATTGTCAGACATTTTATATACAAGCACATTAATGCATATGTTCTGTCATTGTCAGACATTTTATATACAAGCACATTAATGCATCAGTTCTGTCATTGTCAGACATTTTATATACAAGCACATTAATGCATCAGTTCTGTCATTGTCAGACATTTTATATACAAGCACATTAATGCATCAGTTCTGTCATTGTCTGACATTTTATATACAAGCACTTTAATGCATATGTTCTGTCATTGTCTGACATTTTATATACAAGCATATTAATGCATCAGTTCTGTCATTGTCTGACATTTTATATACAAGCACATTAATGCATATGTTCTGTCATTGTCTGACATTTTATATACAAGCACATTAATGCATCAGTTCTGTCATTGTCTGACATTTTATATACAAGCACATTAATGCATATGTTCTGTCATTGTCTGACATTTTATATACAAGCACATTAATGCATATGTTCTGTCATTGTCTGACATTTTATATACAAGCACATTAATGCATATGTTCTGTCATTGTCTGACATTTTATATACAAGCACATTAATGTATCTGTGCTGTCATTGTACAAGCACATTAAAGCATCTGTTCTGTCAGTGTCAGACATTTTATAAACAAACACATCAACAGATGTACACAGCCACAGATCACTAACCATACTTTATATAAAATCCAGAAACATAATTTTATGAGTGTTCACATGCGACACCAATGTCAATTTACATTGCAAATTTGATAATTTGCTGATGTTTTATTTTTCAATTTGTAAATATCATCCATTACCGGTAGTATATAAAACATCACAGTTAGATTGACTTTTTAAATGCCTAATGTTGTCCTGATAAAACTACAGCATAATTTATAGGGCAATTAAAAAAAAAGAAAGATTTGGTGTTTAGTTAAGTTCATCAAGGTCATAACCACTTTTTCTGTAACAGTAACACAGATCAGTTCAGAAATTACAAATTATACATGACAAGCTGTTGTCATATGTAATAAGAGATAAAACAGCATTTTGTTTTAACTCCTGAGTAATTACAACCATATGAAATAAAGTATAATGCTACAAAACCAATACAAGATATGTCTAAGAAATAATAAGATCCTCCCCCAAGAACTAGGTCATTCATGAATACTACCGTAAGTTTAATTTCCAATAACTCTGGCAAATATTGCAAAATGTTGGCCATCATCAAGATCAACATAGATTTATAAACCTGTATGCCAAATTGGATTAAAATTGGACTCAGAAATATGTATCAAAAGTCAGAGATTAATTTTATATAAGAAGATTATCTAAATGGATGGATCCCTCTACTGATGACAATGACAGTCACCATGACCTTTGACCTTTTATTTAAAACAAAGGGTAATCAAAGATTACAGAGCTCAAATCACTTCTTATTTTTAATTCTAATATCTCTCACGAAATAAAATGTGTTTGATACCTGATCTACTTCCATTTTCATTTCTACTTTCTGAAATTCTGATGCTTTTATTTGAATAGAAACAGAGAAATGAAATGAAAAACAAAATACATGTCATTTGAGTTCAAACTTGTCATGACCACAACTTATTAACATTAGAATGACACATATAAACAAAATTTATTCACTGACATCTAAGGTGGAAACTTTCTATACAAATATTTTTTAAATGGCCTTGGGGATATAAATACATGTATAAGCATTAATCTGGAGGATATGTAATATTTCTTATAAACAATAAATTTCAGCTAGCGTCAGTATAGGAATCAATCAATAAAATGTGTTACAAAATATCTATCCAATTATCTCTATCAACATCCCACATACAAATTTAATTATCCCATTTCTAAGCTGTTGAACTAGGGCTGTACATCCTTATATCATTAAAACTCTGAATAACATCAAAAAAGCATAATGGTTTTAAAACTGATGGCAGAATACATAATTTGTAAGTTTTAATTATAGTGAACTCAAAGGACACCAAGTCCATTTACATATTTTTCTCTGGTTGTTTATTTACTGAGTATATATCAAATACAGTGTGTGTGTGTTTCCATGACTACATGGAGTAGGCCAGGTGCCACTTGGTTTTATTGAGGACTTTTCAATCATCTGCGGTCTTGATATAAATTTCTAAAATTTTCTACACTATGTAAAGCAAACCTGGAAATCTGTAGGTTTGGTCGAGAGGTTTTCCAGCATTTTTCGTTTGCCCATTTTTCTTCCTCTGCTTTTCTTCTTTTTAGGCATGGGCTGACCCGTGTTGGGGTCAATCTGTGGGGTACCGGATTCTTCTTCTTCTTCATCTGGATCATCCAGCAAATTGTCACCGACAACTTGGCCTACAGTATAACATAAAATATTGTTATAGATGATGTCAAAGATCTTCTATATATCTTGAAATCCACAAAGATAATACTACACATTTTTTACATATCCCATATAAATCCACATGTACGAGGTATCACATATCCACAGAAATCCACTCTACAAGGTACTGTACATTTATATATCTATTAAATCCACAAATTGTGGATAATTAATGTTACACATTTTATCATATCTGTAGAAGTCAAAATGTACATTGTAACACATTTACTACATATCTCTAGAAGTCCAAACATTTATTTTATCTGTAGAAGTCCTAACATACAATGTCCTAACATACAATGTTACACTTTCACTACAGATCTGCAGAAGTCCATACATACAATATAACACTCCCACTACATATCTGTAGAAGTCCAAACATATATTGTAACACCTTTACTACATGTACATATCTGTAGAAGTCCAAACTTTTACAACATATCTGTAGAAGTCCAAACTTTTACAACATATCTGTAGAGGTCCAAACATACATTGTAACATATCTTATTTTATCTGCAGAACTCTAAATGTACAATGTAACACTTTTGCTACATATCTGTAGAAGTCCAATATCTGTTTCATATACATTGTAAATCTGGAGTTTATCTAGTTAGCACTCTTAAAATAAAATAAAATTAAATAAATACAAAAATAACTTTAAAAAATCTGAGGAATATCAAAAAGAAATTGTTTTATTGATGTCATTGATTTTTCAGAATAGGTTTCTGATTTCGGTCTTTCAAGGCAGAGATTTTTTATGACAGTGAGCTGTCACAACTTTTTCTACTCTACACCAAAGGGCAAACATTTTGCCCACACAATTCAAAACTTTGTTGCACCTTATGTTCAGGACATCTATAGCTGATTTATAATGTGATTAACCACTTACCCTCAGAATCCGCCATTGCACTGGGTGCTCCACCACTAGCACCAGCAGTCTGGGAACCAGGTGGTGGTTTGTAAGCAACTTTTAAGTTTAACTTTGTCTGGAAAGAAAAATATATACAGTCAAATCTCTTAACTGAAGACCACCTCAGTTAGGAGACCACCTCAAATTTAAGACTGCAAATATTTAGTTTCTTGAAAATTTCCTAACAAAAATGATGTTCCACTGTAACACCTCTCTAATCAGACCACTTTTTGTCAATCAGTGTGGTGGTCTTAACAATAAGGTTATCTTGCCAATATTACTGATCAAGAGAAAAAAAATAGGCAGATATGTCAGTAGATCTTTTCCATATTTGGCAATTTTAAGTGATTTCTAGACTGGGCTAACATCTATAAAGATGTACAATTTTTCTCCTCTCCATATTTCTCCCTTTGAGTTTACCTAGTAAAGATAAATGTCAGGAAAACAGAATGTAATAGTTTTATGATCACTAACAGATACTTTTCTCCCATGGTTTACAAATTTTTCTCTTTTTTTTAAGGAGGAATGATTTCCTTGTCAACCCCATGGGTATTGACAAGCTACACATGTTATAATGTCACAATACAATTTATGACGCAAGATTTATGTGGCTTCTGAAATGTAGTAAATAGAAATTTTGTGTCAGACTTTATTTGTGCAGACATAGACAGGTATTTATAAATAATCAGCCTCGACTCTGAAGGTACATGTATGACTAAGGAATCTCAATCCTTGGGACACGATTCTTGAATGAAAAAAGCCACAAGTTTGTCTTTAAAAATCTTATTCTCGGATTGAGATTCCTTTGTCATACCCTGACTAGATTCTAATAGTCTATCAAAAAATAAGGTCTGTACATCTAACAAAGATAAATAAGTGTAAATCATTTAAGATTATATTCATCAATAAAAAGTCTGTCCTACAGGTAATGGCCTCTGATTTGGATCTGTCATAGCAACACTCATCTGCTCCTGCTGAGCTCCGCCTTTTGCAACTCCTCGCAAGGAAACTTTAGATTGTGCCAGCAACCTGTCAAAATATCATCATTATATTCATAAATAATGGGAAAAAATTGGCTTGCTAATAAAAAGGACATTACCTTTCACTATCTCCAATATTTGCCTCTGTAAAATTCTGGAAATCTTACATATCCATCTTAACATATATCCATCTTATCAAAGTTCCATTAAGTTCCAAAACCTGTTCAAAATGCAGTCCTGACCAAAGATCATCAAATCAAATCAGATATCTCCAACCAGTATAAAAGAAATTCCATGTATTTGCTGAAATTTGGCCCATAGTCATCAAAATACAGAGTTACCGTTGGCCAGATTAACATAAAGCACAGCTCAGATTATCTTCAGTGTATTATTGCTGCTTATCACACAGAAAACTAATGATGTTCAGATAGTCAACATATTACATATACACTGCAAATGACCTAACACTTTTGCAGATATTTTTTGTAAATGTCAAAATATGCTGAAACTAATATCTGGTAACATGTTGTGTGTATAGATAATAATCCAATAACCATGAATAAAAACAAATGACTATCAACAATAGAGTCAACATATGTTTTACACTGGAAATGAAATGCACATCAAATACATGTCTTCTTGACTGACAGAAAGTAAGGGATAACATACACATCTTGGCTTTTATAATGTGGTGTTATTTTTCTTGCAAAAATATTTTGTCAATCTAACATTAGTTGTAAAATTCAATCTCTATAAATCTGCCAAAGCTTTGTTTTACTTTATGATAAATCATTGGGTCAGATCAACCAGTTATTGTACATGTATGTGAATCAATCAGGTAATGGAGACAACAGAAAATATACTTCACAGACCTTCAAATCTTACATGTGATACAGCAAAACCTGCACATAATATTAATAAAGACCCGACAAAAGATATGCAAAAAACAGTAAAACACTCAAAATTCACAAATTATATACATGTACTATAGCCAAGGTAGAAAGGGTGATTTTTTTTTAGCATATGGTATTTATTAAGCATTATATTTTAGTTTATTTGATATAGCCTTAATTGTTTTCTATATCTGTTTTATTTAAGGATTGTTTTTCATTTTTTGAACACCATCGGCACTTCGTGCACACACAATACAGACCAAAATTACTAAAATGGTATTGAACTTAGAACCTTCAGCTTGCTAATGGGACACTACACAAGATGAGGATTATAGTACATATAATACTGTAGGCCTAAATGTTCTGTTTGTGCTATAAACTTACTATACATGACCAAAGGGTACATCAAAAATGTAAAGTCAAGGGACATAAATATTTAACACTTATGTTACTTTCTTCTTTGTTTTATTTAAAACCAACAATTTTTTAATGCTGGTAAAATCCAAAACTTGTACCAGATTTTGACAAATTTGTACAAATCTTTAGTAGGATAATTTCATATTTCTAAAATATATGCATTTTTAAATTAAATTATCATGTTTATTTACAGAGATGACAGTATTTTTCTCATAGAGTAATTTTGTAAATTCTGTAATTATTCTTTCAGTCTAATGAAATATCTCAAAATTTCCTGAAATAGTTTTATCCTTCACAGAATCATTATATTCTCAAAATAAACAAAGAGTAAATCTAAATTTCACAAGAAGATTAAAAATATGAATTTAATTTCCTTCATGTAGAAATATAATGTTTGAAATAAAGCTTAAATTAGCAGATTCTGTGGGCATTTAAAAATTGTTGGTTTCATATGAAACAAAGAAGAAAATAACATAAGTGGTGAATATTTATGTCCCATGACTGTAACTTGATCTTGATTGTCCATGACTGTAACTTCATCTTGATTGTTCTATTCTATAGCAGGAAAAGGTACATTGTGTATACAATTAGTCTGTCTTACTTGAGAGATAAATAATAATAATAATATGTTTAGCGTAAAAGTTACATATAGAAAAGCAAGAAACATTTAGAGGTACATTTTGAATACGATTGGTCAGACTTACTTAATAGAGAGTATGTTTAGCTTAAAAGTTACATATAGAAAAGCAGGAAACGTTTAGAGGTACATTTTGAATACGATTGGTCAGACTTACTTAATAGAGAGTATGTTTAGCTTAAAAGTTACATATAGAAAAGCAGGAAACGTTTAGAGGTACATTTTGAATACGATTGGTCAGACTTACTTAATAGAGAGTATGTTTAGCTTAAAAGTTACATATAGAAAAGCAGGAAACGTTTAGAGGTACATTTTGAATACGATTGGTCAGACTTACTTAATAGAGAGTATGTTTAGCTTAAAAGTTACATATAGAAAAGCAGGAAACATTTAGAGGTACATTTTGTATACGATTGGTCAGACTTAATTAATTGAGGATTAACATGAACTTTTCAGTTGGGTACTGAAAAATAACCAATGCTGAGGCGGAGTACACTTTGTATTGTGCAAAGCGCAAGTGTACTCTGCCTCAACATTGGTTATTTTTCAGTAAACAATTGAAAAGTTAATGTCAATCCTAATAATTTAATAAAAAGTGAAAAATACAATCCTTTAAATACAATTTTAAATTCTTATAATGATATTTAAAAAATACAACACAAACAATTGATGATGAAGCGCAATGATATATTGAACAACTGCACTTATTGTCCTAGCAACAGGTGACGAAGTTCCTTGTGTCATAGCAAAATAGGCTATACAGATTTAGCCTAGCATTTTCATATAATCGATTGAGGTGTTTTACAAAACATCAAATTATTAGGGAATACATTTAGTTACATATAGTGCCCAGTTTTGTTTCTAGGAATTGCACAATTTTCTGGTCCTGTTGTATACCGACAGTTATGCTACTTGCATGGGTTGGTTGGTAGGCAAACATAGGCCTACATTTTAAAAAATTTCTTTTCATTTTTAACATGTACTTTATAGTAAATTCAAATTTTTCTAATGAAAAAAAAAAACAAAAAAAGTATAAACTGCTATGTAAAATTGAACCAGAGCTCTTTAGATTGATCGTTTAAAGGCTTACCAGTCAAAACATTTTTTTTTTAATTTTAACCCAAGACTTTTAAAGGCATGAATGAATATGAAGTATTACAAATTAACACACACAGGACCAATCTGTATCAATTTTAAAGTCTGAGCTAATTAAAAAGAAAAATCCATAATCAAAACAACTACAACATTACAGCTAAGAAGATAAAATGAGTTTCTGATTTTAAAATATTTGACATAGGTATGTATATACTATAGATTCAATAAGCCTTGATACAAGTACTTCTTCAAAAGCCCAATACAAAATATTTTCAGTACAGCTCTATTAAAACTTACAGTCTCTTGCTGACTGTCATAATGTCCACGAGGTAATTTATAAATGGTCTATACTATAATACAAGTAAATTTTATGTTTCTTGTACGGCAATGAAAAAAAGTTCTGAATTGTGATCAAAATTGTTAGAATAATTTATTTTGTCCCCTGTAATAAGTATGGTGTGAATAACTGGGCAGTCAACATGACTGTTCCGAGAGTCGTAGTGGCTCCATGGTAGAGTGCTCGATTTGCAACCGGAGGGTTGCGAGTTCAAGCCTTGGCAGAGACAGGTAGCTTTTCCTGTCCTTTGGATGAGACAGTAAAAACCAAGGTCCTGTGTCACAGTAGGTGTTGGCATGTTAAAACCAATCACTGCTTGATGGCTGTAAGTGCCAAGCAAAGGCCAAAGGTGAAGCTCTTCACCGACATTTGGAAAAATCTCCATATGAGTGAAAGATTCTTGAGTGGGACGTAACAAAAGCATGACTGTTCACATTAACCAGACCATGGGTGTTCACAAAGCCAGACCATGGGTGTTCACAAAGCCAGACCATAAGTGTTCACATAGCCAGTAAATGGATGTTCACAAGTTAAATCCACTCCATGGTTCTTCAAACAGCATAAGAAATACTTTATGCATTCTGTATTTGTAACTGTAGTTAAACCAAAATTAGATTGTATTACTTAATATTACTTAATGTCAGACTGGAACTGCAGCTACATCTGGTGAGATATATTATTATATAGACTAATAGGAAAATAGGCAATTAATGAAAAGTGTCACATAAATTGTTATAAACTGCAATGATAAATACATTTTGTCAAGCTTTAATTTTGGTGTTTTGGAGAATATGACCCCAGCAGGAAAGGGTAAGCTATGACCAATCTAGCCCCTCCTGACCTCAGCTGGATTGGCCAACTCTATGACCAATCTAGCTTGGTCATTAATTCTTATTTCAATCTTCAATTTGCAATCTTTCAAGGAGCATTAGCTGTGTTTGGTTTTTTTTTCAAAACAAATTTCCACTTTTAACTACTAAGACTGATATACAATAATAAAATAAAAAATATACACAGACCAAAAATTCTTAATTTCCTATAATTTTTGTGAAAATTGCTTCATAAAACCCACGTTTGGCACTTTTTCACCTGCAACTGATTAACCAAGTCTTACTAATTATATATGAATACTACACTGGACCGGACCTAATATATTCACAAAATATATAGAAATATATGATTTTTCCCATATACAAGTGAAGAGCTCTGTTGCTTAGTGTCAAAGTATGATACTTTGTCATATCTCGCACCATTCTGATGAATACGGATTATAAACCTCCATAAATAGTATACAGAATGAGAAGATATAACTTAATCATTCAACCAAATATGGATAAATAGATAAATTAGCAAGGCAAATATAATTACATATAAACACATGTGACATTTACGTCAGATCGGCCACAGCTGTTTCTAACTCCGTTCTTTTTTAATTGACACAACAGCCACCAACATACCGCGCAATTTACAAATGCTGAACAGACAAGGACTACCGTAAATGCTGTGATTATTATATTAGCTTATTCCAATCATCTGACATTAATTTTATAGGGCTTAATTATTAGACCATCACAACCGAGATACACATACATGTAAATGAAACCAAGTCTTACTCAATGGCAAATTTTAAACAACTATAGTGGTCTTCTCTAAACTATGGCGTCAAGCATGTAATGAATTATTCATTTCTATACAAGTTGCAAATTTACATCAGAACAACAATTTGTACCTTTTATGTACAGTGTGTATAGAAAATAGAGTTTATTTTAAAATTAGTATCAACCTTGAAATTCAGACAGATTTATGGAGCTTCTATACTAATTATGTTAAGACCTCTGTCTGTCTGTCTGTCTGTCTGTCTGTCTCTCTCTCTCTCTCTCTCTCTCTCTCTCTCTCTCTCTCTCTCTCTCAATTTTCAAAATTTTAAAATCTTTCTGTTCATGAGGGTTTGTATAGAGACAGAATCTTAACTATATACTTCAATAAGGTCATCCTAAAAAAAGGTTGGATTGCTATTACGCAATTCAGATGTTTTACTGTGAGTAAGATGGTAGGATTTGCTTTTTTTGTGGAAAACTGAAAACCATATACCGGTATATGTACAATATGAACATTTCTGAAATGTGAACATTCCGGAAGCCTGGTGAAAAAAAACAAATTCCGGAAATGGCTTGTCGTGGGAATTTGAGTGAGTTGGTCACATCACATCAGACTAACACAGCAAACAAACAATTTTCTATGGATGGCCTAGGTAAACTTTATGTTTGTAAGTACATTGTTAAATAATTTTAATAACATATCAATATACATGTACATGTATGTTAAATAAAGAGTATGGAAAATGATATAAAGATTTTGGTGACAAAAAGCACATGGGGGTACATGTAGGTAAATTGTAGTTATTATACAGTTATAACCAGACAATTATTGTCAAAGCAAACAGATTGATGGAAAGATGGCTAGACAATGATTCCGATACAATGAAAGTTCTACTTTTGAGATGTATCTTTATGTCGCTCAATGGCTAAAAGTCTACTTTTTATCTAAGTACATAGCTCTAGTCGAATTCGATTTCTGGTCGTCCGGGTGTTGGTGCTGATTAAATAAAGCCTTGGTCACAACCGACCGTCCTTCCACTCTACTGGGTATTTACAGCATAAAATGCTAAGGAACACACAGGCAGCTTGCCGCACACGACCTTCTTGCGGAATTTCAAGCAAGCAGACTGCCCGTAAGCACGTACGGTGGATTTTGAGCATGTCCAACAAACTCTGCAATTTCTCACTAGCATACGGCTTTCTTACTCCCAACTTATGAATCATATAGCTTTCTTACTCCCAACTTATGAATTCACTGCTATTTTCTTTTGCCTCCATGACCTCTACAACTCTCACCTACAGTGAAAAACTCAAAGGACAAACGATTTGAAAGTCTGTGTGTCCGGTTGTGACTACTTTTGAGATGTATCTTCGTTAGTATTGATACTAACTTTTTAATTTGAGTGTTACAGTGTTCTGGGACTTTTAAGTAATTTATCCAAGACCATGACAAATGAAATAAATTGTTTCTGTTCTAAATATTCATAATTATTTATTACCAACAGAACAAATATTAAAGCATGGAAGCCATTTCATTTATTTGCAAAACTAGAGTGAAAGATTTTTTCATTTATTCTGAATAGTGTATTAGCTACACTCAACAAATTTTCAGTTATATGGTGGTGGCCAGTTTTTAATGGTGGAGGAAAGAACTTCCTTACAATGAACCCTGGAAGAGGCCATCAACCTTCTGCTTCAAACAGCATTACTCTGACCACTGGTGCGGTGACCCTCGAAAATGAAAGATTGGAAGCATTTATGTTATCAAGCTGTAACCAGGACAAAATATTCTGAAAGGCATGTTATCCAAGTATTTCAGTATTATCCTGATATATATATATCAGATGGGGGAGGAAAAATTTAAGTCATAGAGAGTTGTGTCTCTTCATCATCCCTCATTTTCAGGAGATAATAATGATGTCTCACATGACGCAATTTATTTTACTGTCAGGGTAACAAAGACAATCTTGTACAAAAACTATTTTGATATCGGTAAATTAAAATGACCAAACATACCAGACTACCTACTGAAAAGATAGAGCTATAGGATATAATAGAGCTATAGGATATAATAGAGCTAAAGGATTTACCAGAGCTATAGGATATACTACAACTATAGGACATACTACAGCTATAGGACATACTACAGCTATAGGATATACTACAGCTATAGCATATACTACAGCTATAGGATATACTACAGCTATAGGATATACTACAGCTATAGGATATACCAGAGCTATAAGATATACTACAGCTATAGGATATACTACAGCTATAGGATATACTACAGCTATAGGATATACTACAGCTATAGGATATACTACAGCTATAGGATATACAACAGTAATAGGATATACTACAGCTATACGATATACTACAGCTATAGGATATACTACAGCTATAGGATATACTACAGCTATAGGATATACCAGAGTTATAGGATATACTACATCTATAAGATATACTACAGCTATAGGATATACTACAGCTATAGGATATACCAGAGCTATAGGATTATACATCTACAGCTATAGGATATACCAGGGCTATAGGTTATACTACAGCTATAGGATATACCAGAGCTATAGGATATACTACAGCTATAGGATATACCAGAGCTATAGGTTATACTACAGCTATAGCATATACTACAGCTATACGATATACTACAGCTATAGGATATACTACAGCTATAGGATATACCAGAGCTATAGGATATACTACAGCTATAGGATATACATGTACTAGAGCTATAGGATATACCAGAGCTATAGCATATATTAGAGCTATAGGATATAGGATGTACTAGAGCTATTTAGTCTGTGTGTAGGATATACTTTGTTTTTTTAACCGATATCAGTATTAAAGTTTTCAGATTTCATTGGTTTTAACTCATTTGACTTAGACTATAATTAAACATTACATGGGTAGCAGTGAAAATCAGTAAGATAACAAATAGCCAAAGTAACTCTCTCAGAATTTATACTACAATGATGTATGAACCAAAGAATAGACGTAACACTATCAGATTATATACGGTATATACTATACAACCAAAGTGTAGATGTAACACTATCAGAATATATATACGATATACTATTCAACCAAAGTGTAGATGTAACACTATCAGAATATATACGATATACTATACAACCAAAGTGTAGATGTAACACTATCAGAATATATACGATATACTATACAACCAAAGTGTAGATGTAACAATATCAGAATATATATGATATACTATACAACCAAAGTGTAGATGTAACACTATCAGAATATATACAATATACTATACAACCAAAGTGTAGATGTAACAATATCAGAATATATATGATATACTATACAACCAAAGTGTAGATGTAACACTATCAGAATATATACAATATACTATACAACCAAAGTGCAGATGTAACAATATCAGAATATATACGATATACTATACAACCAAAGTGTAGATGTAACACTATCAGAATATATATGATATACTGAACTACTAAAGGATAGATAAAACATTTTCAAAATATATACAATATAATGTACTACCAAAGTGTAGACATAATACATTTGAAAATGTAAACAATATAATGCACTACTAAAGTGTATATGTAACATTTTTATTTGTTTATTGTTTATTAACATCCCAGTGAGGAATCTTTCACTCATATGGAGATGTCACCAAATGCCGGTGACAGGCTTCAAATTTTGGCCTATGCTCGGCACTTACGACCATTGAGCAGTGAGAGTTCTTTACCGTGCCGACACCTACTGTGACACAGGACCTAGGTTTTTACTGTCTCATCTGAAGGACAGGAAACCGACCTGTTACGATATAATGTAATACCAAAGTGTAGATGTAACACTCACAAAATATATACAATATAATGTAGTACCTTTTGTTTTTGCTTTGTAGCTTTCCCATTTCAATTTTTCTTCGTTCTGACTATCGTTGCCTACAAAAACCTGATATCTTTGCACATTTTGACTAAGCACAATTAATGTATGTGCTGAGCATGAAATCATCTAGTTCCATGATTTAATGTCGAAACTTTCAGAATCACTACATCCTAAACAACTTCAATTTTTCAATCTTTAGGATCTTATCCATAGATATAAAATAATGTAAACATCCTAGTTTGAAATATGATAACCCACAGCTTATTTCTATGTACAGTGTATACAGATATATTTAAATAAATGCATAAAGCCACATCAGCTTTATTTAGAATTATTCAAAAAAAGTTGTTATTAAACAGATATAACCACGTATTGATATCAAAAATTTGCTATTAAACAGATATAACATGTATAAACATCAAAATGTGGCCATTAAACAGATATAACCATGTATTACATGTAATAACAAAAAATTGATTTTCTGGCCGGACCCTAAAAACATTTCTAACAAAACAAAAATAGTTGACGTGTCTTATACCAGGACCATTATTTCTAGACAACCCACATATCTCAATACTATGTGTACATGTAGTAGTAGTGGTAATATGGTGTTCCTACTAGCTTGGCTAGTGGGGTTACCCCTTTAGCTCAGTTGGTAGACTATCAGATTTGTAATCCAGGGTCCTAGGTTCAATTCCAAGCAGAGACAGATAAAAGCCTCTGTGACAAATGTACCAAAAGAACAGGTGACATTCCATAACTCCAAATTTTGACCTTTTTAACCCTACAAACCACAATAGACTGACCTTAGACAGTGGGAAAGAACATCCTATTGAGACAATTAGGGGTGAACAGGTCAACCAGTCTAGGGTTTTTTTTTATGTACAATTAAAATGAGTCAGTGGGACCTGAGTCTGTATATAACACATAAAGTAACAACTACAGTCAAACTTACATCAAAGGTTATCTCTGTATAAAGGGCACCTGCCCATAAAAGTCATTCAAACCTTATCTCAGTTAACTTTTTTTATGAGGAGTAAACCTCTTTATAAAGGTTAATTGTCTATAATAGCTCACTGCTTACATTATCTCTTTAAACCAACTGATTTGTTCCAAGTTTCAATTAACACAAATATTTTTTTTCAGATGAAAAAGATGATGTGTACTTAAAGGGGAATATGAAACAATTGTATAAGACAATGGCAACATACAATATTTCCAAAGATTTTGAACAACTGATTGAAATTACAAATATCAGGGGTGTGTCACTACATGATCCTCATAATAATGTACATGTATGGTCAGCTCCATGACTAAGCCAATCATGTGGGGAAATTTGCAAAACTTTGCAAAATAAATGTATTAACCTAGGTACACTGCTACCATGTTTACACCTCTCTTATTAATCAAGGTTCACCTGCACTCTAACATTTAAAATTAATTCATTTTCTCCTCAAATAACGAGAAGTGTTGAATCACTATACATTTCTGTGGTAAAATATATCTCTCAATACGAATGTTGTGTTTAAGTCTGAGCTTCTGACAAAAGGGAGATAACTTTTAGACACCATAAAATCAAATGGATACAAGATTTCATATAGACATATTTCATTTTTTCCTTGAAAAGAACAGAGTCAATATAAATGCACATTTCCTTGACCTTGAAATTGAAGATACCTGATTTATTGCATTGGATTATGTATGATAATTTTTTTTTCTTTTTTGTAAAATAAATTTCAGAAATTTTTAAGTGCCCTTCATAAAAATTCCAGTAAGATTATAAATTCCTTTAAAATTGTTCGGCATAGGTCACCTCATACATATTTAATATTTCTAAAATAAAAAATATTGCACTGTCGACTTAAAACCACAAAATCAATGCATCATTAACTTAATGTAAAAAAAAAGTATATCTACACATATCAGAAAACTTCTCTAAATTTGATCTGCCTGATAGAAATGATTATACACGGTTTTAACTTAATACATTACCTATCTAACTGACGTTATTGAAGTTTAAATGGTATTGATTTTTATCAGTAAATGTTTATAACCTTGAAGTTCAAGATATTTTATTTATGTAACAATTCTGGAAAGGCAAACAATGATGTAAGATTTGTTTATTGACACCTTCATTTCTTTAGATACAGACAGATCAGAGGTGTAGCATTACACCTTACAGTACCTGGAATGTATGTCCTGAAAATATGTACTTCATCTAGTACTGTATTACTTATATAACGGCATTACTGTTTATGCCTTTTATATTTTTATTACCGATATTTCTGTTTAGGCAAAGTGGAAAGAGCATTTCATTCATGTATTACCCTTTTATATTATCATTTATTTTTAAATAATTTTTCTATGTTTTTCATGAATTAATAAAATCCAGAAGTCTGACAATTGTTGATCAATGTTCATTACCGCTGTATACTAAAATGTCAATATTTCAATGAAGAAAGACAGTTTTACAATGTAAGTACCATAGATATCCAAGTGCCATCAAATTTAATGATCTTATGAATAGTAACTCTTTGCCCATGCTAAGAAAATTATGCAAATTTATTCAGATTATTCTTTCAAATGCTTCTTATCTTCCACAATAGCACTTTTTTACCTATGTGTATCATTCCAGCAAATGACTTTTAAGAAAAGCAAGTCATTGATACATGTATCTAATGCACTTACAGAAATAAAATGTTTCTGATCTGGATTCAATAATTTTCTTTAACTTACATGTACTTGCATACCTATGACAACAGTCTGAGACTTAACAAGTAAGTCATATTTTATTAAGAAATTAATAAGATACAATCAGGTCAAAATAGACAAATTTTTCTAGATTAAAGCTGCAGTAGAATTGTACAATACATTTCACACCCACAAACTGCCACTTTGATGTTCTTTTCATTTGCCATCATCTCTGCCTTGCCTCACTAATTTTATTCTGTTTGATCCTTGTTTGAACATATGATACACGGTAAAAAGAAATCTTTCATTAACCCACCCACCTTACCTAAAGACACATTTTGACTGGCCTAAATGATTGATTTACAAAAGAGTCCATTGTTTTCCAAGGGTTGATGATTTAAATCAATATTTTGAACATTCAAACCTCTCTCAACAATAAAATGTTCACGTCCTTAAGCAATTTCATGCAAATAGATAGTTCAAAGGCATCCTACTTATCAATCAATCATGTACAGAGATGATGAACCATTTTATGTGTCCACTGTTCAAGCATGTATAAGGCTATGTAAAAATATGTGTTTTTGTCAATGTGTGTACATATTGAACCATACATAGCGGTTTAATGGTACAGCATCGGATTTGCCAGCATAAGGTGCAAAGCTTCGATTCCTGGGACTGGATCATTGCTGATTCTAATCACTTTAATACGAGTTATTTGTTTGTTTGATTGTGGTTTTATATCCCACCAAGAATTTTTCACTTACATGGAAATGTCACCAGGTCCAGGTGCCACAAATTCTGACCTGTACCATGGAATGACACCAACTCAGTGAGGGTTATCTTATGTGCCACACCTTTTGTGACTTGGGAGCTGTTTCATGTCTCATCTGAAAGAACTATGGCTTTCACTTCATATGCCGAATGCGACGGAACATTCACAACCATTTTTAAAATCTTTGGTATGACCCAGTACCAAAAATCTAACCCAAGACCTGCTTGAGAGTGGAACATTCTAGAACTAGAACAACACAAGCGGTCTGAGAACTATGCCACAAAATTTTACTTCATCAACCCCTGAAAAACAATGGATTCCTATGTAAATCAATGACTTAGACCAGTCCAAATGTGTCTTAAGGGGTGAATGAGTTAATGTCCTGGGACCTCGGATTAAGGTTTCATCTGAAAGACCAGTGACTTTTAATTCATATGCTGAGCGCCTGATGAAGGAACAGTCACTACCATTTTTAAAGTCTTTTGCATGACCCAGTCTAGGAATCAAATCTGTGACCTTCTGCTAGCGAGTTGAATGCTCTACCACTAGACCACCACAAGTGGTCTTTAATACAGGTTTGTTTGTCTATTGTTGTTTAACTTCCCACTTAGCAATATTTCACTCATATGGAGACGTCACCAAATGCCGCTGAAGGGCTTCAAACTTTGGCCTTTGCTCAGCACTTCTTACGGCCATTGAGCAGTGAGGCTTCTTTAACGTGCTGACACCTACTGTGACACGGGACCTTGGTTTTTACTGTCTCATCCAAAGGATTTAAGGACAAGACTTACAACCGAGATCCCATGTCAAACTAGAGTTAAAGTACCCTCATATACACATGGCTCTCAAATTCTATTTATAGAAACAACTTTTTTTTTTAACTTATCAACCCCCATGTACACATTCAGACTATGTAAAAGTATCACAAAATTTGAATTCTAAATCATACATCCCCGAATTCTGAGAGTGGACTAAACCATTCTTTGAAATTGGCAGGTCTAAATGTGACTTCATGGATTAATGAGTTAATGAAGAAAATTGAAAAATGTAAGTGTCTGGTTCTATTCAAAAGCATTTGTATTCAAGCAAAGTATCTTGATTCCATTGGTCAACATGAAAGTTAATTAATTACAAGTTATCATTAAAGTAACTCGAGGACCAGTAACTTACCTGTTCCTTCCCACTCTTTCCCAATCCATGATTCTAACAAGGAGTTCATCACCAGTTGAAAGTGCCCTACCCTGCAGGTCAAATTCAAATGTCTGAAATAAAAAATAAATAACATCTAAGATTTCAATTTTAAATTGACAAATTTTCTGAAATGCATACAGACAAATATATATTTATGATTGGGATGAACTTTCTTCTGAAATACATTTGTCTTAGATGGGTTTCCCAAATGTTGGGAGGGTCTTCTGGACTTTCTATCTAAGTTTAACATAAAAATTTATCTAAATTGTGAGTACGTGCTACATGTACATGTATATAATTGTACACATACACAAAATAATGATATATATCATGTTTATCGAAACAAATCATAATATCTCTCTCTCTCTCTCTCTCACTCTCTCTCTCTACACAATACACTGTGTTTGAATTGTGAGTCATATTCAGTAACATGTACTTTTACAAGTAGAACTATACATTTTCAACCTTTATTTCACTAAACAGCAATCTGAAAACTGAACAATAAGACAGTTCTTTTGTTGATTTTCAAACAGGATTAAAGAACAAATACACAGGAAGAAACTGACATACATTGTAAGTGACTGACAGAAAACGTTGATACCAGAATCCAAAATTACTACAGGAGACAACAAATGTCAATTAACTCATTAACCCCTGAGAAACAATGAAATCTTTGATAAATCAATGATTAATGCCAGTCCAATTGTCTCTTTAGGGATGAACAAGTTCAGATGAACAATGTATACAATGTATACTTTGATAAGCTACAAAGATTTCAATGTTTCTAACACCAAAACATGCTGACAATTGGATAAACAAGATGTAAAGAAGAATCATGCGGACAAGGTTTAGACATAATACTGTCATTTTTAAACTATGAGAGAAAAAAACATAGACATGAATATCATTCAAAAGTTGACTCTTCAAAAATGTTTTGCGAAGAAAATTGGAAAATTAAGGTGAAGTGTCACCTGTCAATGCATAATGCATGATGCTGATCCTTCATAAAGTAGAAAACTTAAAGCAGAAGAATCCAAAACTAGACTAGAGTTACGGTCCAATCCAACCCCACCCCCATAATGTCATTACTGACAATTACCAGAGGTTAATAGAACCTTTATTGTATAGGGCCCTGTGTCCTATCAGTTTGGAATTGTATGTCCAAATAGGCCAAATGGGGGGGGGGGGGAGTTACAATTGTCATTTACTGATAACAACAAAGATAAAAAATGAATCCATCAGTTCAGGTCACTGTGTGACTATCTATAGGACACACATACGCTATGTATGGTCTTCAATATCAGCAAATTATAATGTAAATGAGAAGTCAGTTGTGTATGGTTTTTAACTCACCAATCCCTGAAAAACAATGGACTCTTTTGTAAATCAATGATTTAGGCTAGTCCAATTGTGTCTTTAGGGGTGAACAAGTTAAATCAGATATACATGTATTTAAAATGGACAAAACATAATACAACTCCAATACTTTTGCTTTAAATATTGTGATTCCAACAACTATTTTACATTTATTTATTTCTTCATTAATCAGTTTCTACTCTGAAAACCACATACATTTGTATTATAAACTTAAATATCATTAAATGTCACCTAACTGAAGCCCACATCTTATAAACTTAATTGTCATTTTATCAAAGCCCATATATCAAAAACCTGAACACCATTAAATGTCATTTTTCATACATTATGTGATAAATTTAAAGTCAGCTGATTTGATGTTCTTATAATCAAAATCAAAATGATATAAGTAGCGAGAATATCATGATTTAAACACCCTTATAATTAAAATCAGCTCTTCCATTACACTGCAAAAGATTAAACTAAAACACAATAGCAGGTAGATCATACAATAGGAATTTACAATTATGCAGTGAATGTAAAATCTGCTGAATTGACTCTAAAATATAAACATAAGATTCAAAATTGTGTGGGTGTAACTATTTGAAATCTGTATAATAACATCCACACCCATGTACATTGTAAGTGTAAACATACAAATGCATATATAGAATTCCTTTGTTATCACACAATGAAGTGGTCAAGAACTGCAATAAACAGTATCTACCTTTAAAAGTTTAAGGCGTCTGAATTATTTTTTATCTACCTGTGAGGGAAGTTTCAGTACATTCTTTAATCTTATAAATATATATATATACGTGTGTGTGTATATATATATATATATATATATATATATATATATATATATATATATATATATATATATATATATATATATATATATATATATATATATATATATATATACATGTATATATATATATATGTGTGTATATGTGTGTGTGTGTGTGTGTGTGTGTGTGTGTGTGTGCATGTGTGTGTGTGTACATTGTATAACAATGAATCCTTAATATCATCTTTGGAAGGTCATATCTTATCATGTTTTTCATTCACATCAATGCCACATACATTACAATTATGATCAACTGTCTTGGAAGGTTGTATATTAACTCATCAACCCCTGTGGTCACATTTAGACTCACCCAAATCAATAAATAGTATGGTCTAATGTCATAATTTGGGTGTAAACAAGTTAATATTGCAGGTTAAGTCATTATAGATTTGTATTTTATATCATACACTCCTGAATTCTGACATTGGACTATATAGTTCACTGAAATGGATGAGTCTATTTGTGGCTATAGGGGTCAAGCAGTTACACGTATGCATACCAAAATGTCATACCTGTATCTATGACAGATAAAACATAGTCACAGAGTATAGGATATTGATTAATCACTTCATGAAACTTATTAGTATTTGAAAAGATTGCCTGTAAAAGTGAGAGCTATGTGTATTCACAAACAATTGGCTGTTACAGAGGGGGGGACTTAAAATCTATCCTTGTTGACAGAAGCTTGCATCCATCCAGAACTCTGTTACATATCTACATATGTTGCTTTGTGTAAAGCCTTCTCCTGTTGACAGAGGTTTGGGAACAATGACCAGAAATCTATTATAAGTATGTTGACAGAGGTTTGCATACAATAACTAAAGCTCTGTTATACATACAAATATGGTGTTGTGTAAAGCCTATCCCTATTAATGTAACACAGGTTTGCAGACAACAACCAGAACTCTGTTATATTTCTTTTGTTGCTTAGTGATTGTAATTTTCTCATGTTTTTGTATTATACTAAAGTTTTTACATGTCTGCAGATGCTATTACATGTAGCTTTACAATTGCCCATCTTTATTCAGATTTAATACAAGATATTCACTACCGCATTACATCTGATGTGTCCCACTTCTAGACATATGGGTGTTACCTACATGTATATCAAGATTTAAGTCTGCATTCAATACAGTATGTCCACTGACAATTGACACCTGGTCTCACTCCTGGACAACTGTAGGCTGTATACATGTATATTAAGATATTAAGATTGTAGTCAGCATTTAAAATGCAGTATGTTCACTCTCACCAAGTCTCACTCATTTAACATCTGTGAGACCCCTACATGTATAATGAGATTTTAGTCTGCATTTAATACAGTATGTTCACTCTCACCCGACACCTGGTCTCACTCAGACATCTATGAGATCCCTACATGTATATTGATCATTTAGTTATCATTTAATACTGTATGTTCACTCACACCTGACACCTGGTCTCACTCATATAGACATCTGTGAGACCCCTACATGTATATTGAGTTTTAGTCAGCATTTAATACTGCATGTTAACTCTCACCTGACACCTAGGCCTAGAAAACTAAAACTTAATTACTTAAGTTTAAAATTTTTTACTAAATCTGACTAATCCTAAAATCTGATTGGCTAAGGAATCAATTTAAGGACATTCTCAGACTTAGGTAAATTCTTCAATTTTATGATACCAGCCCCTGGTCTCACTTCTTAGTTTTCCAAACATCTGTCTGCCTTATAACAATTACCACTGTATACTTTTATCTTTATCTTTGGATTTTTTTATTCATCAAATATTTTTTGCTTCTTTGCTATGGCAACAGTGTATTAGCACAAATATATTCCTGACAAATGACTGCAGTGTGTACATATATAGATACATCCTGATATTTGAGACCACAGAGTTGTATAAATCTTATTTATTTAAACTTTTATGGTTTTGTATTGTGCTAGTACATATCAGGTTTACTGTACAACCTGAGTCAAAACTGCATTAATCAGAACTTTGTATGTCACTATGTGGTTTACACAATATAATTAGGGTGCAACTGATTTAAGGGATGGTTCACCATTTTGACAAGTTTTGTTTATTATGATCCCAAGAATACATGTATATTCTGAAAATTTTATGCTTTTCTGAAAAAAAATGACAGCCATTTTATAACGATAAAATCACATCTACAGGAAGCATCCATGTTGTTTTTCAAACACTTAAAAACCATGGCGCCTTATGTTGTTTGTGACATAGGCTTCTATGTTCTTTTCATATACACCATGTACGTACATGCTTACAGATTCCGGATCACATTTTATTCCTCATATATCAAAATGTCGGATTTCCAATTTTAAAAAGTCAAATTAAATGGTAATGAAATAAAAATTTTAAAATCCTATTTTGGTTGTAAATAATTATTGATTGGATTCGTTTTGCATGAATTAAAAAGTCTAGATCTACCCAGAAACGTGTATAGCACAAGTCTGGTCTACCCTAGTGTTGGGATTTATTAATTTACTTGTGTGTTTTGATTTCAGTTTAGGGAGGATTCCAAAATATATGTCTATCATTATCAAAGCACACACCATGACAGTCCACATTCAGGAATGTGTCATACATAAACACACGCTTGGGCGTTGTGTATAAAGTCGGTTGGCTTGTGTTATAATAGCTTTGTCTGATGTGAAGAACACCACTACCACTCATGTCACTATTTATTGAAAGTGCATGATTATTTATCAAAAGTGCATTGTCCATCTCTCTCTCTCTCTCTCTCTCTCATACATCAATAGTAAATACTCTAGGTAAATACTAAGGTACTCGAATTTACAGGTTTCAGAATTATCCCTGGTTTTACATCCATACTTGTTTACCTCGGATTTTCATACGGCTAAAACTAAAGTATACATGTCCCAAATATTGATGACAGAATAGACCGTGTAATCACAATCCGAAATTATTGACCTATGCATTTGTCAACTCAATATTATATGTTGTTAGTTTGAGCATCGCTATTTTGAGTGCATGTCTCTGCAAAATCGACTCTCAAATGTACAATTTTTGGCGAAATTTATTTATTCATTTTTTAAAATATCATATCACAGAAATAAATCAACCTGTCAATTGATCTGTTGACGTCTATACCAAATCCTGGAACATTTAGCTGTCTAGGCAGTTATTATTTTCTTCATAAATGCTTGTCCAACATAATGTCAAAACAATAGATGAAGTTGGTGTACATGTACATGCAAGTAGATCAAATTTTGATTGCTTCTATACCAAGTCTGTTGTATTTTCTCACAAACTGAACAGACAATTGGCCCACAGAGGAAACATACTCAAGCTAATTTGAGCCAACAGAGTAAGTTACCTGTACAGGTAGTGGACGGTCCTTAAAACGTCGCCTTTAATGATATTTCAACAATTAATGCATTGTTTACAATAGGTGATATGTGCACAAAAGAGAAAGAGAGAAAGAGAGAGAGAGAGATGTATATAGTACGTTTTGAAATTAAATTAAATTTTAATTGCTGTTTTCAGTAATACTATATGAAGCTTCATTTATGTTTTATTTATTGAAATTAGTAATTAATGTTCAATACACATTTGTAAAACTAACGATACATGTTTGCAGTGTTTATTAAATAATTGTCTCATACTTATTTTAACATAGGGCTAAGGTTGGGGGATCATAATATGTTTATTTACTAATATCGGCTATTCTAAAATTAATCTTCTATTTCATCCTTGACATTTACCTACACTCCATTGAATGGCCACTTGTCATTTCATCATAAGTAAAATGATCTCCCAACATCAAGGGGATTAAAAGATGTAGGTACCGACATCACGACTTCTGAAAGTCGCATTTATAGGGTATTGTACATAACAGTGGATTAGACCTAGCTGGGGACATAGGATGCTGATATTTCCATGATATATAGGGGTAATAAAATAAGAAATAGTCACTTATTCATTCACATACTTCTCTGTTGAATTAATTTATTAGTTGTCAGTGACAAAAAAAGAATTACAGAGCATCTTTTCCTGGCTTGTTGGCTATTCTGAAACCGTGTAAACTATGTCATGAAAACAGCACCCTCTATCACGAAGCTGGATTTCCCCATAGCAGCTTAATTTTTAACTTTAAAAGTTTATTTCTTGCAAATGCGTGGTCAGATTGCAAACATTTTTTCAGTTTTGGAATCAGGAAGATAATCTCTTTAAAATAAACCAAACTTGTGTTCAGGGTGAACCATCCCTTCAAGGAAATCATAAATAGATTACAAATGTTATTTATCTACAGCTAATTTATTAAACCAGTATACATGTGTACAAGTAATAAAACATTTAATATAAAATCAATATCTCTTGATTATCAAAGCTTGACACCATAATAATGCATGTAGCTATGATTAATGTATGCCATCAGTCCCGATCAATATATGTGTTAAGCTAGCGCTGAAGGAGTAAGACAACACTTATCTCTAAGATGCTACCCACACATACACATCTAACCCACTGAATAAAATATACCTGTTGACTCTATCATAGTTATTCTATATACAGATGTAGATCAAATCCACCCTCTTTATAAAGACTCAGTGTAAATGTACTGACAGTAACGGTTGGACAGTTATCAAAAGATGCTGCCCACACATAATTATATACCCACATCATAGTGTAATCTACCTTTGTGACTGTAACTACCTGTATTTAATGACTACCTGTCTATAATGACTTTGCTAAGCTAGAACTGACAGATCTAGAGATGACAGGAGACAACAGTTAGTTATACGTTGTAACCTACACATTAATGTACAATCTTAACCAATTAATATATAGTGTAATCTACCTTAGCCATTAACTGTATTTAATGACCACCTGTCTATAATGACCTTTTGTTCAGGAAGAACTGACAGATCTAGCGATAACAGAGTTAGTTATAAGTTGTGACATACACATTAATGTACAATGTTAACCAATTAATATACATTAACTGTATTTAAAGATTACCTGTCTATAACGACTGTGTGTTATTTTTAGGTTGTCACCTGAACAAAGATTATATGGTACACACATACATGTACAACACTTTTAGTAGAAGTACATTCGACTCGCAAGTGGAAAATCCCATGTTTGATTCCCAGATTTCTAGGGTCATACCAAAGATTTTAAAGTGATATGAGCTGTCATAGGTGAAAAATTTTACATGCAAATTTTATGCATTATTTTATCTCATATATATCCCAAAGAAACTATCTGGTGGTTAGAATAACAAATGCATGTGTATAATTGCAACAACCTTGCCAAATGTAATCCGTAATATCATGTTTTTTGCTACGCCATTACTCTAAGCATTACAAATTAACTTTTGGTAATTTGTACAAAGATTACAGAGAGTCCAATAAGCATGTGCTATTTGCAGTTAATATATAATCTGTTCTTATTATCCTTTCGCGTTTATTTTCGTACATCATCATTTCATACCTAAATCAGGCAAAGTAGGTCTTTTCAGTCATTTCAAAATATTTGTTTCTGAAATTGTCCATGTGCCGGGTATATCAGTTAGACATGGCGGCAAGATTTTAAAACATGAAGTATGCACTTAAAAGGGGAAATAACTCCCCTAAGGAGCGACCAGACAAATTTGACCATATTGACTTTTTTTTAGATCTTTACATGCTGAACATTTTTGTTTCTTTCACTTTTACTCTACCTATAATACTTTTCAAGTTAAAGCAAAACAAAACATCCAAAAACATGAAAAATCCACTTAAAAGGGGAAATAACTCCCATAAGGAACAACCCAACAATTTCTCTAGATTTAATAATTTTGGAGATACATGTTTTAAATAAAAAATATCTGCTGATTCATTTGTTCTATTTATAGCCACGACAGCCATGTCTGGCCCTAGCCCCTTTTCATTCAGAAACTTTATGCGGCTTTACATGTTTGTTTGTTTATTGTTGTTTAACGTCCCACTCAAGAATATTTCACTCATATCGAGACGTCACCAAATGCCGGTGAAGGGCTTCAAATTTTGGCCTATGTTCGGCACTTACGTTCTTTAACGTGCGACACCTACTGTGACACGGGACCAGGGTTTTACTGTCTCATCCGACAGACAGGAAACCAACCTGCCGCCGGCTGGACTTGAATTCATGACCTCACGATCAAGAGTCGAGCGCGCTACCAACTGAGCCAGGCCAGCTCGCGGCTTTACATGGTTGCACTTCCTGTCAACTTCGGTTCAAATTGGTCCAATGGTTCTGGAGAAGTAGTCAAAAATGTCTAAAATTTTACAAAAAAAACTTATATTTTCCATTCACTTTGGTGCCTGAGACTTTTACCTTTGACCCCATGACCTTGATATTTTGTCAAAATGATCGTAATAAAATTCCTTATAACATTCTCATATATATTTATATACAAAAAGTCAATCAGCTTTGAGTTATGAAATAATTTGTTATTCAAATGTACCCTGTGCTACTGAAGCGCCCCCTAGTGGCTCGTTTACAGACAGATTTCATTTTTGTTCACAAACTTTGCAGATATTGACTTTATAATCATGCATACAGAATTTGAAACTCATTATTGTTTCATGAGAAGAAGATTTTTAAAGATGTACCAAGTTTTGACCCTTTTTGGCCCCTTTTAGGGCCCTATGCGGCTTCATATGGTGATGCTATATGCCATGTTTGGTTAAAATTGGCCCACTGGTTCTTGAGAAGGTGGTCAAAAATGTGAAAAGTTTACGCACGACACACAAAAAATGATCGCAATGGGTCACCATGAGCGTTCAGCTCGTAAAGGACCGAGACCCCTGACTGAATTACGAAGCATATTTGATATGGCAAAAGAGTTTATCTGAAAGGTCATTGCATACGGAAATACAATGGGGTTTTTTAAGGAATGGGAAAACTTAAATTGTAATAAAACAAGCAACTTCAAAAAGATCTTTTACAATGTTTCATATGTTTGAACACACATTTCATATTCTCGTCTATATGTCAAGAAACAAAAATCGTCTTCGTGATGGCTTATATCACTTTAAAACAGGTAGTGACTGTTCCTTCGCCAAGCGTTAAGTATATGAAGTGAAAGTCACAAGTCTTTCAAATGAGACTGAAAACTGAGGTCCCGTGTCGCAGAAGGCATGGCATGTAAAAGAACCCTCACTGCATTGGCGTCAGTCCATAGCATAGGCCAAAATTTGTACAACTTCACTTTAACTGGTGACATCTTAATATAAGTGAACAATTCTTGACGGGTTGTAAAACAACAAACAAATAAAAAACAAACATCTAAAACAAGTCACTGAGTACATGTCTACCAAGATAAACTGGGATATGTTTACAAACAACAAGTCTAGATTAGACCATTACGGGGGACAAACTACTGTAGGCAAAAATAATTATATTAGAACTAAAGTAAAGCATCCAATCATTGCAAGGCATAATATTTTACCTGTACACTCCTATTTTGGGATAATAAGACTTATTATATTTGGGGGTTCTGACAGGAAGTAGATATGCGACTAAATCTTGTCACTCTTGGTACATGTACAAAATGTAGACCTGTATTAGGATAAATTGGCACGTGTTTTGTAAACACAAACAATCTAAATTAAATCATAATGAGGATGACAGGCTATTTGTTGGCACAGAATATTGGAGCTTCAGTAATACATGTATGTAAATGGATTCAGAAAAAAAAGGCAATTTCTAGAAAATAGTACATGTACTGTTTTGATTTTTGACAGAAGACGGATGTACCATCTTATCTTGGTAGACCTTACATACACCTCCACCATGGTATTTCTCTTAAAACAGGTTACTGGCATACAGTACACATACACACTGGGGCATCAGAACCTCTGGCACAGATCCAAGAAGCGATAACAATTCATAGTTTATACTTGCAGTTTATGGAGACACAAATAAAGGTCGGGCTAAGATCACAAAACCATTAAAAAATAAAATCATAAAATGTGTAATTCTTAGATTTATAAAATTTGTCTTCATAGCACAGTGAAATGTTTTAATGGTTTTAAAGGTTTTTTAAAAATGTTAATCCGAAGGGTAATGAGACTTTTAAAGCTTATGAATCAGGACGCGATTCAAACCAAATAAATGCTAATGAGACTGTGCTATCAAGTACAGAGTAAACCTTTCAGATTCACATGGAAGGGGATCAGAAATCTTGAAAGTTGTCATTCATACACAGCTGATACCTTGACCTTTATGAATGAAAAGTAAACTGACTGTTTTCCTATAAATTGTGTACCTGTAGGTATTTCAACACTTTTCCTTGTAAACTGTGTATTTGTAGGTATATCGATAGTTTTCCTAATAAACAGTACTGTATCTGTAAGTACATGTATGTTGATGGTTTTCCTTATAAACCATGTACCTGAAGGTATTTCAACATTTTTCCTTGTAAACTGTGTATTTGTACATGTAGGTATGTCAATAGTTTTCCTTTTAAACCGTACTGCATCTGTAAGTACATGTATGTTGATGGTTTTCCTTATAAACCATGTACCTGTAGGTATGTGGATAGTTTTCCTTATAAACCATGTACCTGTAGGTATGTGGATAGTTTTTCTTATAAACCATGTACCTGTAGGTATGTGGATAGGTTTCCTTATAAACCATGTACCTTTAGGTATGCCGATGATTTTTCTTATAAACCATGTACCTGTAGGAATGTGGATAGTTTTCCTTACAAACCATGTACCTGTAAGTATGCTGATGATTTTTCTTATAAACCATGTACCTATAGGTATGTGGTTAGTTTTCCTTATAAATCATGTACCTGTAGGTGTGTGGATAGTTTTCCTTATAAACCATGTACCTGTAGGTATGTGATTAGTTTTTCTTATAAACCATGTACCTGTAGGTATGTGGATAGTTTTCCTTACAAACCATGTACCTGTAGGTATGTGGATAGTTTTCCTTACAAACCATGTACCTATAGGTATGTGGATAGTTTTCCTTACAAACCATGTTCCTGTACATGTACCTGTAGGTATGCCAATAGTTTTCCTTATAAACCATGTACCTTTAGGTATGTTGATGATTTTTCTTATAAACCATGTACCTGTTGGTATGTGGATAGGTTTCCTTATAAACCATGTACCTGTAGGTATGTGATAGTTTTCCTTATAAACCATGTACCTTTAGGTCTAATATATAACAAAATTAGGCCTTAATTCTTTCCCATTTTCAGTTACTTTTTTATAAAAAAAAAACAACTTAAAATTTGGGCCAATTTCAACCTAAACAAATATCTACATGTACATGTAGAATTATTGTACATGTACTACCATTAAAGACCTGAAACTAAATATCATCACTCATGAGTCATGCTGGATCAGTGGTATGAACATTACAAGCAATTTTTAGTCTGAATTACAGCTTTTTCATACCAGGAAGTGACTGCCATTTTACTGAGCACAATTTATATATAGAATGTGAAAGTCACAAATCTTCTAATTGTCGTTGGGCAAACGATGACTCTATGGTAGTACAAGAATACATTGTTCTTATCAGACCTCATCCAAACACCTGGAACACAATGAAGAACATAACAATGACGTCCAACAGATGGATCATCAATAATTACAGTATCATGGGTTTGCCATCTTTGTTCTTCTCACTCTTGCTAAAAAGGTGGCATGAAAATTTGTACTGAGAACAGTGTTCTGGGTTGGGCAATCTTTCTTACTCAAGAACAGTGTTCTTGTGTCAAGGACACCTCGTCCAAGGACACCCTTAGATGAAACTGTAAACAGATCTCATTTTGTTTGTTTGTTTGTTTATTGTTGTTTAACATCCCACTCAAGAATCGTTAACTCATATTTCAAATTTTGGCCTATGCTTGGCCCTTACAGCCATTGAGCAGTGAGGGTTTTTTAATGTGCTGACACCTATATTATACTGTGACAGGGTACCTCAGTTTTTACTGCCTCATCCAAAGGACAGGAAACCAACCTGCCACCAGCTGAACTCGAACTCACGACCTCACAATCAAGACCCAGGTCGACTCGTAAACAGATCTCATATCATTGTCAATGGCATGTAAAAAATGCACGTCTCATTTGCACAGACCATGACACAGGTAAATACTTTTATCCGCGGAATTTCCCACTTCCTATATTCTGGGTCCTGTTAGAAATATTCGAAAAAACTAAAACAGAAAAACTTAATTTGAGACTGACAACCAGTATTCATGGTAGAGGGGTGAACCTGGTTATAATGCACCTGGAAAAGACCACTGCCAATACCCAAGTAAACTGGCAAACTTTCTCACAAAATCAGCTTAGATTCTAACAGGGCTCTATCCTGCACTGACAGTAGATGAGAGACTACATAGTTTAAAGTGTGATACTCTAACCACTTGGCAAAAGAGTCCCCTGGACCATGTACAGGAAGGGCTTAGGTCTGATTCTGAACTATGTAGTTTTTGTTATGTCAGCCTATGAAATAAACTAGGTAGGTTGGTAATGTTATTTTCCCTTTTGTGGGTGAGGGAGAGAGGATTGATTATGCTTCAATATTTTTTATACATGTAGGCCTACGTGTACATATAAGTACATACGTGTACATATAAGTATTAAGTAACAAACCCTTTCCCTCCTATGTATTGAAATGGTATGTTCTTTTCTATTGACTTTGACCATTCTATTGTCAGTATTTTTCAGAGGTGAAAGATTTAATTAAATTAATGTGACCACTAAGACTCAAGACTGTGATTTTTAACTCATCAACCCCAGAAAAACAATGGACTCTTCTGTAAATCAATGACTTAGAGCAATCTAGATGTGTCTTTAGGGGTGAATGAGAATACAAACAAGCTGGTGACAGGATGCACTAAAGTCTAAACTTTTTTTTTGTCTCAGTCTGACACATTTAGTAATTTTGAAGGGGTGGGTGGATGTTGGAATGTCATAAATTTTGTACAGTACTTGGCTGAAATCAAAATTAAATAACAAAACAAAGAATACTTGAATCAAAAAGTTTAAAAGTATAAATATAAAACATTTCAACAAGTGCAGAGGAAAAAATACATGTTATCAACTTGCATATTACAGGATCTGCATGAATCACTTCAGGAACAACAGCACCTTCCGCAGAATTTCTACACTTATTTACCAAGTACATAAATTATGTTCAATAAAAGCATGTACACTTAACTGAACATAAATACAAAACTCAATGACAACCACTTTATATTACAATGTACATGTCTATATTTGTATATTAAAAGTATTTAAAGTTCAAGGGGACATCTAGTGGTATTAGTTTAACATATGATAAAAGTATCAAATACATTATACAATTAACTTTAATTCAATGACCAGAAAAAAAATAATACCTCATGAACAAATACACTCTAGCTCTTCTATACCTATAATATCATCTTACCCAATGCAGAAAGGGTCTACAGATATTACCCAATGCAGAAAGGGTCTACAGATATTCATTAGGCCAAGTTGGTCCTACCAAACTAACATCATTTAAATGAAATTTACTAATTTACTGCTGAGAGGTTGATGACATTTAATTACCAAATTACTGACAGCATTCTACCACTATGGTATTGACACCAGAGTAAGACTTCAGTTACTGACAGCATTCTACCACAGTTACTGACAGCATTCCATCAGTTACTGACAGCATTCTAATACAGTTACTGACAGAATTCTAACAGTTACTGGCAGCATTCTAATATAGTTAATGACAGCTTTCCATCAGTTACTGACAGCATTCCATCAGTTATTGACAGCATTCCATCAGTTACTGACAGCATTCTATCACAGTTACTGACAGCATTCTATCACAGTTACTAACAGCATTCTAACACAGTTACTGACAGTATTCTACCACAAAATACTGATAGCATTCTATCACAAGTTATTGAAAACCACAAAATTACTGACATCATTTCATCACAATTTTAACAAGTCTACCACAGATATTTTGGCAATATTCTACCACAGTAACTGACATCATTCTACCAGTGTTACTGACAGAACTCTATCAGACTTACTGACAACATTCTACCACAGTTAATGGCAGCATTATACCAAAGAGTTACTGGTAGCATTCTACAGTTACTGACAGCATTCTATCACATTTACTGATAGCATTCTACCACATTTATAGATAACATTCTACAACAGTTACTGACAGCATTCTACCACAGAACTACTGACATAATTCTTCCACTTACTGATAGAATTCTAAGAGTTACTGACATATTACCAGAGTTATCACTTAACTAGACATAGCTTTCCATCAGTACTTAATTGACATCATACTACCATGTCATCAATAGCATTTAACCAAAGATGGTCACAATATTCTACCATAAGATAGCTTTTTTCCAATGAAGAACCAGTTTCAGACAATAATCTACCATCAGCTGCAAACAGATTTGATCATCCAGTCTCAGATAGTCTCAAAAATTCTGTGCACCAGTTATATGAAAGAAAAACATTGACAGTGATTTTAGATATCACTGACAGTGGATTAATAGAACCAACCCCTACCATGAGGGTATGGCAAAGGAATCCCAATCCGAGGGTAGGATCTTGAATGAGAAACCCGACATTTGCATAGGGTTTGTCATTTAAGAATCTTATCCCGAGGATTGAGATTCCTTTGTCATACCCTCAAGGTAAGGGTTGATTATTTTCCCCCCAATTCTTAAATATATGTCTATGTAGATCTACGTGTTATGTATATGTCTATGTAGATCTGCTCAGATCTATGTCAAGTCTGACATAACTATGTACTGCATTCTAGGAAACACAAACATTCTATGTCATATCACATGTAGCTTGTCAATACCCTAGAGGTTGACAAGGAAATCATTCCCCGTAAAAAAAGAGGACAAAATCTGTAAACCATGGGAGAAAAAAGTGTTACACTGAATAATCTACATCTTGTACATTTCAAATCAGGAAAAAACCACAGGATTTGTGTTTAATCTAAACTGACAACTTGTGGGGTTTTTCTCCTTAGTTTGGGATGTAATTTCTGATGTTTTTAAGCCTATACATGTATATATGGACTGACAAATTACAACAATACAATGCATTAGTCATCCACGTAACCTGTGATCTGTGAATGCTACTGCATATAATATTCTGCTTTGGTATTTTATCTGATTTAAATTTTTGTATACAAACACTTCAGTTTTAAGTAAGCATGTAAAAGCAGCTTAAACTCTGATGTGATGCTAATACAGTCAACTCCACTTATAACGAAGAGGAAGGGAGATAGATTTAAACCTTGTTATAGCCAGATTTTGTTATTCAGATTTATATAGGATATTTTGATACATGCGCAGCGGATAGCACCGGTGTCTTGTCATACATGTTTACGTTATATGCATTACATACGGTCTCATTATACAATGTAAGTGGAATTGCCAGTACAGTGTATTGCAAATACAATAGATTACATTTCCAGGTGAGATATATTACAGATCTAGAGTGTATAAGAAATATTTTATAGTTTATCTTCTTCTAAACATAGTAGCTATAAATGGCAAGGTGTTTCCTTTGCAATCTGATCATCTGGGCTCAAATCCTAGTGAAGGTAATCTCTGAAACATCAGATAAATCATAGTTTTAAACATCACTTTTACACTGTATTATTCTCCGATTTATGTAATTTGGCGGAGCTGAGTAATCTTTGAATTATCATACAGATGAATCTACCCACTTTTCGGTTATGACAAGCCGCATTGGAAAAATGTTTTATTCTTCAATGGATACTCATATGTATGGCCGACAGGAAAGGGACAAAGACTGTTGCCAGTATATTTTTTGTTGTTATGCTTTGTTACCTAGAATTTAAACTCGCCCAGGTCAAGAAAAGGGTTCATGAAACTCTTCCCTGCCAGGTCATATGGATTTTACTATAGCACACGTCTATAGAAAGGTTTTAGTGTCCGACCTCTTCAATTTACACTGTGATATGTACAGAGAAATATTTTAGTGTCTGACCTCTCCAATTTACATTGTGATAAGTACATATAAAAGTTTTAAGTGTCTGACCTCTCCAATTTACATTGTGATATGTACAGGGAAATATTTTAGTGTCTGACCTCTCCAATTTACATTGTGATAAGTACATAGAAAAGTTTTAAGTGTCTGACCTCTCCAATTTACATTGTGATATGTACAGGGAAATATTTTAGTGTCTGACCTCTCCAATTTACATTGTGATAAGTACATAGAAAAGTTTTAAGTGTCTGACCTCTCCAATTGTGCCATGTACATAGAAAAGTTTTAAGTGTATGACCTCTCCAATTTACACTGTGATATGTACATAGAAAAGTTTAAGTGTATGACCTCTCCAATTTACACTGTGATATGTACATAGAAAAGTTTTAGTGTCTGACCTCTCCAATTTACATTGTAATATGTACATAGAAAAGTTTTAGTGTCTGACCTCTCCAATTTACATTGTAATATGTACAGAGAAAAGTTTTAGTGTCTGACCTCTCCAATTTACATTGTAATATGTACAGGGGAAAGTTTTTAAGTGTCTGACCTCTCCAATTTACATTGTAATATGTACATAGAAAAGTTTTTAAGTGTCTGACCTCTCCAATTTACATTGTAATATGTACAGTGTCTGACCTCTCCAATTTACATTGTAATATGTACATAGAAAAGTTTTTAAGTGTCTGACCTCTCCAATTTACATTGTCATATGTACAGAGAAAAGTTTTAGTGTCTGACCTCTCCAATTTACATTGTAATATGTACAGGGGAAAGTTTTAAGTGTCTGACCTCTTCAATTTACATTGTGATATGTACATCTGACCTCTCCAATTTACATTGTAATATGTACATAGAAAAGTTTTAAGTGTCTGACCTCTCCAATTTACATTGTGATATGTACATCTGACCTCTCCAATTTACATTGTAATATGTACATAGAAAGAAAAGTTTTAAGTGTCTGACCTCTCCAATTGTGCCATGTACATAGAAAAGTTTTTTAAATATCTGACCAGTCATCTCCAATTTAATTGTACTTTGTACATAGAACAGTATTCTAAGCGTCTGACCGCTCCAATTTACATAGTGCCTAAAGTCCCTGGCCACATGTAGGTGTTGTCACAATAAAATACAATTCTACATATTCAATATTAATGTTGAAAAGTGTCACATTTCATGAGGAAATGTCAAGGTCACATTCACAATACATGTCTCAGTATCACAATTACTTCAGTCCAATGTGACACCAGGTTAAACCAAGAATGATGTTTGGAAGAAATGGTATGGAAAATGCATGGACTTTCAGATGACCTTTGAACAAGGTAGTCATATGTGCTTTCTCTTGACATTTTAATTTCTTCCTGCAGGAAGACCCAACATAAATGTGACCAAAATTCAAACAAGTTCTTTGTACATTATATCAATCATTTGTCAAAGAATGGTTGAAATCAAATTGGTGTCACTGGATTTGGAATAAGAATACTTTGTTCCTATATCAATGTACTTTGTTTTGTTTCAGACCAGCCTACAATGGTCTTCGGGGTGTAATGAAACATCTAATGGAAGTACAACTGAGGGGAGATATCTATGTCAGTATTAAGAGTTCATATGTTGTAGTTTAGATTGCTGTTATAAAGATCGAGTATGTCGAGATATAAAAGTCAAAAGATCAAGTAGTTATTGGAGAAGTACAAGTACAAAACAAATACAGTAAAACGCAGTTAAATTAAATGAATTTTACTTTCAAATAAACAGTTTTCAAAATAACCCAATTATAATAGTAATTAAGTAATTTGGTCGTGGAATAAAAAAAAATTCAAATAAAATGAGATTTCAATGTAATTGTATACCAAGTGGGATCGACAGTATACATACATGTACAAATGAAAGAATCTGAAAAAGGCCTTATAAAGTGAAACTTGCTTTAGCAACAACCTGGTCACAGAGACCATTTTTCTAACAGTACCATTTCTGTACAAATCAACCTCTATATAAAGACCACCTTCCTATAAAGACCGATTTTCTTGTGTCCCTAAGGAGATTGTTATATACAAGTAAATGAAAGAATCTGAATTAGTTCATTATCAACATTGCAACAACCAGTTTATCCTAAATTATCAGATCTGATACATACATGTTAACTGTATTCTGTAAGATGAAACTGATTTTTTTATATTTATTAATTATCCAGGTCATTCTATGTCATCAATGAAAACAAAAACCTCAGTCAATTTTCATTTTCTTTTTGTCAGTGTTAACCATCAAGGAAATGAAGAGTCAGACTGTTTCCTTGGTGATACTCTGTCATTGTCTGTTTAAAAATGTTGTGCCTTTCATAAGGCTTGGCAAAGGAATACCCATAAATCGTATCACTCTGTTTGTGTTAAAGTGTCATGACTTTCGAATTCATTTCCTATTCCAAGGCTTGGCAAAGGAATACTGGTAGTTCCTACCTCATGGTCTATGTTCAAGTATTGTGACTTTCATTTTTATTCCAAAGGATGCTAAAGGAATACAAGTTGTCCCTATCTCACTGTCTGTGTTAAAGTGTTGTGACTTCCATTTCTTATTCCGAGGCATGGCAAAGAATACTAATTATAATCGTCCTCATCTCCCTAATATGTCCAAACTCAATCATTCATAAGAAATACTTTGTTAGAATTTCATTCATTTACACAGAAATTTAACCTACCAATATGTATGCATGCCATTAATAATGATAGTGAAATTAACACTGAAGGTGAAACAATAGGTGTCAATAGCTCTGTTGAATTCAAACATTCAGACAGTTCAAGATATAATCTTTTGATGACAACATTTATATAGGCCTACACCACACACATCTCTTACATAACTTATAACATGGAGTTGTAATGGTATTTAAACAGATGGAGGTACTAATGATATGTTACACACACTAGTATTTAAATAACATATACACAGACACATTCAAATTTACATTTCAGACATGACCTTGAAAAAATGTAGATGCTAAAATACAGAGTGCTATATCTTACACAAGTGACATATTTTTGGTGCAATGTTCAACAACAATGTATATCTACATATGTACATTTGTACATGTAGATATGAGGCTAAAATTTATATATGTATATCCTAAGGCTTAAAATAAACTTGTATGATAACCAGTGACCCATTCACTAAAATAAATCAAGTCATATTGTTTCTCTCTCTCTCTCTCTGTCTCTTTCTCTCTGTCTCTCTCTCTGTCTGTCTCTCTCTCTCTCTCTCTCTCTCTCTCTCTCTCTCTCTCTCTCTCTCTCTCTCTCTCTCTGTAAAACGTTTTCCATTTCAATGACTGTACATGTACATGTACATATACAGTATATGTCATGTTTCAACTATGTATCGGTAATCAAGAAAGGTATGAAATAATAGTAATCAGCGACAGGTTATTTATACAGGTAACGATATAAGATATATCAATACCTTGATGACATGTACGGCAAAATTCTTGTCTTATGATATGCATGAATGAAGGAAGAACAATATCCAAAATTGTATGCATGCTTGATATGACAGTTAAGTGCTCCAAAAACAAGTGGTTACACGTGAATGAATGTGATATCACCATGATATATAAACATGTATTAAAAAACATCATTTCTGATGTTTAATATATTTATCACTGTGGTGTATGGATTTTAGTTATTAATCAAATGGAAAAATATACAAGATTACATTGAAATATATCTGTGTATGACAATATGCCCTTACATTGTACCTACATGTTTCCATTGGTTGTCTCCAGGAATACATTGTATCACTGCCTAAAGTGTAATATATTATATATCTGGATATTTTAGCTCCAGTTCAATTTTCAATAATTATGGCGATTGCAGAGAAACAAAGCGATTTTAAAATGAAAGTGAAATTTTCAATTCAATTCAGTTGAATAACTGAAGCATAGGCATTTCACATTATGTAGCAGGATAGAGTACACCACATATCTATATGTGTGGTTACTTTTGAAAGAAACAGTCAAACTTGTACATGTATATAACTTTAAGGACAAAAGAAAACCTGTCTTTATAAGGAGGTGGTCTTTATATAGAGGTTGACATGTATACAAATGGTACTACTGGGGACAGCAAAAAATGGTCTTTGTGACCAGGTGGTCTTTATAAACAGGTGATAGCTAAAGCAGGTTTTACTGTATACAAAAAAAACCTGGCAATGTTTTTCTCTATGCCATACTACAAATATATGTAGTTTGAGGGTAAGTGCTCCATGATGAATACAAACCATGAAGTCTGTCACCTCTAGTCAGCGCAGGGTCAAGTCCTCCTGCTGGAACCTCAAATAATTTTACGATAAGTTTACTGGTAGAAGGCCGTAATTGGTCTGTTCCAAGGTATATTGTAACTAGGTCTTCTCCCATATCATTATGTACCATAATTAAAAATTGTTTAGTGTGCAATAAAATCAATTCTGTACAAATACATTCATGTAAACTGTAACTTTAACAAGGTTTGACATGTTCTGCACTTATGATTTAATTCATGGACAGTTTCTACTCCGCATGCCATACATATAATTGTACAAATAACTAGGAGATACAGCCCACACAATCTCATTTAAATCTTTCAAATTGATCATTCATGTACAGGGGGTAATTGCTTCCAGATTTGTAACAAAAGTTTGGCTGAAGTTAATACACATCATGTAAATATTTCTAAATACTTTTACAGCTACATGTATACTTTAGTAACATATGTATCAAGTTGAAAGGTGCAAAGAAGACCTTACTTTAAATTTGTAAATTTCTCGCAACAGATACCGTAGTAACCACATAAATGTACATTTTCACCTCTGCATACACTACATACATATATACATATGTACATACATGTAATTGTGTATCTAGGTGTTAGGAGTCATAACATGTACATGTCATTACTGGTACAATGTTTATCTAGGTGTTAGGAGTCATAATATGTTTGCCATTACTGGTACATGTACACCTAGGTGTTAGGAGTCATAATATGTTTGCCATTACTGGTACAATGTTTATCTAGGTGTTGGGAGTCATAATATGTTTGCCATTACTGGTACAATGTTTATCTAGGTGTTGGGAGTCATAATATGTTTGCCATTACTGGTACAATGTTTATCTACATGTAGGTGTTAGGAGTCATAATATGTTTGCCATTACTGGTACAATGTTTATCTAGGTGTTAGGAGTCATAACATGTACATGGCATTACTGGTACATGTACACCTAGGTGTTAGGAGTCATAATATGTTTGCCATTACTGGTACAATGTTTATCTAGGTGTTAGGAGTCATAATATGTTTGCCATTACTGGTACAATGTTTATCTAGGTGTTAGGAGTCATAATATGTTTGCCATTACTGGTACAATGTTTATCTAGGTGTTAGGAGTCATAATATGTTTGCCATTACTGGTACAATGTTTATCTAGGTGTTAGGAGTCATAATATGTTTGCCATTATTGGTACAATGTTTATCTAGGTGTTAGGAGTCATAATATGTTTGCCATTACTGGTACAATGTTTATCTAGGTGTTAGGAGTCATAACATGTACATGTCATTACTGGTACATGGTATCTAGGTGTTAGGAATGTGTACATCACGTACATTTGTACAGTTTAGATTTAGGTTTTAGGGGTCATAATCAGGCCAATACAGCAATGAGCAATTCAGAAACAAGGTGTAAATAAAAATGATTTGACTGGCATTGCTGTGAGTTTTCTAGAAATTATCCAAACATTCCCATGTGAACACTCGTTATGCTTAGATCATCAGTTTTAGATTTCATCTGACAAATGAATTAAATTCATGCACATAAAATGTTTATTGGTACAAAAATTACAGTAGTCATGATAAAATATCTCGGTAAATGCAATTTAATAGGATAGTGCAACAAAATTTCACTTTTGATCATTTCAGATGATCTGTAAAGTTATACACACATTTTTGTGGAACATTTTAATTTATGATACAACCCCTTTCTTGCCTAAACAAAGATTTCTACTTAAAAGCATGACATATACACCATACCTTCATACACTTAAGTGACAATGATTAATCCTATCCAAGCTGTATATACGATTTAATATGCTGAATCAAGCTTAGATACTGCTTTTTAAGGATCCTATTTTGATAATTTACTATTTACATTTATGTGTGTACAATATAGCCTTTCCCACAGCACATTATTAAAAACAATTAATTGCATTTTCTTTGTCAATTTTTACACAAGCACTGTTGTAGTACTGGTTATACAAAATATTCGGTCATGTTTTGACCGGTCGCGAATGAAAAAGATTTTACCAGCAATACATGTATGACCCATTACCATGTGGTCCACAGTGTGACAAGTTACTAGCCCCTTTCACTAACCCCTAAATCTACAAGGTTTACATGTACCCTGTTGGAAGAATACATTATTTCTGGGGTCATTACAGGCTTTAAAATGTCAAAATACAATGTACTCTGGATGTGGTTGGGAGTCCATCCCCTTACTGGTGGTCTAAAATTCAGCTACATAATGTTGTGACTTTTGTGTTCAATAATTCTGATACATATCTGATGTATACAATGACCTGAAATAATCAGTCATAATTAAGTCTAACTCCTCCTCCATGTAGACAGCCTTGATGTGTAAAACAATCTTTAAAACACCAAGATAACATTTTCAGGGTTTTCCCTACAGTGTCCTTTTAGTGAGTCCCAGGGACCAACAAGAACAAAATTCCTGAGTCCTTTGTTAAATTTGTGAGTCCCTTAGTCAATGAAATTCGAGAAATTACATGAAAACAAAAGCACACATTTTCAGTTTCAGGTTGAAAAAAAAAATAACTGAGTTTTTGTGCGTCCTAAGGGACTCACTACTATTCATATTTTGCGTCCTGAAAAGATTTTATGCATCGGAGACACAAAAATCATGCATAAGGGAAAACCCTGCATCTTATTAAAAAAATAATTATTCTGATATAACATGTATATTCACTCTGAGTGGGCTTAACCCCATTCCAACTGTAGTTATGAAACATATTGATTTACTTTATAGAGAATTATAGGGGTGGATCCAGGAATTTTCAAAGTATTTTGGGCTGACCCTCTTCTCAATGCCGTTCTGATTTATTTATTTATTTAGATTTATTTGACCCTTTCAAATGCCAAATGAGCTGTAATCTTTGATACCTGATATGGGAAATGTTCATTTTTTATTGTAATTTGTACCTTTCATTTCTCTTACTTTTTTCTATAAATGGCTGGAAAATTAATGACAAATTTCTCTGAATTTTCACACCTCAATCCACTCAGAGATGATATTCTAGACTTGAAGCCTTCCAACCATGGGGCTTGTTGTCAGAACTCAGATAGTGTCTGGAAGCTTCTGGATTACCTAATTTTTGTTTTTAAAAGTATGTCTCCAAAGTCTCAAACAAATCATTGCTTCACAATTTATCCAACAATTTAAAAACTATGCCGAGGAATGCTTGTATTGAATAACAATCTATAAAAAGCAGTATAATAGTATTAGTCCTACTCTCAACTCCACCTCTTTGAAAACGTTCTTCATCCGCATTTCAAGGCACTGCCTTGATCAAAAGCATGCACCTCCTTCTTACCTAAATTCTGCATCTGCCTATGCATATTTAAACTGGGGAGAACCCAGCTACTCGTGTTCAATGGAGCAAGTGTAACAATCAGAAACCCATTTTAAATAATAGAAAAAAAAACACATTTTCTTCCTAACCACAGTAGATTTCGGATATGGTTAAATTGCGATTAGAAAAAATATATATATATATTCAGCATGCTTTAAAATGGGTCTAGTTTAAAAAATTCAAAGCGCTTGAATTAATTAACAGAAGCCTACATGCAATTTCTTTTTCTTTAAGAATTAATTATCATAATCGTAGTTTCGACAATTATATTAATTTGACCAGTCATTGCTTCATTAGTTGGTTTGTAAATGGACCCAAGTCACCAAATTTACTCAGTAGGCCTACTCAAGCTCAATATCTTTTCATAATTATAAGATAAAAACTCCTAAAATTTATTCTGTAACTGGACATGTTTGTATATTGATTGCATAAAACTGAAAATAATGATCAAAATTATATGAAGATTATTTGGTGACTTCAGGCCCGGATCATTACTTACTTTAAGAACTGCCATGTGAAAAATGTGCTTTCTTAAGCTCAAATTATTTAATTTTAAAATATAGATGTACATATGAAATAAAAGTAGCTTTATCCATTCTCTTGGGGTAGCATGACAGAGTGTCTCTGTTCCATGTCATCCAAGCACAATTTTTAATCATTCTTATTTCAATATTTGAAACCAAACTGCTGTTCGTGTGTATCAATGTACATCAGATTTGGAGTTTGACTGAGGTAATGGTGGATAATCATTCCGCCAATCAGATTTGCCCGATCTGCATAGCAACGTTAACAGCCATTGCGTTAAATGGCATCATTGAAGAGTGAATTGTTATAATAAAGATAAAATATAGGAGCTTTAGTTTAAAGTGGAGCAGTTCTTGGTTATATACATTGTATTTGAATTGTTAATTTTTTCCTGTACAGACCTTACCCTTTTACATAACTTCATGTACTATGTTCTACAATGTATTAACCAGTATACATACTATAACATTAACATAATACATGTATAGAAGAGTAGCATCAGGTACAAGACAGGTAAATATACAATTACTTAGTGTATAAGATACATGTACACTAATAAAGTGCCCATAGGTGAGACAATCATTTCAGTAGTGGTATCTAGAAATAAACATTGATTTTGATCTCTATATATGTGGCAGTCATAACTGCCTAGGTGAGAAAATCATTTCAGTAGTGGTATCTAGAAAATAAACATCATTTTGATCTCTATATATGTGGCAGTCATAACTGCCTAGGTGAGAAAATACAAGTTATCTAGAAATAAACATTGATTTTGATTTCTATATATGTGGCAGTCATAACTGCCTAGGTGAGAAAATCATTTCAGTAGTGGTATCTAGAAATAAACATTGATTTTTATTTCTATATATGTGGCAGTCATAACTGCCTAGGTGAGAAAATCATTTCAGTAGTGGTATCTAGAAAATAAACATTGATTTTGATTTCTATGTATGTGGCAGTCATAACTGCCTAGGTGAGAAAATCATTTCAGTAGTGGTATCTAGAAATAAACATTGATTTTTATTTCTATATATGAGTCTGCCTAGGTGAGAAAATCATTTCAGTAGTGGTATCTAGAAATAAACATTGATTTTTATCTCTATATATGTGGCAGTCATAACTGCCTAGGTGAGAAAATCATTTCAGTAGTGGTATCTAGAAATAAACATTGATTTTGATTTCTATATATGTGGCAGTCATAACTGCCTAGGTGAGAAAATCATTTCAGTAGTGGTATCTAGAAATAAACATTGATTTTGATCTCTATATATGTGGCAGTCATAACTGCCTAGGTGAGACAATCATTTCGGTTGCGGTATCTGGCAGTATACATTGATTTTTATTTCTATACATTTGGCAGTTATAACTGTCAAGGTGAGACAATCATTTCAATGGCGGTATCTAACAGTAAACATTGATTTTGATTTCTATATACGTGCCAGTCATAACATGTCTAAATTGTAGATGAGCATATGTAAAGCATATTCAAAGGCAAACTTCAATATTTTTTCGTAAGCAAATTTTTGTTTTCATTTGACCCACTTATAAGTCAACCCCACCCCACCCCCAACAACATTTTGACTATTTATATAGTAAAAAGTTTGACTTATAAGTGAGTATATATGGTATTCAAATTACTTATTTTCAACTCAGAACCACTTTTAAAATCAAACAAATTGTTACAAAAGTATATGAAATTCATGTAAGCTAAATGTCAATTTCACTACCTAACTCTATCTCTGTGGGTTCCGAGGTAGGTGTATGGGGTTGTTTTGTTTCTGTTGTTAATTTTGTATGTGTTTGTCTCTATCATTTTTTGTATTGATCCAAAGACTAAACATAAATGATCTTATTTTAATTCATGAATATTCTACTCTATAAATCATGTGAATATGAGTAAGGGAAAATTTGTACAGGAAAATATATCATGATTATGACAAAATGATAAATAAATATGAAATCTGATTTGTATTTAATCACTAATATTATGACCTTATGCTTTGTTTACACCTACGATGTAACATTTGTGTGAATTCATTATCCACAAGGCTGAACAGCAGTCACCGAACATAATCAATGTATATGTTTTCATTTTATTGTACTTCAGAATTACATGCAGAAATGAATTTAATGACACCAATAAATTGTGTAACAGAGCATAGACAGTACAATCAAATAAAAATCCCCCATACAGATTTCTCAACGCTAGTAACGATAATGTGAAATGAATAAGTACTTTTAATGACATGGTTCAATTATTTGAGAATATTTAAAATGTATTTAATATGTATCTAAGTCAGTAAGTGAATGTTGTTTGAGCATGTGTGTGTGTATGTGTGTGTGCATGGGTGTGTGTGGGTGTGTTTGTGTGTATGTGTGCATGGGTGTGTGTGCATGTGTGAACACAAACAATATGTCAATATCTATCATGCAATCTGAATTAGCAAACACAAGTAAATTTAATTTTGTTTGTCTTTCAAACTTCTTGTAACACTTATACTGAATGTCTTTTTTCAATATGAGGATCCAGATGGGCCTTCTGTTCTCTAATTTTTCTTTCTAGTTTGATGTTCAATTTAAGTTGCATTAGAAATTTTGGAAATTCTGGCTTTGTCACTGCATCTGCTTTCTACTTTGTTTCTACTTTTTTCTGATTTGGGTTTGGAAATTGAATTTGATACTATAATTAAGATTACACATGACGTAAGTATTTACCCATGTTAAGAAATATGCATAACCCCATTCTGCTTGTCTAGGATGCTTACAATGCATAAAACTTCATAAACTGTATTACAACATGTACACAAGTAATAAATAATTCAAATATTACCAACGCACTGTCTATATAAGATCAGTCAGGATGTTTCCAAGTAAATTGCTTTACAAAATAATAACAACCGCTATCGAAAGCCCGCTCGAGATTAAAATATCCAGAAGAATTAATAAGGCCGGCTTGACCAGTCTAAATAATACGTAACACGCGTATCGGACAACATGGTCAATAGTGGCGATCATCGAGAGGTAAATAATACAACCTTGGGCGGAATGCAGGATGCGTGTAGGCTAATATCAACACGAGAGGTTCGAGTCAGAACGGAAGTATTTAAATGAGAATTCTTACCTCATTCCAAACTGGGTTTAAATCCGATTTGATAACTTCAGTTTTCCTTTTAATTCCTGAAAACACAAATGACAAAACATATGCAATAAACTATTTTTTCGCCGTGCGAAAAAGACTGTGACCGGTTAAGAAATATTTAATATCAAATGATAACAAGCCTGAGTGAGCAACAGGTATCTTGAATGGAAGAAGAAAACTTACCCTGAAATTCTATTGTGGCGTAAGGGTCACTTTCTCCAAATTTTTCCACGTTAGGGACATCGGAAGCCCCTATCACTACAAGTTGGAGTGACATATTGGTGTTTAAAATGCACTTTTTATAGAGTCATGATATATTTTCCTAAAACTTTCCGACTCTACAACTAGGCACACCCTCACTGTAAAAACTGTTACTCATCGAAGGTACTCTAGACTTATCCGTAAAGCATTTCTCCCGTGTTGTCGTTCCCGATAAGTCGTGAGTGCACTCGAAAGTATTTTTAACGCGGTTCAATTACAACACAACATAATCCTTCCTTGAGGGTCCATTTAGTTACATGATACCGCATACCTTCATTTGACACGTGAAACACCAGCGAACTGCTGTGATAGACAACATGCAATATTACGCATGTAACAGAGATTAAGAAATACACGATCGATCACGAAGACCACAATTTACAGAGACGTATATGACTTACCGTGATGTGTATACTACAGTAAAGGTTCAGTAGTGCAGTAATTAGTTTCGTAAAATCCTTGAAATTGAAAATGCTAATAATTTATAACTTCTTTGATATGTCTTACACGTTATCGAATGTGAGCTATTGTAACTCGTCGATAAAAATACATATTGTCCATGTGCTATTTATTTCAAGGTTCTCTTATATCGAATTTCATAAAATTTTAGATATTACTTTTTCTATCATTCATTACAACACTGTTGTAAAAATTTTACCCAATTAATACATGTAGGGTGAAAAAGAGTAGTGTGGTTGGCGAGATCTTAACACTAGCGATGTAGAAATTTTATATATTGCAAGCTAACTTCTAAACGTGTGACGAAACTGTGTGCATCCTTTTTATTGTTCATATTGTGTGAAGTCGATAAAGTTCTGTTTAGCTTATCTCTGAAGCAGTGATATACGAGCATAACACTTCAGCTATCGGCGACTGAAGTAATAACAAAATTTCAGAAGTTTCAACGAAATTAAAATTTGGATCCTACACATTACCAGAGACACGTGGCTTACTCTATCATTGGTGGATTTAGAGGGGCGACATCTTAGACCACTCTTATAAAGATTTGAAGACAAAACACTATATGCTTTTGAAAAAATAAAGAATATCATAACTCAGTGTTCGGAAGCTATTTAAAGGTCTCTTAAGACTATTGAGAATAAGAAAAAAGGTTCCGCGGAGCAAACCCCCTAGCATTAAATTTGTCTTGTAAAATTCTATATCATACTTGGGAGCATACACTCAAATCCCTTGCATTCAAATTATGTCTGCCTAATCGTTTAGGGAGTTAATCAATCTAGCAATGGAGTATTTCATTTGCCATAGTTCAATGTCTGAAAACTTTTATAATAAAGCTTTCCACCTCTTAATTTTTTTTTTAATCTTGGGGCATACCCCAGGACTCCTTAGACTTCATTTCATTAAAACAATTGTCCCCACTTTTCATTTGCATCCTACGCCACTGTTATATTTATTATATTTGCTCAAATATACATTTGTAAGTAAATTGTATTATATATATATATATATATACATGTGTAGTAGCTTATAAAAGGTATAATTTTGTTACCAGGCCATTACCAAATTTGTAGATCCATCACTGTAATATAATACACGTGAAAGAGCGGCTTCAAGCTAGGAAAAGCCAGAATCTGTAAACACTCATCTAAAAGAGCTTGGATTGTGAGGATTTAAACGAGTTAAATTTAGCCAATAGATGAACAATATGGTCCTGACGTCCAGAACTACACTGACACAAAATATGACAGAGTTATCTCTCTTTATCTTTAGCTGACGTGTTTCTTTGAGCATCATTGGATTGCCACATTGTATTATAAATAAGGCTTTTATTTTTTCCTAAATGTGGAAATATTCCTGCGAGATTCTTCGCAACAAGTGTTTCAAGTTTCAAGATTTGAAATCGACAAAATATGTTCAGCTACATAACCATGACGCATGATTTTGTACAAGTGTAAATTTACATGACTAATATCCCTTACAAATGTCCGATATCGCTTTCGTAATATTTACGTACATTTTATCACGGTCTGAAGCATTTCTAAGTAAAACTATGGGGTAACCATTTCGTCTCAACTATATAGTAGAAGATTCTAGTCTACCAAAAAGCAGTTTATATAGGCCTAATTTTGTATTGAACGGGGGTAAATAATTCTGATGCATTAGCGCATCGAGTTGTAAGTCACTTTCACTGTACAAGTGAAAGACGGTCACCGTGTATGTTTATCTAAATAACTTACCCTACTCTATACCTAGTTAAATGGTAGCTAGTGTAGCTTTTTGAGACTTTGAAACGTCAACGTGTAGGGGAACCCGCATATCATGTAAATTTCCCGATACTGACTGTACATAATTTTACTCAAAATCTGCAAAGCAATCCTACCCCAGGATACAATGTAGGCCTACTCCTAAGTATCGACCAGATTTATCACTTACATAAGCAGTACCAAGTTACATAAATTTAGAGTTGACAGTTACTTACATAAATGACGTTGAGCACAGTAGTTTTAAAACCGATGCCCCGTATTACAGCGTACTAACTTTGGGTACAAGGTTCCAGGTCACAAAGCACGGAAACACAATTAGGCTACATGACAGAATCAGGGAATCAAGTTGGAAGAACCATGAAAAATATTGAAAATTGTGGCGTGTGACCCAAAACGATTCCGTACAAAATAGTTTAAGCCATTACTGATTTTTTCAGTTTTTTGTTTATTGGGTTCATACATAAACGTCAGTACTGTATACACGACAGTGTACATATCCCCCAGTTATACACGTAAACAAACTTTTACAAGGAATCACAATATTATTGTATTTTTACAGTATTCTACGGTGAATATCATGGTCTAATTGTGATGGAAATATTGTCACAATTAAATAGTTGTGATTGAATGATAATGATGATATTGTGTAACTGCATTCAATTTCAGTATCATCACATGGTTAGATTTCTGCTGTTCTAAAATTCTGCAATTATCAAGTTTTTTTTCAACGCTTAGACGCGTCAACCAGTCTACAAATGACGTAATTTTTTGTCTAAATGCGTAATTTAAAAATTTAACACACTGCATCTTCCTAAGGTTTTCTAGTCCCCTTCGTTCTTCATACACATTGACAGATTTAGTCTGTATAGTGTGACTTCGCGGCGTCGATTTCCATTGGCCGCAACTACCATTGAATGCAGCCAACCAGAACGTGTCTAACAATCGATCACGCATCGGCCACATGATAGAGGAGTAAGTACACAAAGACGTGCAAGTAATGTCACGAACCTATTTATTGGCTAAAGTCAGTGGTCAGTATCGGGTCAATTTAAAGGGACATTCGCTGTGCTTTTAAAATATATATATTTTCCTTTCTTACTACTTAGATTGATTTCCAATAACATAAAAGAGATGGGCCTATACACAAACATAGACATTCTTAAATTCCTTTATATTTTGTGGAACTTGCTTGAGAAACTCAGGCTTGGAACTTTTTCACTTGCAATTGATTCACTCGACCTTACTATTTGTATATAAGTACCACACTGGACCTGACCATATTTTTACAAAATATATAGAAATATAAGATATTTTATGCCTGTGTATAACTATTACTTGTTATTGTACATCAAATACAAGCAGTAAAAGTAGAAAAAATCGAAATAATTTGTTTTGGTAAACAAAGCTAATGTCCCGTTTTAGTGAAATATTAGATCGGCGCAAGATGTGGCCATTATTGACCGCCACATATGAAATGTCAAGGTATATGAGGAACAACTTGGATCAGAAAACCTTGACTTGAGAAGATGAACACACTGATGCTTTTTATTTCAGGTTCTTAACTTCTCCATCCACATAAAGATGCTACAGGATTAAAGTTATTGATTGCTGCTGTTATGATCTAAATAGATCGATGTTATGTTGTGTAGCGATTGTCGTGACGATGTATGTCATAAGCGATGTGAAGAGACCGTATTTGTGTAGTAAATATTGAGAGAGTACGATGTAAATGGGAGATGTTTCGATGTGAAGAGGATGATAATACGATGTCAAGATGATGCACGAGGTAACGATGTCATGGGGATTATGTTATGCTGTGAATGGATTGGGGTAACAATGTTTGACTAGGCGCTATGAAGAGACTGTATTTGCATAGCAAACATTGCGATATCACGGTGTTAAGAGGGGGATGCGAGGTAAGGACGTCGAGAGGGCAATGTTATGCTTAGGCTGAACTTACAGACCCGATTTTAAGGGATTTTTTTCTTGTTTCTTATTATTTTTTTTGGTAGAATCAGATTAAATCGGGACAGACGTTCGGCCTGTGTTATGCCGTGAATAGGGCGATTTAGCGTGTCAGGAGGAAGATATTACGATGTAAAACTGGTGATGTTACGATGTCATTAAAGGGGGGTGATGTTTCGATGTGAAGAGGGCGGCGTAAAAATGTTGTAAAGATTGCGATGTCAAGAGGACAATGTTAGACGTAAAAATGGCGATGTTATGTCAAGATTGCTATGTTATGATTTGAAGAGGACCCTGTTACGACGCGAAAAGACTGAAGTTACGTAGTAAAGATTGTGAGAAGAGGTCAACATGTCAAGATGATTATCGTAAAACAAGATAACCTATCCTGACTAGACAAGATAACACATGTTTTGGTCAAGATCACCTGGAAATGAAAGTGGCTGGACGAGATCTATCTTTTTCGCTCTATCAAAAATTTTTGAGCGACTTGTACAAGAAAATGTGGGAGCCATGTGCTTGTAACATGTAAACATTGATTAAGTCATATCGAATATCTACTTTGATCGGCTGAATTCCATCAAAGTTTGATCAAAGTTTTCTTTGATTGTTCACATGATGAAAGTTTGCGTCAAAAAACTTTGACCAAAACTTGAACAAGAAAAATAGGATGAGTTTCTATTCTACAAAAGTCCGTCAAAGTTCTTTGATGTCGTTTGATAAAAGTTTTCTTAGTCAAAAACTTTGACCAAGAAAACTTGTAGGCCTTCAAGAAAACTTTGTAGAGATTTGTTGTCGTTGGCGTGATTTGACGATTCAGAGATGTTACCAATCGTGAACAGTGACGTAACGAAAGGGTGTCAGTGGGACTACGGGGCGACTTCCAGGTAAAATATGATACTGTGCCCCCATTTGAATTCTTGAACAAAAATAGATTAAAGAAAAACAGATAAATGTAAATAAGCCGAATATGCAATTGAATGTGTTCGTAAGTTCATACGGTAACTCTGCAGTCGTACGTTCATATGGTAACTCTGCTATCCTAAGTTCAAACGGTAACTCTGCAGTCGTAAGTTCTTACGGTAACTCTGCTATCCTAAGTTCAAACGGTAACTCTGTAGTCGTAAGTTCTTACGGTAACTCTGCTATCGTAAGTTCGTATGGTAACTTTGATATCATAAGTTCATAGGGTAACTTTGCTACTGTTAGTTCGTACGGTAACTCTGCTGTCGTAAGTTCATACGGTAACTCTGCTATCGTTAGTTCGTACGGTAATTCTGCAGTCGTAAGTTCATACGGTAACTGCTAACCTAAGTTCAAACGGTAACTCTGTAGTCGTAAGTTCTTGCGGTAACTCTGCTATCGTAAGTTCGTATGGTACCTCTGTTGTCGTAAGTTCATACGATAACTCTGCTATCGTTAGTTCGTACGGTAATGCCCCTCTCATACTGCGCCGATAAAGTGTTCCGATAAGTCCCGAGCACGTCCGACTAAAAATTGGCCGAGTACGTACGATTTTCTCCCGAGAACCAAATGTGTTGCGACATACTAAGATGAAAAAGGAGTATTTCCGATTGTTGTCTTTTCGATTTTTCCGACTTTTTGCCGATTCTACCGGAAGTTGGCATTTTTTTTCATGGATTTATGTCTTCGTGTTATCTCCAAAGGAGTTTTTCCCCCAATAAGTTTGCTTGTTTTTCTTCTTTTAAAACAAAATTGGATGTGTTATGGAAGTAGGCCTAATGGAATATAAAAAAAATTTCAGATACCAAAGTATAAACCAATAGAATGTCCAGGACATAGATTCAAATCCGGTAGAAATGGACAAACACGGACCTCTGGAAACCAAGAGGTGGGATCAGGTGCCATGGAGGAGGAACAATTTCTGGAGGAGCTGGATGTGGATGAGTTGGCTGCATATGGCGAGGCTTTCAGGCTGCTAGCCTGCAGGGTTGAGCGTAAGGAAGAGAAGGCTAAGAAGCGCCGTCAGCAGCGCTGCTGTGGATCGCGGCTCTGGTTGCAGAGAAGACCCGTCTTTGGTCAATACGAGAACCCGATGCATGAGTTTTTGAGGGAGGACAAGGGTGGGTTCCAGAATTTCCAGCGGTTTGGAGCAGAATTGTTTCAGGAGCTCGTGGATAAGGTTGGACCACGAATCGCCAGGCAGTTTACTAACTTCAAAGCTCCGCTGGAACCTGATCTGCGGATTGCGATTACGCTGCGCTACCTCGCAACTGGTATGTTTTATTAAGAATTTACAGGATTATATAGAATGTTGTTTGTGAAAATGCGTGGTCAATGAAATCAATGTCTTGTGTTATATTAATGTTAATATTTGTATTTAAATATACAAGTTTCATTTTGTAGGCGACTCGTACAAGTCCTTGGAGTATAACTTCCGTGTAGCAAACAACACCATTTCCCTACTGATTCCGGAAACGTGCATGGCCCTGTACCAAGTGCTCGAAAAGGACTACTTTCACTGTCCGACGACGCCGGAGGGTTGTTGGTTGCAGGTGGCGGAGGGGTTTTCCCAGCGGTGGAAACTACCACAATTGTGTCGGGGCGCTGGACGGTAAGCACATTGCTGTCCGATGTCCCAGGAAGAGTGGCAGTTACAACTACAAACATTTCTTTTCCATAGTCCTGATGACCTTGGTGGACTCGGATTACAAGTTCATCTACGCGGACATCGTTGCGAACGGCAGGTAACTGAAAATTGATTAGTTGAACATTGTTTATAACGATATTCATCTGTTTGTACATATATCCAAATTCACTAATACGAGATATATATATATATATATATATATATATATATATATATATATATATATATATATATATATATATATATATATATTTATATATATATCGTATTAGTGAATTTCCTCCACAGATTTTTTTTTATCACGGACACGTTCCTTTTGTGTTGTGGCATCGTTACGGAAGGTGATAACAATTCAATAATTGCCAGAAAACTGTATCTCCCACGTTTTAAAACTTTCTGCTGATGGGAAAACACCACGTGATTTGGAATCTGACGTAAGCAGTTGGAAATGTTGGTCAAAATTGCTCGGAAGAGATCTTAAGGGCTCGTAAAGACTCGTAAGATATCGGAAGATCTTGGTGATTGTCTTATTTTGTCGTAAGGCTAGTCCTTAAATGCGTCGGAAGTGATCGGATATTCTCCTAACTACGACGATAAAATCGAAAGAAAAAAGTCGGGAAAAATCTTAATGTGTCGGATATTATCGGATAGATAATCGTAAGAAGCCTTAAGCACTCGGATCCAATCGGCACCGTAAACAATTCCCGACCTCTTCCGACTCATTAGGATAACTTGCGACACATTACAATTTCTTCAGACCATATCCGAGCTCGTAACGATTTTGTTACGATAATTTAAGACTATCCCCGATAAAAAAAATTTTTAAACATGTTTAAAAAAAAAATTGCGCTTCCGATCGCTTTAAGATATCATGCCGACACATTCCGAGTCTCTAGGACTGTTAGGAGCATTAAGGAGAGTTTATGAGTGTCTCCGATATTGTGCCGATGGTACGTCCGATAAACCACCGAGTGCACATCGGAGTATATCGGAATCAAAATCGGTGCAGTATGAGAGGGGCTTAAGTCCATACGGTAACTTTGATATCATATTAAGTTCATTTGGTAATTTAGTACTGTAACTCTTCTATCAATTATTCGTACGGAAACTGCAAATGTAAATTTGCTCACTTCATGTACTATCGTTGAGTTATAACATTGGTCAGAAACGTTGTCGCAACACCAAAAATTGTTTTAAAACGAAAAAATGCAAATATATTTTTTTTTCAAAATCCAGGAACAGAACATGGGAGGTTGGGTGATTGTTGGTCAATTCTTAGTTTTATTTAATTGTTGTTTTACACCCGACAACACATTTCCCCCTATAAGGAGATGTCATCAGCTTTGGTGAAGTGCCACAAATTTTGTTATGTGCTATGGTATTACACCAATGCAGTGAGGGTTATTTTATGTGCCACTGCCCCCGTGAAACGGGATCTCCGTTTTCAATATAATTAAAAAACCGACACTCGGTTTAAAGTCTCATCCAAAAGACTTACGACTTTCGCTTCGTATGCCGAGCACTTGACGAAGTTTTTTACGAGTTGATGGAAAACCAACGCAGTTATATTATGCTTAGTTGTTTATTGGGAACAAGTCAAAGCACATTTTGCAGTATGGGATGAATAACACATTATATCGACGCAAAATTACACACGTTTTTTTATTTCAGCAACATAAACTCAACTTCAGGATTGAAATTTCCAAATCACCCTTTTATTAGTATATTTTTGCCTTTAAAAATAACGAAAATATAGTAACAATTCGCTGAACTTGTTGAAATATATGCTATTAAAGGTCAGTTCGGAGTCCTTTATGAGTTTTGAAATATTTTAAATTAGCTTTAGAATGTTACTTATTTTTTACCCATTATACTCTTGTGATAGAATTCACGTCAAAAAAACGATAGACTGGACTCTTAATAATTCTTGAGCTCGATTAATATGCAAATGAGTTTTGGTCAAGTTTCCCTTACTGTGTATTGGCAAGATCTGTCTGTGAAGTTGGACATAGAAGTTGAGTCATTCCCCATTCACGTGATCTTAACTGATGAGAATCCAAGTAGGGAAAGTACACGTGTTGACCTAGAGATTTAAGGCTACTGATAGGAAGTATAGCGTTAGGGCCCTGTCGCATAGACAAACGATGTTTGTAAACACGAGATTTTAAAATCATATCGCTGATCTATGTAGTTTGTTGCATAATAAATAAGCCATCAGTACTCACGCTAGGCCAAATGTCTGACCTGATTTTTAGTTACTTTTTGTTAAACCTAATTTTACCGAATTAAAAAGTATTCAGTATACTGAGTGTATTATACCTCATTCAAACTTACGATTGCCATCAACTCGTAACTTTGATTAATCTTGATGTGACCAGGAATCTAATGCGGAACCTTCCGCTGACGAGTGGAACGCTCTACCACCGCAAGCGTGGGGGGCTTGGATTAAGATGTATTTACATGCACTCTTTGTTTCTGTTAAAATATTGTATATTTACTATCGCGTCACATGAGCAAGTGAGTGGGGAAATTTGTTCTAAGACCGTTTACCAAAGCTCGCTACGTACGCTTGCGTAGAATTTTACTGGTTTCCGTCGGCGAAATCGAAATATGGCCATTTTAAATATCTACCATAAGATATGAATCCTGATATTTTTTTTACTTCTTTCCATGTAGATGGAAGATAATTTAATACAGAAGTATGACGTCCGTAAACACGTTTATCAATCTCCTTCTTTATTGAGGATGGAAACAGCTTTTTCAAAATGATCAGTAATCAATAAATATATGCATAAGATTATTATTTGGTTTTGTTTACAATGTAATTGGGATGGACAGGTTTAACAATAAAAACAATGTACATACTTTCAAAATCTGATGCACAGTTGGCAATAATTGATTCAAGATTATCTTGCCTCGTATATATACATGTGTATATATATATATATATATATATATATATATATTATATATATATATATATATATATATATATATATATATTATATATATATATATATATATATATATATATATATATATATATCATTTACATGTATAAATAAACCACTAAAATTACCAACGACACGTACGGAGAAAATGGAGTCGAAGGGACAGGTCGTCCCGAAAACTTGACTACATTTTTGTCCGTATCCTTTAGTCATTTCAGTGCTTTATATAATTCGTTTTATGACTTGCAGTATCTATTTACTTAGATCGGACATCTAGAAAATGCAGTTTTTTGGGGCGTACCTCGTTATTTCGAAATTCACGGGACCGCCCAAAGAACAATTTTAGAGTTTTTCCATTCGTTCAGTTTTGTTAGATTAGTATGTATTCAGATCACGTGACTTTAACAGAAAATCGGCCACATTTGCTTCCGACATATCATTTTCAGTTCATCCGTAAGGAATAATGTGTAGATAACCTAGATATTCTTTCTTGTAAAGATAACAGTCACTTTCTTGTAGGATGTTTTTTTTTTAAATCTGGCAACTAGCACTGTATGATATTCAGGTCCCAGGCCAGAAATATAATAAAATGCGTAGCCGGAAGTGATAGTGCCCGCATTTTTTCTAAAATTGCATACTATTATAACGAACCGTGACGAACAGAACAACTTGAAAATGTTCTAGGCCTTTTTCTTCGAGATATTCGGAATTTCGACTCATTCGATTTCTGGCATAACGATATTTGTTATGTATATATAGAGTTTTACTTTTTATCAATACTATTGTCATTTGCTTACTTTTAAATTGAAGATCAAATCAAAAGTGAGCACATGACTACAGTAGTCATGTGCTCACTTTTGAATTGATCTTCAATATAAAAGTAAGCAAATGACACTTTACTGAATTAATTTACGTGTTACTCATATTATATGCAGGAATTTGAAAAATCAGTGACAATTTAACATTTTAGAGAAGCCAACAAAATAATACATTCTGAGCATATAAATCTAGCTAGATAGATATATTTGAAGGCACGCATTTTTTCTCAAATTCAGCCACTTTCAAAGGAATTGAGATAGCCCCCAAAATCACGTGATACTCCATATTACGCTCTTTTGATAAAATATACCTTACAACAGATATATTTGATTTTGAGCTACCATATTTTATAACAGTTTGGCTCCATTGGATACCTAAATTTCACAAAAACCTACAATTTAGAAACTGCTGAATAAGCAGAGGTACATAACAGGATCCAGCAAATATTCTACCAGACCTCTATCTATAGCCTATTCCTTACCAAGATATACTGACAACCGTTAAACTTGAGCAATACTGTAAAGTTGCTTATGCCAGAAGCGGTGTAAATCGGACGTGGATACTTAAAAATTCTAAACAACTTTTAGAATATTTGAAGGCACGCAATTTTTCTCAAATTCACAGTATCAAAAACATACGTTTAACACTTTTCTTATACACAAAAATTACACACATGAAAAATGTTCTATAATTAAACTAAATGCAGAGTTTAGTTTTCTGACTTTTTAGGTGCATCATCGAATGGTCTGGTTTACTTTGTGGTTTACCGAAAATTTAAATATCTAGTCAGTGGCTATCGTGATACTTATTTTGTCGAACACCATTCTGATTCTACACATAAATACACTGAAATCGATATGAAAAAATGTTGAAATTTCCAATAGATAATATATTTGTAATGTTTGGAGACGTGGTCTTTCAACAAACAAGTCTTTTCCCTCTCTCGGCGCGTTTCTATGGGAACCAGTTCAAACCTCCATTGTTGACTGATTCCGTTAAGACACAAATTCCTTTATTCATACGAAGCAGCGAAACAGACTACATTTAGAAACTGCTGAATCAAAAGAAGAAAAAGCTAGCAGTGTCCTTTAATTTGACATTTAGATATATCGACGACATTTTGTCAATTAATGATGACAATATTCATACATATGTTAATGCGATATATTCCAGCGAACTAGAAATTACAGATACACAGAATCAAGCACACGGACTTCATCATGACTTTGACATTTCATTTACTATAGATACAGATAAGAAACTAACAACTAAAATATACGACGAACACGTAAATTTTTCACATTTTAGTAGTAATATCACCAAATCACCTGCATCTGGCGTAATATGCCAATAGTATCGGCGCTTTATATTTCACAAAATTAGATGGTCCTATATGTTAGAGATATTATTTTGATGCAGATGTTCAACGTTTGTATGAACGAATTTCATATAGCTCAATTTGAGCGGTTTAAACCTTGCTCCCATTCATACTCACTGACAAATTATTGACACATGGATATGTAAACCGTATTTGATATCAACGTTCCGCAAATTTTATGGGTGGTACAATAGTCTTATTTGCGATTACTCTGTTTCACTAAGTAGAACACCAAGCGCTAAGTAATGCTACATGATCACCGTCTATAAGATCATTTCAACTTTGTCGATAGCTGTTGTTGCTGCTGGGAGATGTCTGTACGTGACGAGTATTCGTTCCTAAACTCCGTATTTCATTTCCAGTTGGATTTGACTGTGGACTCACTGGTGGGTGTGATCTCTGATTCTGGTGTTGTGCCGGTCAACAGATCCTCCATGGAATCTGACCTCATCTCTGGGTTTCCAAAGGTCCGTGTTGGTCCAATTTTTATCAGATTTGTATCTGCATCCTGAACATCCTAAAGATTTATACTTTGTTATCTGAGATTTTTTATATATTTATTAAAACATTTGATATTTTTGTTTTGATCTAATTCCAAAGATTAAAATGGTTTTCGCTTATAATTATAATTATGTTTGTCTTCTAAAATCGAAGAACAAAAAAAAAAAAAAAATCCGTGCCAAAGTTCTATGATTGGATTGTGTGCGGGATTGTCAAATTTAATTAGAATCCTCGGGACCTAAAGTCTTTACATGCTCTTCAGATAAACACCAGAACGGATCACGGAAAACACCTTGCCTTTTACCGAAACACAACATGGCGCTGTCCACATGAAGAACGTGGGGATAAAATAGTTACTCGACAAATAGAAACAGACGGTAATTGACACTCAATCTCCTGAAATAGTAATCTTTATTGAAGTATCCCAGTTTTATGAAGTCACTAAATTTCTGATTAACGAGTTCCCACCGGTTTGAGACAGGCTACATAACAATCGCACACTGCCTGGGTTTTGTGTGTGTAGGGGGGTGGGGGTACATCAACAATGTCACAGGTAACAGTACACAGGGCGAGATACTTTTGACTTGCGCCATTAACACTTCGGCTTTTGAGATGCTACATAACAATCCAATAGTTATTCGAGCTCAACTAATATCTTACTTATTATTGCGGAATTCGGGAGTTATTGCTCCAATATCTTAATATTGTGGGGGGGTGGGGGGGGGGGGGTGTTGAACATGTTTCAATTTCTGTCATTATATAAAATCCGCCGAGGAATTAAAAATCTAATGGATGGTAACTCATAAATTAACCACTAATCATTCTGATTTCACCTCTGTAACAGCCCTGGTTTACATAGCCCCATGACATAGGTATGACCAATCTAAGTAACAACCGAACTCTCACCGCTCCGGTTTTCTGATATAATGCAATCCGCTATGGGGCCACATGCGGGTCACCTCTTGTAGGTCACACTAGGTGTATAATGTTAGTCTAATGAAAATATAACTTACAAAATTAACTGGAAAAAGATATAATTTATTTCATAAAAAGGAAACCGTCAGTCTGCAAAAGTCCATCAGAAAATATTTAGTGATTTAAACTTATCCAGCATTATGAAAATAATTCTGTACTGATTTTGTGTTTGTGTTGTATATCAAAAATATTAGATCACTTACAAGATTTTGTAAGTCGCTTTTTCAAATAAAAAAATGATACACATACAAGATCATCTGCATGTTAGTGGATTGCATTAGATCCTATACGTGACAAATCAAAAAACAGTTTTTGATTGAGGCATGACAACTGCTTACTTTTCAAATCTTTGCCTGCATTTTGGACACTTGTTTGAAGTTCTCTATATTTGCTTTATGCTTATTTTCTGAAAAATAGATCTTATGGCTTTTGACTTGAACAAGAGCAGTCCAAAATATATACTTGTTTAGTGGTCATTCTTGACATATAATTCTTACTTTTTTTTCATTTATCACAACATCAGAGGATCAATGAACGATGCCGATGTTAGATGAAGAAAACTTTCCACGAGGTGGATCAGTTAAGAAATTAACTAAAGACCCAAAGCCACCAGCACATAGTGAGCCTGATCTTTTTAAGGTAAAATCATCAGCATATACATTTTAGAATTTAACCCTTCATATCATTTGATTTTAAAAGTGTGATCTAAGAAGCATCATTTTGACGAGGAATTGAAGTTCATATAGCTACAGAAATATTGAGACAATTTTTTTATTTCATAGTAAGAGGAAAGAATCCAGGCTTAGGAGTCATTTCAGATTATAAATTCACTTAGAAAACGTCCTTTGAGCAATCGAGCTGAACTCCTTGTAAATGGGGAAATAATGTATAAAGTTGGTTAAATGCATGTGTTAATGTGATATAAGCTGTACATCACAATGAATACCTTTGTCCACGAATATTTTATATTACATATACAATGGAGAAAATAAATGTTACTTTCCAAATATGTGTTGAAATACGAGACACGGCAATTTTTGACCGCGTTGTGAAAGATCTCTGATTTTCAATGTTATTTGTTTGAATATTATGAAAATTTAATGAATTTTTCTCGTATACCTTTAGAAGTTGTCAGGAAAGTAAATTCAGCTGTTAGGTCTTTCCAGATGCAATCACCTATTCAGATACAACTCTTTTTCCATATTTTCTACTCCAGGTTCGCAGGTCAAACTTTTTTAGTGCACGTTCACTTTGGCGCCATGTGGATTTAACCTTCGTAAGGTCAGTCGGGGGTCTCAGGTTTACCTACACAAATATAATCAATTAAAAATGTTTTGGTCTATCACCAATTTTGGCCTTTGACACAATTGGCGTTGTCAGTCAGTCAAATTTTTTGTTATGTTTTTGATATGTCTTATTAAAAATTTTAAAATACAACGTTTAAACATAATTTTGTATTTGAAAGGAATTAATCGTACATTCTAAATTATGTAAAATGTGTGGTCTTTGAATGATACATTTTAAATACCTGAAATCAATAATCGGCTTCGATGATTTTATTGAGAAAACGAATAGTTTAAATGATTCTACATGTCATTTTTCTAAAGCAAATTTTTCTCCAATCTTTAGAATGTTACATCTAGTGAATGCTGGACATTGTATATTGCCAAAATCTAAACAGTCACCAATATGACTGAACCTCAATTTTGCGTATTCGCTCATGTCTTTAGATTATATGTTAGTTAGGGAACATAGTAATATGAAATTAGAGAAATATTTTTTAGCCATACAGGATTCATTTTTTTACTGTTATAATCCCTGCTTTTCAGACATTATCGCCAGTTGCGGTGATTCTAGAAAAATGTTCTCGGTGTTCCGCGACACGCCAGTTATTAATCTGGTTTCCAGTAATATATAGATAGCCCCAACAGCACTGTGGGAAGTAAAAGCACAATGTTTAGATACACAAGCTGGCGTTGGTTAAGGATAGAAGCTGGGTTCAATTCCATATTCTGTATGCACATTTTTACTCCTCTGCACGGTTGTGAAAGACATTTTCAGTAATATTAGGACGTTCAACTAAAATCCATTTCCGAGATGCTAAGTACTCTGTTTTTAAGCTTTCGTAAGTCATTTCATGTGGTTTCTTTAGACTATTTTGGCTTTGCAATGTATTTTAAAATACACAACTGTAAAACGATATATGTATGTGTGATTTAATAAGCTTGACGATAATCGGATACATATTACAATCATGCACAGGAATCTAAACAACTAAGTTGACATTGCCAAAATTCAATAATGACACATTGGCATTTTTGAAAATTTTGCATCCTCACTTTCAAAGAAATAGAAAGCTGGATTACTTGAGCCTTTTATTATCGCCAGTTGGCATTTCAAAAGTAGCTTTTTGAACCACGCACTGTGAGCCCAGTGTTTGGAATTGGTGAGTTGTATGCACATGAGGTGTGCTGTGAGGGCCTACTAAGCCCCCCACATCTGTTTTTCCACATGGTTGAATGGCTCTTTCACCCATGTTTTTGTTTACTTGACGATACGTACAAACCAGGAATTAAACAATAAGATTTATAACGAATCTAAATCCGAAAACGGATAAATCAGCTTTTTGAAAAAGTGAGCCCATATCGTAGGTGTATCGTGGCATAAAATCTGTTGTCAATGTACTGCACCATGTACGTAAACCAGAAATGTACAGAGTTAAAACGGAAAACGATAAATCCGGGTAAAATACCACGTTACCATGGTATCGTAGATAGATTCAGTATATCGTTGCACTACTACTTTATACAAAATGAATTTAATGCGCTAAAAAGTAAAAATATTTCCATTTACTGTACATACGCTGCGAAGGTAAATATGAAAACCGGAAGAACATATAAGAAACAAAATTGAGAAGGCATATAAATGTAGGATCATAACGGTAATCCGAGCTAACTCGAAAGTACCCTATTGTGTCGCCATGTCAGGTGAAATTGTCCTTTTCATGATCATATGTATCAAGAATGATAAAGCCAAGAATGGGATGAAATGAGTAAAAAATGGGTTGAGAACACCTAATATACTTTACACATGGACAAATTCAGAAGCGAATGTTTTGAAACGACGTAAAAGACCAACTTTGCCTGATTTAGGTACGCAATTATGATGTATGAATATAAAAGCAAAGGGTAATAAGAATAGAATATGTATTAACTGCAAATAGCACATGCTTATTGAATACTTGGTAATCTTCATAGAAAATTACTGAAAGTTAATTTGCAATGCTCAAAGTAATGGCAGACAAACAGTAACTGATATTACGGGTTACTTTTTGCAAGCTGGTTGCAAATTTCAAAATGCATTTGTTATTCTTACCACAAGATGGTCTCTTTGAGTTATATATGAGATAAAGTATTGCATAAAATGGGCATGTAAAATGTATCACCTACAACAGTTCATATCGCTTTAAAATAGACTACAAATGTATGTCAAAGCCTTGAATAAAATGCTCCATTATATAACGTAACATTGATTTCATTGGTTATGAAAACCATGTGACATTTTAAAGTAATCACAAAATTCTAATTTGAACTATTGGAAGAATGTGTGATTTTGTAGACTATAATATTTTGATATAAAATCAATTCTAGACAAAGGCCAGGGAATTCAACATCATTACCTGTTTACTACATTACAGGTTAAGCAGTAAGGTAGAATAAAATAAATTGAATTTTACAAATTATGCAAAGTATGATTATATTAAGTTAGGCAGCTGTAAGTACTTTTTATGTATGGTGGAGAATTCAGAGCAGCTTGACTCTGGCACAATCAATATTAAGTTGTCTTAGTACCAATGGAAATTTTAAAATCCAAAACAAAAATTATGCAGCCATGTCAAAGTCAATAATCATTTGAAACATCATTATTTCTATCGTAAATCTCCAGGAAAGGATAGACAATGAAGATGAAAAAAGGAAAGGAAGGAAACGTAAATTGGATGCAAAGCCTGCAAGTAAAAAGGTCAAAAAGACTAAAATGAAAGGAACTGTCATCAAGTCTATTTTAGATAAACCAGAAAAGTTAACAATTAAGGTAAGATAATTCAAGTTTAAAATAAGTTTTGTATACAAGAGAATATTCCTATTCCTTGTAATCTATATACACACC